>CM069159.1:32366619-32965918 GCA_035221665.1 Okamejei kenojei | reverse complement strand
CAATAGAGAGATAGTATTTCACTTGTGATCATGGCTGATCATCCCACGTTCCTTGCTTCTCCCATAATTCCCCTTGACTCCGCTATCTTAAAGAGCTCTATCTATTCTTTCCTAGGTTTGTCTCAGTGGTTCTTGGCTGCAATCCTGGTTTCGATGCAGGGCAGATTAAGTGATGACTTAGTGTCGCATCTGGCTCTCTTACATAATGTATGTTAAGCCGAGCACTACAAGCGACAATTGTTAGTAACACGGAGTTCTCGTGTATAATGCCAGATTGGGGGTTCTGTAAGGGGTATGACTCCACGGGGGTTGTGTGTGGGAATGCATCCTGAATTATGTGCAGTATCCATAAACTCATATATCGGCAGGACGAGCAAGCGCAGACAGGACCGAACTACCTTCATCAACACCTACGCTCAGTCAGCCTTGGCTCGTGATTCCCGCTGTCAAAATAGTTGTGTTTGACGACTTCGCAGTCAGGGTTGCGGACTATCGCCCTACGGAATGTATAGCTAGCCCGAGATCACTGGGGGAGCTGTTTCTAGGTCCGATCGGCTGCTCCTCCTGTGTTGCAGAGTGAGACCACAGCAAATTTTGGTGGGGGAGTAGGGGTGGGATGTCGTAGAGCGCGGGTAGGTCTGTTCTCATGAATTTGGGGGCGCTTGGGCAGCTTACAACCCCAAGCATCATGAATATTGATTGCTCTAACTTCAAGTAAACCTTGCATTCTCCTCTCTTTCCGTTCCCTCCCCCGCCCTAGTAGTGTTTTAGAAGTGGGCGGCGCTGCCTTAGGAGCTGTTGGCTCGCCTGCCACTCCGTCTGTTTTTTCTTTTTTTGTTGTTTTCTTGTCTTGTATGTGTAGTTATTTTGAGTTATTATGTTGTGTATTTGTGCTGTGGGAGGGATGGATGCAACTTTTCTTGTCGTATCCACCCGTTCTCCGTTCTCTGTCTACGCTGAGGCCTAAGGAGGAGCTGGCGGCCTCCAACCTGCGAATGACCTCGTGGATCCGGATGTCGAGCTCAGCCAGGAGGAGTCTTAACCAGCGCGGCGGCCTGGACCGAATTCGGGGCTTCAGCGCAGAGGACAGAGGAAGAATAGAAGGGGAAGAGACAATGGACTTAAGATTTTGCCTTCATAACAGTGAGTGGGTGTCTGGTGAACTCATGTGGTGGTGTTAAACTTGTGTTTATTGTGGGTTTTGTTATTTATTATATGTATGACGGCAAAGCAACGAAATTTCGTTCAGACGGAAAGGTCTGAATGACATAAAAGTTTCCATGGATTCCATGATTCCTGCTTGCTAAATTCACTGTTTGTCATCCTTGTTATCACCTCGCAACCAGCACACAATGGACCATTGTGGGCTCACCTTTCCCGAGTTATTGTTGCAGGCTCTACTTTGTTCTTGTACCTTCCCAAACCCCAGAGTTCCCCCTCCTGACTTTCATCTGAAGAAGGGTTCACAACCCGAAATGTACCTTTTCTTTTTCCCAGAGATGGCCTGAACCCGACTGAGTTACTTCACAGCATTTTTGTATATACCTTACAGATCATAAGACTGGATGAGTCATCCCTCTGGTGGACTAAAAACCCAGTCTCACTGGGCGGAGTTGGTCCCACGAGTGACCCGAGTTTTTCACTCGTGGTGATCACGTTAGCGGGAACGTCGGAACTCGCACGAGCAACTTATCGGACTCGTGGCGCTAAACGGCAGGTACTTACCGGGATACTTGTTGAACTCTGTGAAAAAAATATAAATGGTGTTGATTTTTTCCACGAGTCAAATTATCAGTTCAAGTGTAAAATGGAAACATTTTAACTCGTTGTATAAGTAGTCGGCCACCGTGCGATTTATCTTGATGTCTCGGAGTGTACCGTGGGCACTTTATAATTGTTCTTTTGTGTAGACTGAACCATAGATAGACACAAAATTGCTGGAGTTTTTTAATAACTCAGGGACCCAGGCAGCATCTCTGGAGAGAAGGAAAATAGAGTCGAGACCTTCTTCAGACTTTCCTTCGCTAGAGATGCAGCTGTCCGGCAGAGGTTACTCAGCTTTCGTGTCTATTCTTCGGCCATTTCTGCCACTTGTCCCCGTGGCTATGTCACTTGATCTCAGTGAACGGCTCGTAAAGACCTGCCGTGATTAGGGGGCCAAGTCTGGGGTGGATCAAAAGATTCTTATGGAAGTGGGTGGGATGTGTCCACGTGTGAGTGCTCCATCCACCACACCCGGGTCCGAGAGTGTGTGATGGGGAAGGAACTGCAGAGGCTGGTTCACACCGGAGATAGACACACCACTCTATGCTGGAGTAACTCGGCGGGACATGCAGCATCTCTGGCGCGAAGGAATGGTTGGCATTTGGGTAAGTCTGAAGAAGGTGTCTCGACTCTATTCCTTCTCTCAGAGATGCTGCCTGGTCCGCATGAGTTGTGTGTGTGTGTTCGTCTCTTCTCCTCTCTGTCTATCTGTGTGTTGTCTTATCTGTGTGGCTATGTTGTCTGGCTGTCGGGTCCTCGGTGGCCGCTCAAAAGTCACCCGAGCTGCTTGATTCCTCTTGAGAGTGGCGGGCCCGCTGCTGAATGTGTTGTGAGTGTGTGTTGTGGTGGTTGTGTGCTGTGTGTGTGTGTGTGTGGTGTGTGGGTGTGTGTGGTTCTCTCTCTCTCCCTCTCTGTCTATCTGTGTGTGATTGTGTGTAGTTGTGTGTGTGTGTACTGATCGTGTCACCGGTGGCCCCGCTCAAAATGTTCACCCGAGCTGCTTAATTCTCTGAAGTGGTGGCAGCATGCTGTCTGTGTGGATCTGTGTGCTGTTGTTGATGTGATTGTGTTTGTGGGTGTGTGTGTGTCTCTCTCTCTCTCCCTCACTCTGTTATCTGATTGTGTATCTGTTTAATGTGTGTGCCTGATGTCGGGTCCGGTGGCCGCTCAAAGTCAATCCGGAGACTGCCTCCTTCACTCTTGAAGTGTGTGCGCCTGCTGCTGTCTTGTGTGTATCTCTCTCTAACTTCTCTGTGTGTGTGTGTGTGGTGTGTGTGTGTGTGTTGTGTGTGTCTCTCTCCCTCTCTGAGTCTATCTGTGTGTGTGTACTGTCGGGTCCCGGTGGCCGCTCAGGCTACCCGTGTGTTAATTCCTCTGAAGTGGTGGCCAGCTGCTTTCTGTGATGTATCTTCTGTGTGTGTGTGTGTGGTGTGTGTGTGTAGTGTATGTCTCCTCTCTCTCCTCTTGTTTATCTCTTGTGTGTGTGTTTGTGTGATTCGTGTGTTTGTAGTGTGTGTGTACTGTCGGGTCCCTGCACGGTCCGTCCTCAGTCTAACCGAGCTGCTTAATTCCTATGATGTGGTGGCCAGGCTGTGTTCTGTGTGTTCTCTCGTGTGTGTGTGTGTGTGTGTGTGAGGTGTGGTGTGTCATCTCTCTCTCCCTCTTCTGTCTATCTGTGTGTATCTGTGGTTGTGAGTCTGATGTCGGGTTCCCGGTGTGAGTCCGCTCTAAAGTACATCGAGCTGCCTCATTAATCTGAAGTGGTGACCAGCTGCTGTCTGTGTGTATCTGTTGAGTCGTGTTTGTGTGTGTGTGGTGTGTGTGTTGTGTGTGTGTGTGTGTTGTGTGTCTCTCTCTCCTCCCTCTCTGGTCTATCTGTGGGGCTTGTCGTGTGTGTGTTGTGTGTGTGTGTACTGCCGGTCCCTGCGGCCGCTCTGTCACCCGAGCTGCTTAATTCCTCTGACTAAAGTGGTGGCCAGCTGCTGTCTGTTGTATTTCTCTCTCTGTGTGTGTGGTGTGTGTGTGTGTGTGTTGTGTGTCTGCGTATGCTGTCGGCTCCCAGACGGTGCCGCTCAATGGTCAGTCACCGGGCTGCTTCTTTTTAAATATTATTTAAAAAGAGATCCATTGCAAAAAAGTATTTAAAAACATTAAAAAAACAAGAAATGCTTGTAGAATGCGCATTTTTCCCATTGTAGGTGTCATATCAATAGATGAGGGCCGCGCTGAAAATAACTCAAAACCACAGGATGGATGTATTTAAAACATTGTTGCTTTATTAAACGATACCTTCATTCACGGTTGGCTCAAGGAGTAAACGGGAGAGGAACTTGCTAACTCGGGAGAGAACTTGCTAACTCGAGGGAGGAACTTGCAACAAGCAGCCAATTACATACCCGTGGGAATCGGCCACACACTTGATTCATACACTTGCTGTCTCAGTGCGCGCACACGAGTCTATCACTCGGCGGTTACCCTCGTGGGTCATACTCGCACAGTGAGACAGGGGATTTAAGGATGTTTTGAATTAAATCACAACAGATAGACACGAGCACGAGAGCCTTTGATAATGTGAACTTCAGAATGTTAAGTATCAAAAAAACATGGTCCAGGAAGGCTGGTTGAAAGCCTCTCAAGTATCTTGGACCAACTTAGTGATTGTGATGTTGCTGCCAGACGCAAGAAAATAGTGTTACAAAGTTGAATTTATTTAACATTGCCGGGGTTTGCCTTTCAAGTAGAAATGTGGGTAGCACTATGCAAGCATTATAGGTTGAAACAATAATCACAGCTCGGTGTCGTGTCTCAGACTTTACTAATTTATGCTGCTACAAGCAGCTAGTGATTGGCAGCACAAATGTATCAGCCGTTACTCCCTGTAACTATTGGGACAGATCATGTAAAGAAAAGTGATAGAATCTGAAATCTGCATTAAACCTGACAGGAGGGGTAACCCAATCTAGCATGTATTTCACGATTGGCTATGCTCAACGACCTCAAGGCTTATTCATGTTGTGGGTGGACGAAAAGATTAAATAAACGAGAATTAGAATTTATTACTTGCAAGTATTCAGAAAGCTAGACATTCCTAATGATGTTCTCTCAGGCTGTTACCGCAATTATAATGAACTTGCACATCGTTTCCATCTTCTCTTGTCAACTTGCTGGCTGGGGGTAGTCCTAATGTAAAAGTATATAGACACAGATGGTGAATCATAAGATTGACAAATTAACAAAGAAGAGAGAGACATGTCAGAGGAGAGAGGAGCGAGAAAGGAGAGGCGAGAGAGAGATAGAGAGACGATTGAGAGAAAGACAGAGAGAGCGATGAGAAGAGAGAGATAGAGAGAATGAAGACAGAGCAGAGTACCGCTCAAGAGAGAGACAGAGAGAGACAGAGAGAGGAGGAAGAGAGACTGAGGACTCGAGAATGTGAGAAGAGATAGAGAGAGAGGATAGATGAGAGTGAGAGTGATAGAGAAGATAGTGATAGGAGAGAGAGTGTGGTTGTGTGAGAGAGAGATAGATACAACATTATATATTTATTTTATACTATATGTTATATTTATAGAGGAGAGATACTGATGATGAGAGAGAGTAGAGTGCGAGACGAGAGGAACTACTGTGACTTGGTCTATTAATTTATCAGTAAGTGTTCAGGAACCCAACAAATCTGCCAAGCGTTGAGGATGTGTGGTGATCACAGAAGCAAGGCACCTATTATTCTTTTGGAAGCTCGGTAATGCTGGAATGCTGTGTGTTGGATAGGAACTGCAGGGTTTATGCAAGAGGATATATGCTGGAAGTAAGATCTGCGGGTCAGGAAGCCTCACTGGAAAATAGGAAATTAAAGTGAGGTTTTTGGGGTATGAACACCTTTGACAGAATCGATATATAGAGAAGGACAGAGCTCAATAACAGGGCTAGGCAAACACGATTGACCTCAGAGGGAAAGGGTGGAGCCCATCATGTCCCATTGGTTGGTGGAACAATGTGCAACGCCAGGCGATACAAGGATGTGAAGAGTGAATACTAGTAAGACAACTGTGGGTAGTGTGAGGGAGGGGAGTGGAGGGGGAAAGAGTGGGGATGGGGGGTGGGGGGAGGGGGGGTAGTTGAAGGAATGCAGGGAAGTTCTTGAAATTAGCGAAATCGTTGTTTCTACCATTGGGTTGAAGCTGCCAAGTGACTTATTGAGGTGTTGTTCCTCAATGTTAATAGGTAGAACAAAATGCTGGAGAAATCAGCAGGGTGAGGCCGCATGTATGGAACGAAGGAAATGGCCCACGTTTCGGGCCGAACGCAATCTCTTCGTCGACTTTAAACTTCAGATTTTCAAAGTTTAAATGGTTGAGAAGATATTATATGAGCCATGCACGCGAGATAACTGAGAGGTTAGTGTCGTTTCAGAAAGAACGTTGTGGGATGGAGAGAGAGGAGTTAAAAAACTATCAATAACAAAACTATGAAAAAGGTATAGGATGAGAACAAACACAAGAAATTCAAAATGGGAAATTAGATAAAAATACTAGTAAAAACTAAACAAACTCGGAGAAAAAAATTATCTTAAAACATGGAAACCAGATAAGAAGTTAAGGGCGGACAAGAGACAAAAAGGCAACATACACAGGAAATTTGAGAATGATTCCAACGTATGAAGCGGTGTCAGTGGGGATTATTTTTTCGAGTGCATATCCTCGTGTTAGCTTGGGATTGCGGATGTCCAGGTTTCGCTAGTCGAGAATACTGAAATTTTGGAATTGTATAAGTGGTTGAACATGATCTTTCAAGAAAGTCAAGTTTGTACAAAAACGCTCCAGAAAGGCAGATACTAGAATCTGACATTTGAGCTGAATGAGATTATTAACATGGGCCTGTCCAACTGTTACGTAACCTCATAAGTCGTTGAGGTGGCCGAAAATGTGCACCAATGTTCGAAAATCCAGCGGCGGACCAGAACAAAGGTCGACTTTTTGGGCGATACTCACAAAAACTACAGGGGTAACTCACCGACATTCGCCAGGGTGTAGCCTATATCGGTGTGAGTGGTTCCTAGATCGCCCCAGAAAGAGTGTAGCGTTCTTTCTGGTCACACTGGATTTGTCGAACATGTTTGAAAAGTTCCGTAGCGACCTGCAACAGCCTATGAGTGTGCGGGCAATCGCTCGAAACAGTCAGCGTAAGGCTTGGTGAGCTTAATAGGGACAATATATCAAGCAGTCAGCAGCGCGTTCTGTAAGCATCAATAAAGGATCTTGTCGACACTTGCCAAAAACACTGGTCTTAAGCAAGGGCATATTGTGTGTCCATTTTTATTCACAATTCTCTTATATTTCATATTAGTCGTCATAAATCAATAAATTGAGAGTCCAGATGCGCCGATTGGAGTGAAAATGTTGACGACGCTTCAAAAATAATTGCATAAATGTCAGGAATATTTTTACAATGCTACCAGCGATTATAAAAATTAGTAATCCTTTGTCATTTTGAAATCAAAGACTGGCTACCAATTCATTCCTGCCTAAAGGTGAAGGGGAACAAGATAAGGTGGGTGGTTAGAATGAGTGGCTAGTGCTACACTTTGCCATATTCATTTGCTCTCCACACGCTCCCAAATGAGTGATTTGATTATTTTTCAGTTGCTAATCTCCTTTCACAATTTTGAAACAGACCTAGAGCCAGGAATAGTTGCGCCATGGTTTGATTCAAATGTTAATTTCTTCCAAGTATGAATGTTCTAACACTTTAGTTTATGTTTAGTTTAGAGAATACAGGCGGTGGAAAACAGGCACTTGTGCCCACTGGGTTCCGCACACGACCAACCATCCTCTGTGCACAGCACTATCCTACACTTAGGGACGTGAATAAGGTTACTTCCTGTGGCCACGCGACAGTGAGAGTAGGAATGGAGCAAGGTGGAGGATAAATGCCTGGCTGAAGGACTGGTGCAGAGGGCAGGGATTCAAGTATCTGAATCAATGGAACCTCGTTTTGGGAAGGAGTGACCTGTATTAAAAGGACGGTTGCACTTGGACCCGAGGGGGACAGTTCTGTCTGGGAAATTTGCAAAGCAAAGGCTAAGGCGATCAGGAATTTTAAACTAGAAACGGTTGGGTGAGGTGGTCCCACTCAAATAGAGAAGCAGTAGACAGGGTCTGAGGCAGGATGCAGAGAAGGGAGAAGCCACTCAGTAACAACATGTAGGGGGGGTGGGGAAAGAAGAAGAAAATATAAACAGAGCGAATGTAAGAGTTGGTGGAGGTTTCCAGGGCTCAAAAATCACAAAAGGGACCACTTGTCATCAATATATTGTATAAGGAGTAAGAGTGTTGTAAAAACAAGCCTGAAGGGCTTTGTGTCTCAATGCAAGGAGACATTGAGACAACAAAAGGTGGATTGAGTTGAAAGGTGCAGCATAGCTATTAATGGCTATGCTAAGTTGGATCTCACCGAGGAGACATGGCTCCCAGGGCCAAGGTGGGCTGAACATCCAGGGATATGTTCAAGTATTCAGGGAGGATAGACAGAGAGGAAAAGAGGAGGTGGACGGTAGCGATTGTCTGGTGAGAGGAGGAATTTATGTGCAATTGAAAGGAATGGACATTAGGCATCTTGGAGGATGTGGAATCGATATGAGGTAGATCTAGAGCTGGCGAACTCTAAGGGGCCGGAAAAACGCTAGTGGGAGTTGGTGTACAAGGCACACTCTAAAATAATATGGATTGGGCATGGCATCAAAACGAGGAAATTAGAAATTGCGTACACAAGGGTAAAAATCATTTATAATGGGTGACTTCAATCTACATATCTGATATGGAAGTGAATTCAATGGGCAGGGAGTGCTGCGCGAGAGGATTTCTTGGAACTGTTATGCGGGATTAGTTTTTCTAAATCCAACATGTAGAGGAACTCGCACTATACGAATTTTTGAGAGCAGGCTATTCTAGATCCTGGGTATTGAGTAATGGTGGAATGGGTTAGTTAGCATCAGCTCTTGTTGTGCGTGGGCCGTGCAAGGAAAGAGTGGACCATAATATGGCTTGCGTTCTTCATTAGGACTCGGAGGGGACAATAAATAAAAAAGATAAAAAGGTACTGATAAGACTGAGAACACAAAGGTAAATTTGAAGGGTATGAGAAGTGAATAGCCAGAATTCTTAAAAGGGTTGAAGCAAGTGATCTTAAATAGGGTTGGCAGATGGATGTGCAATGGAAATGCTATTTATTTTAATGGAGTGAACTACACACAATTGTTCATCCCAGTCTTGGAAAAGATAAAAATGTCGGTGGAGGTATGCATCCATGGATATCAAGGGAAATCAGGGATAGTTATAAAAACAAAGATGAAGCATACTCACAACATTAGTCAGAAAAAGCAGCCTACCAGAGGACTGGGAGAGATAATTCAGAGTTCAGCAGAGGAGGACAAAGGGCTGTAATTAGGAAAGGGAAATAGATTATGAAAGAAACTGGGGAAACATAAGAAATACTGACTGCAAAAAGTTTGAGTATAGATAGTAGAAAGAGATTAAGTTAAAACAAAATGTAGGTCTTGCAGTCAGAAAACAGGTGAATTGATAATGAGGAATCAAGGACATGGCAGACTTAGTGTGCCATTGATATAATATTTGGTTCTGTGTCTTCACTAAGGAAGACATAATAATCTGCCGGAGTAGCAGGGGTCCAGGGGTCAAATAAGGTGGAGGGAACTGAGTGAAAATCTGGTTAGCCGTGAAGAGTGTTGGGTATAATTGACATGGATTACAGGCGATATATCCCCCAGGGCCAGCATATCTGCCCATCCCAGCAGTACTACAAGAGATGAGTAAGGCCAACAGAGAATAGTGGAAGCATTAGTGATAAATTTTTCATAAACTCCTTAGGGATTGTGGAAGTAGTTCCTGAGGGATTGGAGGGTAGCTAATGTTACCCCAACTTTTAAAAGAAAAGAGAGGCAAAAAATCGATCGAGAGAAAACGGGTGAATTACAGACCAGTTAGTCCTACACATTCGGTAGTGTGGAAACTGGTTAGAGTCGTTTATTTAAATAGGATTGGGGATAGCAGTACATTTGGAATATGGTGAAATCCATTAGGACAACGTCAGCATGGATTTATGAAAGGTTAAAAATCATGTCTGGACGATATCTTATTAGAATTTTCGGGGGATTGTCAACCTAGCAGAGTGGATATAGCGGAGAAAAGCAGTGAGATGTGTTATATCGGACTTTCAGAAGAACCCTTCGTCAAGGTTCCCACATAAGAGAATTAAGTATACAAACTTAAAGCACACTACTTGGTATATTGGGGACTTCAGTATTGATGTGGATAGAGACACTGGCTGTGTGAACAGGAAACAAAGGGTAGGAGGTAAACGGGTCCTTTTCGGTGGCAGGCTGTGACTAGTTGGGGTTTAGGGTACCGCAAAAAGGGGCTCAGTGCTGGGGGGGACCCCAGCTATTTACAATATATATTAATGATTTGGTCGAGGGAAATGAATCGCAACCATCTCCCAAGTCTGTGGAAGTGACACTAAGCTGGGGGATAGTGTTAGGTGGTGAGGAGGATGCAATGGAGGCTGCAAAGGTGACTTGGATAGGCTGTGATGTGGGCAAATGCTATGGCAGATGGCTGTTATATGTGGGATAAATGTGAGGTTATCCTACTTTTGGGATCGGCAAAACCCAGTAGGGTAGGACTATTATCCTAATGGTGGCAAAATTTAGGTAAATGGGGAGATGCATCGAGACCTGGGTGTCATGGTACACCAGTTCATTTGAAAGTAGGCATGCAGGTTGCAAGCAGGCTGTGAGAAGAAGCAAAATGGTATGTTTAGCATGTCATTTCTGAAATGATTTGAGTAGTTATAGGATAGCAGGGAGGTTCTTACTGCAGTTGTACCGGGTTTAATTGTGAGACCACACCTGGAGTATTGCATACAGTTTGGTCTCCAATCTGAGGAACAATACATTCTTGCCATAGAGGAAATACAGAGAAAAGGTTCAACCAGATGATTTCGGGGGGGGATTGTTCAGGACTTTTCTGTGAGGAAAGATTGCATAGTACTCGGCATGTACTCACTGGAAATTTAGAAGACTTGAGGAGGGGATCTTATAGAAAACTTACAAAATTCTTAAAGGTGTTGGATAGGCTAGATGCAGGAAAGATTGTTCCGATGTTGGGGAGGTCTCATGAACAAGGTTGGTCACAGGTCCTAAGGATAAGGGGAATTCCCTTTAGGACCGAATGAGGAGCAATTACATTTTCACACAGAGAGTGGTGATTTTTGAGTCTCTGGAATGCATCTGCCAACAAGAAGGTAAAGTTGAGGCCAATACAATTGGCTATATTTAATAGGGAGTTAGATGTGGCCCTTGTGGGCTAAAGAGGGATTCAGCGGGGTAGTATGGAGAGAAGGACAGGGTACGGGATACTGAGTTGGATGACTCAGCCCTGATCATGATATATGAATGGCGGTGCAGGCTCGAAATCCGAATGGCCTCCTCCTGCCACCTATTTTCTATGTTTCTATATAACACATCTTTACTAAAGCCGCCAATCAACCCACAAACCTTTACAGGGACAATATGAACAATAGGTGTGCAGGAGCAAGGCCATCATTTGTTCCTAGACGCGAGAGAGTCAGGCGATGATACGGGAAATTACGAACTGATTAAGGATACAGAACAGATCAGAAGCCGGCATGGGCATGGTGGCCAAAGAGCCCACAACGGTCCCTTTGTTGGCCGCTGGAGGAGCGTGATAACGAGGGGAAAACGAACAGTAAAACTCGTATGCCGACAAGGGTGAGGGGGGAGATGGAGAGAGAGGGAATGAAAGGATTACCTTTCCTATATTAGAGGAAATCAATATTTCAGAGAACCCGCTGGGTTTAACCAATAGAAAATAGACAATAGGTGCTGGATAGGGGCCAATTCGGCCCCTTCGAGCCAGATCACCGCCATTTCAATGTGATCATGGCTGATCATCCCCAATCAGTACCCCGTTCCTGCCTTCTCCCCATATCCCGACTCCGCTATTTTTAAGAGGCCCTATCTAGCTCTCTCTTGAAAAGCCATCCAGAGAACCCTGCCTCCACTCGCCCTCTGAGACAGAGAATTCCACAGATTGATCTTTATTATGTCTTTGGAAACGGAGACGGAAACCAGAGCACCGGGAAAACACCAGGCATGCAGGTCACAGGGAGAGACGTACAAACAAGGTAGCACCGGTATTCAGGATGGAACCTGGTCTCTGGCGCTGTTGCGCAGCCAAACTCTTATTGCCACCGTGCTGCCCTAGTTGGATGCATTTACTCTTCCTGGTAATGTCATAGTGATGCTGGAGATGAGTGCCTATGTTGAGAACGGTGCATTAAACACATTTATGTGATTACACAGTTCTTCAATGTAACAATTCTCTAGATCCTTCAAAAAAATTATTTGTAGGATTTATCCAGTTATTTAATACGTGGCCCATGGTTGTATGTGGAAACTTGCAAGTGGAAATGTCTTCTCCACATCTACCCTTTTATAACCAACCATACAGACTTCCGTTAGGTCATTTCTCAAAAATCAAAGAGAAACTGCAGATGCTGGAACTGTGAAAAAATAAACAGAAAATGCAGGAAATGCTCATTGGCTCAGGCAGCATCTGTGGAAATAAACACCGTGTTAATGCTTAAGGTCCGATACCCTTTGTCAGAAAAATGGGAGCCTGATTAGCAGATGAAGAAGTGAGGTTATAAAGTTAGCTTGAAAAACGAGGAAGCCTCATATTTCTGAAATTAAATATCTACAACTGTGATGGAGTATCAGAGATCTTGGGGGTGGGAGATTAATTGATCACATATATCACCACAGTCTGAGGAAGGGTCTGACCTGAAACGTCACAGATGCTGCCTAGCCATTTCTCTCTTCTAGATAAAAGAATTCCAACTGATTGAGAACTTCACACAGGGTACAGTCTCTTAGCTTGGTATCATTTTAATACATTGTTTTTTAACTTTCACAGCCCCTTCCTTCACATGTCTTTTTCATAACGTGAGGATCAGAACTGTTCCAGTACACACTAATTCATGCTAACCACTCATTAATTCAAAGGTCACCTGTCCATGTTCTCCAGAGATGCTGCCTGATCTGCTGAGTTGCTCCAACACAGTGTCCCTTTTGCAATATAACCTGTGTTCTCTGTAAGTGGAACATAACTTCTCTGTGTTTTCATTCAGTCCCTGTAGATGTCAACACTTATCCATTATTTGCTACTTATCACACACACATCTTTTGAAGCTGCACGACTGCCATTTGAGACACAAAGATTCTCTGCCTCAGAGGGTGGTGGAGGCAGATTCTCTGGATGCTTTCAAGGGAGAGCTAGATAGGGCTCTTAAAAATAGCAGAGTCAGGGGATATGGGGAGAAGGCAGGGACGGGGTACAGATTGGGGATGATCAGCCATGATCACATTGAAGGGCGGTGCTGGCTCAAAGGGCCGAATGGCCTACTCCTGCACCTATTGTCCATTGTCTATTGACACTGTTGGAGGAACTCAGTGGGCTAGGCAGCATCTGTGACGTTTCAGGTCAGGACCCTTCCTCCGACTGTGGTGATATATGTGATCAATTAATCTCCCACCCCCAGATGTCTGATACTCCATCACAGTTGTAGATATTTAATTTCAGAAATATGCGGCTTCCTCGTTTTTCAAGCTAACTTTATAACCTCACTTATTTATCTGCTAATCAGGCTCCCATTTTGCTTGATGATAGACACAAAAAGCTGGAGTAACTCAGCGGGTCAGGAACCATCGCTGGTGAAAAGGAATAGGTAATGTTTCGGGTCGAGATCCTTCTTCATCAAACTGCAGCTAACCATCTTTTCCATCTTTCCTCAATTGTATATTGTCCCTAGTGTGTAGTCATATGAGGAAAGATTGAAAAGACTATGCTTGTATTCACTGGAGTTTAGAAGGATGAGGGGCTATCTTATAGAAACATTTAAAATTATAAAAGCACTGGACAAACTAGATGCAGGAAAAATGTTCCCAATGATGGGCGAGTCCAGAACCAGGGGCCACAGTCTTAGAATAAAGGGGAGGCCATTTAAGACTGAGGTGAGAAAACACGTTTTCACCCAGAGAGTTGTGAATTTGTGGAATTCCCTGCCACAGAGGGCAGTGGAGGCCAAGTCACTGGATGGATTTAAGAGAGAGTTAGATAGAGCTCTAGGGGCTAGGATCATCAAGTAATCAAGGATCATCGTTACTTTTTTTTGCATTTCATTTATTCTTTTTATCTCTACATCACCGTTTATGTCCCTCGTTTCCCCCTCCCCTGACTCTCAGTCTGAAGAAGGGTCTCAACCGGAAACGTCACCTATTCCTTTTCTCCAGAGATGCTGCCTGACCCGCTGAGTTACTCCAGCATTTCGTGTCTGTCTTCGGTGTAATCCAGCACCTGCAGTTCCTTCCCACAACCCCCTTCCCACTTTGCTCGTTGTGTTGCGGTCCTCTGCTGCATTATTCATGTCCATCTCTTTATGTCGTTTACTAATTTTGAAACGGTGCTAATAATTGCTGTACGGAATTTAAATGTAACCCAATGGAGCAGAGACAAAACTGGAGAGGACTGGTAAATGCGAAGAAAGTGCGCTTCTAATTTCAGTGAATCAAAAGGATAGATTCAGAGAAGCGTTGGAATCAAGAAGATCAGACCTGTTTATAGAAACATAGAAACATAGAAAATAGGTGCAGGAGTAGGCCATTCGGCCCTTCGAGCCAGAACCGCCATTCAATATGATCATGGCTGATCATCCAACTCAGTATCCCGTACCTGCCTTCTCTCCATACCCCCTGATCCCTTTAGCCACAAGGGCCACATCTAACTCCCGCTTAAATATAGCCAATGAACTGGCCTCAACTACCTCCTATGGCAGAGAATTGCAACGATTCACCACTCTCTGTGTGATTTTTTTTAAAATCATCTTGGTCCTAAAAGACTTCCCCCTTATCCTTAAACTGTGACCCCAAGTTCTGGACTTCCCCAACATCGGGAACAATCTTCCTGCATCTAGCCTGTCCAACCCCTTAAGAATTTTGTAAGTTTCTATAAGATCCCCCCTCAATCTAAATTCTAGCAAGTACAAGCTGAGTCTATCCAGTCTTTCTTCATATGGAAGTCCTGCCATCCCAGGAATCAGTCTGGTGAACCTTCTCTGTACTCCCTCTATGGCAAGAATGTCTTTCCTCAGACTTTACACAAATACATATTACACAAATAAGAAACAAAGGTATGATAGAGTATAAAGCTTGCCATCATCGGATGATGGAAACGTAGAAAGTAGAAACATAGAACAATAGGTGCAGGAGGAGGCCATTCAGCTATTCGAGCCGGCACCGCCATTCAATACGATCGTGGCTGATCGTCTAAAATCAGTACCCCGTTCCTGCATTTTCCCCATATCCCTTGATTCCTTTAGCTCGAAGAGCTAAATCTAACTCTCTCTTGAAAACATCCAGTGAATCGGCCTCCACTGCCTTCTGTGGCAGAGAAGTTGGATGATGCCTTGAGTTGGGACGTCATTTCACAGCTGTACAAGATGTGGATGAGACACCACCTGGTATGTTGTGCACAGTTCTGGTCGCCAAGCAATGGGAAGGATGTGATTAAGCGAGAGACGGTGCAGAAGGGGTTTTACAATGATGTTGCCGTGACTAGAGGGCTTACATTGTGAGCAGAGACCGGATGGGCTGGATCTGTGTTTTCCCTGGAGTGAAGGAGGCTGAGAGAACACCTATTAGTGGTTTGTAAAATCATGAGGGGTAAGGATGATGTTCGTGGTCTTTACCCAGGATAGAAGGCAAAGGTTTAAGGTGAGAGGGATATGATTTAAAGGGAGCCTGAGGGACAGGATTTTCACACAAAGGGTGGTGGAAAATTGGAATGAGCTGCCGGTGGAAGCTGCAGAGGTTGATACAAATAGAATATTTATAAGTATTTGGCCAGGTTATAGACAGGAAAGATTTGGAGGTCTATCGTGAGGGGGCAAGGTTTGAGGGGTAACCTTTTCATACAAAGGGTGGTGGGTATATGGAACGAGCTGCCGGAGGAGGTAGTTGAGGCAGGCACTATCACAACGTTTAAGAAACATTCAGACAGGTACATAGACAGGATAGGTTTAGAGGGATATGGGCCGGTGGGACTATTGCAGAAGGGACATGCTGGTCGCATGAGCAAGTTGGGCCGAATGGTCTGTTTCCACACTGTATGATTCTATGACTAGAGGGATTTTGCAGACTCTAACAGGTTTTCTTCCAAGATTGCCCTGTATTTGGCTCCATCCATCTTCCCATCAACTCTGACCAGCTTCCCTGTCCCTGCTGAAGAAAAGCATCCCCACAGCATGATGCTGCCACCACCATGTTTCACAGTGGGGATGGTGTGTTCAGGGTGATGTGCAGTGTTAGTTTTCCGCCACACAAAGCGTTTTGCATTTAGGTCAAAAACTTCAATTTTGGTCTCATCAGACCAGAGCACCTTCCTCCACATGTTTGCTGTGTCCCCCACATGGCTTGTGGCAAACTGCAAACGAGACTTCTTATGGCTTTGTTTCAACAATGGCTTTCTTCTTGCCACTTTTCCATAAAGGCCCGATTTGTGGAGTGCATGACAAATACTTGTCCTGTGGACAGATTCTCCCACCTGAGCTGTGGATCTCTGCAGCTTCCCCAGAGTTACCATGGGCCTCTTGGCTGCTTCTCTGATCAATGCTCTCCTTGCCCGGCCTGTCAGTTTAGGTGGACGGCCATGTCTTGGTAGGTTTGCAGTTGTGCCATACTCCTTCCATTTTTGGATGATGGATTGAACAGTGCTCCGTGAGATGTTCAAAGCTTGGGATATTTTTTTATAACCTAACCCTGCTTTAAACTTCTCCACAACTTTATCCCTGACTGTCTGGTGTGTTCTTGGGCTTCATGATGCCCAAGGAACATTGTTTTGTTCACTAATGTTCTCTAACAAACCTCTGAGGCCTTCACAGAACAGCTGTGTTTATACTGAGATTAGATTACACACAAGTGGACTCTATTTACTAATTAGGTGACTTCTGAAGGCAATTTTTTGCACTGGATTTTATTTAGGGGTATCAGAGTAAAGGGGGCTGAATACTTTTGCACGCCACACTTTTCAGTTTTTTATTTGTAAAAAAAATTGAAAACAATGTATCATTTTCCTTCCACTTCACAATGATGCGCCACTTTGTGTTGGTCTATCACATAAAATCCCAATAAAATACAGTTATGTTTGTGGTTTTAACGTGACAAAATGTAGAAAAGTTCAAGGGGTATGAATACTTTTGCAAGCCACTGTAACTCTATGTGACTATCACAATAACCTCGAGAGTGGCCTGATGCCATTGATGCATCCATATTGATGCTCTGGAAGGAGATATATAGTGCGGGGAAATATTCAATGATTTGATCGCACTAACTAAGCTAAAATATTTAATCCACCCTATTTAAGGGTTTGCTGTTAACAATCGGTATTGTGACATTTTGGCACAATTTTGAGATCATATTGAAAATATAGCTACAGAAAAATAACAATTTTGAACAATGAGGGTGACAAAGCCTCATATTTGTGAATCCCTTGAATAAATCAATCATATGAATGTCTGTGTGACAGACCAACAGAGAGCAAAGACATGGCATATGGAATATCAGGATTACTTACACTACAATGACTATTACATAGGACATCTGCTGTCTAAGATTTGTCATAGGAATATCCTCAACATGTACAAATCTCTGGGGGAAGACCTTGGTGACAGATGAGAGAGCTCAGCGTAAAATATTAAAAATCTGAAAAGAAATCGTGTCAGATGTTCTTGTCTAAACTCCAGACACGGGGATTAAGGAAAAATCAAACTCATAAAGGGACGCGTTGAGAAAGATCACAGCATGAGGAGGGGAATGGGAGAGGAGGGGGAGGGGGGCAGGGGGAAGCGTGGAAATTAGGAATGAAATGCAGACAGAAACCCAAAGCTGCACAAAGTTACTCGGAGAATCACAAGGATGAAAGGAACATGTGGAAAACAGAAGCAGCCAAAGGCAATGAGAATGTGGTAGAACAGAGAGAGCGAGGGTGCAAGAACATAGTTCCACAAAGGTGGTGACAAAGGTGGACAGGCTGTGAAGGTGGCGCTTGGCACACTTACCTTCATCGGTCAGAGTATTGAACTCGGACATTGGGAATCCGTCTTGCAGCTCCACAAGATGCCGGTCAAGCCACATTTGGAGTAGTGTGTGGGCGGCACGGTGGCGCAGTGGTTGAGTTGCTTCCTTATCGCGCCAGAGGCCCGGGTTCAATCCTGACTATGGGTACTGTCTGTACGGAGTTTGCACGTTCTCCCCGTGTCCACGAGGGTTTTCTCAGGTTGCTTCGGTTTCCTCCCACACTTCACAGATGTACAGGTTTTGGTGGTTAATTAGAGCTATGATACAGTGTGGAAACAGGCCCTTCGGCCCAACATGCCCACACTGGCCAACATGTCCCGTCTACACTAGTCCCACCTGCCTGTGCTTGTCTCATATCCCTCCAAACCTGTCCTATCCATGTACCTGTCTAACTGTTTCTTAAACGTTGGGATAGTCCCAGCCTCAACTATCTCATCTGGCAGCTTGTTCCATACACCCACCACCCTTTGTGTGAATTTCTGTAAAATTGCAAATTGCCCCTAGTATGTAGGATAATCCTAGTATACTGGGCGATTACTGGTCGGCATGGACTCGGTGGGCCGAAGGGCCTATTTCCTCACTCTATCTCTAAAGTCTAAAAGCTTTAGAGAATCTGTAGGCCTTCCCGACCACATATGTTGATGCTGGTTTAGGTAGCTCATGCTCACTTCTGGAAAAAGTGGTGTCCCTCTTGGACGGGCTGAAACGTTATGTTAAGACATTTCCATGAGTATTTACTTAGCAATCTTCCAAAATGAGTAACTGTACCAGGCATAGCAACAAATTCTTGTGCACAATTGCGAAGAGGTCTTGACGGATGCAGTAATCTGCTCCAACTCTAGTCTGTCCATGGGAATGAAATGCAGCCCCATGTATAGAGTTTATCTGATGCATGAACAAAAAATACATTATCCATTAATCATAGTCAGAGGGTCTTAGAGCTTGGAAACAGGCCCTTTGGCCCAACTTGCCCAACATGCCCCATCTACACTAGTCCCACCAGCCTGCTTTTGGCCCAGATCCCTCTAAACCTGCCCTATCCACTTCCCTGTACTGGTTATTTAATTTTTGAGGGAGTGTAAAAGAAAGCTTTGAAACCCTTGAATTCAGTCAGTTCTCCTGCATGTGAATTTTCTTTTTTTTTTGTTTGTTTATTTTTGTTAGAAGTAAGTACAATAGTCTGGTACTTAAGTACCTAATACATAAATTCATATATTCATTCTTGTACAACTTCATACTTTTGATTCAATAATAAAAGAACAGTGAGAGAAAAAATAAATAAAGAGTGTCGGAATAGATAGACAAGCGAGTAGAAACAGAAAGCAAAAGAAATAAAGGACAGAGATGAGAAGCTAAAAGATTGAAAGAAAAGGAGAAAGTAAAGAAAAGAGAAATTAGGTGTGATCTACCTATCTCGTATTTTTGCCCATCCGGTTCTAAACCATTTAATTTCTAAGGTTATGTTATGTTGCACCATATGCTTGTAAAAAGTTGATAAAAGGAGACCAAATCTTTAAGAATTGGCCCACTTTGTCTAGTAGGAGGAATCTCATTTCTTCAAGATGTAGCGTTTCAGACATGCTTGAGATCCACATTTTGAATGTTGGCACAGGTGCGTTTTTCCAAAATTTAAGTATAAGTTTTTTTGCTGTTATTAGACCATAATTAAGAAAAGCTTCTTGGAATATAGTTAGTTTACTTCCCTCTTCCATTGATCCAAAGATAATCAATTCTGTATTGGGGTTCAATTTTGTGTTAAATAGTTTTGTAAAAATTCCAAAAATGTCATTCCAAAATTTATACAGTTTTGTACAAGAGACAAAGGAATGTGCTATAGTGGCATTTTGAGTTAGACATTTGTCGCAGATGGGGAAACATTTGAAAATATTTTATTCAGACTTGTTTTCGAATAATATAATCTATGTAAAATTTTAAATTGAATTAGGTTATGTCTTACATTCATTGAACATTTGTTTACATATAATAAATTGTGAATTTTCATCCACTGTGTAACCTGGAATCTTACATTCAGCTGACTAGGTCCGAGGATCTGGACCTACCTAAACCTTCCTGTATCTCCAAATCTACGATCCCATCTCTTCTTGTTCCTTTTAAGATAATCCCTTTACTGAGTCTGTGGAATTCTCTGCCTCGGTGGTGGAGGCAGGTTCTCTGGATGCTTTCAAGAGAGAGCTAGATAGTGCTCTTAAAAATACCGGAGTCAGGGGATATGGGGAGAAGGCAGGAAAGGGGTACTGATTGGGGATGATCAGCCATGATCACATTGAATGGCGGTGCTGGCTTGAAGGGCCGAATAGCCTACTCCTGCACCTATTGTCTATTGTCTATTGATCAGGGTTTGGTTATTGGTTCCTGCTTTATATCATATTTGATTGGTAGCACAAAACGGCTGGGATGTTTTGCGGTGTTGGCAGTGCTTTGTAAATGCAAGCTGTTTTATGTAATCCTGGTTGTATCTGAATGTTTATCTACTGTCTCACTGGCATTCCCACATTTGGCTGGCTTGGTTGTATCTGATGAAAGAGTGCATCTTGTAATGAAGTATCCCATTCTTCACAACCAATGTATTTTAATTTAAGGCAGAGTAGATGTCTCCAGTTATGGGACAACCATCGTTTAAAAGCAAGGTGTCACCCCCGCTCACACTCCCACTGCCACCATTTGGTTTTTAAGATAAGGTGAATTTCTTTCTCATTGAGGATCTTGAGTGTTTGTAACATGGAGCTTTGTAAAGATACCCAGTACTATGGAGATGTGAAGAAGGGTCGCGACCCGATACATCACCTACCCATGTGCTCAGAGATGCTGAGTTACTCCAGCACTGTGTGTCCACAATGGGGATGTCCCTCGATTGTTCACAATATTCTGACCCAATCTACCAGTTTTAATTCCAAAGATTTAGTACACCAGAAGATTACTACATTCAGATATGGACATCCCGTTGGTACGGGATCTATTTTGCATGACAAAAAAAATGTGTATTTTTCTGATACCCGTCTAGAATAAATAAAAATGAAGCTTACCGTAAGAGAATTATATTAGAGTTTCAGAGAACTATCGATCGCCATGGAATTCAATCCTCAAATCAGTAAGATAATCTAAGAACAGCATTCAATCGAATTTACAGTGGTTGAATGTCAATCGTTGGGTTTGAATTTATCTTCTGAACCTATGAACAACATCAACAAGGAATGCTTATGCATTATAATCCATTGTTAATAACATCCACATCATTCACTGTGTAAAATTGACATGTTAAGACTTAAATAACAATGATATATTTGTAATGGGAAGGTGCCCTATATCTCAGCCATATCTCAGGCCCTCGAATCCTGGCAACATCCTTGTAAATCTTCTCTGCACCCTTTACAGATTAGTTAGCATCTGTAAAAAAAATAGTCAGTTAGCGTTTCAGGGAGAAAATCCTACAACACTTTCCACAGATGCTGCCCGACCTGCTGAGTATTTACAGTATTTTCATATTGTAACTGATTACTGATTTACCAAGGACATTTCTCCATTAACATGAAGAGGGAATGACAAGTCATGAGTCCGATTTACAACTGATCAGTGGACGGAAAGCATATTAATCATACCAAGGATTTTCTTAGATTGAATGCCTTTTTGTGAATTGGGAATATTCTAAACAAAAAAGGAATGGTTTACTTGACATTAGATTCAAAATATCCTTGTTTTCCATTTCACAACAGAAAACATGTACAAAATAAGACAACATTCTGGAGTAACTCAACAGGTCAGGCAGCATCTCTGGAGACCATGGTTAGGTGACGTTTCAGGTCAGAGCCCTTCTTCTGAATCTGAAGAAAGGTTCCAACACAAAACATCATCTGGGAGTCTGAAGAAGGGTCTCGACCTGGAATGTCACCTATCCATGTTCTCCAGAGATGCTGCCTGATCTGTTGAGTTACTCTGGAACTTTGTGTCTTATTTGGTAAGTCAACATCTGCAGTTTCTTGTGTCCTCAGAAAACAGGTACATTTGGATACAAGAAAATGTAGATTCGTGAAACATATTGTAAAGGAAGCATAAGCTTCTGCAGTTGAGAGAGAGAAAATAATGTATGGTGAATGTTTCACTTTGTTTGCAAAGTATGATGTGATAATGCAAAGAATGCCAAACACATTATTGTGCTCCCATTGACAGGAACGATGACGTGACTGGACTTTATCTTGCACTAAACGTTAGTCCCTTTACCATGTATCTGTACACTGTGTGTGTACGTGCACACAGAGTTAATTGGTTACATCGGAAGTTGATCCTTTGGTTTTATGTGATTATTTTGCTTATAAGTACTAATAAAAGCTTTTCACTGTACCTTGGTACATGTGACAATAAACTAAAATAAATTAAACTGGAGTTTCAATCCCTCCAGTTCCGAAGAAGGGTGCCGACCTGAAATGTTGTCTCCCTTCCCTCCACAGATGCTGCCTGACCCATTGAGTTCCTCCAGCACCTTGTGTTTCGTTCAAGATTCCAGCGTCAGTAGTTCCTTGTGTCTCTCCCAGCTCTTTGGTTGTCAGACAGTTAACAGTATGTTTTCCATTATTTCAGACGTGGCATCTTGTAGTCTGCGAACTGTCCAAATACTACTTTTTCCTACAGGCAAATTGGGTCAAGACACCATTTAGACAATAGAAAATAGACAATAGGTGCAGGAGTAGGCCATTCGGCCCCTCGAGCCAGCACCGCCATTCACTGTGATCATGGCTGATCATCCACAATCAGTACCCCGTTCCTGCCTCCTCCCCATATCCCTTGACTGTCTTTTACGAGCTCTGTCTAACTCGCTCTTGAAAGCATCCAGAGAATTGGCCTCCCCTGCCTTCTGAGGCAGAGAATTCCACAGATTCACAACTCTCTGGGTGAAAATGTTTTTCCTCATCTCCGTTCTAAATGGCAAACCCCTTATTCTTAAACTGTGGCCACTTGGTTCTGGACTCCCCCAACATCGGGAACATGTTTCCTGCCTCTAGAGTGTCCAATCCCTTAGTAATCTTATATGTTTCAATAAGATGCCCTCTCATCCTTCCGAGTGTCTGTTGAGTGGCACGCAGACTGGAAGGCTACATGGACAGGCCAGTGATGAATTTGCTTAGTTGGGACGGAGCAATTATTGAGGTCTGTGCATTGGGAATGGAGCAAGGAAAAGAACTTCTACATGTGCCGAGAACAATATTGACCTTATTGTGATTCTCGTCACCATGGAACTGCCCGATAACAGTTGCCGTCATGAAATATTGAGCAAGGTATCTGATGGCTTTCGCACTTTTGTATTTCGCCAAGAATCGGGCTGTCAGTAATAAATGGAGAAAAAAATGAACATAGTCCTTTCAGTAGGAGATAATTACACAGATATTAGCAAGAATACTGCATCCAGATTTTTCATGAGATGGCTGGAGAATTACCCTGAGATTTTAGATCGGGTTGAAGACTGGTCTCCAGCTAATTACTGTGAACCATGGATGTGAAGTAGCTGCTTCTGAGGCTCTTTGATAAGTGTTTCTATCTGATTCATACTGTCCTGTTATTTGCACCGCTTGCTCTTTCATAAATTGCCAGCTCTCTCATGTGACAAAGCCCATCGGTTGCCTCACAGATTCCACTTATTCAATTAAAGATTATTAATCGGGAGAAGAATGTGCTCGGGAACAAGACTCATTTATCCGTACAAGGGGAGAGGCCAAGGCTAGAGGCTCTGTAACACCTTCTGAAATTCTGTTCTGGACAATTACTACGAACCATATCAGCTTATATCAGCTTTCCGACAGATGGAGGTGCCTTTAAACATTTGAGTAAACCGTGTCTCATTTCCTGTTTCCTTTGATTGTACTTCTGGAATGTTTTTTCTACCTTGGATCTGCTATTTTAATGAAAGTTGTCACTGCCACCAAATGTCATTGCAATGATATCATCGGACGGCTGATGAATCTGATGTGAAAATAAGCTGTATGTTTGCATGTTGCGCAGAGTGGGTGGCTGTTCAGATCATTTACTGTTAAGATCTCGGTAAAAATTGGACAATAAGAGGACATTCTGTGAACAAGGAGTAACCTTTCCACAACTCATCCGCAGCAAATAAACCTCTTCTTGCGTATGGTGTGCACAGCCTAAAGTTGTAGGTCAACTTGTTCTATTTGAAGGTAGACAAAAATGTTGGAGAAACGCAGCGGGTGTGGCAGCATCTATGGAGTGAAGGAAATAGGCGACGTTTCGGGCCGAAACCCTTGTTCTATTTGATCTTGTTTGTGCACGTCGGGTTGATTGCATTAGTTGAAACAGGGTGGACCACGTGAAGGTTGCAATCTCCCACCCCAGCAAATAAACTAACAGGACGGGACAGAAAGGTCAGTGTGGGAATGGGAGGGGTAGTTAAAGTGTTTAGCAACCGGGGGTATCACGTAGGCCCAGGCGGGCAAGCAAAGGTGTCCGCCTGGGCCTATACGATCTCCCGGTTGCCAAACACTCGAACTCCCCTCCCATTCCCACACTGACCTTTCTGTCTTGGGCCTCCTCCACTGTCAGCGGTATGACTATTGATTCCTCTAACTTCAAGTAACCCTTGCTTTTCCTCTCTCTCTGTCCCTCCCCCATCCTAGTTCTCAGGCTAGTTTCACTGTCCTCATGAATCATTTTACTGTTTGTAAGCCACGATGTCAACTTCCCCTTCAGCCAACAGTGAACCATTCCGAATTTCCCCGATCATTGGCTGCTTTGATCTGTCGTTTCCACACCTTACCCTTCCGCATATCCCGCGTCTCCCTCTACCCTGACTCTCAGTCTGAAGAAGGGTCTCGACCCAAAATGTCACCCACTCCTTCTCTCCAGAGATGCTGCCTGTCTCGCTGAGTTACTCCAGCATTTTGTGTAAATCTTTGGTGTAAACCAGCATCTGCAGTTCCTTCCAGCACAATTCCACTCTGAGTTTTGTATAGTTGTGCCATATCAGTACCCAAGCGGTTAATGCTAGTTTAAGTAATTTTTCTGCTGTGATTCATATCTCTCTCCCCAGTGAAAAATGTCACCATGGTGACTGGACGTACAGCTCCAGTATGCACCGCCCCATCTGCGAAATTGTAGATAATCTTACAAATATTATTAAAATATGGGCCCATGGGACTTGGCTAATCTCATTTCTGAGGTAGGGTGATGATTCATGGCTTTGAAAAACATGGCAGGTTAGATTTTGCTTATAATGGATATAATTTCACAACAGGGATTATTTGTATTGTCAACTGTTAGATAATACTGCCCAGAAAACAAAATTAAAAAAATATTTTTACATGGATGCCCAAAAAGCCGACACAGCCATTACATTACTTTTAATTAACTAATACAATGGACTATGGCAATCAATTTGTACACAGCAACATCTCACAAAGAGCAGTGAGACAAATACCCAGGTTATTTAGGAAGGGTCTCGACCCAAAATGTCACCTATTCCTTCTATGCAGAGATGCTGCCTGTCCTGCTGAACTACTCCAGCATTTTCTGTCTATCTTCTTTTATTTGGTTTTGTTGTCTTTGGTTTTAATGTTGACTTGCTTCTCCCCACACTCCTCCTGGTTTTGGAACTACTGTTTTATTTATTAGGGCCTAAATGTTGGCTGGTCCTTAATCTCTTTGGCAAAATCTCCTTTTGTCATTTACACGTTCGTGGATGGTGTTGTCAGGTTAATGGTAGATACTCTGGTTTTTCTTCAGATCGTATAAATCTTTCGCCTTTTACTAAAGATTTCCATGGAGAGGAACACTAAGGCTGCCTCGCCAACAGTCGGTCTCATCCCTTCCTTCTTTGTTGTTATTTAGTATGTGTTAAATGTATGTTTTAGTGTTATTTAGCTTGTTTTATGTGTGTGTGGGGGGGGGGGGGGGGGGGGGGGGGGGGGGGGGGGGGGTTGGAGGAGACTTTTTTTAATCTCTTACCTCGATGGAGATGCCATTTTTTTCTGTATCATAACTCTGTCTGCACTGCGGCCTAGCATCATGAGGCTGAGGGCCTCTGCTGGAGACCGACTTTGGGAGCTCCAACCGCAGGAGCCTGCAGGACGCAACATCGCGGAGCTGGCGATCCCTGTCGGAGATCGACCTTGGAGTTCCAATCGTGGGAGCCTGTGGACTTTAACCGTGGACTTTGCGTTCCCTGGTTAGAGACCGACTTCGGGAGCTCCAGTCCGCAGGAGCTTCGACAGCCCCGACGCGGGAGCTTCGATCGACCCAACTGCAGATGGTTCAACTGCCTGGACTGAGGAAGAATAAAGAGGAAGAAGATTAGACTTTATTGCCATCCATCACAGTGAGGAATGTGGAGAATCCGCTGTGGAGGATGTTTATATTAACTTTTATGTGGTTGTGTGTCTTGTTGCTTCTTTTTAGTATGGCTGTATGTTAATTCGAGTTTCACTGCACCTTAATTGGTAAGAGTGACAATAAACTGACCTTTGATACAGGTGAAATGCGGGTGTCTGCGGTCAGAATTTGAATTCTTCATTGATCTAGTTTCTTTCTCAGGAACGTTTCTTTATCGCTGGTCCTGAGTTGATCCTATCTGCCGTAGCACCCTGTATAGACATGTGTAGCTTACCCTGAAAGTTGCCATATAACAATTGTATTACTGAACTAATATTTCAGGTATATTTTGTTTACTTTAGAGATACAGCGCAGAAATAGGCCCTTCAGCCCACCAAACCCGCGCTGACCGGTGATCCCCGTACACTAGCACTATCCTACAGACTAGGGACAGTCTACATTTTATTTTACCAAAGCCAATTAACCTACAAGCCTGTACATCTTTGGAGTGGGAGGAAACCGTATAGACAGCACCCGCAGTCAGGATCGAACCCAGGTCTCTGGAACTGTAAGGCAGCAACATACTGCTGCGCCACCGTGCCACACAAATCTTGACTAAAATTCAGCGAATATAATGTTATACCCAATCACAGCATTTTTTGGTCAGAGGTCCGTGAATCTGTGTCCTTCATTGCCACGGAGGGCCATGGAGGCCATGTCAATGGATATTTTTAAGGCGGAGATTGACAGATTCTTGGTTAGTACGGGTGACAGGGGTTATGGGGAGAAGGCAGGAGAATGGGGTTAGGAGGGAGCGATAGATCAGCCACGATTGAATGGCGGTGTATACTTAATGGGCCGAATGGCCTGATTCTCCTCCTAGAATTTATGAACATTGTTTATTTGCAAACAGAGGAAGTTTTACCAGGCTTTGCCTATTAAGGTACAGTGCAGTTAGTGGACATAAAACAGGGTCGAAACATGAACTTATTACAGCAGCTTTAGTTTTAGATCAAGAAAATATCCGAAAAAAAATATCATGCCAACATTGTTTTTTTAATTAATATTACATGACATTTGAGAGGAAAACTCACTGGAAGATGAATATCCTTGGAAGGAAATGGGTTCAAAATGCATTCTTCCATCTGGAATTACAGATATACTGGACACGTTGTCGTTCCATGCCCCTGTTGTTATTACTTGTATGTGGAGTAAGCAGCGTAGACATAATATTATGCTGCTGGAATACAAAGGGGAGGAAGTGATGCCCAGTTAAAAACAGCCTTGGTCAGACCCTATCTGAATCTGTGATACAGCTTTGGGTTTCCCCAGTTCAGGAAGGATTTATTGACCTTAAAGGGAAGTCAGCACAAACTCACCAGAATAAATTTGACATACAGGATGCCTTCCTTTATCAGTCAAGGTTATGTTGAGCAGGAAACTTTAGATTCAGTTCTCAGTTCAGTGTTATAGTGTATGGGGATCGTTGGTCGGCACGGACCCAGTGGGCCGAAGGGCCTGTTTCCGCGCTGTATCTCTAAACTAAACTAAAGATCAGGCAGCATCTCTGGAAAACATGGGTGGATAGGTGAGGTTTCAGGCCGAAGAAGTTCCCACCCCGAAATGTCACCTATCCATGTTCTTTGGAGATGCTGCCTGAACCACTGCATTACTCCAGCACTTTGTGTCTTCCTTTGGTATAACCAGCACATGCAGTTCCTTGTTACTAGGAAGTGAAATGTTGTTCCCAAGTATCGAGACTTGAATATTCTTCTGGCGAAGATGTTCAAATATGTTTTGCCTCTCAGATCCCAAACCAGAGTACATTGCAAAATAGAGAGGGGGATGCCTACCGGTGGGAAAGATTGAACACAAAGTCAGTGCATATTTCTTCTTTTCGTGTCCATCTTGTTACAAATGTTGACCTCGCTGTCATCGCCCGTCCTGAAAAGGACCCAAGCTTCCAGCGATAATCAGTGGGAGCCGTCACTTGTTGCAATAGATGGTGGTGGTAGCAGAATTAGCTCAGGATACTTCCAGTTTCCAGCCCCGCGACGTGGATGCTTCTGCTATGAGGCTAGTGGGCACTGATTTAGAGGAACATGCACAAGATTGGGCTACGAGATGGGATGTTAGAAGTAGTACCAGAGTTCTAAATTCAAAATAGATCATCTTTTCTTTCTCCCCAAGGCTGACTGTTGTGCGCATTTTTGAAAAATATATTGAGCATGTTTTGTTATTTCTTATAGACAAAGGGACATTAGAAAATGTTTATTTCAAATAGAGTTATTTTCTTGTGGAGAAAGGAGTTAGATGCTGGTTTATACTGAAGAGAGACACAAAGTGCTGAAGTAACTCAGCGGGTCAGGCAGCATTATGAAGAAAAAGGATGGGTGACATTTCAGGTCGAGAACCTTCTTCAGGCTGAAAGTAGAGTGGAGGGAACTGGAGGTAAGAAAAAAGTTGTTATCTTAACTTTTTGCTCTGTTCTGTGTTTTCTATGTTTAACCTAAATCCTACCTGGGCATCAGCATACCACAGACCACTCTTGTACTATCTTCAACTTGTGTTTTTTTTTGTAAAATATTTTTATTAGAAGTAAATACATAGTAAGAAGGAATAACATAAAATCAAAAAGAAGAGACATATTATTTGTCACATACATTCTTAATATTTTTAAAGTTTACAGTCGTTCTTATTTATATTTCTATACTTTTTATTATTTTGTAACAGAAAGAAGATAGTAAAGAGAAATAATAAAAAGAAATAAACTAGAAGTAGAAAATCGATAAAATGAGTGGAGTATGAAGCAAGATATTCTTCATTGGCGATATATCCGTGATCTATTGTATATAGTTCTTCATCTATTCCTTCATTCAGGCTTCAGTCAGGCCCTCGAACCGGACCACCTTGACCCTTTAAGTATTCAATAATATTTTGTTTTGTTTTGCAGTCTTCTCTCTCTAATGGTTTTCAGAGTGCATGTGTAATTTATGTCTAGTTTATGTTTTTATGTGTTGTCTGAGTCTCTGTGTCTGTGATGCTAGTACCAATACCTAAACCTGTGCATATGAGATTAAACTCAAATTATTATTTTGGCTCTTTTGGATCAAAACATTATTTTACATTATTTTACTTGACTCAGGGAGATTGCCAACTGCTGAGAATGCGGGTATCATTTGCTTCAAATTATCTTCAACTAGTGAGAAGGACAGGTTTAAGGTGAGAGGGGAGAAATTTCAAGATGATCTGAGAGATAGGTTTTTCAGAGAGAGGTGATGGCCTCTAATGAGCTGCCAGAGGTGGTGGAGGCAGATAGATACATTTACAACATTTAGGAGATGTTTGGAATGTGGTAGGGATGGGAAAGGCTTAGAGGGATATGGGTCTTCTTGGAGGTATATGGGTCTTCTTAGAGGGATTTGGGTCTTCTTGGAGGGATATGGGTCTTCTTAGAGGGATTTGGGTCTTCTTAGAGGGAACTCTAACTCTGGAGTTTAGAAGGATGAGAGGGAATCTCATTGAAACATATAAGATTGTTAAGGGCTTGGACACACTAGAGGCAGGAAACATATTCCCGATGTTGGGGGAGACCAGAACCAGGGGCCACAGTTTAAGAATAAGGAGTAAGCTATTTAGAACGGAGATGAAGAAACACTTTTTCTCACAGAGAGTGGTGAGTCTGTGGAATTCTCTGCCTCAGAGGGCGGTGGAGGCAGGTTCTCTGGATGCTTTCAAGAGAGAGCCAGATAGGACTCTTAAAAATAGCGGAGTCAGGGGATATGGGGAGAAGGCAGGAACGGGGTACGGATTGGGGATGATCAGCCATGATCACATTGAATGGCGGTGCTGGCTCGAAAGGCCAAATGGCCTACTCCTGCACCTATTGTCTATTGTCTATTGATATGGGTCAATTCAGGAAAGTGCGATTAGCATCAGGAGGCATCACTGTTAGCACAGGCAAGATGGATGAAATGTTTAATTCTGAGTCAAAAGACCTTAATTTGGAAGAGGGGCAGGAACAGAAAGATAGAGGGCTAAGTTTGCTGATGGCTTTAAATGTGGCAGAACAGAATGAGAATGTGGTTAAAATATTCAGGATCCTGAGCATCATAAATTAACGTAGAGAGAGCGAGAGTGAGGAAGTCACGATGAACCTCTGTAAAACACTTTCTCCTGCAACTGAAGTAATGTCTCCAGTTATGGGCATTACACTTTAGGAAGGATGTAAACGTGAATAAGAGTTTTACTAAAAGACTTCCTAGGATGAGGGGCCTCAGTTATGTAAATAGATGGAGGAATTGGGACTGTTAGAATGATAGAGATATTTAAAATTATTAAGGCCATCTAAATTATTAAATCATTGAGCAGTGGAAAAAGTGATGCTATTAACATTGACAAAAATGGTTCAGAAGGAATAGGATCATTGCTGTTGAAGTTCATCTCCGAGTTCATTAACATTAAAGACACTTGACATTCATTTGATTAGTGGAGAAGATCAGTGCTCCTAAGAGGACTGGACACTTGAAACATAACCATGTATGTGAAGGGTTTAGAAGGTCATTTGTTAGTTTTCTTGGAAAAAAATGGAGTCAAATCCAAATCTGGACATATTGAAAGGCCTGTTAAACTGATTCCCACCTTTGGTAAATTTCTTGAGTGTTCCTGAAAAGGCCTACAGTACTGAGGTTGTACTTTGAGTAGCTCTGGCATAGGTTTAGTTAAAGCTTAGTTTAGTTTAGAGATACAGCGTGGAAACAGGCCCTTTAGCCTGCGTCCACCAGCACTAACAATATCCTACACACACTAGGGACAAATTACAATTATACTAAGCCATTGAGCCGACAAACCTATACGTCTTTTGAGTGTGGGAGGTAACCGGAGATCCCAGAGAAAACCTAGGCAGGTCACGGGGAGAACGTACAAACTACGTACAGACAGCACCCGTAGTCAGGATGGAACCCAGTTCCGTGCAGTGTAAGGCAGCGACTCTTCCGCTGTGCCGCCGTGCCATCTACGTAACTGAGTTGGAGGGGGATTGGGTGTCGAATGAATAAAGCAATTATTTTCCTGTCTTAAGAAGGGTCAAATAATTGCAGTTTTGCAGATCTGAAGGCCTCGTTTTTCGGAGATCAGATTAATTGTAGAATCAGAGAGCCATATTGCATGGAAATAGTAAGATTAAACGAGAACTTACCAAGTTTGAAGGTTGATCTGTATTTTACGAGGAGTCGCGGTGAGGGATTTCGTGAAGACCCCGCCAGCACGCCTGCGCGGCATCCTTCAAAGCAGCGGTGTGGAATCACAGAACCAAACCATGACTAAAAATAGTAAGATGAAAACCGTAGAACTACCTGGTTGACCTTATGATAGAGGGTGGGAGCGGTGGGCACGAAATCCCTCACCGCGACTCCTCGTAAAATACAGATCAACCTTCAAACTTGGTAAGTTCTCGTTTAATCTTACTATTTTACTTCGGAGTCACGTGAGTGACTTCGTGAAGATTTCAAAGCTCTGTGATTTCACGCCCTGGACAACGTCCATGCTTATCACACTGCCGCCAGTCTGATGGAGGAAGGCTGTTAATGGAGTTGAGTCGAAACTGGCTGAAAAATCAACACAATTTATTAATCAAATAAACAACAAACCCCTAAATCGGGGCCAGACATTTACTGAGCGGTACCCAGGATAGCTTCTGCGAATGTCGCAGGAACGGCCAGAGGCTTGTTATAGAACCGTTGAAATGGTTGTTCCCCACTGGCCCAGCCCGCGGTGGCGAGAATGTGGTCCATGGGCACCTCCATGGCTCTCGCTGCAGCCCTGGTGGAATGAGACTTAAAAATGTTAGTAGCAACTCCTGCTGCATCCAGCACCACCCTGAGCCACCTGGCGATCGTCTGTGTAGTCACCCGATGATGCGGAGGTTTTATGACTGATGAGGAGCCCCTGTTCCTTCATCCTGATAACTCCAGTAACTCGGATGTAGTGGTGGAGATGGGTGACTATGCAGAGTGTGGCATCTACAGGGTACGCCCGAAATTCCAGCTGCAGCCCATGCGCCCCTGGCCTGTGCTGTTTTAATAATTCTTTAACAAAGAATTTTATTTGACCAGGGTTGGCCACCATGCTGTCCAGTCGCAGTTTTTGTAACGTCTGGACTCGTTGGGCTGTCGTCAGTGCCATGAGCATCACCACCTTAAGGGTGAGCTGTTTCAATGGTAGCTCATCTATTGGAGCCCAGCTCCTCAGTAGGGTCAGCACGATCCCCACATCCCACGTTACTGTATATCTGGGTCGTGGAGGGTTGGTATTGAATACTCCCCTCATTAGTTTAGACACCAGGTGGTGGGAGCTGATACCTATATCCAGGTATGAATACAGCGTACTCCTGTAGCTGTTGATGGCACTGTAGCTGAGGCCAGCATCAAAATGGAGGCCTGCTAGAAACTCCAACACATCCGGTATTGTTGCCGAGTTGGAGGACTTGTTGTTCCGGGCACAGAAAACCTCCCACTTTCTAATTTGAGTGAGGTATTGTTTCCGGGTTGATTCCCGGCACGATGCTGCAATAAGGTTCATGGCTCTTGACGAGATGCCTGCCCGGATGAGCGGTCTTTTCAGAACCTGCAAGCCAACAAGTTTAAATGACCCCGTAATGGAGTGAGTAATCAATTTGGGATGTTTCCCAATCGCCATCCATGGTTGTTTTAAATTTCTACAACCATCGGGTACCATGGTTGTGTAGGCCAGTTGGGAATGATCAATATGCCAGTTGCAGAGTCTAGTTTAATTTTCTGCAATACCCGACTGGTGAGGCAGCATGGGGGAAACGCGTAGCAACCCATTTCCCCCAATGGATAAAACGCATCCAATGCTATTACCCCAGGGTCTGGTTCCCACAACACATACGTTGGTATTCGATGGTTCAGCCTGGACGCAAATAGGTCAATATCTGGTGTCCCCAATTTGAGCTATAATATCTCCAAAATTTGGGGGTTCAACATCCACTCAATGTTGTCATTGAAGACACGTGACCTAGTGTCCGCCACTGAATTAAGCTTCCCAGGCAAATAGGTCGCAGTAATCCAAATATTTCTTTCAATGCACCAGTGCCAAACTGTATTAGCCAATTCATTGCAAACTAGCGACCTAATACTACCCATATGATTGATGTAAACCATTATTGTAGCATTATCTATTCGAAAGCGGACATGTAATCCCATGAATTAGTACAGTAAGCCCGCAGTCCATGAAATGCCCCCCAGCATTTCTATATAGTTTATCCCATGTGACTCCAGGAATGTAGACTCATGAGAGTTCCATCTGCCACCACAAGTGGACATCGTACCAGGTGCTCCCCAGCCTGGTGCACTTGCGTCAGTTAGTTACACAACATCAGGGTTGCTCACTATAATAGGTCAATGACATTCTTTAATATTATCTACCCACCATTATAGCTCATTTCTAGCTTCCGGTGGTAACTGAAGTGGCCGATCAAAGCAGCCAGCATTTGTTTTGTAATGCTGTGATTTGTGACCTTTGTGAATTTCGGTAGTGTAGCGGTCCGAATCGTGCAGCTGGGAATGTAGTTACCAATTTAGAGTTACCAATACCAATAACTTTTGCTGTTTGCCGCATGGTCGATACCCTGGCGCAAGCAAGATTGTGGCACTCTTCTAATATAGCAGTAGCTTTATTAGTCGGGATGATAAACTTCATTAAATTGGTGTCTAAGGTGAACACCAAATCCATGACCCGTACCGGGTGCAGTTTTGATTTGTCTGGATGGATTACAACCCCAGCTTCTCAAGCAGAGCCTTGGTTGCAGCCACTCCTTGAATTGCCAATTGGAGGGTCTGCCCCATTATAAGGATTTCATCCAACATGCCATCACTATAATCTTGTTGTCGGAGAAGAGCCAATACAGGTAAATACCAATTTGGTAAACAGCCTAGGGCTGTGATGGTTCCATTAGGCAATGCACCCTTCCAGACAACTTCAGAATTCCCTGTGAGCCTCAGCGATGGGCACCGTATAGCATGCTTCTTTCAAATCGATACATGCCATAAAGTACCCTGAGTAAAGCATCCACCTAGCTGTTCCAAAAGTATCCATTTTGACATGGGTATATTGTACAAAAGTGTTCAACTCAGCTAAATCGATTATAATCCGACATCCCCCTTCTTTTTTACTGCTGGTGAACATATTAGACTCAAACTCAATAGGTCAATGCTTGGTTATGCCAATTACCACTTTTCCCTGCTCGCCATATAATTTCAGCATGCCCTGCCTCCACCTCTTTTTGGGATAGAGTAAATTCCTACGAGGCGAATGCTGGGTATGGGAATCTATACCTCCAACGAATTATATACCCTTGAACACTTTGTAAAATAAACTCATCTGTGGTGACAGTTTTCCCATATGTCCAAGGCAGCCCGCAATCGCCCACCTATTCGTGCAGGAGGGATACTACGGCGTGAGAGGAGCCAGACCCCCTTACCTCCATAGTGAACGGCGGTTCCATACATACGGTGCTTCGGGTGGACGTTATGGAGGTTGACGGCCCGGCGGCCGCATTTCCCATGCAGGCCGCTGTTGGCCTTGCCCTAAAAGGTCGTTGTGTTTGTTGAGATGGAGGTAGGTAGGATCTTTGTGCCCTATCCGGCAGCCTTGGTTCACAGGTTGTATTAGGCTGTTGCCGGTGATATGGGTGAACTCTGGCCGATGGAGTTTCATGAGGCCCACTGTTTTGGCCTCCTTTGTCCAGTCCCTTTACCTGTTTGTACAGGTCTCCAAACAACTGATGCGGCGGTGGAGCGGTAATGGTGGGCACAACCCCACGAATTTGGGGTTTAGTGTGGGCTATATGGAGCTCTTACGCAGGCAATTTATCTCATACTGGGCGTTGCATAGGAGTGCCAGTGCATCATGCTATTTACTGGACACATTATCCCCGACCAGGGTTTAGCAAACGCCGTTATGCCCGTGGAGAATATTTCTCCAAGGTATTATTGAGAATCTGACTCCAGAGTTGGTGCGTAATTAGGCAATCAATGGTGCCCGCCAATTCGTGGTGCAGGGTTCCCCTGTCTGGGTAGAAACGGCAAACTTCACTCACCACATCCAGCATCCTCCTCATGCTCTGGTTCAGCGGTCACTGGCTGTCCCTGGTCGTCGTCAAACTCAGCAGCTGGGCAATCATTAATGCTTCTGGCTGGAGACGATGAGGAGCTGAGTGGTGTCCTTGCACGGCTAGTGGATGCCCGCGAATCCCACTCTTCTCGTTCCCGGTCCCGCTGGAGGTGTTGCACCACTTAGGAGCTCCAACCGCTCTATGCGACCGTCCCTGCTATACGCAGCGGACAAGCCGACTTCCCCAGGCCCTGCGAACTCACTGGGGCTTCCACCATCGGACCTCACCCCCTTAGGGTGCTGTCTAGGGTCCAATGGCAGGTCGTCGTGACCTACAGCCCAAGTAGGGTCATACGACTCCCGCACGGACTCTCCGCTAGCCTGTCTTCTCCCAGACTGTGGCGGCCCACCTGGCTGATATGAAGGCAGGTGAGTTGAATCGGCGCCGGCCCCCGGAACCTGGCTCCCCGGAGTCCGTGCAGGCTTACCTCCACACTTGCCCATCTTTTAGCGTGGAGGCGCATGGTCGGCCGCTCGCAGAGCTGAGCTGACCGACCGCTTCCTGCTGCCACCTCCGCCCTTGACCGCAGCCTGACGGGGTGTGTTGTCGGCGGTATCTGCTCCAGCAGGCCTACACGACGCAGCAGTGTTATGCCCGGGCTGCACGATGGCAGATATCCCTGGCTGCGGTACGTATTGCACTTTGCAGGGCTCCCCTGTCGTGTGGCTGTCCCCCGGCCCAGCCCCCTCGGGTCTTCTGGAGCTCGGGGAGAGGTTGCCTGTGAAGAACAAGACCCCTTGCCACGTACCTGTATCCCCCCTTATTCTCTTGGGGGACGGGGGCTTGGAGTCTGGACCCGTTGCTTCCAGCTCCGGAGCGGTAACCCATTCGGGTGAGTCGGCCCCTGTATCAGCGGGAGCGCCCGACTTCCGCATTCCTGCCCCCACCATGCGTTAAAGCTGCCGGCGTTCCTTGCAGCTCCGGGGACAAGGGCCGTTGGCTGGCCACAGCTCAGCTCCTCGACAGCGTCGTCCTCCGGCCCTTGTCCATGCTGTGAAGAAAAGGTAATACTTACCTGCCGGTCTTGTGAAGGAGCCGGAGGAGAGAGCGCACTCCCCCCCCCAGCCTGCCGGTGCGAGTGCGCGCGACGATATGCCGCGCAGGCGTGCTGGCGGGGTCTTCACGAAGTCACTCACGTGACTCCGAAGTAAAATAGATCCTACAGCCCAACTTCTCCACACTGACCATAATAGCCATCCAATGTGGAATGTGTAATGCCTGAGGAAAGTATTATTGCATGAAGGTTAAGGGCCTGTCCCACTGCGGGGACCTAATTTGTGAGTTTAAAGAGTTTGCGCTCGACTCAAACTCGCAGCATGGTCGACACGTGGTCCTAAGAGGTCTATGTAACTCTCCTTCATGCTCGAGAGAAGTTCCCGCATGCTCGAGCCCTCAGTTTGGTCGAGGAGTATTTTTTAGCATGCTGAAAATTGTCCGCGAGTAAAAATTGGTCGGCGTGGAAAAAAAAAGATTTTTTTTTTACTCGTAGGTTTAGTCGAAGTAGGTCGTAATAGGTAGGCATGTTATTCGCAGGTAATTGAAGGCAATCGAAGATAATCAAAGGTAGCCGAAGATAGTGTTAGTATAGTCAAAGGTAGTCGAAGGTGGTCGTCTTCATTCTCCACTATTCAGTGTCCAATTTTCCCAAAGCTAGTCAAAGCTAGTCTTCAACATAGTCGAAGGAGATCGAAGGAGGTCTTCTACATATTCGTAGCAGGTTCTCTACATAGTCGAAGGAGGTCGTAGGAGGTGTTCTACTTCCGCGATACAACAAGACCATGACACTTTTTAAAACTCTCCTAAACTCTCCTAAACTCGCAAATTAGGTCCCTACAGTGGGACAGGCCCTTTACTCAACATAATTGCATGAGGTCATACAAAGCTGTGACGCTATCCAAAACCAAAGTAAAAGCATTGGATAACTCCCTGAAAGAAGCAGATGTAGTGAGGTTCAGTATAGTTTAGCGATACAGTGTGGAAACGGGGTCCTTCGGCCCAATAGGCATATGCATATGACAATTCTTAACTCTTAATTAGTACCATTCAGTCTTCTTCACCATGCATTGAGATGGTGTTTCAACGCACATTCAGCCCACCGAGTCCACCCTGACCATCAATCACGCATACACTTTACATACTAGGGGCAATTTACAGAAGCCAATTAACCTACAAAACTGCACATCTGTAGGATGTGGAAGGAAACCGTAGAACCTGGTGGAAACCCACGCGGTCACAGGGTGAACCTGCAAATTTCACACCGACAGCATCCGAGGTCAGGATTGAACACGGGTCTCTGGCGCCGTGAAGCAGCAACTCTACTGCTGTGCCACTGTGCTGCCAAACTAAAAGCATTGGATAACTACCTGAAAGAAGCAGATGTAGTGAGGTTAGAACAGTGAACTTGCAGGCAAGCTGACATCCATGTTGCACATACGATGGATAGCAACGTGAGCAGCTGAGATAGATATGCCCTGCAGATGGGAAATACGTGTGGAATCTGCAGTGAAAAATCATCTCAATGCACGATGAAGAGGACTGTGAATGTTATTAGTCAGAGGTCAAGAGTGTTTCATTGTTTATGTATATTGTCATATGCAGCAAAAACAGAACAGAATAATGACACTTGTATACGAAGGAACTGCAGATGCTGGTTTACACCAAAGATAGACACAAAATGCTGGAGTAACTCAGCGAATCAGGCAGCATCTCTGGAGAAAAGGAATGGGTGACGTTTTGGGTTGAGACCCTTCTTTAGACTCTTACTTTCTTACTTACAGCTTTACAGCCCCATTAATGCAATAACACCACAAATAAATATAAAATAAACAATAATACAAAAAAATTATGTTCAGTACTGCTGGGTAACCACACCATTAAGGTGCAGGCTGTAGTACGTAGCGCAACCAAAGGTTCATTGACAGCAGGGGGTTGCAGGTGGTTGAGACTGATTAAGGCACACCATGACAGGTCATGTTTGTTTCAATGCAAGTAATCTCCCTCCTCAGATCACAGCCAAGCAGCCAAGATGGCACCCAAGCCAGCCGGCCCTCTGCGTGCTGGCCCCGGGAGTGGATCTGCAATCACTCATTACAATCCCTCCACTCTTTTGTAATCATGTATTGTGTACAGGAGTAAACGGGTCCTTTTCACAATGGCAGGAAGTAACTAGTGGGGTACCGCAGGGCTCAGTGCTGGGACCCCAGCTATTTACAATATATATTAATGATCTGGATGAGGGAATTGAAGGCAATATCTCCAAGTTTGCGGATGACACTAAGCTGGGGGCAGTGTTCGCTGTGAGGAGGATGCTAGGAGACTGCAAGGTGACTTGGATAGGCTGGGTGAGTGGGCAAATGTTTGGCAGATGCAGTATAATGTGGATAAATGTGAGGTTATCCACTTTGGTGGCAGTAAAAGGGGAGATGCAGCGATGGGTGTCCAGCAAAAGGATGTTTGGAGGAAGACATTATTGCCATAGAGGGAGTTGCAGAGAAGGTTCACCAGACTGATTCCTGGGATGTCAGGACTGTCTTATGAAGAAAGACTGACTTGGTTTTATACTCTCTGCTAGAATTTAGAAGATTGAGGAGGGATCTTATAGAAACTTACAAAATTCTTAAGGGGTTGGACAGGCTAGATGCAGGAAGATTGTTCCCGATGTTGGGGAAGTCCAGAACACGGGGTCACAGTTCAAGGATAAGGGGGAAGTCTTTTAGAACCAAGATGAGAAAAACATTTTTCACTCAGAGAGTGGTGAATCTCTGGAATTCTCTGCCATAGAAGGTAGTTGAGGCCAGTTCATTGGCTATATTTAAGAGGGAGTTAGATGTGGCCCTTGTGGCTAAAGGGATCAGGGGGTATGGAGAGAAGGCAGATACAGGATACTGAGTTGGATGATCAGCCATGATCACATTGAATGGCGGTGCAGGCTCGAAGGGCCGAATGGCCTACTCCTGCACCTATTTTCTATGTTTGTATGTTTCTATGTATAGTCCCTCCGTGACTGGATGTCATGCAATGAAAAACTTTTCACCGTACCTGTGACAATAATAAACGGAACTAAACTCCACACAACTGGGTACAATTGCAGGTGTTTTTCACAAACAGGGGGAGGGCAAATAGCATCTAGTCCTACAGGAGAGAACGTAGAGAGAAGGAATGGGTGAGGGTTCGGTTCGAGGCCCTTCTTCAGATGCAGTCAGTAACATGCCCACCAGGTATGGTCCAATGGCTCTCAAACATTTAAAGGCTGAACAATTATTTTGGATGCTTACTTTAAGAAGCAGCCACACTGGCACAGACCAGTGAATCCCACCTCCTCCATCAGAACGTCACAGAGACACCACGACGAGTGCGCCTCAAGTCACGGCGCCCCTTTGCCACGCAAGGCCAAGAGCTGCTGTTCACAACACCGGCTGACGCTTCCAAGGCCGCCTGGGTCAAGACCAGATGGAGAGACCAGTGGAAGTCAGCGGAACCATCTAGGCTACACCAGTACATCAATGACCCCATGGACGTCACTGGCCAGGACCTGCCCCGAAAGCAGTGGACAACCCTCAGCCGCATGAGGACAGGCATCGGACACTATGGAGTAGCGATGAAGAGGTGGGGCCCCGTGGACAGCGCCTCCTGCGAGTGTGGGGACCCAACACAGACAGTGGAGCACATAATTACCAGTTGACCAAAATATCGGCCACCGAATGGTGAACGAGGTCTGATTGACCTGGACGATGACACGTTGGCCTGGCTCACCTCAATGTAGCTGCAGGTCTAAAAGACACACGACAGAAAAAAAGCAGAAGAAGAAGGATGCTTACTTTACTTTTTATCATTATTAAAAATAGGAAGTAACGTTTGTGATGCCTGTAAATTTGGGTGTAGCCCCTTTAAAAATAGGTGCCTATAACCAAACATTTCTGACTGGTTCAAAACATTTGCTAATTTAGGTGAAGGCACACAGCTAAGAAATGCTTTGTCCGCTAAATGATTTGGTCTGATAAAGGATTTTGTTAGCTTAATCTATCGGCCACTCTTTGACCAAGATACTGATGTAATCCTGTTGGCCTGATATCCAAGTGACCTTTTCACCCAGTTGCAGGGAATAATACCACTTGCCACAGCGACCTCTTGGTCAAGACAAGAGACAAGTGATGCAAATACAATGAACTTTTATTTCAGGTCAGATTCAGCTTACCTCTGTTGCTGTTATTCACGCATTATCATTCACACATTTCTCATTTTGTAGCTTTCAAGGTTAACATGGGCATATATGCATTACTGTTAGGGACACAAAGTGCTGGAGTAACTCAGCAGGTCAGGCAGCATGTCAGAAGAACATGGATTGGCGATGAAATGTGACGTTTTCTTTGGTCTGAAGGAGGGTCCCAACCTGAAAATTCACCTCTTTGTGTTCTCTCGAGGTTCTGCCTGACCTGCTGAGTTACTACAGGGCTTTATGCCCTTATTGTGCTCTTATGGAGTTCCTTGTTTCTACAGAATGGTCTACTGACACTTCTATTTTTAACTGTTAACCAATTCTATAATTGTCAGCTCTCCAGTTTTTGTTTGGAGGCTATGGGAATTCCCACGCTGTCTCTGGTCTCCATACAACATCGGAATTCTTTAAAATTCCCAACTGGATACAATCCACTGCTGTTTGGAATCAGTTTGGAATCAGATCCCGCTCCCTCCTGTTCCGGACACTGAGCTCTCTAACTCACATTTTTCAATCTGAAGCTGCCACCTCTTATTTTTCCTTCTGCTCTTTCTTCACTTATTTCCCCCCTTTTACAGTAAGGAGATCATATTCTCAGGGGCCAAATACCAACAAAACAGATGCAGAATCAATATATTTTTTTGGTCCCATGTCAAGAATGATAGGTTGTTAAATCTCCATTCTGTTGAGCTTTTTTTTTGATGAAGTAACACAATTACAAAATGAAGATGTGCTTTGGTTCATTGGAAGGGTTTGATAAGTTGTTTATTATTTTGGAGGTGGATTTGCCAAACTGTACACTCCCAGCATTAGACAACATGGGTATGAGACAGGATCAACACTCTAGTATCAGCTCTTTGCATTCCAATTCAGCATGGGTCCCTCAGAAAGTGATTCAGTACAAATACTGTCTATCGCCATGGTGAAAGCTCAGAAAGTTTTAGAACAACCTTTGACCAAGGCTGTGAGGCAGTAGTTGGTAAAGACGCTCCCTCACAGCGCCAGAGACCCGGGTTCGATCCCAACCCCGGGTGTTGTCCGTGTGGAGTTTGCACGTTCTCCCTATGACAATTTTCCTCCAGGTTCTTCGGTTCCCTCCCAAAGATATGTGGGCATGTAGGTTAAGTGGCCTATGAGTAGTTGCAAAAGTGGGATAACATAGACTAGAATGAATGGGTGATTGACGTCTGGTGTGGGCCCATGGGCCTGTTTCCATGCTGTATCTTTAACAAAAAACAAGACAGCAGGGACAGGGCTTCAAGTTTATGGATCAATCTGAATTGTACAGAAAAACGAGATATTGCAAGTCTGGCACTAAAACAAGCTTTTTTTTTTAACAATCACGGATAGACTGAGCTGCACAGCATATATACCCTGGGAATATTGCAATAAAATATATAATCGTACTAAATCTCTTTAAGGGATGGGGTTACTAATCAGGAAATTAGGTTGTGATTCATGAAACTCTATCTTCACATGTTTCAGATGATGAATTAAAAGGCATGCAATGCTCCAAAGGCGTGAGCTGCCCTGCAATCACTGATGAGGTAACATGGTGCTGAAAATCTGTTTCCGCACACACATATTTTGAGTTCTCGACACACCATCCTGATCTTTCACAGTCTCCTTTAATCTGCCGCTTTTCCGCCACAGTCAAAGCAGATGAACGGGAAATCCACCTTTATTATTATTTAACACAATCACCGACTGTTGCTAAATTTGGACTATAAATCCTGACACTTATGATTGCTTAAACCTTATTTCCTGACATCTGCTCACAACACTTGTACAATCTTCAGGAAATACAATCTTTGCTCTTATTTTGTGCATAAACAGCTGTTATATAGTTTAATCTACTCTTTTCCTGGATGGCAAAATGCACCCCATCCATGCCATTAAGGCTCAGAATTTGAGAGAAATCATAAGGGTCGATTCACGTGCCACTTTTTCATGAAATCTGAAACAATTCACAACTTTACTGGCAGTGGCGCAGCGGTAGAGTTGCTGCCTTACAACACCAGAAACCTGGGTCCAATCCTGACTACGGGTGCTGTCTGTATGTTCTCCCTGTGACCGCGTGGGTTTTATCCGGACACTCCGGTTTCCTCCCACATTCCAAAGGTTTGTAGGTTAATTGGCTTAGGTAAAATTGTAAATGTTACTGTGTGGGCAGTGGTAGTGTATGGGGAGATTGCTGGTCGGCACGAAGGACCTGTTTCCGCACTGTATCTCTAAAGTCTAAAAGAATGTCTAAACAGATGCAGGTGGACACAACATGCTCGAGTAAAGCCCCTGTCCCACCTAGGAGACCTAAACAGCAACCTCTGGTGACCTTGCCTGCCACCCAAACAAAAATCAACGTCGAGGTGACTTGTAACGTCCAACCACCTCCCATGCACATGTTGAAAACCTTCCTCGACTAAGAAGAAAACCGGCTTCGATTAGACCTGCGACTAAAAAATGATGAATTTTTAAAACGGCAACCTATTTTTAGTCGAGGCCGGTTTTAAACATGATGAAAAAATAGCAGCAACCTAGATGAAGCCTCGACCACGCGGAAACCACTTTCGACTATTAGGGAGAGTGACCAAAACCTCCGGTGACCTCATGGAAACCTTGGGTGGCAGGCAAGGTCACCAGAGGTTGCTGTTTAGGTCTCCTGTGGGACAGGGGCTTAACTCAACAGGACAAGCAGCATCTCTGGAAAGAAGGAATGAGTGACGTTTCAGGTCGAGACCCTTCTTCAGACAGATTTGAACCAGCATCTGAAGTTCATTTCTACACATTCTAGACAGATGCTGCTGAGAGGGACCGATAGGTAATAAAAGGGAATTTAAAATTAAAGAGCTGATTTAACATCAAAAATGTGTACAATCTAGGTAGATCCAGGACAAGTGGTACACAAGATGGCACAGTGGTGTAATCTGTAAGGTAGAGTTGCTGCCTTACAGAGCCAGAGATCGGGGTTTGATTCTGGCTACAGGTGTTGTCTATACGGAGTTTGCACGTTCTCACTGCATGGGTTAGCTCTGGGCGCTACGGTTTCCTCACACACTCCAAAGACGTACAGGTTTGCAGGATAATTGTGGCTTCTGTAAATTGTAAATTGTCCCAAGTATGTAGGATAGTGTTAGTGTTCGGGGAAGCATGGAGTCGGTGGCCAGTTTCCATGCTATATCTCTAAAGTAAAGCCTAAGTGTAACGTGGACCCTTTAAGAGTGCCTATCTCCACCCAAATATTCTACATTGGGAATATTTGCGATTCTGAGTTCACATTTGTATATTTCTGCCGGGAGAACTTGCAGATTTTGTACAGTTTCCAGGGAGAATTAGACAATCCCTATTGATGTTTAGGAGTGGTTTACTTTGGCACAAGGAGAGGAATGATTTGTTTCACTATATATGGAAGTAAAACAGTCTACCTACCAAACCGGGGCTGACTTCCTTGGAATGCAAGACGTCAGGGCAAATATTTCTTACGAATTCTACAGCTTTATCTGTTTTGCAAGAATGAAGCAAAAACGACATGCCAATCAGATTTAAATTTTACCGGGAGAGGGGAAATGTGCATTTTTCCCCCACAGGTTTTCAATCGACAAAAACTCCCTCTCCAGCTAGCAATGCAGTGAAACAAAACAGTGCTGCATGTGCTTGTAGTTTCTCTCTGTATTGTGCCAACAGTGAAAGTGGTCGGTAAATGGCAATGTTTTCAATCTGCAATTAACTTGAAGATTGAAGTTCAGGCTAAAAGGAATGATGGCCTTTTATAGAAACAATAAACCAAACAAATGTTATGTACTATTACTTTACTTAGTTGCACTGAGTTTAATGACTTGGAAAAGAAGCAGGTGAACCCAATACGTTGAGAGAGAGAGAGAGAGAGAGATAATTGGTATGTGACAAGATAAACAAAGAGAGAGATAGAAGAATGAAGTTAATTCCTTGTTGCTGTGGTAAGAATGAACCAAATGAAACATGAAAAGCACATTCCACTCGATGCTCTGCGATGATCTTACTGTCTTAAGGGCCTGTCCCACTTAGGCGTCATTGCACGTAATTTACGTGACATCATTTACGCCTCGTGACGCGCACATTACATGTGCATGGAATGTGGTGATGCATGGTGGCGTTGGCAGTGATGCACGGGCGCGTGTGGCGCCCCAGGAGTTTGGGATTCACAAAATCTTCGCGCGCCACCTGCGTGACGTGCAAATGACGCCCAAGTGGGACAGGTCCTTAAGAGACAGTGAAGGCTAATTCTTGCAATTGTCAGCCAGATGACAACCGCGCCAGCGCCAGAGACCCGGGTCCGATCCTGACAATGGGTGCTTGTCTGTACGGAGTTCGTACGTTCTCCCCGTGACCTGTGTTTGTTTTTCCCAGGGATCTCCGGTTTCCTCCAAAGACATACAGGTTTGTAGGTTGATTGACTTGGTAAAATTGTAAATTGCAAATGTAACTTGTCGCTAGTGGTGTGTAGGATGGTGTAAGTGTTTGGGAATCGCTGGTTGGCGTGGACCCGGTGGGCCGCAGGGTCTGTTTCCGCGCTGTATCTCTAAACTAAACTATTTACATACTTCCCCACCAGATGGAGGTGCGAAATCTATGACAAAGTGGAACAAATAGTGCATTGCTGATACTACATTGCTGTAGTTCATACAGTAGGTTCATCTGATTGAGGAGAAGATCCATTGATACAGCATCCAGGTAAATGGACACAAATGGTTCACATCAGTGCAAAACTCCAAGGATGCAAACAGGGTTGAGGGCGAATAATGTCCCAAAGCTTGGGAAATTGGTGATAGAAAGAAAGTGCTGGAGTAACTCAGCGGGGCAGGCAGCATCTCTGGAGAGAGGGAATGGGTAACGTTTCTGATCCACACCCTTCTTCAGACTGCAGAAGTCAGAAATTGGAGATTAGGAGAGTTTTAACATATCAATAAACCAATGGAGAACTGCTATCAAGAACAGGCCCTGTCAGCAGGCTGAAATGCTAAAAATGCGACAAATAGTGGGTATAACCCAAAGAAAAGTAAAAATATTTATGTGAGAATCTGCATCAACTGTAGGTCATTAAACTATATTTTATAAAACAACTAAAAATGGATGCAAGGATACCAGTGCATCGCTTTAGACTTGTTTTACATCATTGCAGTCATGGCCTAACAGCTGAGAGCATTGTTCTGGTTAAAGAAGCTCCTGTGACTGGTGGGAAATACAGTGCTTGCCTGTTCCAACTAAACCACACGAGGAAAACTTGACGTTTTGCTGAGGAGATCATTGATAATGGAGTAGTCGGATGCAGTCAAGAACTAAACTTTCAATAACTGTGTTATTAAGAATCCACCCTTTACCGATATGCACTCCATTCTGTTGTCAAGGAATGCTTGTGTGATCATAAATGAGTGCTGCATTTTTTTTTGTATGTTAATTTTTAGAAAAGCAAAATATAAAATCCCTAAAACTGCAACATTTCCTTTTTAAGAGAATTTTTCCCTCAGCTTTTCCCAAAGGCAGAGCAGAAATAATTCAATCAAAAAATCATTTCCTAATAGGGGTACAAACTAGTAGTTCACCCTGGCACTGCAGCACCTATTTTATGGAGCACAGAATCAACAATGAATAAGATTGGAGGGAATGACGTGGATTTAAATAGGTAGCAAGCAGATTTACATCAAAAAAACAAATGGACTAAGACCCTCTGAAATCGGTCAATTTTGTATGTTCTCGTGTTACTGACCACCCTGGTTTATTATCGGACCCCGCTGAAAGCAGCAACATTAAAAAAATGTATCTGGATTAAAGCAAAATAGTGGTTTTACTGTTTTCTTTAACACTTTCATCAAACATAAGAACAGTACAGGCCCTTCGGCCCACAATTTCTGTGCCAATCATGATGCTAAAATAAACTAATTTCATCTGCCTGCACATGATCCACATTCCTCCATTACCTGCATATCCATGTGCCTCTTAAATGCCACCCTCATATCTGCCTCCAACATCACCCCTGGCAGCACGTTCTAGGCCCCCACAATCCTCTGTGTAAGAGAAACTTGCCCTGCACAACCCCTTTAAACTTTTCCCCTCTCACCTTAAAACCATGCCCTCTAGTCTTTGATATTTCCACTCATTTGCTGGTCATAAATATATTAGAACTGTGAAGAATAACTGTATGACTAGGTAGGCAGCTAGATTTGGGAAGCCCAGACAGTTGGAGTTGGGAGACTATGTAGTGAAAGGCCTGGATACTCTGACAATAGATAATAGATGATAGGTGCAGGAGTAGGCCATTCGGCCCTTTGAGCGAGCACTGCCATTCAATGTGATCATCCCCAATCAGTACCCCGTTCCTGCCTTCTCCCCATATCCCCTGACTCCTCTATCTTCAAGAGCCCTATCTAGCTCTCTCTTGAAAGTATCCAGAGAACCGGCCTCCACTGCCCTCTGAGGCAGAGAATTCCACAGACTTACAACTCACTGTGTGAAAAAGTGTTGCCTCGTCTCCGTTTCAAATGGCTTACCCCTTATTCTTAAACTGTGGCCCCTGGTTCTGGATGTGGAGAGGATGTTTCTACTATTGGGAGAGCCTCGGACCAGAGGGCATAGCCTCAGAATAAAAGCTTGTACCTTTGGAAAGATGATGAGGAGAAATTTCTTTAGAGGGTGGTGAATCTGTGGAATTCATTGACAAGACGTTGGGAATTTTTAAAGTGGAGATTGACAGGTTCTTGATTAGTAAGGGTGTCAAAGATTACAGAGAGTAGGCAGGAGAATGGAGTTAAGAGGGAAAGAAAGATCAGCCACGATTGAATGGCGGAGAAGACTCAATGGGCCGAATGGCCTAATTCTGCTCCTATGATTTACAAATGTATGAATAATATCTCAAGAAATAGACCCTTTGGATTTGATTTACCCTCCACTGTACTTTTATTTATTCATTTTTTCAGCATTTGGACATCATTGGCAAGTCAAGTGTTTATTTCCATCTCTAATTCGCCTTGAGAAAATGATGAACCATCTTTTGGACAGTTGCAGACCTTCTGGTGAAAGTAATCCCCCAGTAATGTTGGGAAGGGAATTCTAAGATTTGGAATCAGCATCAATGAAGAACTTACAACATTTTTCCAATTCAGGACATCGCTTGACTTGGATCTGAAACTATAGGTGACGGTGTTAACACATGCTTGTATCCCTTGTCCTGCATCCTGGTAGAGATTGGGAGATGCTGGCAGATATGTTACACATTGCAGGCATCATACATCAATGATGGAGAGAATGGATGTTTTGTGTGGTTCATGGGGTGCCAATAAAGTAGGTTGCTTTGCCCTGGATGATTTCCGGTTTTGTTAGGGTTGTTGATCTGCAATCAAGACATATAGAATAGTACAACACAGGCCAAAGATGATGCCAAGTTAAAATGATCTCCTGTACCTGCCATCACCCATCCCTCCATTCCCTGCATATCCACATGCCTAATTAAATGCCTCTTAAATGACAATATCATGCCTGACTCCACCACTCCCCCAGCAAGTACGTTCCAGGCGCCTACCCCTCTGTGTAAAAAAAAACTTGCCCTGCACATCTTCTTTAAACTTTGCCCATCCCACCTGAAAGCTATGCCTTCTGGTCTGTGACACTTCCATCCTGGGATGAAAGTTCTGACGGTCTACCTTATCTATGTCTGGCAAATGCACACACATCCTTCCACAGCTTTTGTAAGCCATTCTTTATCTCCCTCAGTCTTCTCTTCCTCTTATCCAAGATTTGTATACTTTAATCACCACATTCCGATTATTTTTTTTAATTATTCGTTCTTTTTCAACCATGCTACTCTAAACATAATATGGCTTAGTCTTTCACCAATGTCTCCTGATGTTAATTTAACATTTCTAGTTTGACTGTGATTAACAATGAAAACAGTGTCAGGACAAACACAGTTCTGATGATGGACCTATAACTAAAATGTCAACTTATCTGCATCTTCGCAGCTGGTACCTGCATTTTTTTCAGCAGTTGATGCTTCTGTTTTTGAGCTGTAACATTTTTCATTTACAGGTTTTCTGACTTTATCAGAGGTATCTTATGGAATTACACTGATAAGAAGTAAAATATATGGTAGTGTTTCCTTTTACCTTTACAGTAAAGGTACTTTTATGGCTAATCTGATGAAAGATTTGTCAACTATTAGGTGTTTAAGAAGGAACTGCAGATGCTGGAAAAAAAGGTAGACAAAATGCAGTCTGAAGAAGGGTTTTGGCCCGAAACGTTGCCTATTTCCTTCGCTGATCAGTCTGAAGGGTTTTGGCCCGAAACGTTGCCTATTTCCTTCACTCCTTAGATGCTGCTGCACCCGTTGAGTTTCTCCAGTACTTTTGTCTACCTGTCAACTATAAGGGTTGACTATAGGGTTAACTGACAGATAAACTGCAGTTAATTCACCTATTAGTGAATTAACCGCAGCAATTATCCTTGGGGAGGTAACATTGTTAGGTGATTTTTACATCTCTTCAGATGAAGATATTGTTTTAAAAATCAACGTTATTTTATTAGAAATAGCAGAGTTACTAGAAATTACTTTCCTAAAATCTCTGCTGCAGAACAGCAAGTTATTGTCAAGTCATTGCTATTTTACTACTCGTTGCATCATTGTTTTTCTATTAACCTTACTCCATTGAAAATCTTATGCCGGGAATTTCTTTGGATCTCTCTCAATAGCTGTAAGGACAGTGGGACCTGTGCACGTACACAGTAGAATTAGATTTTATCTATCTTCTTCAGAAATGTCATCTATCATTTGGAAGAAACCCCAAAATAAATGACTGCCCTTGCATATACTGTAGCTCAGTTTCAATAAGAATTTTCCACCGTTTTGCTAATGTTGGATTGTTTCAACTATCTTAAGTTTCCAAAGGCCAAATGTATTGCGCATTGAGATCCAATTGCATTTATTTCTTGGGAGTAATTCAGAGGAAAAAAGTGGCAATGCACAGATTTGGACCAAGGAATTCTGAATGGTTTGAAGAGCCTCAGATAATTGGCCTTGTAATGATGGAGTTGAGCAGACAATTTGAGCCTGGGGTGGATGCAAGTTAGGGCCATCAGTTGTTTTTCAATGGCCCTCAGTAAATAGGGTCAGAACAAGGAGAGGCGAACTGAGGTGGCGGGGGATCACAGGGCAATGGCAGATACTTCCTTTCAAAATGACTTCAAGACAGGATTGTTGTATGTTCAGCACAGTGGCATTGCAGGTCGGCACAGTGGTAGAGTTGCTGCCTTACAGTACCAGAGACCCGGGTTCAATCCTGACTGTGAGTGCTATGCGTGTGGAGTTTGTATGTTTTCCCAGTGACTGCATGGGTCTTCACCGAGTGCTCCAGTTTCCTCCTACATTCCAAAGATGTGCAGGTTTGTCGGTACATTGCCCCACGTGTGTAGAATAGAACTAGTGCATGGGTCGGAGTGGGCTGAAGGGTCTGATTCTATGTGGTATCTCTAACCCTCAACCAGAGTGTCCAGAATGCATCCAATGCGGCTCAGCCTGCCCTGGGCACACCAGTCTCCAATGGGTTTTGTCAGGTAGAGGTCTATTTCAGATAGAGATAAAGTGCAAATTTATTGTCCTTGCACAATATGCCAAACACTATGGTCATCTACGGAACAACTGAATTGTCTCAGCACATCACTAAGTTTGCAGCCATTACTGTAATTCTCCTACTAACCTCTTATCCTTTTAGCAACCCCACAATATAACACAAGGCCCAACCCCAACCTCATTTTCAAAATAATCTCCCTCCCTCCCTCTCCCATGCTCACTGCCACTTACTTCACCATTGCCACTAGTTCTTAGTCAATCATTGACCTGATCTTTTATGAATCTTGGGGTGATTCCTGTTTCTCAATCCTTCCTCCCATCTGCATTCATGCACGGTAAATGCCGATTCCCTTCCTTCAACTTCCCTTCCCCACCCCCCATCATTCTGATAAATCACATGGCCATCTGAAGGTGACACCATTCTGAGCAGCATCACTTGGCTAAGGCTTTGAGCACTTGGCTTAAGCTTTGAGCACTTGGCTTTTTACCCGGTACTGTATCTCCAGTCTCCACTCCCGGCCATTCCCCGCACTGCCTACTGATTGAGTCTTTCAACTATCGCCTGATATCTGTTCCCTCAAATGTAGATAAATCTCCTCATTCATGACCCACCCCTGGTCTGAAAAGGGCTTTCTTGTCATGAGTGAAAGCTGCTTTTTTAATACCTTTAATACACTTAATGCATTTTAACCATGAGCCTCGGAGAACAAAATTGTTTTCTGAGTCACGGCCATAGACTTGGCAAGAGAACCTTTCTAAAAGTTGAATGTTTGGATGGCCAGTAACAGCTTTCTTGGCGGCAGGCCAGAAGCATTCTCTAAGTATCTTAAAACACATAATGCATTCTATAATCTTTGCCAGTCTATAAGAGCCAGCTTTCATTACTGCCGGATGTCCAGCGAAAGGTCTGAGCCATTTTGATGGTTGGAAATATTTTATATCTGATGCCTAAGCTGCAAATATTGAACCTTTGCTCACAGTTTGTAAGTAGGGATGGGCTAAGGTTGGGAATCATCTTTAGTATGGGAGCATGGTAAAGCAAGATTGGTGAATCAGGAGCTTTCATGTTCCTGTTGATTTCAAATTTCATTTTGACTTTAACCTTGCTGTTTCTGGGATAGCTTAAAGCTGTCCTTTTTTCATGCACTTATGCGATGAGGACATTGCTAACAAGATTAATTCCTGCTCATTCGGGAGAAGATGAACTACTGTAGTTCTACAGCGTATGCCTGAATGGAGTCTGGGTCTTGTGACATGCAGCCATGGGCTACTTCATATTACAACAAGGCAAATGGAGTGGACCTTTCAGAGATCATCATTTATAATGGAATATAGGTCATTGGGGGTGGTTAGATTTGGGATACAGCCTTGAGAAGCTCTGTTGAATTGTTTTGGGCTGAGATGATGGACCTCCAAGCATCTCAACCATTCTTTTGTGGCGTAATACACCACCCAGTGGAGTGATATCTCCTTGATTCATGTTGATTTCAGTATTACAGGGCTCCTTGACTCCATACTGAGAGCAAACCCGACACGGCAGCCTTGTATCTGGTCCAATATCCAACTGGGTCTGGTGTCAAGTGATTACAGTGAAATCCAGACTGTGCAAAAAAACAAGCATTAGTTCAAAACACAATTAGTAAACAAGTACATGGTCGTGCAAGAGATGTCCATAGTGGTTGGTTGATGAGTTAGGGTTAGGGCTGTGTAGGCCTGTTCCAGAACTTGGTGGTTTTGGCTAGTCCTGAATCTGGTGGTGGACACACAATGTTGGAGTAACTCAGCAGGACAGGCAGCATCTCTGGAGAGAAGGAATGGGTGACATTTCAGGTCGAGACCCTTCTTCAGACTTGAATCAGACTGAATGTGGTGGTGTGGACTTCATGCTTCTGTACCTATGGTTCTGGTGGTGCTGCGAGTCGGCTGCCTCGCCTGCAGCGGGTTCGTTGTTTCGACTTTTGGGGTTTTTTTAAGTATGTCCAAAAGTATGTCTTAGTGTTTCTCTGTATGTCTTGTGTGGGGGGTGGTGGGATCGGGGAAACCATTTTTCAAGCACCTACCTTGACGGAGATGCGACTTTCTTCCTTGTCGCTTCTTCGCCCCCCTTCTTGCGGCCTTACAGCTGGTTTGAGTCCGGCTCAGAGCTCCAGCGGTGGTGCAGCGGGGACTTTAACGTCGCGGAGTGTCGCCCTTGCCGGGGGGTCGCTGGAGAAGCACGCTGACCGCTGGCCTGCGGCCTACAACATCTTGGCGCCTCGGTTTGTGGAGCTTCTGCCGGCAGGCGTGGAGCGAACTTTCCATCGTGGAGCGGGCAATCCCTCGCCAGGGGGTCGCAGGAGAAAAACTCAGACCGCCGGCCTGTGGCCTACAACATCTTGAAGCTGCGGTCTCCGGTAAGGAGGTGGTCGATTTGGGAGCTCCAAGGGTGTGCTCGACCTGTCCTGACGTCGGCATTCCGACCAAAAGGCTTGAACATCGGGCCGTCCGGAGCGGCGACTACGGATGGTCAGGGCCCCGACCACAGGTGAACAAGGGAGGAGGAGGACTATCTGAACTGTAATGCCTTCCACCAAAGTGAAGAATGCTGTGGTGGATGTGTGTGTTGAATTATGTTGTGTATTATGTCCTTTTTTAATTGTAACGCTGCGTGGTAAACTCATTTCACTGCACCTTATGATGCATGTGACAAATAAATTTGAACCTTTCTTTTCCTGCCCGACAGTAGCAGTGTCCGATTAAGCAATTTAGTCAAGTAAACTATATAAAATGTCAGTAATTGTTTGGATTGATTTTCCTTCTCAATCTCTTAATTTTTTAAAGCATCTCCAGCTGTACAAAACCTTTCACAGGCGTCATTACATTTTTTGCATCACCTTTTCCAGTTTTAATATTAAAACTCTAATTAATCCACCTCCTTTCCAGCAAGAATGATCTCCAATTACTTTGCCTTTCTTCATAATTTAAGTTCACTAATTGTGTTGAGACTAGTTGGTGAACGTTCAGATTCATATTAGAATCATGTTGTTTCCTTCCAAAGCCAATAGTACTTGATTGAATACATAGAACCAGGATCGATGAAGAAGTCTGCATTAATGGTTCATAAATTGTAACCAGTGTTATCCAGAACTTCTATAGTGCATCATCCACAGTACAGAAAGCCTCCTGCATGCAGCATGTTCCAAAAAAAATTTGACCAATACATACTCACACACAGTCATCTTCAAAGGGCATTTTCTGTGGTTTGCAGAGTATATTCCCAGATGTGGCTGTGGGTCAAAAACCAGGCACTCCAAAGTATGCAACTGAACACATCCTTAAGGGCCTGTCCCACTTACGCGATTTGGTCGACGACTTGCCGGCACCCGTCATAGTCGCAGCAGGTTGCCGAAAACTTTCAACATGTTGAAAATCCAGCGGCGACCAGAAAAAGGATCGACTCTTTGGGCGACTACTCACCACCAAACAGGTGTTACCAAGTCAGTGGAATTACATCCTTTGTACAACATCTTGACCAGAACTGTGCAGTTTTCCAAGTGTGCCCTAATTAATGTTTTATAAAGTTGCAACATGATTTCCCAACTCATATTCTATATCACAGCCAATTAAAGGGAGGAAGTGGAGAGGACGTTTCCAGTAATGGGAGAGTTGAGGACCAGAGGGCATAGCCTCAGAATAAAGGGACATGCCATTAGATAGAAGCTGAGGAGGAATTTCTTTAGTCAGAGGGTGGTGAATCTGTGGAATCCATTATAACGCGGAGATTGGATAAACAGGTCCTTGATTGGTAAGGGTGTCAAAGGTTACGAGAAAGCAAGAGAATGGGGTTGAGAGGGAAAAATAGATCAGCCATGATTGAACAGCGGAGCAAACTCGATAGGCGGAATGGCCTAATTCTGCTCCTATGTATTATGGTTATGCCACATGCCTTCTTTAACACCTTATCCACCTGTCCTGCCAATTTGGGGTTAATCTTCTATGTCTGGCTTTCATGCTACAAGCAGCAAACTTCCAGACTACTCCTGAAAAGTGACGGGGCACCAGTTCTCCAACCTGCAGTCTGTGAGGCTTCTGTGACCAGTGTTGATCACATTGGTGGCACTGTTTCAACAAGGACAATTAGGTCTACAGCTGCACTCCTTCGGTAGAACAATCAGCTTGTGTGACTCACAGCAAAATTAGCAGGATAAGGTTTGTCATCATGTTGACCCAGGTTCCGATTCAATCTAATTGTACGTAGGTCCTTCTTTTATAAAAAGGTCATTGTTCTGTTTCCATGATTGGAAAGAATAAAAATAACAGAAGAGGAAACAAACGATCATTATAAAAAAATGCAGTTAAAAGAAAAACCCGCTCATCGTAAATACATTTTTCCTTGAAGCCTCACAAGGGCATAGAAAAATTCACCTCAGTCACTGAACAAGAAATGCATCCGTGTTTGTCGTCAAACGTGCCATATTTACTGAGCAAAAATCAGCACATAGTAACGATTCCAACTGGCTTTTGAATAGGCTCCGATTCAAAGATTGATGAATTAAATATAATTTACAAAATTAAAAAAGAGGGCGGCATGGTGGCGCAGCGGTAGAGTTGCTCCCTTACAGCGCCGGAGACCCGGGTTCGATCCTGACTACGGGTGCTGTCCGTACGGAGTTTGTATGTTCTCCCCTTGACTGCGTGGGTTTTCTCCGAGATCTTCAGTTTCCTCCCACACTCCAAAGATGTGCAGGTATGTAGGTTCATTGGCTTGGCGTATGTGTAAAAATAAATTGTCCCTAGTGTGTGTGTAGGATAGTGTTAATGTGCGCGGGGATCGCTGGTCGGCACGGTCTCCTCAAATGAAGCTTGGGCGGAAAATGTGGTGCTGGGATTTAACTCAGCACAAATATTCCCCGAATGTGTAGAAAGGAACTAAAGATCATCACAAAATGCTGGAGCAACTCAGTGGGTCAGGCAGCCTCTCTGGAGAAAAGGACAGAACACTTCATCAGACTGCCAGTATATCCCAAATATTTCCAAATTTAGCAGATTAAATGGTGGTACAAGACTTGACTTGGTATAGCTGGTTGTTCCAAGCCTTTTTAAAAAAATTTTCATCTGGCAATATAAAGTTTACAGCCAAGCTTGCAACATAGTGGCAGCATTCACTCAGGAGAGGGAAATCTGTTAACCACAGCTGCGCATCCTGCCCTTGCACTTTAAATACTTGCTCACAACCCCTTGTTTATAAATTGTATGTTAAGCACTTTATATTTTTGAAATTGTTCCATCCTACTTGCATTCCTTTATTACTGCTCCATTATGAAACCCAATAAACTACCACACTGTGGTGGTAATTCTCTGAGCTACAACTCCTTATCGTCTGATTCTGGAACTACAGGCGCCCTGCACGACCTGTAAATTTAAGCAGATTGGGCTGAAATCTCTGGGCAAAAGGTATAGAAGTGTAGAAACACACACCTCCAGATTCAGGGATAGTTTCTTTCCAGCTGTTGTCAGGAAACTGAATCATCCTACTACTACTAGAGAGCAGTCCTGAACTACTATCTACCACATTGATGACCCAGGGACTATCTTTACTCAGGCTTTACTGGCTTTACCTTGCACTACATATTATTTATTCCCTTATCATGTATCTATACACTGCAAATGGCTCGATTGTAAGCATGTATTGTCTTTCCACTGACTAATTAGCACGCAACAAAAGTTTTTATCTGTCATTCGTTACACGTGACAATAAACTAAACTGAAAAAACTAAACTAAACTGACTTTAGAAGAATGAGGGTAGATAAAAATGCTGGAGAAACTCAGCGGGTGAGGCAAATCTATGGATTGAAGGAGTAGGTGACGTTTCGGGTCGAGACCTTTCTACAGACTCTGGGTGAAGAATGAGGGCAAACACTTTAAGGGCTTGGAAGAGTAGATGTGAGGACGATGTTTCCTCTGGCTGGGTATTGAAAACACAGCCTCAAGATATGAGATCAGGACTGGGATGAGAACAGGGCTCTCACTCAGTGGGTGCTGAATCTTTGGAATTGTCTACACAGCAGGCTTGTGGAGTTTCAGTTGTTAAATATATTGTTTGTAACAAGAATCAAGCACAACAGTAAATGATTAGCCATGAATTTATTGAACAGCCATAATCGTATACAGCTAAATGAAAGGCCCTTCGGCCCAACATCCATGCCAACCATGTTGCCTAACTGAACTTGTCTACACCAGGGTCATATCCCTCCAGGTCCTTCCTTCCATGTATCTATACAAATGACTATTAAATATCATAATTGTGTCCATGTCTTCTACTTCCTCTGGCAGCTCGTTCCATTTACATACCACCTTCTGTGCGAAAACATTGCTCCTCATGTCTTTTTCAAACCTTTCCCCTCTCACCTTAAACCTATGCGCTCTAGTATTAGACTAAACAATGGTGACTATTCACTTTATTCAAGTCCTTCATGATTTTATAAACCTCTAAAACATCACCCCTCAGTGTCCTACACTGCAGGTCAAAGCCTAAACCTATCTGATTTCTCCTTATAACTCAATCCCTCTGGACTTGGAAACGTCCTCATTAATAATTTTTACACTATTTCTAGTTTAACCACATCCCGCATAGAGCAGGACAACCAGAACTGTGCACAGTACTCTCAAAAAGTGGCCTTAGCAAAGTCAAACTGCTGTAATGTGACGTCCCAACTCCTGTGCTCAGAACTGACTGATGAAGGCAAATATGCCAAATGCCTTCTTCATCAGTCACTATCCAGTCCACTTGTGTCGCAACTTTCATGGAACTATATATTTGCACCCCTGGAATTTGCACCCCTGTACTACCACACTCCCCAAGGCCTGACCATTTACTGTGAAGTTCTGTCCTGGTTTGTCCTATCAAAATGCCACACCTCAATTTAGCTGAATTAAACTCCATCTGCCATTCTTCAGTCTTTTAGCCCAGTTGGTCAAGATTTCATTCCAATCTTAGATAACCTTCTCACTGTCCATAACCTACTTATCATCAATTTTAGTGTCATCTGCAAACTTATTAACCATGCCATCTACATTCATATCCAAATCTGGGAAACCTCGTGTCATGGACCTCCAGTCTGAAAAACAACCCCCTACCACCACCCCCTGCCTCCAAGTCAGTTCTGTATCCAGTTGGGTAGCTCACTGTGGGTCCCTTGTGATCTAAGCTTCCAGATCAGACTACTGGCACAAGGTCTGTGTGTCCAACATCTACTGTATTGTCAATCTTCTTGAGCATCCCTGCAAAAAACTCAATCAAATTCATGATTCACGACATCCCGTGTACAAACCTATGCTGATTATCCCCAATTAGTCCTCGTCTTTCCCAATTCATATTAGATCCTCACTCTTAAAATCTGCAATAACTTTCCCAACCATTGATATTAAGCTCACTGGTCTGTAGTCCCCAGGCTTTTTCTTGTAGCCGTTTTTAAATCTAGTGTTTTGTGTTCATTTTCTTCCCAGTGTTAGAAATACGTTTGCGGAGAAGAAATAACAACCTGAATTTATTTAATTTCTTTTATTGTTGTAAAATCATGAGCAGGAGCCTTTGCAAACAAAATTTCACACCAGGCAAATAATGAACAGATATTTAGTGATATCTGGTAAAGGCTGTTGGGGCAAAAATAAACAAACCATTGGAGAAGCTCAGCAGGTCAGGCAGCATCTGTAATTTATTATCAAGGGAGTTTAATCTATCCAATTTTCCAACAGACCTTCAACTCCTACTGTGTATCTCTTAATTAGCAAGTCAGAATATACTAATTAAGGGATACACAGCAGAATGGATGGATGTTGAAAAAAGTCAGAAAATAACTAAATATTCAGCAAAGCAGTTGCAAGTGAAGGTCAAGGAGGAAAATGGAAGGACGAGAGAATGGGAGAGGAGAAAGGACGTGAAAGGGAGGGGTAGAGATACAGATGTGAGATGAGAACGAGGGAGAGGAGGCGAACCAGACAGAGAAAGAGATTAGATGGAGAAGAAAGGCTTAGACACCCTCCAAAGTTCCCTGGATGTTCTTCAATTGACATCAACAGTTTTGTAACACCCGTCTTGTGCTCGGAGTCCTAAATAGATTTAGAAACAAGCAACTGCAGATGCCGGTTTACCAAGGTATAAATGCTGAAGTAACTCAGTGAGTCAGTAACTCTGATGTTTCAAGCCGGGACCCCCTGAATAGATATGGCAAGCAACATGAATAAGGAATCTTGGGATGAGCCAAAGATCTGTCCAAGCGGGAAAGAAGACCTCGGGTAGTTCATCATGGGATGTGGCGAGTGAGGTAGAGGCAGGTACAGAAGTGACGATTGTTGTGACACTAGTGCTGAGGAACTGAGCTGGTCAGGCAGCATTTCTGGAGACCATGGACAGGCTCAATCAAAGATCTTTGGGCTCAATGGTACTTAACCAGGTACAGTGAAACTCTTTCCTTTTTGCATACAATTCAGTTAGATCATGCAGTATAAGGCGGGACCCTTCTTCAGAAAGTTATTTGCATCTGCGATACCCTACCCTGCTCTCGTTGCTATCCTCCCAATGCAGTTAAAGAATAGATAATAATAAAAAAGAGCCGAATCGATATGTTACGTTGCTGCCAACTGCACTGAAACCTATGGACTGTGTGTGAGGGTGAATATATTCCAGGGAGGAGCAGAGCTGCTCGCTGTACAACGGGCCGGGCTACCTTGCGCTGCCCGCCACACTCGGGCCGGGCCGGGCTGGGCTGTCCACCGTCGGAGCCGCCGCCGCCTCACGGGCCGGGTTGTCCACTACCGGCTCTGTGCTGCCGCTAAACTGGAGCCGGGTTGTCCACTACCGTGGGCCGGTTTTTTCCCGCCGCCTCACCTCACCTCCCGGCTGTGCGCTATCGGAGCCGCAGCCTCACCTGGGGTTTTCCCGCCCACCCGGGCCGGGTTGTCCGCTGCCGGCGCCTCACACGGGTCGTCTCCGCGCTGCCGCCCGCCCGGGCCCGGCTGGGCTGTCCGCGGGCCGGTTTTCCCGCCCACCCGGGCCGGGCTGTCCGCTCCGACCTCCCCAGCGCGGATCGTCCCGATTGGCTGCTCCGGGCCTCTGTTGATGTTTGAACGGCGCTGACGGTTGCGGCTGCGGCGAGAGGGGCCGGGCCGGGCTGGGCCGGGAGATAGAGGGGCCCGGGTCGTCACTGCGCCTCTCCCCCAGCGCCATGGCCGGCCTCCTGGTCGGCCTCCTGAGCGGCCTGGGCCGGGCCCTCGACCTGCTCGGCTTCTTGCTGGACCTCAACTTCTGGCTGGTGTCGACGGCGGTGGCCACGGTGTCGGGGCTGCTTCACCTGCTCGCCGCCATCCCCGGCGCCGCCGCCTCCCTGCTCGGCCTGTGCTACGACCTGCTGAGTGTGCCGGTGCTGGAGGCGGCCGAGCTGGCCCACTGCGGCCTGCAGCTCGCCGTCGGCCTGCTCTGCAACCTGCTGCGGGCGGTGTGCGGCCTGGCCGAGAGCTTGAAGATGGTGGGACACCTGTTCTCCTACCTGAGCCTGCGGGGACGCGAGGAGCTGCAGCACGGCCTCGCCACCACCTTCTGCTCCGGACACCTCCTCCTCAAGCAGCTGTGGGACGCGGCGGGCATCCTGGTCAGCCTGGCCGCCTACCTGGTCAACACTATCATCAACATGTTCCTCATTGGGACCCAGAACCTGCTGTCGGCGGCCGCGGCGCTGGGCGACCCTTTGGTCAAGGTGGTGGAGGCTCTGGCATCAATTCTGACCTATTTGTCCAGCAGTGTGGTTGGAAACGTTATCCTTCTCTGGACCCCATGCCAGTTTGTGATTGAAGTCCTCATCTCCCTCTCCAGAGTCCTGGCCGACTTGTTTCTCCTTAACCTCTACGGCCTGACCATCACCTTTCTCGTCATCTCCAGCACAACAATCTATGCAAACCCAGCGATAATATTGAGGATTATTAACCACCTGACTCTCCATTTGAATACTGTTCCAAACCTGAACCGGGTAAGAAGGGATGTCCTACATATCTGTAGGCTGGTGGTGACCATTGTCCAGTTAATGGTCAACTCGGAGACTTGGAGGCAATTGTACAGTCAGCTGCAGAGACTTAACCCAGGGTATGTGAATTTCTGGCCACTTGACCAAATAAGGCGGATTCAGGTCTATCCTGAAAGGAACTTGGAAGACCAAACAGCTGTACATCAGCAACCAGTTAATCAGCTGGAACAAACATATTCCATCCCAGTCCAAGGAGATAACAACACTACCAGGGGGCAGCGGCAGCAGCTGACTGTGGACCAGAACTCTCTACCTGGAGAAACTGGAGATGCTCCTTTGAGACCAGCAGGCACCAAGGACAAAAATGGCGATGCCCCTGTGGAAAATGATCTCTGGAAGCTCTTGAAGGAGCAAGAAGAACGAAAGAAATGTGTCATCTGTCAGGACCAAGCAAAGTCTGTGTTACTGCTTCCATGTAGACACCTGTGTCTCTGTCAAGGGTGCACTGGTATCCTCATGCAACAGCATATCTACCAACGCAATTGCCCACTTTGCAGACAAATGATATTACAAACCCTGGATGTGTATTTCTGATCAACTGTTTGAAAAAGTTTGGACACTGGTAAGGCTGTTGTGAGTGGCAGATATTTTTTAAAACACAGCATAATAATTCATTGGTCCAATCATTGGAGTGTAAGGCAATCTCAAATTCAAATTTCTATGCAAATTCTGACCCATAGATGACACAATACTGATGTACTTTTTTCATCCATGATTAAACTAAGCACGGCTGTAAAGGAATGTTTCATTAAGAATTACCTATTACAGGCCAATAGGAACAAGACTGACTGCTTTCCTTAATGTGTTTACTAGCCTAACCACCTACAAAGGTGTGAGCCATTTATTTTATTTGTCTGGGAGTTGGAATTTAAAAAAAGAGTTAACCAATTTTAACAGGTTAGAACTTAAGTAAGGTTTTACTTTTGTCAAAAGTTAGCTGCACAAGGTAAGGCCTCAATAATTCTGTATAGTACACTCTCTTTGTAATTTTGTTTTCAATGTGAATCTTTTTGAGATTGCAGACATTTGGATTGTATTTGACACATTTTTTGAAACATTAGGCATTTCATGTCCGTTTTGTTGTTTTAATGCTGTCCCACTACCAAAGCAGCATGTATTTTTTAACCTGGTGTTTGAAGTTTAGCTTTACAAAACCAACTGAGAGAATGGGTCCAATTTTTGAGACAATGGGTCCGTTGAGTAGATGAGGTACCATGTGAAATATGTTTGTTTCTGTTCAGTTACCAAGCTCCATCTTGCAACTTCTCTTAACAATTCTTAAGCAAGTCTGCATTACTGATCAGTTGGGTTTAAAGGAGAATTTTATTTGTCTGCTTTTTTTTTAATCGCTACCCACCAAAGAACAAGTGATGTCTTTAGTATACATATTTGAGGCACTGCTTATGGATTTAGTAATCACGAATTACTTCATTTAGAACCAATTTGTATTTTATTTGAAAACAATTTCTTTGTCTTGGACTGGAGACTTGTGACAGAATTATTCCTGGGGCATTGATTCCGACATGTATTACATTAACTGGTAAATACATTTGTTAAATTAATAACAATTTATGTTTTCTTCAAGAATCAAATGTTTATCATTGCAGAGATTGGCTGAGTAATTAATGCGTGCTTTCTGATGCATAAGTATGACCATCCTGAGACGTCAAAGCAACATCTTTCATCTGCTGTAACTTAAATAGCAGCAAATGTTGTTTATGGCCGCATAACAGTGTCTGTTCCAGAATAGCACCCAAAATAGTTTAAATAATTGCTTTCTTGTCTGGTGGATGGCAGGCCAAGTAAGCCACGGTCAACATTCTGGCAACTACTTTTGGAGATCTTTGACTGCAAATGATAATCAAGGTTTTTTTATGTGGTTTTGCTTGGGACCCATCTTTGGGATTGGAAATTCATTGAGTGGATCTATCCTGTCAAAAACCATGCATTAGGTTTGGTTTTCTCTGATTATGGAATTTGAAAATGCCGTTGAAAGTTGTGGGCACAGCAGTGATTAGGGAGAAGAGACAGCAGCACACAATTTACTTAGAATGAGTGATTCTATTCTGGTTCTTGATCCTTGATTTTAATTCCCATCTCTATGTTAGTACAACAAACCGGTAGGGAGTTAATTGTTCAAATGAAAATATCCAGCAGCTTTTATGAAGAGAAAAAGCACAGTTGATGCTTCGATGATCTTTAATTGGAACCATGGGGGAAAGAAACTAATGTTAAGATTAATAAGAAGAAAGGACAGAGGAAATTAGAGGGGACGGCAGAATAAATTAAATGATTAAGAGAATGCTTGTCCACTGCTTTGTTCAAGCTCTCTCTAGCATCTGAAACAAAGACCTGAAAGGCACCAAGGAGCCCATTATGTTTTATCTTACACATTTCATTTTTCCTTCTAACATAGACTCAATGGGCCAAAGTGCCCTCTATGCCAGTTCTTGCAGCAATCACATTCTCAACCCTCTACTCTTATAATCTTTGCTGTAACCTATTCTCTCCACATTTCCATCAACTATTTTTCTACTACTCACCTGCACACTAGGAGTAATTTGGATTGACCAGCCAACCACACATCTTTCGAAGGAAACCAGAACAGCTGAGGAATCCCATGCACGAACAGGGAGTCTGTGCAAACGTAACACAAATCAGAGGTCAGGGCAGTAGGCAGTGGGTCGGAGGGTCTGTTAGTAGTAATACTAGCTGCACCATTGTGCCGCCCTTTACTTCTCCACGCCACAAGGCACAAGAAGCAGTTCTTCTGCCTCTCCAGCCCACATATCTCACTGATTGTGGTGAGATTTAGACACCCCCCCCCCCCCCACTTCACTGAAAGGCAATGAAATAACTGCTAACCAGGGGGTGCTGAGATCGTCTTTGTCTTTTATGGCCATAATTCTGCTCCTACTCACAAGAAAGCAATGTATCTGGTAAGGAGTTATGAGCAATGTTAGTTCATTATTTATATCAGATATGCTCAGTTTATGCTGGGTGTGCGGTCCTCATATTGAGCTCTTCCTAGCCCCCCCATTAAAAATCGATGCCGTGGAATTGAGCCCATATTCTGCCCACGCTTACCATGAATTTAAATCAGTTTTAGAAGCAGAGAATTTGAACTATTGCAGTTTTTAGGCTTTATGCTATTTTCCTTGGTGCTTAAAGAGTGTAGCTACTTACAGTGTAACTGGTAAGCAAAACATCCCTAAGGTACTTGTGGCCCACTGGTATAAAATAAGTTGCATGTCCTGTCCCTTGTTTGGGAATTAAAGGCATTCAGTATAACTTTTCCTCACCTGTGCTCCAAAATGACTTCTCAGGTGAAGAAGCTAAGCCAGGAAACAAGCCATGCTGACTGGTTTTCAGTAATGGGGTGAAATGATGCCAATTACGGACCATGTGATAAAATTCTACTTTTGATATTATCCAGTAGTTCCTACTGAAAGTGGATATATATGAACACGGGGCAAAAAAAGTGATCATGCTTCTAAAACACACTTTTCCTAGCAATTAAATGAATCTGTCGTTTAGGGGATTTTTTTCTTTGTAAGTTGAGTGACTTTTATATTGGACGGTACATTCACCAAAAGAGCTATTGCATTCAGAGTAGGTTATTTTATAAGTTCTAGGAGCAGAATTAGGCCATTTTGCCAATCAAGTCTACTCTGCCATTCAATCATGGCTGATCTATTTTTCCCTCTCAATTACATTCCCCTGCCTTCGGCCCATAACCCCTGACACCCGTACTAATCAATTCAATGCAGTTGTAGTTAGCATAATATTTTCTTTTTAATAAAGCGAGTTAACAGAGATGTTCATTTGGTCAAAGATTTCCAGCCCCGCAAGAGGAGGGCAGTATCCATTGTGATATTCCTTCCCTGTGTTTAGTTGCTGTACTTATTTCATTAGGTTGACTGGAACATGGCAGTGGAGGTCCTGAGCAGCAGAGATCAATTTGTGCATGGAAAATGAACCTTTTGTTTTATAGGTTTGTTGATAGTCTTTTTTTAAGCTAATTTATGTTGTATTTTTGTATAAGCCATGAACATTGTTTGTATTATTTGATCTGTAACTGATAGCTGCTGTGTTAAAATCAGCTTCACTGTGCTGCACTATGTTTAATTCAGTGAGCTGTATATGTAATTGTTTGAAAAATAAATTGTATTTTTCATTATTGATTAATTTTGTCCTTGTAACATCATTTGACATAATGCAATGTAAGACAGCTATTATATGCTTCAGTCTGTCGCTTTAGCTTTGGCATCAAGATAATGCTGTCACACACTGCTAACACAGCCTAATTTATGTGGAGTGAGTAACTGCGGATGTGGTTCAAACCAAAGATAGACCCAATAAGCTGGAGTACTCGGCAGGTCAGGAGCATCTCTGGAAAATGGAATAGGTGACGTTTTGTGTCGAGACCCTTCAGTTTATTGTAAGCACCCGACTTTAAACACGGCATTGTGAGTGATACATTTCTGATTGCATTTCCTGGCATCACGTGGAAGAAATGAATGTCTTCAATGCCCATTACCAAGAGTGGTATGGCAGCACCACTTCTGATCTTTTCTCTGGCAGTTTGTAATCTGCTCTGAGCTTATTTGCTGGAACAGCATGAATAGAAAAGAGGCCAACATAGTGAAGGAAACTTAAGGATGCTAGGAGAGGCAATAAATAGATTTATTATGTTTCGCTTCCAAGGCAGAGCTAGCTGAATTTTAAATAAACATTGGGGGTTGTAAACCAGGCTATGACCAATAAAAGTAATCCTGAGGTAAGGGTTATTTATTGCACTCCTTGATTAATTATTTCAAGAATGTAATATCTGTATGTAACCACTGAAACATAGAATATAAGAGGCAGTGAATCTTTAAAACACTTTGGGTTCTTTCAGAGTTTTTCCCAGTGTGTACTGTTAAGGTCTTGAATAAACTGAGTTAACTGACCCACTGCTCTATGATATGTTCTTTGTGTCTGTTCCCATCTGAGCTGTAATTAAGATGGCAACTGGGCCCCACATGAAAACAGGATTCAAGCTGCAGGTTAAACACTAAATTCCCAACACTGGCGGCGCGGTAGAATTGCTGCCTTACAGCGCCAGAGACCCGGTTTGATCCTGACTACGGGTGCTTGTCTGTACTTAGTTTGTGCGTTCTCCCCCTGACCTGTGCCGGTTTTCACTGGGATCTCTGGTTTCCTCCCACATTCCAAAGACGTATAGCTTTTGTAGGTTAATTGGCTTGGTATAATTGCACATTGCCCCTAGTGTGTGTAGGATAGCGCTGGAGTGCGGGGATCTCTGGTCGGCATGGACTCAGTGGGCCAAAGGGCCTGCTTCCGCACTGTACCGCTAAACTAAAAATTAAACTAAAAGTTAAACACTGTTCAATTCAGGGCAGAAGCTTTTTACGAATGAAAGACAAAAGAATCTGGGGAGAAGCTGAATTTCATTACTCCTTCATTGCAATGGTGATGACACCCAGTGTTCAAGGGATTTTGGAGAAGTTTCAGCTGACGAGAGAACCAGCATGGATATGAAAAGGCCTGTCAATGAATACTTCTGACAAACCAAATTGAATTTTGTGAAGAAACGGACTCGGTTGATAGGTGATGGCGTTGAGTGTTATTTACATGTACTTCTCACCTTGTGATCTGGAATTACAAGCAGATTATTAGCCTAGTTAGGAGATTGTTGAAAGGGCAATGGAATAGGAATCAAATGCAAGATGTGACTGGTGCTATCCAATGTTATAGCCACTGACAGGGCAAAAGGTTTATTTTTTTTATTGTATTTATCAATGAGAGGGCAGAAAGCTACAGTTACATACTGTAGGTGTTGAAAATCTGACATAAAACAAAATGCTTGAAATACTCAACAGGTTAGGCTGCGTTGTAAGAAAAAAAAGTTCATGATTTTGCCGTGTAAACGACATGCAACTACTCCCCCCTGCAACTTGTAACAAATGTTTTCCTCACTTATCCAGCTCTGATGAAGGGTTATTAACCCGAGACGTTTATTCTGCACATTTCTCCCGTTCAGCTCCTGACTTGCTGAGTATTTCTGGCACTGACTGGTTTTAATTCATTAACATAGAGTTTGCTTATTCCACAAGCAGTTTAAACTACAAGGAGACGTCAATAAACTAAAGAAATGTATTGTTCTTAACGTAAATGTGTAGAATCAGTAGATAGGGAGTGAGTTGAGAATCTTGAGAACTTGCTGATCAGCCTGTACCCATCCATCATTTGGCCATCCCCTTTGCCTCCAGAGATGCTGCTTGACCTGCAGAGTCCTTCCTGCAGTTTTCCACACTATGTTATTTGGTTTTAACAAACTGCAGCTCGAACTCAGTTTCACCATTATTTCATGAACTTGCTAGATTTACATGTTGATTGCCCATTAAACTCCGCGTTGGAACTTATTTAATGGACATAAATGTCTCTTTAACAATCTGATCAATATTAACTCAATGCCAGTCAATCTCGCCATCCAAGACAAATACGTTCGTTCTCATACCGTAACTTGATAGTGATTTCAAAACGTACAAATTTTACATTGTTAATCTTATTTCCCTTTCTCTCTTATTCTAATCCTTTCTTTTTGCATCTAATCTAATCCAGCATCTGTTCATCATTCTTCTGATTCTGTTTCAGTTAATTGACTCAGGAGATATAAAGACTGAAACAGATATAACCATACTCACCGAGGTAGGTCTGAAGAAGGGTTTCGGCCCGAAACGTTGCCTATCTCCTTCGCTCCATAGATGCTGCTGCACCCGCTGAGTTTCTCCAGCATTTTGTGTACCCTCGATTTTACAGCATCTGCAGTTCCTTCTTTAACATTCTCTGAGGTAGGTGTTGGATGCCCTGTTACTTCAGTGGGTTGTCATATTTATTTCCTACAAGTTGTGGCACAAAAATATTTCAGCTGAACGGTACAGGGGAAAGTCTTACATTGGTAATAAGATTCTCTGAACAGTAAGATTCATCCCAATGTACAGGACTAATCTGTTTTTGATAGACACAAAATGCTGGAGTATTTTACAGCATCTTTGGAGAGAAGGTAATGTGTGACGTTTCGGGTTGAGAACTGACTTCAGGCTAACCCTAATGCACGATCTGAAGAAGGGTCTTGACCCGAAACGCCACCCTTTGCTTCTCTCCAGAGATACTGCCTGAACCGCTGAGTTACTCCTGCATTTTGTGTCTATCTTTGGTTTAAACCAGTTTTTTCCTACACATTTAATCTTTATGATCTTGCTGATTTTCATAAACCATTTGTCAGAAGATGGTGTTGCATACATTACAGTGATCTGACAGAACAGTTTGAATAACTTGCACTAGAGAAAACCAGCTATAAAGAGCTTTGATTCAAGTTGACTATTCCATAAATATTGTTATGCGGGGCACCCAAACTGTCACTGCATGAGACTCATGAAATTCCTCTACCTTCCGTCAATTTTATGGAATGGAGATATGGAGAGGTTGTGGAGTCTTACCTATTGATGCTTAGGAAAAGCTCTTGGTCAGGAAGGCTAATAACATCTACCATGACAAAAGCTGAAGGCTGCAAATATAATCTGCGAGAAACCTCCACTTCCATCCAAACTACTCGCATAGACGACATGAAAGAGGTAAACAAAAGAAGATTCAAGCCATCAATGATTAGCAGAAACAGAAAGCAACTGGCAGATGTGATTAATTTTTGATATGCTTTAATCGCACTCATTGGTTTTCTGGTTTTAATAATGTATTTGCTCCCTTGTTTGTTGAGTAAGAAAACTCTTTGATCTCCATGCTGCAGTATTTAGCCTTCCATTCAATTAAATTTACTATGATTCATGTTCCTCTGCTTACCTCTCTTGTTCTTTTTAATCCCCAAACAGGTTTAAGGTGAGGGGAAAGATTTAATAGGAACCTAAGGGGAAACGTTTTTCAACAGAGGGTGATGGGTGTATGGAATGAGCTGCTAGAGGATGAAGTTGAGGCAGGTACTATTACAACGTTTAAGAAACATTTGGACAGGTACATGGATAGGACAGGTTTAGTGGGATATAGGCCAAATGCAGGCAGGTGTGACTAGTGCAGATATAGGCAAGTAGGGCCAAAGTGCCAACCATTACATCAGCTCCTCCCAAAGTCTACCACATAGCCCCACACTAGAGGAAATTTACAGTGCCACTTTACCTACCATTTTGGATGTAGGAGGAAAATGGAAATCCACACTGTCTTTAAAATTTAGACTTTACAGATACAGCGTGGAAACGGGCCCTTTGGCCCACCGAGTCCACGCCAACCACTGGTCACCCTATACACTAGCCCTATCCTACACATTAGGGACAATTTAACCAAAGCCAATTAATCTACAAACCTTTGGAGTGTGGGAGGCAACGGGAGGCACCCGGAGAAAACGCATGCAGTCACAGGGAGGACGTACAAACTCTGTACAAAATGCACCAGTAGTCAGGATCAAACCTGGGTCTCTGGGGCTGTAAGGCCGCAACTCTACTGTCGCGCCACTGTGCCGCCCTCCCGGTCAATGGGAGATTGTGCAAACTCTGCATGAACAACTCCAGAGGTCAAGATTGAACCCATGTCAATGGAACTGTGAGTCAGCAACTCAACTAGCTGTACCTTTTGAGCCACCGATTCAGTACTGCCTGGATCACCAGCAGTAGAGGTTCTTGAGAACGACTCTGAGCAAATTTGGGCACCACATCTGAGGAAGGATGTGCTTGCTCTGGAGAGGGTCCAGAGAAGGTTTACAAGAATGATTCCAGGAATGTCGAAGTGGGGCTAGGCTTGAATTTCTAAAAGTTCCATTTGTCTCCATTTCCATAGATATTGTCCCTCTGCAACCTCCCACCCTTGCACTTCCAGATCCCAAGGACATCAATTTACTTTAAGGTAGACAAAAATGCTGGAGAAACTCGGCGGGTGAGGCAGCATCTATGGAGCGAAGGAAATAGGCGACGTTCCGGGTCGAGACCCTTCTTCAAGGACATCCATTTACTTTAAATTCCCTTTCATGTCAGCATTGACAAAAGAACTCTCTCCAGATTTACTCTATCTGACAGCCACTTCTTCCTCTTGGCTCAGATTACTAAGCTCGCTGGCATTGTGCAATACCCAAGTGTCTTGTGCTTCTAGACAGTAAACATAATTTCCTACAACATTCCGCTTAATAAAGCTCCTTTTACAGTAACAGCACGTCCTATGATTTCTCTCCCTATCGAATTAACTCCCGGATCTACTTCCGTTTTTCCACAATTTGCCTTTTCTGCTTTCCTGAACGATGGTACATTTTATTTAGATCCTGAATCTCCAAATCATTCCTTCATGCCTGTTCCTAGTTTAGTTTATTTAATTTATTATTGTCACGTGTACCACGGTATAGAACATTTGTTTGCTTGTTATCCAGTCAAAGGAAAGACTGCACATGAATCAATCAAACCGTCCATTGTGCACAGATAAAGGATAAAGATAGACACAAAAAGTTGGAGTAACTCAGTTGGTCGGACAGCATCGCTTGAGAAAAGGCCTTAACTCTCAGTCTGAAGAAGGGTCCCGACCCAAAACATCACTTACCTGTATATCTTTTCTCTGGATATGCTGTCTGACCCGCTGAGTTATTCCAGCTTTTTTGTGTCTATCTTCAGTTTAAAACTGTGTCTGCAGTTCCTTCCTACATTCAAAGGATAAAGATACAACATTTAGTACAAGATATAATAACATTGTAGTGCAAGAAAGTCCGATTAAAGATAGTTCAAACGTGGGAGGTCAGGACTGCACTCTGGTTGATGAGAGCACCGTTCTGTTTTCTGATAACAGCCGGGAAGAAACTGTCCTCTAAGATGTATGATTCATTTTGAAGAATTCAGGAGAGTGATTTGTGCATTATGGTGAAAGCTGATCCACACTCTGTAGCCTCGCATCTATGGGCAACGGTCCAGAGTATCTCCATTAATTAAACTTTAGACTAATCTACATTGCAATTGGAACACTCCTGTCTAAATCTGAAAAAAAAAAGACTTTACCACAGGTTGATAATCTCTTCCCATGACCAGACAAGCACAACACCCACACAATCCTTCAGGCAGAACATTATCCCAGAACCATATTTAAGAGGGGTGATATAAAATATGTTGACATTGGTGTAAATGGGACAGAAGATGAAAATATTTCCTCACAGTCTGATAGATAATGTGCTGAGCAAAGTACACACACATGCATTATTATCTTAGTTGTTACTTTCCTATTTTGAGTAGTGCGTACCATGTAAAAGCTGCGGCCCAGAAAAATATTTGTTAAATTTTAGCTTATTTAGATTAATTAGCATTGCTTATCAGATAAACCAAGCCCTCTAAACTACAAAGTGGAAGATAGATGACTCCCTTGTATAGCTCACTTTCAAAGTATGCAGGGAATGTTTTGCAGTCTGTATTCCAGGCACCGCGTAGCTCGTATTAATGACTGTATCAAAGATAAAGTGGTACAAAATGATTTGTAAATGTAATCAGTGGAAGTTGGATCCCTACTTGACAAAACTGCAGCCAGCAATTTATTAAGACCAGGCAAATGAATAACTCTGGTTTCTGCAGCTCACTTTATTATTTTATGTGTTTACACTTTTTATGTCTACTTTTCCTTTGGGTTTTTCACAAAGAGTCCAATCCCTATCCCCACCCTTCAATGGGGTGGGAAGGGCGTATTAGTTCAAGACCAATGATGAGTGCATCATCTCGGGTGACCTACTGGAGCACTGAAGAGGTGCTGTATTTTGTCATTGATGCAACATTCCAGATGAGATATTAAACCCAGGCTCTCTCCGTCATCTCAGGTAGTCAGTAAAACAAAAAATTCAGTGAAGAGCAGGGGAGTGCTTTTCTCAATGTCCTGGGCAATATTTATCCCTTAACCAAAACCTAAAAACAGATAGGAAAAAACAGATAGATAGAGTGATGGAGCATGGAAACAGGCCCTTTGGCCCAACTTGCCCACACTGGTCATCATGTCCCAGCTACACTCGTCCCACCTGCCCGCGGGTTCATATCCCTCTAAACCTGTCCTATCCATGTCACCTGTCTAACTGTTTCTTAAACATTGGGATAGTCCCTGCCTCAACTACCTCCTCTGGCAGCTTGTTCCATACACCCACCACCCTCAGATTCCTATTAAATCTTTTCCCCTTCACCTTAAACCTGTGTCCTCTGGTCCTCGATTCACCTACTCTGGGCAAGAGACTCTAGTGGATCGACCCGATCTAATCTTATGATTTTATACCCCGCATTTATTGTTTAGTGCAGGAAGGAACTGCAGATGCTGGTTTATATCTGTGATACACGCAAAGTGCTGGAGTAACTCAGCAGGTTCGGCAGCATCTCTGGAGAAAAAGGATGGGTGATGTTTCAGGTCGAGACCCTTCTTCAGTTTTGCTGCATGGCTGTTTGTGGGCGATTAGTATGCACAAACTGAAAGGAAGGTACTTCATTGGCTATAACTTGCTTTGAGATATCTTAAGGCGATATGAAGTTCTTTTTAAACAAAGGAATATCTATTTGCAACATTCTTTCTGAAAAATGCTTATTTATTCTGGGGTATGTCATAGGAAATTAGACACTTCTATCTATCCTTTCATTTATACATAAGCTTGATTAATGTCAAGTCAAGTCAAGTTTATTCGTCACATACACATCCGAGATGTGCAGTGAAATGAAAAGTGGCAATGTTTGCAGATTGTGCAAAAAAAAAAACTACAAAACGGAACGGAACAGAATCACATATTCACATATTACATATTTGTGGGAGGAGAAAAAAAGAAAAAACTGCAATTTAAAAAAAGACACCACACAACAGTAAGTTGGTACAGTGAGTTAGTCCCTGGTGAGATAGGAGTTTACTGTCCTAATAGCCTCTGGGAAGAAACTCCTTCTCATCCTCGCCGTTCTCACAGCATGGCAACGGAGGCGTTTGCCTGACCGTAGCTGTTGGAACAGTCCGTTGCTGGGGGGAAGGGGTCCCCCATGATCTTGTTGGCTCTGGAGCTGCACCTAATGATGGGTACATCTTCAGTTCAGATAAGAACTAATGGAGAGACACACATTTTAAAAACATTTGGACAGATACCTGGATAGGAAAGGTTTGGAGTGTTATGGACTAAATGCGTGCAGGTGGGACTAGCAGAGATAGGTCATCTCGGTCTGTATGGACTTTTGGGATGAAGGCTCTGTTTCTGAGCTGTATGACTCTAAGACTATGACAAAGAACCACAGATATTGAAATCTTGAGGGAAAACACAAGGTGCTGGAGGAATTCAGAGGTCAGGCCACATCTGTGGAGGAAATTAACAATGTTTTGGGTGGATAAAAATGTTGGAGAAACTCAGCAAGTGAGGCAGCATCTATGGAGCGAAGGAAAAGGTGACGTTTCGGGTCGAGACCCTTCTTCAGATGGTCTGAAGAAGGGTCTCGACCCAAAACTTCACATTTTCCTTCGCTCCATAGATGCTGCCTCATCCACTGAAGTTTCTCCAGCATTTTTATCTACCTTTGATTTTTCCAGCATCTGCAGTTCCTTCTTAAATGTTTTGGGTAGGCAGTGTTTTGGATCTGGATTCTCATTCGGATAAGAATTAATCGAGGGGGCTTCACTTCTGATTTGGTTGAAGATGGCCCATGGTTAAAAGTTAGCTGACATTTTGTTAAAAGTGACCTTGAGTTTATTTGAAAGCACAAAACTTAATTGAACATGTTGATGTTCTTCAAATCGACACAGTGTGATCTGTTCATCAACAATGACACTGTACCAGCCCTCAATAAATCCCTGGATCTGCTGCCGCCATGATATGAGTATCACCGGACTCACTGATATCTGGCATTCCTCTTTCCCTTGGGGGGGGATTGTCATGTTACTGATGTAATATAATGCGTGTTCCAATGTGGTAAGCATCACAAGGGCAACAAGATGAAAGCAGAAATTAACAGTTTATGGATTGCTTCCATTCATTCTCTGGTTTTCGGAGCAAAACATTTCTATTTTTGAAGTTGTCTCCTCTAATGTTTGTCTCAGTTCTATTTTTTTTTCTGGACAGTATCTGCAGAGTTTGAGTGATCTGCTGCCAGGAGTCTGCCCTCAAGGCTCTGAACTGTTACTCAGACCCATGACTGGGTGGAACAGGGATCCTGATTGTGTTTGTTCCTGCGGCATGTGAATGGCTTCCACTTCACACCATCCCACCCCGCCACAGTCGTTTAGTTTAGTTTGGAGATGCTGCGTGGAAACAGGCTCTTCGGCCCACCATATCCGCGCTGACCAGCGCTGTACATACCTCGCCCTCCCACCATATACCTGGAATCACACCGCCCCGTGTGTTAATTAAACTGAGCCACCTATGGAATACAGTATGACCCACGACTTTCATGGTTAAATGAATGCTTCTTGCTCCCCAGTGTGACTCATTAACCAGAATGGGCAGCCTTTATATCAAGCAGAAATTTACATATCAGTGTGCCAATGCTTGCTGATTATCTCCGTGATGGCAGACAATGTGCCAGATTGATTTGTGACACTCTCCCAGCTGTCCTTTGAGAGTGATCAGCACATTCACTCCCCACTCAACCATGTAGCATGGTTGTGGAAACTGTTCAGACTGAGGTGAGTGCAAACTAATTACTCATTATCTCAGCCCTGAAGCGCTTAGCGACTGCTCAACTCCCAAACATCAATTCATAATTCTATTCAGTAAATTTCTTGCCGTTTTCAATCTTGATAACCAAAAATAATTTTTCATACTAATTTCTCCTATTTTAATTGTTGCTTTATTTTGAAGTTGTTCTCAATAGACAATAGACAATAGATGCAGGAGTAGGCCATTCGAGCCAGCACCTCCATTCACTGTGATATATGCTCATTCAAATACATTTGTCACACTGGCTTTATTGTAAATGTACACTGCTTCCATGCTAAACCTTGCCTTGTATGGATTGTCATACATTCTGTTTCACACTTTATAATTGTCTCCCAATCCTGCACACTTAACGCACAGAGTCTTTTGCCCAGAGTAGGGGACTTGAGAACCAGGGAACATAGGTGTAAGGGGGTACACAAAATGCTGGATAAACTCAGCGGATGCAGCAGCATCTATGGAGCGAAGGAGATGGGTAACGTTTCGGGCCAAAACCCTTCTTCAGACTGATAGGGGGTAGGGGGAAGAAAGGATAAAGGAGGAGGAGGAGCCCGAGGGCTGAGGGAGAGGTGGGAAGGGGAGGAGAGAGCAAAGGTCAACAGAATTGAGAGAATTCAATGTTCATAGGTGTAAGATGAGGAGGAAAAGATGTAATGGGAAGCCGAGGGGTAACGTTTTTACACAAAGGGTGGTGGGTGTATGGAACAAGCTGCTGGAGAAGGTAGTTGAGGCTGTACTATCGCAATGTTTAAGAAACATTTAGACAGGTACGTGGATAGGGTAGGTTTAGAGGGATATGGGTCAAACGCAGGCAGGTGTGACTAGCATATATGGGGCATGTTGGTCAGTGTGGGCAAGTTGGCTGAAGGACCTGTTTCCATGCTGTATGACTCTGACTATAACATTCATTCTCTCTCTTTCTCTCTCTCTCTCTCTCTGTATTTCTTTTTTCTTTATTTCTCCCGCTCTCTCTCCCACGCATTGTCTTTTTCATTATGAGTCTTGTGCATTCTTCCGAGCACCAAACATTCAGCTGTTGAGGCACATTAGCTTGTTGAATGATTTATCTTACAGGATGAGGATGATCTAACTTTGAAACCACCAAAGCACATGATTGAATCATTTTCGATTCAGAAGTAGTTAAGAAACCTGAGTCATCCTACATACTGACAAGAGATAAGGTGATTATCAAGGGACTGTCATGGAAAATCATGGAAAACTTTATTGTCATTCAGACCTTGCGGTCTGAACGAAATTTCGTTGCCTTGCAGTCTTACATATAGTAAATAACAAAACACACATATTTAACATCCACCACAGTGAGTTCACCAGACACCTCCTCACTGTGATGGAAGGCAAAAATCTTGTCTTTGTCTGAAGTTGGGGGTACACAAAAGGCTGGAGAAACTCAGCGGGTGCAGCAGCATCTAAGGAGCGAAGGAGACAGGCGACGTTTCGGGTCGAGACCCTTCTTCAGACGTTAATGAAGTTGGTGTTGTTTTGCCATCAGTTCATTATTTTGATATGCAGATTTTTTTAATAGTTTCATTTTAAGATCTGTGTGCTCTGTTTAAGACTAAGGGTGCAGAGGGAGATGTTTGCATTTAAACACAAATGGACACATTCAAATAAAAGCTCAAAATGCAGATGCCAGAGTATCTGAGGGGCATTCTATTTTAAGTAGTTTGCTTATGGTCCCTTTCCAAATCGGCTCATAGTTTGATTTGTTTCAAATGGAGCTGTGCCAAGCTCTGCAGCAGGGTTGTGTGTGATGTTGTTCTTGCAGGTAGCCAGGGAGTGGGAGTCAGTGTCGATGTTGTACTCTTCCTGATAAACCCCAGGCTTCTCCAGACGCCGCTGAGTTTAATTCCGTACTTGCCTTGAAAGGATTCGAGTTCCATTTTGTAGAAGGCATTTAATTCTAATCCACGCTGCTTTGTATCTGGAAGTAATTTCGGATTTGACAAGTGGAACATATCAAATATTAGCCCCCAGCACCGTATCATGCTACAGAATAAATGTTTTATTAAACACTAGCCTTTGCCTCTTTTTTTCCCTCTGGTTAAGTATAGTTGCTCAGCTGTGCATTAAAATAACAATCTGCTATACTTCCTGAAATTGCATAGACTCATAGAGAGATACAGCGTGGAAAAAGGCCCTTCGGCCCAACTTGCCCACACTGGCCAACATGTCCCAGCTACACTAGTCCCACCTGCCTGCACTTGGACCATACCCCTCCAAACCTGTCCTACCCATGTACCTGCCTAACTGTTTCTTAAATGTTGCATCTCCAATGATGATCTTGAATAATTTGCATGTTAATGATGGATTGAAAAAAAGATTTCGGAGTAATTTACACAATCAGTGCTGATTTTTACTTTAGAGATACAGCGTGAAAACAGTCCCGTCAACGCACTGAGTCTGCACCGACCACCGATCATCCCGTACACTCGAGCTATCCTGCACACATGAGGGACAGGTTACAATTTCACAGAAACCAATTAACCTACAAACCTGCACGTCTTTGGAACGCGGGAGGAAACCGGAGCACCCGGAGAAAACCCACGCTGGCACAAGGAGAACATACAGACTCCATACAGACAGCACCTGGAGTCAGGATCCAACCCGGGTCTGGCTTATAAGGCAGCACTCTACTTTTGTGCCACTGTGCCGCCTTCACCTGTCCTTAAAGCCACAGTATTAACGTTGCTGGGGTCCAGTCACGTTTCTGCTCATCTATGGCTCTGGGCTGATGATGGAAGACTCAGCGTTAGTTATGTCATTGATTATATGGGAATAGCTCAAGAAATATACTGAAGATAGACACAAAAAGCTGGAGTAACTCAGCGGGTCAGACAGCATCTCTGGAGAGAAGGAATAGGTGATTTTTCGGGTCACCTCTGAAGAAGGGTCTCAATCCGAAACGTCACATATTCCTTCTCTCCAGTGATGCTGTCTGACCCACTAAGTTACTCCGGCATTTAGTGTCTACCTTCAGTATATATTTCTTGTGCTATTCCCATTATAATGATCGCATGTGCAGTGCCCCGTGTAAACAAGACCCTTCACTGTCTACCCAACCAAAGAGATTCATGTTTGTGACCGTGGTGTGAAAAATCAATTATTAATTGGTAATGGTTTGACATGACTCGCAGCATTGAATGGAATCTCACTTTAGGAATTGCATTCGCTGGCATGTAGCTCTCTGACATTGGATCCATATCCATTTCAGGATTAACTCTTTTTTTTTTTAAAGAAGGAACTGCAGATGCTGGAGAATCGAGGGTACACAAAAAGCTGGAGAAACTCAGCAGGTGCAGCAGCATCTAAGGAGCGAAGGAGATAGGCGACGTTTCGGGTCGAGACCCTTCTTCATATCCATTTCAGGATTAACTTGCATATCCTAATACAATAACCACTTTCAGACAGTTTATGCCATTTTAGGCTTTCCAGAATTAAAAAACAATTCAGCTAGCAGGGAAAAAAACTAAGATCCCTCGAGTCATATGGCAAGATCTTGATCTTTGACCATGAAGTTGCAGCTGTCAGACTGTGTCACAGTACAGCATGTTGGATTATCAATGCACTTTGTCACTGCGCTCAGGACATGAGATAACACCGATAATTGGCTGATCTCTAGTTTAGTTTATTAGTTTGGAGATACAGCATGGGGACATGCCCTTCGGCACACCGAGTCCGCTCTGACCAGAGATACCTGCACATTAACGCTTGTCAACACACACGACGGACAATTTACATTTGTACCAAGCTAATTAACTTAAAAACCTGTACTCCTTTGGAGTGTGGGAGGAAATCCTAGATGTCGGAGAACACCCATGCAGGTCACAGGTAGAACGTACAAACTCCGTACAGACAGGAGTCAGGATTGAACCTGGGTCTCTGGCGCTGTAAAGCAACAACTTACTGCTGCGGCTCCAAGTTCAAGTTCAAGTGAGTTTATTGTCATGTGTCCCTGATAGGACAATGAAATTCTTGCTTAGTGTCGGCACACAGAACATAGTAGGCATTTACTACAAAACAGATCAGTGTGTCCATATCATTAAATAAATACATACACACATGAATAAATAAACTGATAAAGTGCAAATAACAGATAATGGGTTATTAATGATCAGAGTTTTGTCCGAGCCAGGTTTAATAGCCTGATGGCTGTGGGGAAGTAGCTATTCCTGAACCTGGTCGTTGCAGTCTTCAGGCTCCACCATGCTGCCCTACCTCTGTGGACTATTCTGTTCCAAACATCTACTAGTATCAGTCTTGCCACTTTGACTAGGAGGAGAATAATGTCAGATGGGAGGAAATTCGGGGTAGAAAGAAACAGCAGTAAGCCAGTTAGATCCGGGATGCAATTAAAATTTATCATTATGCTGTTTCCCTACTGTGTGCATTGGACGAGAGAATTATTTGTAGAGAATTGATGTAGGGGTCAGTTTTTTCCACAAAGGTGTTTGGAACGAGCTGCCGGAGGAGGTAGTTGAGGCAGGTACTACGGCATAGTTTAAGAAACATTATGACAGGCACATGGATCGGATTGGTTTAGACGGATATTGGCCAAACGCTGGCAGGTCGAACACTGGCAACTGGTGTAGATGGGGCATGTTGGTAGGTGTGGCCAAGTCTGGCTGAAAGGGCGAGTTTCCACGCTGTATGAAGTGAGGAGGTCGCTGCTGGGGGAAGGAACAAAGGCCGAGCCGGCGTGGTGGGGACCGCCATGAGGGAGGAGGTGGAACAATGGACAGTGAAGGGCCTGGCGTGGGGAGAACAAAGGGGGCCGGACCCAAGGATATATTGTAACTGGAAGCGCCTTTATGGGTGACTATTTGCATACCTTGAGTATGCAAGCAAAGACTTTCACTGTGACTTGTCACATGTGACAATAGAGTATTCATTCATTCATTCATTCATTCATTCATTCTCATTCTATGCCTCTATGACCATGGGGATATAGACTGGAATGGGATTCTGGAGAATTCTCTACTAAACCTGATTTTTTAGTTTTAGAGGTACATCGCGGAAACAGACCCCTTCATCCCACCAAGTCCACACCGACCAGCGATCCCTGCATATGAGCACTATCCTACACACACCAGGGACAATTTTACAGTTCACACAAAGCCAATTTACCTACATACCTATACGTCTTTGGAGTGTGGGTGGAAACCGAAGATCTTGGAGAAAACCCATGCGGCCACGGGGAGAACGTACAAACTCTGTACCCGTAGTTGGGATCGAAAGAATTCATAAGTTCTAGGAGCAGAATCAGGCCATTCGGCCTATCAAGTCTACTCCACCGTTCAATTATGGCTGATCTATCTTTCCCAACTCATACACCTCAACCGTTCTGGACTATATAAAATTCTGCACGGACAACGTCACTACCCACAAAGAGATAAAGACCTACCCTAACCAGAAGCCGTGGATGAGCAGGGAGGTCAGACTCCTGCTGAAGGCTCGCGACGCCGCTTTTAAATCTGGCGACGCTGAGGGATACAGCTCATCCAGGGCCAATCTGAAAAAGGGAATTAGGAATGCTAAACTCAATCACAAACGGCGGATCGAGGAGCATTTCCGAAACAACTCTGACCCCAGGCGCATGTGGCAAGGAATAAAATCCATTGCCGATTACCATAAAGTCAACACCCCCCCCCCAGACAATGCCTCCCTTCCTGACGAGCTAAACCATTTCTACGCCCGCTTTGAACGGGACAACAAAACTCCAGCCATCAAAGTTGCTCCACCCCCGCGTGAACAACCCCTCAGTCTCTCCACCTCTGCTGTACAAGATGCACTGAGCAAGGGTGAATGAGCACAAAGCTGCCGGCCCCGATGGCATCCCCGGGCGGGTGCTCAGGCATGTGCTGGACAACTATCCCTGATCCTCACTGACATTTTCAATCTGTCACTGGCCCAGGGTGTCGTCCCCACTTGCCTCAAGACATCTACCATTGTGCCAGTGCCCAAACAAGCAGCGACAGGGAGTCTCAACGATTTCCGGCCAGTGGCACTCACCCTGTCATCGCCAAGTGCTTCGAGCGGCTGATCTTGGCTCACCTCAAAGCCAGCCTCCCCCTCACACTGGACCCCCATCAGTTTGCCTACCGGACCAACAGGTCTACAGAGGAACGCCATATCGGCGGGCCCTACACTCTGCCCTGACCCACCTGGACAGCATAACACCTACATCAGGCTGCTGTTCATCGACTTCAGTTCCGCCTTTAACACTGTCATACCTGCTAGCTTGATCACCAAACTCAGCGGTCTTGGCATCTCACTTCCCTCTGCAACTGGATACTGGATTTCCTCACTACAGACGTCTGTTAGATCAACAACCTCACCTCCTCCACTATAACACTGAACACTGGCGTGCCATAGGGCTGTGTGCTCAGTCCTCTCCTCTACCCATGACTGCATCCCTAAGCATGGCTCCAACGCCATCATAAAATTTGCCGACGACACCACGGTGGTAGGTCTGATCAGCGATAACGATGAGTCAGCCTACAGGGAGGAGGTCCAGCACCTGACAACCTGGTGTGCCGATAACAACCTCGTCCTCAACTCCCAGAAGACGAAGGAAATCATTGTCGACTTCAGGAAGAACAGAGGGGGCAGACACACCCCCATCCATATAAACGGGACTGAGGTGGAGCGGGTCTCCAACTACAAATTCCTCGGGGTACACATCTCGAGGATCTGTCCTGGTCCTCAACACCTCCAAGCTGATCAAAAAGGCGCAGCAGCGCCTTTACTTCCTGAGGAGGCTCAAAAAAGCCCACCTGTCCCCCCAGATCCTGACCAACTTCTACCGATGCACCATGGAAAGCATCCTGACCACCTGCTTTAACGGTATGGTACAGCAGCTGCACCGTAGCAGACAGGAAGGCACTACAACGGGTGGTGAAAACCGCCCAGTACATCATCGGGAGCAGTACACCTGCTCCCTGCCATGGATCCCTCCACCGAAAACGGTGTCTGAGACAGGCCGGGAAGATCATCAAAGACCCCTCCCACCCTAACCATACTGTTTGCCCTCCTACCATTGGGAAGCGGTACAGGAGCCTCAGGTCCCGCACTAGTAGGATGAGGAGTAGCTTCTATAATAACACCATCGCTCTGCTGAACTCAGAGTCCCGCCGATAGATTTCCACATCTGTATTTATTTATCTGTATTTACCTATATATTGCTATCACTTCGTACTGTCACTAAACTGCATTTCATTGTACCCATACTTGTATCTGTGCAATGACATTAAAGTTGAATTGAATTGAATTGAATTGAATTGAATTCAACCGCATTCTCCTGCCTTCTTCCCATAACCCGGATTTCCAACGCTACAAGCTCTGTAAAGGGTCTGTCCCACTTGGGCATCATTTGCACGTCACGCCGATGGCGCGCAAAGATTTTGTACATCCCAAAATCCTGGGGCGCTGCACACGGCCGCGGGTCACTGCCTACGTCACCACGCACCATGCGCGCATCACGACGTGCGCGTTGTGACGCGTGAATGACGTGCAAATGATGCCCAAGTGGGACAGGGCCTTAAGGCAACAACTCTACCACTGCGCCCGTGAGCTGAATTACTTCTTTTTAGGGCACGATAATTCTGTGATCCTATAACAATTTATTTACCAATAATCTATCAGCCTTAGTTCAGTTTAGTTTATTGTCGCATGTACTGAGGTACGGTCAAAATGCGGCACGGTGGGGGCAGAGGTGGAGTTGCTACCTTACAGCGCTTGCAGAGCCGGAGACCACGGGTTCGATCCTGACCACGGGTGCTGTCTGTACGCAGTTTGTACGTTCTCCCGGTGACCCGCGTAGGTTTACTCCAAGATCTCTTCGGTTTCCTCCCACACTCCAAAAATATCCAGGTTAGTAGGTTAATTGGCTTGGTATAGGTGTAAATTGTCCCTAGTGTGTGTAGGATAGTGTTAATGTGCGGGGATCGCTGCTCGGTGGGCCGTATCTCTAAAGTGAACTGAACTAAACTAAATGTCTTTGTTGCATGCTAACCAGACAGCGGACAGGCAATACATGATTACAATTGAGCATTTACAGTGTCTAGATACACGATAAGGGAATAACGTTTAGTGCAAGGTAAATCCAGCAAAGTCCGATCGAGGATAGTCCGAGGGTCACCAATGAGGTAGATAGTAGTTCAGGACTGCTCTCTAGTTGTGGTAGGACGATTCAGTGCCTGATAACAGCTGGGAAGAAACTGTCCCTGAATCTGGAGGTGTGCGTTTTCACACTCATTTTACGCTCAGCCTCATTTGATAGTTGTCAATGGACTCAGGTGCAGAAGCATCCTGGAGCAGGCTCCATTCTCCTGTCGTCTCTCCTGCCCTCATCAGCCTAACACAAACCGTCTGTGCACCTGCCAAGGGCTCACCTACAGAAAGGAAAGGAAAGGTATCAGATGAAATGTACAGGAAGGAACTGCAGATGCTGGTTTAAACTGAAGATAGACACAAATACTGTAGCTGGAGTAACTCAGGCAGCATATTGGGAGAAAGAAGGATCTGGAACCGAAACATCACCTATTCCTTTTCTTCAGAGATGCTGCCTGACCTGCTGAATTACTCCAGCTTTTTGTGTCTATCTTCGGAAAAGTATCAGATGTAGAGGTCTCAGCATCTGTGCCTCCTATATCCTGCTTCACGGCTGCAAAGATTATGACCTTCACTTCAAAATTTAGTTCAGTTTAGTTTAGAGATACAGCGTGGAAGCAGGCCCTTCACCCCACTGAGTCCGCCCCGACCAGCGATCCCCGCACATTAGCGCTATCCGACACACACGAGGGACAAGTTACAATTTTTACCAAAGCCAATTAACCTACAAACCTGTACGTCTTTGGAGCGTGAGGGGAAACCGGAGCTCCTGGAGAAAACCCATGTGGTGATGGGGAGAATGTACAAACTCCGTATGGACAGCACCGGTAGTCAGGATTGATAGATTCTTGATTAGTACGGGTGTCAGGGGTTGGTTTAAGGGGAGAAGGCAGGAGAATGGGGTTGAGAGGGAAAGATAGATCAGCCATGATTGAATTATAGTATAGACTTGATGGGCCGAATGGCCTAATTCTGTCCCTACAATTTTTGAATTTATGAAGCGATGTTGTGGTGAATTGCTAATTACAAAGTATGACATGCAACCTTTAGTAGATCAAATGTTGGCCTAAAATTCTGCTCCTGTGTCTTATGAATTTACCTTCCCTCGTGTGTTGTTAGCGAGGCAACGCCTGGAGATTGTGTCTGGGTGCAGCAGGAGAGGGTAAAGTGGAGAGTGGGTGCAATCTGTCCCCGTCAGGTTCAGCTGTGCCTCGGCTAGTTATGCCAGTCCCGCTGTGTCCCCGAGGTGCTGACTGCCCGACTGCAGCCGGCTGATTAACGTGCTGTGTAGGAAACAACTGCAGATGCTGGTTTAAACCGAAGACAGACACAAAAAAACTGCAGTAACTCAGCGGGACAGGCAGCTTCTCTGGAGAGAAGGGATAAGTGAAGTTTCGGGTCGAGACCTTTCTCCACCTAGACTGTAGCTAACAATGGCCTGTTTGCATATCTTTCATTCATTTGTTCTATATCTCTCTACATCACCATCTATATCTCTCGTTTCCCTTTCCCCTGACTCTCATTCTAAAGAAGGGTCTCGACCAGAAATGTCACCCATTCCTTCTCTCCAAAGACGCTGCCTGACCCGCTGAGTTACTCCTGTATTTTGTGTCTGTCTTCTGGTTAACGCGGCGATGGGGTGGAAGATTGCAACCTTCACGTGGTCCGCCCTGTTTCGACTAATGCAATCAACTCGACGTGCACAAACGGAAGATCAAATAGAACAAGTTGTCCTACAACTTTAGGCCGTGCACGCCACACGAAAGAAGAAGAAGAACGCGGCGATGCTCACTGCACTCGCCCGTGTTAGACGGGCAAGCAGCTGCCATGTATTAACGCGGCCTGAGCAGGCATCTATATATTGGAAGGGGAGGTGTAGCAGCGACTGATACTATCCCCTTACAGAGGGGAGCAGGTACTGTAGTCCGCGGGCGGTGACAACTGTACAGTTCCCAGTGGTTGTACTAGTTTCACTGTTGTCCTGGTGAGTTCTATTGTCTGTTGGGAGGAACTACTGATGCTGGTTTCCAGCCAAGATAGACACTAAATGCAGGAGTAACTCAGCGGGACAGGCCGCAACTCTGGAGAGAAGGAATGTCCCCTGACATTTCGGATCGACCTAACCAGAGATGCTGCCTGTCCCGCTGAGTTACTCCAGCACTTTATGTCGATTGTCTGTAACTCGTTCTCATCTAGCCCACAGCTAAGGCCCGTTTGCCTTTATCATCGTAACTTTTTTTGCTATATCTTTCATTCAGCTCTTCTATATCTCTCTATATCACCGCCTATATCTCTTGTTTCCCTCTTCCCCTGACTCTCACTCTGATGAAGGGTCGCGACCAGAAACGTCACCCGTTCCTGCTCTCCAGAGATGCTGCCTGGCCTGTCCCGCTGAATTACTCCAGCTTTTTGTGTCTATCTTCAGTTTAAACCAGCATCTGCGGTTCCTTCCTACACATTTCGTCTGGGATAGTCGATGGTAAGAATCCCATTCCCCCCCCCCCCCTCCTCCCCCGCCCTGAGCAGAGATGTAAAATAAGTTCAATCCCAGCCTCCGCTTCCCCAGGCAATTAATGCTGAGACACAAGGAACTGCAGATGCTGGAATGAATGTTGAATATTATAAGCAAATTAGCAAGGGGGTTATCCATCATGTGGTCAGGAGTAGTCTGGGGCGCTGCTAATTAATGGTACCCTGGGCGGTGCTGACAGCGAGAGGTGGAGGGGTCTGTAAATGACTGGGGTGTGATGAATAGCTCGCCAGATTGGGAGCTTCCTGGTGTTACTGCTCTTGTGCCGGGACCTGCTGCCAGCAGAATAAGACACACAATGCTGGAGCAGCTCAGCGGGACAGGCAGCATCTCTGCGGAGAAGGAACACCTGGTCTCTAGAATCAGCCTCACTGAATGACTGGCGATGACCGGACGAAGGCAGTGACAAAGAAGATAGACACAAAATGCTGGAGTAACTCAGCGGGACAGGCAGAGTTACTCCAGCATTATGTGTCGAATATCTTCAGTGTAAACCAGCATCTGCAGTTTCTTCCTACACATGTCACTGAATGAAACTGTCTGCATGGAGTTTGTACGTTCTCCCCGTGACCATGTGGGTTTTCTCCGGGTGCTTCGGTTTCCGCCCACACTGCAAAGACGTGTGGATTTGAAGGTTAATTGGCTTCGTAAATTGCTCCTGATGTGTTGGATGTGAAACTGGGATAATAAAGAACTAGGATAATAAAGAACCAGTATATGGGTGTTCGCTGGTTAGCACGGACTCAGTGGGCTGAAGGGCCTGCTTCCACACTGTGTCTCTAAACCAGTGGCTCTTAGCCTTTTTGGCACCAGTGTGCGCATACGCCAACAAAATACTGTATGTGATATGTACCTTTGTTAGGTTCCTAAACATATAAACATAGAAAATAGGTGCAGGAGTAGGCCATTCGGCCCTTCGAGCCTGCACCGCCATTCAATATGATCATGGCTGATCATCCAGCTCAGTATCCTGTACCTGCCTTCTCTCCATACCCCATGATCCCTTTAGTCACAAGGGCCACATCTAACTCCCTCTTAAATATAGCCAATGAACTGGCCTAAACATGGGCTCAACAAATTGATATGTTATTTGTTTCCCCTTCATGATCCCCCAGCAAAGCCCCAAACGACCCCCATTGGGGTCACGACCCCCCAGGTTAAGAACCACAGCTCTAAACTAAACTAAATTTCCCAGTTGGTTGCAAAGTTGTGACAAAAAAATACTTTAGCCTCAGTCTTTTCATCCCCAAATCTGTCCTGATAATTTTAAATTTCATTATGATAAAACTGAGTTGTGACCTCAAACAATGATGTGTGAGACATCAGTCCTTGTCGTTCAAACAATCTTCATAGTCAGCACCATTGTTGACGCAGACTGCCTCCTTACTAAATCATGGCCAGCAGCTTTTAGGTCGACTACTCGTCCAATTGTTCTTCATTCTGACTCTTTTAATTTAGTTTAGAGATACAGCATGGAACAGGCCCCCTCCGCCCACCCAGTCCGCGCCGACCAGTAATCCCCATACACTAGCACTATCCTACACACTAGGGACTATTCACATTTTTTACTGAACCCCATTAACCTGCAAACCTGTATGTCTTTGGAGTGTGGGAGGAAACTGGAACACCCAGAGAAAACCATTCCAGGTCACGGGGAGAACGTGCAAACTCCGTACAGCCAGCACCCGTAGTCAGGATCAAGCCCGGGTCTCTGGAGCTGTCAGAACGGAGATGAGGAAACACTTTTTCCCACACGAGACTTGTGAGTCTGTGGAATCCTCTGCCTCAGAGGGCGGTGGAGGCCGGTTCTCTGGATACTTTCAAGAGAGAGCTAGATAGGGCTCTTAAAGATAGCGGAGTCAGGGGATATGGGGAGAAGGCAGGAACAGGGTACTGATTGGTGACGATCAGCCATGATCACGTTGAATGGCGGTGCTGGCTCGAAGGGCTGAATGGCCTACTCCTGCACCTATTGTCTATTGTGAGGCAGCAACTCTATCGCTGTGCTAATGTGCAGCACCTTGTCATTTTCTATGTTTACTGTACATTTCCAGGAATAACAGTTCCTTCTTGATGACCTGTAAGGTTTTTGACATGAAGCATTGTTGTCCTACAGGCATGGATCATTGGCTCACTCCAGGGACCACACTGTGTGTACAAGTGCAGGCACTGAGCCTCATTAGGCACTATATTGTGATGGGCATTGCAGTCCACTTGTGAATGTTTCCTGGCAGCCTGCCTGGATAATGATCAGCAAACCCTGACTGTTTAGTCTAGTTTAGAGATACATCGTGGGAACAGGCCCTTCAGCCCACCGAGTCCGTGCCGACCAGCGACCCCTGCGCACTAACAATACCCAAGGACAATTCACAATTATACCAAGCCAATTAACCTACAAACCTGTACGTCTTTGGAGTGTGGGAGGAAACCGGAGCACCCGGAGAAAACCACGTTCATTCCCGGGGACAACGTACAAACTTTAAATTAAATGTGACGAATAAACTTGACTTGACTTGACTATGACTCATCCGCAGTCAGGATTGAACCCGGGTCTCCGGCGCTGTAAGGCAACAATGGAGCAGGAAGATGTGTAAATACAGAAATAGACGCAAAGCTAAAAGGAAAAGTTTGAACCTGTGCAGTATTTCTGTACATAATGAAGTGTCGTTCTCAGTGGCACATGCTTCACTGGTCCAGGTTAGATTTCCCAACGAGGATGCTGTACAAATTGCACATCACACACACATTCTGCTAATTTGTTCATTAAAACATGTAATTGGTCTAAACGGTGTAAAAACCTCAATAATTGATGTCTAGCCCACAGGGGTGTAATTTCATGCTCCTGAAGGTGGTATCAGGAAAGTAGTGGTAGCATGTTCAATTTAACTAATGATCAAGTGAATACTGGCGAGACGTTATCTGTTCAATATCTCATAGTTTGTTTGAGATTAATGTGCAACAGTCGACTGCTGTTTTCTTTTCATTCTGCAAGAGTTAATACATTATAACATGTATCTGAATGTCTGCAAAGCATTGTGGTTTAGTTTACTTTAGAGTTACAGCGCGGAAACAGGTCCGCCGGCCGATCGAGTCAGCACCGGGCAGCGATCCCCGCACGCTAACACTATCCTACGCACACTGGGGACATTTTACATTCATACCAGGCCAATTGACCTACAAACCCGTACATCTTTGGAGTGTGAGAGGAAACCAAAGCTTTCGGAGAAAACCCACGCAAGTCACAGGGAGAACGTACAAGCTCCGTGCAGGTTGTTGAAGTGCCTTATCTTTAACTTAGTTCATCAGGAGAAAAGGAATCGGTGATGTTTCGGGTCGAGACCTTTCTTCAGACCCTAGTCAGTCCCAGTCTGAAGAAGGGTCTCATCCTGAAACGTCACCTATTCCTTTTCTCCGGAGATGCTGCCTGACCCGCTGAGTTACACCAGCATTTTGTGTCTATCTTCAGGCAACTTCAGTAATCTTATATCCCCCTGTATATTATAACACACACTGGTCAGACTAGAACCGCAACCTGAAGGAACTGGTTCACCATTGTAACAACAAACAAACTGATAGAAGAACTCAATGGGTCAAGCAGCATCTGCTGAGAGAGATGGACGTGCCATGCACATCCACAGATGCTCCCTGCCCGGCTGTGTTTCTCCAGCAGTTTGTTTTATGTATTGCTCCAGTTTCCAGCATTGTTCCTTGCTCACTGGTGTGTTTAGTTTAGTTTAGTTTAGTTTAGTTTAGTTTAGAGATCTAGCGGGGAAACAGGCCCTTCGGTCCATCGAGTCCACGCCAACCAGTGATCACCCCCATACTCTAACACTCTCCTACGCACTCGGGACAATTTACAACCTTTACCGACACCAATTAATCTACAAACCTGTATGACTTTGGAGTGTGGGAGGATATGGGGATAAGGCAGGAACTGGGTACTGATTGGGGATGATCAGCCATGATCACATTGAATGGCGATGCTGGCTAGAAGGGCCGAATGGCCTACTCCTGCACCTATTGTCTATTGTCTATTGTCTATTGAAACCGGAGCACCTGGGGAAAACCCAAGTGGTTACGAGGAGAACCTACAGACTCCATACAGACAGCACCCGTAGTTAGGATCGCACTGGGGTCTCTGGCGCTGTAAGGCAGCAACTCTGCCGCTGCGCCACCGTGCCACCCCATGCCGTTTTTTTCCCGGTGTGATAGATTGGTCAACTGCACCCACAGGATGGGAGGGTGAGAGGCTTTGGCCAACCAAATACTAAATAGGAATTCTGTGCACAAAGAGTATGTTTAAATTAAACCTTTAGGCGCCCGCAAACTGAGGCAGCCTGGATAATGGAAATTCATCAACATATTCAGGCTGCTTTAGTTTGCGGGCACCTAAAAGTTTAATTTAAACGTACTCTTTGTGCACAGAATTCCTATTTATTATATGGTTACAACAAATAACCATACTCCACAAATGCTTTCAGCTGCACTCTTTGTATTAAAAAATGTTGGGTTTTTGCATTTGATATTAATGCCTGTGAAGTGAACTCAGTGAAATCCATTAGCTCTCAATTGCGGCACTTGGGTTTTACAAAATTGATGGAAATGGATCAAACAGCCTGAATCGCATCCTCAGCAAAGAGGGGGGACGCAACACACAACACTTGTGGAGTTACGTGTACGCATTAAATGCCTGGCTTCACCTACTCCAGCTAATGCATTGTCTCCACTGCTGTCCCTCTCAGTGATGGACAGTCACTACACTGAACAACATTATAAGGAAATGTGTAGGAAGGAACTGTAGATGCTGGTTTAAACCGGAGATAGACACGAAATGCAGGAGTAACTCAGCGGGACAGGCAGCATCTCTGGAGAGAAGGAATGGGTGACGTTTCGGGTCGAGACCCTTTCTCAGAGTAAATAGTCGCAAATTGATCAGACGACAACAACAAACTCTTTAAGTTGTGATAAAGATTTTCTCCTCCATGTAATGGACTCTCCATATAACTCCTCATTTACCTTTCCTATTCGGGGGAACCTTATTGAAAATGACCAATTAGTGAAAGGCTGGGATAGAGTGGATGTGGAGAGGATGTTTCCACTAGGGGAGAGTCTAGGACCAGATGACATAGCCTCAAAATAAAAGGATGTACCTTTGGAAAGGAGATGAGGAGGAAAGTCAGAGGCTGGTGAATCTGTGGACTTCATTGCCACAGACGGCTGTGGAGGCCAAGTCAATCGATATTTTTAAGGCGGAGATTAATAGATTCTTGATTAGTATGGCTGTCAGGGGTTATTGGGAGAAGTCAGGAGAATGGGGTTGATCAGGATGAGCTATGATTAAATGGCGGAGTAGACTTGATGGGCCGAATGGCCTAATTCTGCTCCGACAACACATGAACATAACTTCACACAGATGCCCCATATAGTACATCGATGAGCCCATTTTGCTTCCTATTTTCTTTACTGAACATATTGCCCCAAGTGTATCTGTCGACATTGTTTATGCCTTGTCCAGGGCAATATGAACAAGGGCACGAGCCTGAAAGACAGGTAAGTAAGCAGAGTGATCACTCCCAGTAGGCAACCTGGACTTGTTAGTGGCTCCTTTGGCCAGGATCAGTAGCACACTCTCATGACTTTGACATCCAACCTACTGACTGCCCACCAGGCCTGACGACCAAGGAGCTGGAGTCTGGGACTGAAATGAAGGGGTAAGACACATGGTGCAGGCTGCTTATCTCATTATCTGTGCAATTGTGGTGCGTACAGGTGCAAAAAGAATGCGGCAGACAGCCTGGGAGCTGGGGAAAGAATTCAAAAGTTCTAGGAGCAGAATTAGGCCATTTGGCCCATTAAGTCTACTCCGCCATTCAATCATGGCTGATCTATCTTTCCCTCTCCACCCCATTCCCCTGCCTTCTCCACATAACCCCTGACAATTCAAGCAGCTTTGAAGTGTAGAAGTCCTGACATCAGTTCCATACTTGATAACTAGTGTGGTATCCGTTGCAAATATTCCACAGCCAACCATTTTTAAATCCACGTTATTTTGCGTTTCAATGGAGTCAAACGCATCAGATGAGGGTAACAATTTGAACCTAGACAAACAGATTAATAATCAGCCAATATCTCTCAGTGCTCTCTTTAGACTTTGGATTTTGAAGAGCAGAACAATTCTTTAGACTATACTTTAGAGATACAGCGTGGATACAGGCCTTTTGGCTTTGATCTGTGTCCCAGCCGAACACTAGCCCTATTCCCTGTAGAAAGCTGCAGAGTATCAGCACCCACCACGACGTCTAGTAATGCAATCGAGAGAATTTCAACTTTCGAGGAAACGAAAGGTCAAATATCCCCACTATTCCCGCTCTCCCACAGCTTAAACCGTTCGTCCTGTAAGGATCTAGTCAGATCAACGCGTGGCTCTATTTATATATAGTTCAAGACCAAGAAGTAGAGGCAATAATAAGTAGTGCTTGTCAATATTGCAAATCGCCAAAGCAAAGAAAATCAATAAAAAACATTGGATGCAAACAGGGATTCTGGCTTCTGAGAATATGTAGACAAATCTAGAGCATGGGGTGGTGCAGTGGTAGAGTTGCTGCCTCTGGTTCGATCCTGACTACGAGTGCTGTATGTACGGAGTTTGTAAGTTCTCCATGTGACCGCGTAGGTTTTCTCCGGCTTCCTCCCACACTCGATAGACTCGACTTGTACTCGCTGGAATTTAGAAGATTGAGGGGGGATCTTATAGAGACTTACAAAATTCTTAAGGGGTTGGACAGGCTAGATGCAGGAAGATTGTTCCCGATGTTGGGGAACTCCAGAACAAGGGGTCACAGTTTAAGGATAAGGGGGAAGTCTTTTAGGACCGAGATGAGAAAATCATTTTTCACACAGAGTGGTGAATCTGTGGAATTCTCTGCCACAGAAGGTAGTTAAGGCCAGTTGATTGGGTATATTTAAGAGGGAGTTAGATGTGGCCCTTGTGGCTAAAGGGATCAGGGGGTTTGGAGAGAAGGCAGGTACAGGATACTGAGTTGGATGATCAGCCATGATCATATTGAATGGCAGTGCAGGCTCGAACGTCCGAATGGCCTACTCCTGCACCTATTGTCTATGATTCTACTCCACAGACATGCAGGTTAGCAGATTAATTGGCTTCAGTAAAATTGTAAATTGTCCCTAGTGTGTTTGGAGAGTATTAGTGTACGGGGTGATCATTGGACGGCCCAGACTCGGTGGGCCGAAGGGCCTGTTTCCACACTGTGTTTCTAAAGACTAAAGTGGATTTCCATTTTCCTCCTTCATCCAACATGGCAGGTAAATGGCACTGTAAATTGCCCCAGTGGACCAAAGGATGAGAGGGGATCTTATAGAAACATATAAAATTCTTGAAGGATTGGACAGGCTAGATGCAGGAAAAATGATCCCCATGTTGGGGGAGTCCACAACCAGGGGCACAGTTTAGGAATGAGGGGGAAGGCAATTTAGGACTGAGATGAGGAAAAACGTCTTCACCCAGAGAATTGTGAATCTGTGGAATTCTTTGCCACAGAAGTCAGTGGAGGCCAATTCACTGGATGTATTCGAGAGAGAGTTAGATTTAGTTCTTAGGGGTAATCAAGGGATATGGGTAAAAGCTGGAACGGGGTACTGATTTTACATGATCAGCCATGATCATATTGAATGGCGGTGCTGGCTCGAAGGGCTGAATGGCCTACCCCAGCACCTATTTTTCTATGATTCTATGTTTCCACGATGTATCTTTAAAGTAAAAGAAATAAGAAGCAAGGCAGACAAATGCAATTTGGATGAAAAGCTGTTCAATGTGGCCTGAAGTGTAAGACAAAAGGCCTGTCATCGTGGCTATGCAAGCAAGACATCAAACACCTGGCTCCTCGCTGCAGCACACACATCTGATTCCCCTCCACTCTGCAGCCAAGATTAGAATGCAGGACACAAGCAGATTACATCACCAGAACTACACTACATATCTATTAAGTTCCAACCTTTAAAACTTACATGAAGGGCAAGATTGATTTTAGTTCAGTTCAGAGATACAGCGCGGAAACAGGCCCTTTGGCCCACCGAGTCCGCGCCTACCAGCGATCTCCGCACATTAACACTATGCAATACACACACCAGGGACAATCAATTTTACATTGATACCAAGCCAATTAACCTACAAACCTTCATGTCTTTGGAGTGTGGGAAGAAACCGAAGATCTCGGAGAAAACACACGCAGGTCACGGGGAAAACGTACAAATTCCACACAGACAGCACCCGTAGTCGGGATCAAACCCGGGTCTCTAGTGCTATAAGGTAGGAGCTCTACTGCTCCACCACCATGACTCCCTATTTGAAACTGAAAAAATTATCAAGCAACCTAAACCTCTATGTTTTTAAACTATTGTTCCACTTTCCCTAATATTGGATAGAACGGAATCTACAAAATATTGCAATCGCCATTCAAAGTTATATGGGTTCTTTAATTATAAACACGATATGCTCATCACTATTAGCTTGCAAACTGCAGGGGTTGTTTTTACATTAAACAACAAGGGAAGCAGTTGAGAACTTCTTGTCCAAATCTGTGGCAACTTAAATAGATCTATTTGATATATAACTTGCAGATGTGTTATTTAAAGATAGCATCTTGGCCAACTCCACAGCAGTTAAATTTGACATCTACAAAGAATGATATTTAATATTTTTCTGTTTATTTCGATCCTTTGTTGATTTAAAGTAATAGATTTTGTGTATATATATAGTGAGATTTGATTACATCATTGGAACATATTTTTGAACTGAGTTCAAACTGCAACACATAGAAAGTAATTAACGCTACATTGCCCGTGAACAACACCTACTAAGCAGGTGAAATGTGTGGGAGGGACCTGCAGATGCTGGTTTGCACCGAAGGTAGACACAAAATGCTGAATCTGGAGGTGTGCGTTTTCACACTCATTTTACGCTCAGCCTCATTTTATAGCTGTCAACGGACTCAGTTTCAGAAGCATCCTGGAGCAGGCTCCATTCTCCTGGCATCTCTCCTGCCCTCATCAGCCTAACACAAACCGTCTGTGCCCCTGCCAAAAGGAAAGGAAAGGTATCAGACAAAATGTACAGGAAGGAACTGCAGATACAAGGCAAGGCAGCGCCTTTACCACCTCAGGCAGCTGAGGAAATTCAGAGTCTCTCTGAGGATCCTTCAGTGCTTCTACTCTGGGGCTGCAGAAAGCATCTTGTCCGGTAACATCACAATCTGGTTTGGGAACTGCTCTGCCAAGGACAGGAAGGCTCTGCAGAGAGTAGTGCGTTCGGCCGAACACACTATGGGAACTATGCTCGCCCCCTGCAGGAACTATGCATCAGAAGGTGCACATCCAGAGCCAGCAACATTATGGGGGACCCCTACCAACCCAGCAACGGACTGTTCCAGCTGCTACGGTCAGGCAAACGCCTCCGCTGTCACGCTGTGAAAACAGAGAGGATGAGACGGAGTTTCTTCCCACAGGCCGTCAGGACTGTGAACTCTTATCTCACCAGGGACTAATTTACTGTTGTGTTGTGTCTTTTTATAATTGTTGGGTTTTCTCTAACATGTAAATCCTGATTCTGTTCTATTCTGTTCTGTAGTTTTTGCAGAATCCGCGGGCAATGCCACTTTCATTCCACAACACATCTTGTATGTGTATGTGACAAATAAACTTGACTTGACTTGACAGATGCTGGTTCAAACCAAAGACTGACACAAAATGCTGGAGTAACTCAGCGGGTCAGGCAGCACCTCTGGAGAAAGAAGGATATCGACTCAAAACGTCACCTATTGCTTTTCTCCAGAGATGCTGCCTGACCTGCCGAGTCACTCCAGCATTTGTGTCTGCCGACCAGGGCAGGTAATCTGGACCTCTGGCTGTAGCAATATGCATTAAGACCAATGGTTTCATCCCAGGGCTGTGAGAGTACCATACCTATATTGGAACTTTACAACAGGGATCTCAAGACATTAATGAGGTATCATCTATATTATCTCTGCGAAATTCTCCAAATTGATTGGCAGGATGTGAAGCCATTTCTCCTTCCCCTCCTCCCCCAGGTCAATGTCTCAATGGGGTTAGGTTAGGTAAGGGGGAGGTGTAGCGAGACCTGGGCGTCCTTGTACACCGGTCACTGAAGGTTGGCGTGCAGGTACAGCAGGATGTGAAGAAAGCTAATGGAATGTTTGCCTTCATAACAAGAGGATTTCAGTAAAGGAGTAAAGAGGTTCTTCTGCAGTTGTATCGGTAAGACCACATCTGGAGTATTGTGTACAGATTTGGTCTCCTAATTTGAGGAAGGACATCCTTGTGATTGAGGCAGTGCAGTGTAGGTTCACGAGATTGATCCCTGGGATGGCGGGACTGTCATATGAGGAAAGATTGAAAAGACTAGGCTTGTATTCACTGGAGTTTAGAAGGATGAGGGGGAATCTTATAGAAACATATAAAATTATAAAAGGACTGGACAAGCTAGATGCAGGAAACATGTTCCCAATGTTGGGCGAGTCCAGAACCAGATGCCACAGCCTTAGAATAAAGGGGACGTCATTTAAGGCTGAGGTGAGAAAACACTTTTTCACCCAGAGAGTTGTGAATTTGTGGAATTCCCTGCCACAGAGGGCAGTGGAGGCCAAATCACTGGATGGATTTAAGAGAGAGTTAGATAGAGCTCTAGGGGCTAGTGGAATCAAGGGATATGGGGAGAAGGCAGGCACGGGTTATTGCTTGGGGACGATCAGCCATGATCACAATGAATGGCGGTGCTGGCTCGAAGGGCCGAATGGTCTCCTCCTGCACCTATTTTCTTTGTTTCTATGTTTCTAATGTCCTCATCTGGACAATCTAGACTCTAAACACACACTCAGCTCCAGGTGACCAGGGACCAGACCCCTGAACCCGCTACACCACCTAAAAACACGGGGTGTAGAAATAAACTCGGGGTGACGCCTGTATGGTCGTGAGTAGTCGTCCAAAGAGTCGTACCTTTTTCTGGTCGCCGCTGGATTTCCAACATGTTGAAAATTTTCAACCACCTGCTGCGACTATGACGGGTGCCGGCCAGTCGCCGAAAAAAATTGCAGTGATGCCACTTGAAAATAATCAAAAGTATCCTTAACCAAAGCTAATATAAGACTTGTATTAATATTGCACATCTTATTATCTCAGGATGTTCCAAAGGGCTTTGCGATCAATTAGCTGCTCTTTGAAGTGTCGTTGAAGTTGTTCCAAAACAAACACTGCAGCAGATTCACACACAGCGCTTCTCACAATTAATCAAGTGGTAATCACTGGAAAATCTGTTTACTATCAGTAAAATTATCCCTTTTTAGTTCCACAAACCCAGTCTTCCATTTATAACCACATTTAGTGGTGTTAGTTGAAGATTAAATATGGGCTGTAAGGGCAGTATGGTGGCACAACGGCAGCTGCCTTACCGCTCCAGAGAGCCACGTTCAATCCTAACCGCGGGTGCTGTCTGTACGTACGTTCTCCCTGTGACCGCCTGGGTTTTCTCCAGGTGCTCTGATTTCCTCCTACACTCCAGAGTTGTACAGATTTTATAGGTTAAATGTGTTGGAAGGAACTGCAAATGCAGCTTTAAACCGAAAATAGACACTAAAACTGGAGTAACTCAGAAGAAGGGTCTCGACCCAAAAGGTCACCTATTCCTTGTCTCCAGAGAGGCTGCCTGTCCCGCTGAGTTCCTCCAGTTTTAGTGTCTATCTTAGGTGACGTTTCGGGTCGAGTGAGGAGAGATGGTTTGCCCTTTCAGGAGGTCTATACCTTTTTTCTTGCATCGCACAAAAATAATAGTCCCATTGAGGCGAGAGTAGAAGATGGAAGTAATACTTTAGCAGACAGCTAGTCTGTAGGGAGAATGGTACAGGAGATGTAAAGTGCAGAGTACGTTGCAATAAATATTCCAGTCTCGAAAGCCGTGCAAGTGACAGAACACAGAAGATCCTTCAATAAACTGTGTGTAGGCTGTGTGTAGTGTGAGGATAAGCAGGTTCTGTTTACAGCTAGCCCCAAGCCCTCTTCAGCAGGCCCCATGGCTGGCTGCCAGAGCCGACTTAGGAAAGTGTCAGAGACTGCAGCTAGGCTTCATCCATCAACTAACGGTAAATAAGTGAGTGCTACAGTGACTGGCTGACACCAGTGTAGAGGCTGGGGAGGGAGGCAAAGGAGACTGTTAGTTCCATTTAACAAACTAAACTACAGCACAGCTTTGAAGAAAAATGAGAGAAGATATCAATAGACAATAGGTGCAGGAGTAGGCCATTCGGCCCTTCGAGCCAGCACCGCCATTCAATGTGATCATGGCTGATCATCTCCAATCAGTACTCCGTTCCTGCCTTCTCCCCATATCCCCTGACTCCGCTATTTTTAAGAGCCCTATCTAGCTCTCTCTTGAAAGTATCCAGAGAACCGGCCTCCACCGCCCTCTGAGGCAGAGAATTCCACAGACTCACCACTCTCTGTGAGAATATCAAGAATGAAGGGGTTGAAGATGTGGGCAAACTAGAGCTGTGAGTGGGGGAGTCAAGAGTCAAGAGTGTTTCATTGTTATATGTCCTGAAGTGGAACAATTAGATTCTTGTAGCACAACAGAATATATAAACATATTACTCTATAAAACCCACAATAGACAACAAAAAGAGCGGCACGGTGGCGCAGCGGTAGAGTTGCCGCCTCACAACGCCAGCGACCCGGGTTCCATCCCGACTATGGGTGCTCTCTGTACGGAGTTTGTACGTTCCCCCCGTGACCTGCGTGGATTTTCTCCGGGATATCTGGTTTCCTCCACACTCCAAAGGTTTGACGGTTAATTGGCTCTGTATAATTGTAAAATTTGTCCCTCGTGTGTAGGATAGTGTGAGTGTGTGGGGTGCTGGTGTACGGGGGTGATCTCTGGTTGGCTCGGTGGGCCGAAGGGCCTGTTTCCGCGCTGTATCTCTAAACTAAACTGAACTAGGAAAAGAAAGAAAGAAAGAACTTAGAAGTAGTCCAATGTAGTAGTGGTAGAGTTGCTGCCTCACAACGCCACAGAATTCGGTTTGCTCCTGACTACTTGCTGCTGTCTGTATGCTGTCTACATTCTCCCTGTGACTGTGTGGGTTTGCTCCAGGAGCTTAGGTTTCCTCCCACATCTCAAAGACGTGCAGAAGGGAAGGTTAATTGGCTTCAGTAAAAATTGTAAATTGTCTCTAGTGTCTGTAGGATAGTGGTAAAGTGCGGGGATCGCTGGTTAACACAGTGGGCCAAAGGTCCTGTTTCCGTGCTATATCTCCAAACTAAAACATACCAATGTATGATGAGTTCCATCTGTGCCTGAGCCTGAGATGGACGGGCCTAGTTAAAAAGGAGCACACAGGATTAGTTGGCATTTTTTGTCAGAGTCTTCCATGGATGATCTCCGGTTATGGTCAATTGCAGTTCAATAAAGGGGAAGCAAGAACTCTAGGGAAAACTCCACCGCTCTGTCTCAAAATAGTGCCATGTAAGTTTTTATGTTTGCCCAAGATCCCGGAAGAGTCTCGATTTAATATCCCATCTGAAAGCAGGGCAGCACAGTGGCATAATGGTAGATCTGCTGTCTAACAGCGCCAGAGACCTGGGTTCGATCCTGACTATGGGTGCAGTCTGTATTGAGTTTTTACGTTCTCCCTGTGACCACATGTCGCGTGGGTGACTCCTGTATGGTGGTGAGTAATCGCCCAAAGGGTCGTACCTTTTTCTGGTCGCCAACATTTTGAAAATTTTTGCCAACCTGCTGTGACTATGACGGGTGCCGGCAAGTCAACGAAAAAATCGCGCAAGTGGGACAGTCCCTGAAGGTTCAGAAAGGATTGAGCTAATATATATGGCCAGTCCCAGATTAACGGAACAATGCTATGTGCAGTTTGGGCTGATGGAAGGAGTGTTGTATTTTCTACTCCATCCTAAGAACCAGGAGATTCTCTGATGTGTGATCATTACCAGTTGTGCACGTGATGGAAGATGTCAGCGGTTGGCAACTACAAGACATGAAAGATCTGTTATTAAATATTTATAGATTGTTCAACAATGTCGAGACTCAGCCTGCCTGGCACTATAGAAGAGTGTGTCATAAAGCAAGCATAGAAAACACCATGTTAATTTGTTGCAAGAACCACTGAGGTCCCTCCATGAAACTGACTTGCTATACATGACAATATTGTGTTGAAAGTAGTTTTGCTTTGAGCAAAAAAGAAACTGCTCGATGAACTCAGTGGGCCGAGCAGCATCTGTGGGGGGGGGGGGGGGGGGGGGGAGGGGTGGGATAGGGAAGGGGGTAGAGGTGGGGAAAGGGGGGGGAAATTGTCAACGTTTCAGATTGAGTCCCCGCATCAGGACGGAGAGTAGGGAGGGAAGTTTGCCACAGGGGCAGGTTTCAGTAGGTGATAGGTCTGAAGAAGGGAGAGGGTTGGTGGGCAGAAGGTGGCAGGAGGAAGGTGGGGTGGAGGTGGGACCGGACAGATGGGTGCTAGTGGAAGGAGACAAGGGATGGGGGGTGAGCTGGTGGGGGATGTGTGTGGGTCGTATGTGGACCAAACCTGGAGGGGGAAGGGAACAAAAGTCGATGATGGAAAGGAAGGATTTGGGAAAGGGAAGAAAAATGGTAGGATGGGGTGGATTAGAAGGGGGGAGAGAGAGAGAGAGAGAGGGGTAGACACAAAAAGTAAGATTTAGTCAGAGGGTGGTGAATCTGTGGAATTCCTTGCCACAGAAGGCTGTGGAGGCCATCAGTGGATATTTTTAAGGCAGAGATAGATAGCAATGTAACCCCTTTTTTAAGAAGGGAGGGAGAGAGAAAACTTTACAGACCAGTTAGTCTAACATCGGTAGTGGGGAAACTGCTAGAGTCAGTTATTAAAGATGGGATAGCAGCACATTTGGAAAGTGGTGAAATCATTGGACAAAGTCAGCATGGATTTACAAAAGGTAAATCATGTCTGACGAATTTTTCGAGGAAGCGTGGATAAGGGAGAACCAGTGGAGTGGTATATCTGGAAGATGGGAGTAGGAGGGCAAAGAGTAGTAAACGGGTAGGGTACATTTCAATATGTTCATGACCATGTTGCTTGTGAGGAGGATGCTAGTAGGTGACTAGGTGGCACAGGTGGCAGAATATGAGATGTTGGTCAGCGAGACCTTCCATGCAGGTTGGTGTTGGTTAATCTGGTTGTGGAGAAAATTTTGCTCGTGCTGGGTTGACTGATCAGGGATTGATGAATGAATCGTGAGTCTATTGAGTTGTCGGTTGCAACAGACAACAGAGGGATTTCTCTTCTCCTGTGTGCCTTGGACAGCAGAACACTCATGACTTCCTTTTTGCTAGATTCAGCTTAGACAGTTCCCATACAAAGTAATACACACAGATCAATATGATCATCGAAAAAATCTTTAAAATAAAAACCATAATACTGTGCAAAACCGTAAAGTCCGTAGTGCGACCAAAGGCACAGTCCAAAGAAGTTCACAGTTGTTGAGGTTAGATTAGTTTTCATTTAGTTTAGAGATACAGTGCGCAAACAGGCCTTTTGCATACCAAGTCCGTGCCAACCAGCAGTCCCCGCACACAAACACTGTCCAACACTTACCAAGCCATTTGTCCTACAAACCTGTACGTCTTAGGAGTGTGGGAGGAAACCGGAGCACTGATTTTTTTTTGTAAAATATTTTTATTAGAAAGTAAATACATATTAAGAAGAAATAATATAAAATCGAAAAAAAGAAACATATTATTCGTCACATACATTCTTAATATTTTTAAAATTTACAGTCATTCTTATTTATACTTCTATATTTTTTATTATTTTATAACAGTAGGAAGTAAAGAGAAATAATAAAAAGAAATAAGATAGAAATAAAAAATCGATAAAATGATTTTATTTTATTAAGTATTAAGCAAGATATTCTTCATTGGAGATATATTCTTGGAAAACTTTATTGTCATTCAGACCTTGCGGTCTTACTATTCGTGGTCTATTGTATATAGTTCTTCATCTATTCCTTCATTCAGGCTTCAGTCAGGGCCTCCAACCGGACCACCTTAACCCTTTAAGTATTCCGGAGCACTGATTTTCACAGTGGAAAATTTAGATTCTGCTGTGGTGGGATGTTCATGTTAAATTCTATAATGTGTTGTGTCTTATTTCTTTCTTTTTAATTTTTCTATGGATGTACGGAAACCTAATTATTTCTTCTATGTAAAGCACTTTGGTTTCAACGCGAGTTGATTTAAACGTGCTATATAAATAAAATTTACTTACTTACTATCTTGCTGATTATGGATGATCAGCCATGATCACATTGAATGGCGGTGCTGGACTCGAAGGGCTGAATGGCCTACCCCTGCACCTATTGTCTATTGTCAGACTCCGTGTCGACAGCACCCGTAGTCGGGATCGAACCTGGGTCTCTGGGGCTGTAAGGCAGCAACTCTGCCGCTGCGCCACCGTGCCGCCCATGCGCCAGGCAGCATCTCTAGAGAACATGGACGGGTGACATTTCGGGGTGAGACCGAGACCCAGAAACGTCACCAGTTCTCCAGAGATGCTGAGTTACTCCAGCACTTTGTGTATTATCCAGCATCAATCAGCAGCTCTTTGTTTCGAAGTGTTGGTACGGACTAGTGGCAAAATTCCCATGGCATATATCAGGATGCTCGGTTCGACAGTCAGCTGCAGGCCATGTCTCCCATCTGGCCAGACCCCGCCTCCTGCTGAGCAGTGTCGCTGTTAGGGAGGCGAATCGTCTTAATTAAATGTGTCATCTCTCAATTGAGAGCGTGTGTGAGGAAATAACAAAGCACATGATAAACGGCTCTTTGGGACAGATGCTTACCCCAAGATGCATCCTATATGTGCTGCTGAATATCCTGCCATCAAATTAGACATAAACTTGGAGAACTCAAGTCTCTCAGATTCCTCCCGGCTCATTTGGAACCGAGAAGTGTAAAGATACCAACTGCAGTAACAGACGCACTACCAGTTGGGATTGAACAACACATCCATGTCTCGATCTCTGGGCAAGAACGCCAGTTAAAACATGTGTAGGAAGGAACTGCAGATGCTGGTTTAATCCGAAGATAGACACAAAAAGATGGAGTAACTCAGCGGGACAGGCAGCATCTCTGGAGAGAAGGAATCGGTGATGTTTCGGGTCGAGACCCTTATTGTGACTAGTGCTTCTGTGTATGTATGTATTCATACGGTGCCTGTGTGTGTGTGTTTGATGAGGCCACAATGTATTCAGCTTTGTGTTCAGTTTTGGGCGCCATGTTATAAGAGAGTTGTTGTCAAGCTGGAAAGGGCGCAGAGGAGATTTAGGAGGATGTTGCCGGGACTCGAGGGCTTGAGATCTAGGGAGAGGGGTTGGACAGGCTGGGATTCTTTTTCTTGGAGCGCAGGAGGAGGAGGGGTCATGATCTTACAGCAGTGAACAAAATCATGAGAGGAATAGATCGGGTAGACGCACAGAGTCTCTTGCCCAGAGGAGGGAAATCGAGAACCAGTGGACAGGTGTGGGGGGGGGGGAAAGGTTTTAATACTAACCTGAGGGATAGCTTTTTTTACACCAAGGATGGTGGGTGTATGGCAAGAGCTGCCGGAGGAGGTAGTTGAGGAAGGTACTATCTTAACGTTTAAGAAACGTTTAGACAGGCACATGGATAGGACAGGTATAGAGGGATATGGGCAGGTGGGTCTAGTGCAGATGGGGCATGTTGATCGGTGTGGGCAAGTTGGGCCGCAGGGCCCGTTTCCACGCTGTATCGCTCCTTGACTCCATGCCACCGACTCCTTGACTCTGAATACATATCTAAATATTGACTTCCAGTAATGTAGGGACCTGATATTAAAAGACTAGCTGTTGGCCGGACAGTGACGGGGTCTCTTGCCGAGCTAACAGATGCTGCGCACATCCAACTGATTACATGGCGGTCACAATGTTATCAGGCCCAGTGCCGTGGGTAATGGCCCAGGCAAATACGTCAAAGGTCTGATGGAGAGCTCGTGACTGGGGATGGGATTTTTTTGATTAATATCATAGCGTTTTTGTGACGCAGAATTTCAGTCACAATTGTAATATCTGATCATCAGTTCCCTTTTCTCTTCCTCTCTTCTCCTCCTCTGATCTTGCCATCAAGTATGTTACTCAGCTAATCACTCAGCGTTGTGAGAGTGAGTGCCTGAGCCACCCCAAACTGTGTTTTCCCCGAAAGTTCATAGAAATGTTGTCAGAAATTGTCAATAGGGTTAAATCCGATGCTGGGTTGGGTGAGGTGGGGGGGGGGGGGGGGGGGCAAGGTGCAAGGTATATCTCCATTTTTTTAAAATTCCTCTCTCTTTCTGCTACACTGCTTTGGTAGTTTAGGGGACATTTTCTTGTTCTCCTTTATCCCTTCACTTTTTCCTTTCTTCTCTTTCTTTCCTTTTTTTTCCATTTTTAAAATCTAGGTTATTAGGTTGAAAAATGAAGCGGTGCAATAATTGTATAATTCTAGATGCCGAATGATTTATCTTCGTACAACTGCTTCTAATAAAATTAAAAATAAATAAATAAATAAATAAATAAAATGTCAATAGGTGCGACACAATGGCGCAGCGGTAGAGCTGCTGTCTTACAATGCCCGAGACCTCTTGACCACGGGTGCTGACCTAATGGAGTTTGTACGTTCCCCCCGTGACCACGTGGGTTTTCTCCGGGTGCTCCGGTTTCCTCCCACACTAAAGGTGTATAGGCTTGTAGGTTAATTGGCTTTGGAAAAATTGTCAATTGCCCCTTGCGTGTAGGATAGCTCTAGTGTACGGGGTGATCATTGGTAGGCGCGGAATCGATGGGCTGTATCTCTAATGTTTAAATCTCTAAAAGGCATAAATAATTATGGTGGAGAAGACAAGAGAATGTGGAAATTTGATCAACCGTGATTAAATGGCGGAGTAGACTCGATGGGCTGAATGGCCTAATTCTGCTCCTATGCCCGATTCTATTCTATTCTATATTCATCTGCAGCTTTTCTCATTTTCACCAATAATGGTGCTGGGTTTAATTTTGAGAGCAAACTGACTCAAAATGTTAAACTAAAATAATTCTTATTCCCTTGGTCATTTGCTAGGATTAATATAAACTGGGATTGGAGTAGGTTTGGCAAAGGTTCAGATATTTCTACTGCCAAGTTTAAAATATTTAAAGATAGGTGCTTTAAATAGATGGCCTTTTGAGTTCAGGAAAAAATGCAATTCTCTTTTCCCAGTAACTCGCTTGGCCAATTGGTCATTCAGTTCCCAAATGTAACAATATTCTTGGTTCCAGTTTGGAGATTAAGCACTAAACTGTAGGCTGACACTGGATTGTTTCACTGTGAGAGCTGCTGTTATTTTGCAAGATATTCCATTCCGCTGACTCGATCTACACTTCACACTGCCACAGCAAGGCCACCAGCATAATCAAGGACCAGTGTTGCCCTGGGCATCCCCTCTTTTCCCCTGCCCACCACCTCGGGTGAATGTAGAATATGTGAACATCAGCAGGGGACTGCCCCCCCCCCCCTCCTCCCTCCACTGTCTGAACTAATATGAGAGGAATAGAATGGGTAGATGCACAGAGTAGGGGAATCGAGGACAAGAGGACATAGGTTCAAGGTGAAGGGGAAAAGATTTAATAGGAATCTGAGGGGTAGCTTTTTCACACAAAGGGTGGTGGGTGTATGGAACAAGCTGCCATAGAGGAGGCAGTTGAGGATGGGACTATCCCAACGTTTAAGAAACAGTAAGACAGGTACATGGATAGGATGGGTTTGGAGGGATATGGGCCAAGCGCAGGCAGGTGAGACTAGTGCCAGTGTGGGCAGGTTGGGCCGAAGGGCCTGTTTCCACACTGTATCACTCTATCTTCTTCTTCCTCTTTCGTGTGGCGTGCATGGCCTAAAGTTGTTGGACAACTTGTTCTATTTGATCTTCCGTTTGTGCACGTCGAGTTGATTGCATTATTCGAAACAGGGCGGCCCACGTGAAGGTTGCAATCTCCCACCCCATCACTCTATGATTCTGACTCTATAATATTCCTTCTGCAGCTGACATCTACAAGCAGGTTGCCTGGCTATTATCATGGTATTACTTATGACAACTTGCTTTGTGTATATCTGTTTCCATGCAACCAAAGTGACCAGTCTCTTTTGTATTATGTACATTGGCAAACTCCGCCATGAGAGATGTCCAAACTGCTGCTTTTACAAGTTCCTGAGTATAATTTAGTTTAGAGATACAGCGCGGAAACGTGCCCTTCAGCCCGTCGAGTCTGCGCCGACCAGCGATCCCCGTACATTAAAACTACCCTACAAACACTTGGGACAATTTACAATTTTACCGAAGCCAATTAAACTACAAGCCGCAGCTTAATTCACTTCCACGACTTCCCCGAGCCGAGCTGCCCGCCCTAGCTTTGAACTCGCATGTTCCTCTGCTTTCTATCTTATCTCCTTTTGTTCCTTTTCCGTGAGACCCACCTATTGAACCCACAGCCTCATTCCCACGAATCTGCTAACCACACAACTTCCCGTGTTAGCTGATGCGCTAATTGTTCCCTTTCAGCAAATACTTCCTCTCCTTGAAACAAACTTTGATTGCTCCATTTTAGGAAACTATCGTCCCCACCTCCAAACGTCTTGGCTTTCAAATCCCCATCCATCTTATTTTTATATCTGTGTAGCAGGAAACTGCAGATGCTGGTTTAAACTGAAGATAGACACAAAAAAGCTGGAGCAACTCGACTGGACAGGCAGCATCTCTGGAGAGAAGGAATGGGTGACGTTTCAGGTCGAGGTCCTTCTTTAGACTGGAGGTCAGACTGAAACACCAGTCTGAAGAAGGGTCTCGACCCGAAACGTCACCCATTCCTTCTCTCCAGAGATGCTGCCTGTCCCGCTGAGTTACTCTAGCTTTTTGTGTCTATCTTGTTTGTAGAACTCACTGTGGAGGGCACCATCAACAGCAAGAACCTCCCTGCCCTCACAAAGTTAGATGCCGTATTGAGTTGTTATGTATTGCTGTCCCTTTGTTGTGACTGAGTGAAAATGCTAGTCGCCCGGGTGATTAGTTTTCGCATTTCGACCTATATCACTAGGAACTTGCCTTGGATCAGCCACGACAAAACTGTGGCCAAGAATGAACACCAAACGCCTCTGCTTCCTATTCTTCTTCCTCGCGTCGGGCCATCTTCTATACCACGTCTTTCCGGTCGGTCAGTGGCGGTTGGCGGTGGATGGTTGCAGAATTGGCTACTTCAGTCATCACTGTGGTACAGTTCCTGCCGTCAGCATTGCCCGGGATGCGCCACGTGGAGGCTTCTGCTTGCATCCCTCTGCTTCCTATGAAGGCTCAGGAAGTTCGCCATGTCCCCAACAACCCTCACCATCTTCTACACATGCGCCGCAGAAAGCATTTTATCAGATAGAGACAAAATGGTGGAGTAACAGACTAATGACCCATCAGACCCTTCATCATAGAAACATCGAAACATAGAAACATAGAAACATAGAAACATAGAAAATAAGTGCAGGAGTGGGCCATTCGGCCCTTCGAGCCTGCACCGCCATTCAATATGATCATGGCTGATCATCCAACTCAGTATCCTGTACCTGCCTTCTCTCCATACCCCCTGATCCCTTTAGCCACAAGGGCCACATCTAACTCCCTCTTAAATATAGCCAATGAACTGGCCTCAACTACCTTCTGTGGCAGAGAATTCCACAGATTCACCACTCTCTGTGTGAAAAATGTTTTTCTCATCTTGGTCCTAAAAGACATGAGTTTGAAGAAGGGTCTCGACACGAAACGTGAACCCATTCCTTCTCACCAGAGATGCTGCCTGTCCCGCTGAGTTACTCCAGCATGTTGTGTCTATCTTCAATTTAAACCAGCATCTGCAGTTCCTCCCTACAGAAAGTGCAGAGAATGGTAAAGAAAGCCCGGACCACCACACAGACCAACCTCAGTTCCATTGACTCCATCCATGCTTCACGCTGCCTCGGCAGGGCCAGCAGCATAATCAAGGACAAGTCTCACCCCGGTCACTCCCTCCTCTCTCTTCTCCCATCAGGCAAGAGATACAGAAGTTTGAAAATGCACACCTCAAGATTCAGGGACAGTTTCATCCCAGCTGTTATCAGACAACTGAACCGTCCTCTCATCAGCTAGAGTGCGGCCCTGACCTCTCATCTACCTCATTTGAACTATCTCTAATCAGACTTTATTTCTATTAAATGTTGTACCCTTTATCCACGCGCTGTGAATGGCGTGATTGTATTCATGCATAGTTTTTTATTTGATTGGATAGAACACAAACAATGTCTTTTTACTGTACATCAGTACACGTGACAATAATAAACTAAACCAACGTAAGATCATTTCTGTTGATGGGTGCTTTGATGTAGATGTCGTGAATTTATCCTAATACCATCTTCGCTCAATAACCCCGTGATATCTACACCCCTTCCAATGAGAGAATCGCTGTGTCTTCTCTGAGTCAGTAGGATTTCTCTTGAGTGGATTAACTCCTGTTATTTTACTAAGTTCTCCAGTAACTTAGAGGAGCCATTTAGAACGGAGACGAGGAAACACTTTTTCTCACAGAGAGTGGTGAGTCTGTGGAATTCTCTGCCTCAGAGGGCGGTGGAGGCGGGTTCTCTGGATGCTTTCAAGAGAGAGCTAGATAGGGCTCTTAAAAATAGCGGAGTCAGGGGATATGGGGAGAAGGCAGGAACGGGGTACTGATTGGGGATGATCAGCCATGATCACATTGAATGGCGGTGCTGGCGCGAAGGACCAAATGGCCTCCTCCTGCACCTATTGTCTATTGTTATATTGTCTAACTGCTCCAGTAACTTAGTAAAGGGCCCGTCCCACTTTCACGACCTAATTCACAACCTTTTTTACTCGTGGACATTTTTCATCAGGCTAGAGAAATGCCCCGACATACTTGATGCAACGCGTACCGACGACTAGCATCACGACCTACCCACGACCTACCTACGACCTCCTACGACCTCGTGACGACCAAACTCGGCACAGGCCCTTAACTGAACTGGATTAACTTACTCCAGTAACTGGAATAACTTAGCGGGACAGGCAGCATCTCTGGAGAAAAGGCACGGGTGACCATTTGGGTCAAGACCTTTCAGACTGAGAGAGGGGTGGGAGATTGCAACCTTCAGGTGGTCCGCCCTGCAATCAACCCGGCGTGCACAATCAAATAAGGTCAAATAGAACAAGTTGTCCTACAACTTTAGGCTGTGCACGCCACACGCAAGAGGAAGAAGACTGAGAGTCAGGGGAGAGGGAGACTAGAGTCAGTATTTCTGGCCCAGCTGCAAAGTGAGGTGCAAAGCTTAATAGCCCTGTCCCACGGTGCGCGTTCATTCCAAGAGTTAAACTCTCCTGAGTTAAAAAAAAAATCAAACTTGTGGTAAGCATGGAGAATGAACGTGGCGGGTACGTCGGAGCTCGGGGACGTGTCTTAGCGGCTCGTAACGCTAACGGCAGGTACTCAGGAAGACTCGCTAACGGCAGGTAAGCACGGGAAGACTCGGGAAGATTTTTCAACATGTTGAAAAATGTCCACGAGAGCCCCGAGTACCGACGAGTGGCCATTACCGTAAATCTCCGAGTTTGAATCAGGGCAAACTCGGGAGAACTCTTGGAATGAACTCGTACCGTGGGACAGGGCTTTAAAGCCTTCAACCTAGACCTGTTCTGAAGGAAAGTACTGGAGCCAGTGGATAAAATGTTTTTTTTTAAAACTATTCTGCACCAGGTTTATCTAACACCTCCCAGTCCCCTCAAACAGCGGCTGGTAATCAGTAATTCACCACACACAAATACTTGATTCACTGACATGACCAACACCTCACGTTCTTCCACCTGTGATGCTGTCTGTCCTGGGAGGTCCAGTGGCTTTATACAGGATGTTGTATTTTCCTTTAAGTACGAATCCTCAAGGCAGATTCTGAATGCAGACATTTGTTTCTGGAATTCTGTCCCCGGTGTTTATTTCAAAGCCAAATCACATGCCTTCAGTTTAAGATGTTGTTTTGCATTTTTTTTTAAGAGTTTCTAACATAGATTGAAATCCCCATTAAAATCTGTAGAAAGATCGTCTCCGAGCCTCGCTGTCTCAGATTGTCATCCTTCCTCCCACGTATTAATCACAACATCTCGTGGTCTGCAGAACTAAAGGTTGTCTTTTGCAGACCGCATATAACCCCAGCGGTACAGAAGGATAAGGGGTGAGAGCTCCACCCGTCCTCTCCACCCTGGTCACCGCGCCTATTCGTGTTCGTAACTTCATAAGTGATACAGAGGTCCACTCTCAAGGGCCTGTCCCACTTAGGTGATTTTTTAGGAGACTACTAGGTTGCCGGGGTGTTGATTATAATCTCCTCAGTCGCCCAAAGAGTTGTAGAGTCTTTGGTCGCCGCAGAATTTTGAAATGTTCAAACATTTTCGGCGACCGTTGTCTTGACGCCAGTGGGGGTAGCCTGATGTAGCCTGATGTAGGTGCTGTCGCCAAATGATGTAGGATGTCGCCAGGATTATCTAGATCAGGGGTGGGGAACCTTTTCATGTTGGAATGCCGCATTAAGTTAGCTGTAATCTAATAAGGCCGCATCCGAGAAACTTCAATTAGATATACTTCAAAATGTACATTATCTTGTAAAAATCTAACTACTATGTACTAACTTCAAGAAAATGAAAAAATGTTGTTAATTCTAAAGTTAACTAACCTTTTAATGACTTTGTTTTGCCTGCTTTCTGGAGTCTAGAGTAGCATTAGAACTAAATCATGAGTGTTAGCAGGTGTTAAAATATCCCTCATGTTTTAATTGTGGCCGTCAGTCGGGGAGGATTATTTCGTTGAATCTTCTTTTACTCTTTGGTATTTAAAATCCGTTCATTTTAAGATTAAAATAAAAAATAATAAAAGACGAATAAAAAACATATTAATAAAAATAAAAGGATTTGTTCTACAAAATTTGGATTCATTCAAAAGGCCGCACTTTATGGCCTAGAAGGCCGCAGGTTCCCCACCCCTGACGTAGGTAGTTGCCGGTGATGACATTGGTGAATTCCATTAAAGTTATATTATAGATAATTTAAATGTTAATGGTATTATAATATTTTTGTATGCACAGTTGTATGTTAAAGTTATATTATTGGTCTGCAAGAACAGCCGAGGCCTGAAGATTCACCAGATCCGGATGAAGTGTTTGGAGGGAGAGGGAGTGTTGCATCGCACAGGTATTTTACCTGGTGAGATGCGGGAGGAGCCGGGCCCGGAAGCACCCCATAGGGCCTGAAGCCTCCAAGTGGCGCAACTAGTCCCTCAGAACAAATTTCTGGAGAAGGTTCGAGTCAAATGGCCACAGGCCTGCAAGACGGCAGTCTGGCATCAGTTGGATGGGGACGGCGACAAGGTGCTAGAAGCAACTGCGAAGGGAAGCGTGGATCAAAGGCTGCGGCTGAAGTTCCCACAGCACGTTGCCACGACCACCATGAGGCCAGACCTGCTCCTGGTCTCAGAGGCGACCAAAAACATTGTCTTGTTGGAACTGACAGTGCCGTGGGAGGACCGTCTGGAGGAGGCCCACGAGAGGAAGATGACCAAGTATGAAGAGCTGGTCATAGGCTGCCGTAAGCAAGGCTGGAAGGCATGGTGTATACCCATCGAGGTTGGCTGCAGAGGTTTTGCAGGGCAATCGCTCTACAAAGCCTTGCGTGCACTGGGCATCAATGGAGTGGCGAGGAGAAGAGCCATCAAGAACACCAGAGGCAGCGGAGAAGGCCTCGAGATGGCTCTGGATCAGGAGAGTAGGTCCATGGGGAGGAGCGAATGCCACCTGAACACAAGTCGTGGTCTGATCAACCACGGCTGGGTTGCCTGGGCGAGGGTGTCTGATGTTGAAAGACCCGAAACACCCAATGACCCCAGGTTACATCACTGAGGATGTGTTCAGGAGCATCAATAGATGTATTTTTTATCAAATAGATAATTTAAGTTTTAATGTTGTGATAATATTTTTGTATGCACTGTTGTATGTCAGAGGGGCGTACAGTCGCCAGTTTTTCGGCGACCTGCAACGACTATGACAGTCGGGGCTGTCGCCTAAAAAATCGCCTGAGTGGGACAGGTCCTTCAGACTCCAGTCTGCTGTTCACCAAGGCATGCCACACACCATACACTCCACTCAGTGCCAGACCCCATCTCCGTGCCAGAGTCTGCTGGTTCAGAAGCCCAACGCTACCATTAACACCAATCTTCTGACCTACTCCATCCACCAGATTCTCCAGGCTCAGCAACTGAGCATCTGTGGTGTCGACTCAATGAGAAACATTGACACAAAATGCTGGAGTAACTCAGCGGGACAGGCAGCATCTCTGGAGGAAAGGAATGGGTGACCATTCCAGTCGAGTCCCTTCTTCAGACTGGGAGTCAGAGGAGAGGGAGACTAGAGACATGGAAGGGTAAGGTGTGAAAGCAACAGATCAAAGCAGACGGTGATCAAGGAAATGTAGAATGGTTCATGGTTAGCTGAGGGGAAGGTGAAAACGAGGCGTGCAATCATAAAATTAATCAGGATGACAGTGAAACCAGTCGGTGACTCCCTTCTTCAGATAGGGCCTGTTACTCCAACATTTTGTGTCTATCCTCGATGTAAGTCAGCATCTGCAGTTCCTTCCTACACAACAGACAAGCATTGATGTGTAATGTCTAGTCTAGCTTAGTTTAGTTTAGAGATACAGCCCCGAAACAGGCCCTTCGGCCCACCGAGTCCGCCCTGACCGGCGATCCCCACACATTAACACTATCCTACACACACTAGGAACAATTTGCACATACACCAAGCCTGCAAACCTGCACGTCTTTGGAGTGTGGGAGGAAACCGAATATCTCGCGCGGTCACAGGGAGGACACACAATCTCCATACAGACAGCACCTGTAGTCGGGATTGAACCTGGGTCTCTGGTCTCGACCTGAAACGCCACCTATCCATTTTCTCCACAGATGCTGCCTGGTTCGCTGAGTTACTCCAGCACTTTGTGTCTGTCTTCCCTTTAGAACTTTGTGCGTTTGAGTAATTCTGGAAACAGAATGCTGATAATGCTCTAGAAATGAGTCCTGTGAGGTTTTATTCATCCATCTGGGAAGATGGGAAAGGTACAACAGCATCTTGAGGATCACTAACAATTTGACCGGAAGAACCACAGTATGATGTGATGGGAACAGTGAACAATGGAAGGAAAAGAATAAGTTGGCTGACGTTATGTAGAAGGATTGTTGAAGTCAAATTAGTGTGAATCATGCAATGTAAAATCAGGGGTGGCATGTAGTATTAACAATATTCGTCAGCAAGTTATTGGTGATGAACAGTGGGCATTGTGTGTGCTGCGTCCATTATGGATCGCTCTCTGTTCACTAATGGACATTAATGGGCTGCTGGACTTATAATTGGCACAAATGGACGGAAACTAAGGTAAATAAAAGCACTTGGCAAATCAGCGTCTCACATGCAGTAGAACAAGCTTTACGGGGGCTTTGTGGCGCATTAATGTTATTAGTACTACTTAAGAAGCTTCTGTAATTAGACTGAATGCCATAGTTGGAGAATCAGCAGAGGTCAGCAGTCAGCGCGATGGTGCACACACACACACACACACACACACACACACACACACACACACACACACACACACACACACACACACACACACACACACACACACACACACACACACACACACACACACACACACACACACACACACACACACACACACACACACACACACACACACACACACACACACACACACACACACACACACACACACACACACACACACACACACACCCCGTCAGGGCAGCGAGTCCTTGAACCCAGAGGGATCTCTCCACTGATGACTGCTTCCCTCGTGTTACTTTTACGGAGCGGGTTTGTTCGGGTCAGCTGCTGCAGCACAGCACCAAGTTAAGGGCCTGTCCCACTTTCACGACCTTTTTTACTCGTGGACATTTTTCATCAGGCTAGAAAAAAACGGCCCCGACCTACTTGATGCCACGAGTACCTACGACTAGCATCACGGCCCGCTACGACCTACCTACGACCTCCGACAACCTCGTGACGACCATGCTGCGAGTATGAGTCAAGGGCAAACTCGGCAGACGTCGTGAATTAGGTCGTGAAAATGGGACAGGCCCTTTAGTAGCTACATGTACCACCGTGATAGGCTTCCAATCTTGCCCCCCCCCCCCCCCCCCCCGACCCACTAAATGAAAACCAGATACCACCAAACCCAGTCCAAAGATCAGGGCGAAAGGCAAAGGCTGGACGATTGAGGATTAGTGTAATGTAACGATGGTGAGCTCAGGGCTGGGTGGGTAGAAGGGCCTGTTTCCGTGTTGTTGCGTTCTATTAGTCACAGTATGGACAATGGCCAAGAAAGGCCGAATTCATTTGCTCTTGCGCACATTACGTAGAGTAGGAAGAATTCAGCCCAAACAGAGGAGGTGGTGGAGAATCGTATTCAGGGTGACAGATTTTTCACGCTGGTCACCAAGCTCCAAGCGTTGTTGGTCATTCTTAGACTTGAGAACCACATTTCCCAAAGAAATGGCCTCCAGAACGTCATTGTGGTCTGTACTTTGTCCCAATATGTTTATGACATTGAATGTCCATGGATGCATTATTGAGATTGCCCTATGAAAGTGCTGACACAAATGTAGAAAAAAATGATGGCACACACTTTAAAATATGACTTTTGCTGTACAACAGTAGAAATAGTGGGGAGAAAACACACACAAAGTGCTGGAGTAACTCATCGAGTCGGGCAGCATCCCTGGTTCAGTGGTAGGAAGGAACTGCAGATGCTGGTTTAAACCAAAGATAGACACAAAAATCTGGAGAAACTCAGCGGGTGGGCAGCATCTCTGGAGAGAAAATGTTCAAGATGCTGGAAAAACGGGTGAGGCAGCATCTATGGAGCGAAGGAAATAGGCAACGTTTTGGGCCAAAACCCTTCTTCAGACTGATGTCAGGGGAGTGGTTTGTAGGTTAATTGGCTTGATAAAAATGTAGAATTGCCCAAGTTGGCGATATGCAGAGCACTGCCCTGCCGACTGCAAAATTCAGACGGTTCAGACGGTTCAGAAAGTACTCCTAACCTTTGAAACAGAGGAACAGTTATGTAATTAGAATAATGGCTCAGGATGGCTCGGAAGTATGAATTCGGAGAACGCTTGAAAATGTTAGAAATGTTTGTTCTGCAGTAACCTCATTATAGCAATTATTGAGTTATTATGCACTGGGGACAGACAGCAAGTTAAGTTTTCATCTGTTTTGAGATGTAATTTCGGTCATCAATCATCATGGACTAGGTAATTGTGTAAAAAGCATTCGATCCGTTAAGGGGATCTCGGGCGCATTGATAGCTGCAGCCACCCACCCATCCTTCAATGAGCCTGAGATGATTCAGATGACTATTGATCACCAGTAATCAAGGTGAAGGGGAAAAGATTTGATAGGAATCCGAGGGCTAACCTTTTCACACAAAGGGTGGCGGGTGTATGGAACGAGCTGCCAGAGGAGGTAGTTGAGGCAGCGACTATCCCAACGTTTAAGAAACGGTTAGACAGGTACATGGACAGGACAAGTTTGGAGGGAAATGGGCCAAACGCAGGCAGGTGGGGCTAGTATAGCAGGGACGTGTGGGCAAGTTGGGCCGAAGGACCTGTATCACTCTATGACTATAACTGCAGCAATGTCAGCTACAGGCTCGCAGCATCATCTGCAGGTGGTTCGTGATAATGCAGCCACTATCCTGATTTAAAATGAACAAAGTTAAACTGGCTTTACTGAAACAGTGGCATCTTAAATCCCTTCTATCTCCTGGCGTCTGCTCCTGTTATTATGCTCCCACACCCACAAGCTCCCATTACTCACACACAGACCTAGAAGGAGTACCATAGCCTGTCCTGTGGTAGAGCAGGAATCAAGGGTAAAGAGTGTTTTATGGTCATATGTCCCAGATAGAGCCATGAAATTCTGACTTTCTGCAGAACCACACCATATTATGTTTACTCAAGGTACTCTGTAAACAATACAATAAAACAGAAAAAAGGTCATATATATATGGTTATATATATATATATATTTTTAATGTATATGTATATGCAAGTTTAAATCAAAGGCCAAGTCAAGTTAAGAGAGTTTATTGTCGTGTCCCAGATAGGACAATGAAATTCTTGCTTGCTGCAGCACAACAGAATATTGTAAGCATAAATACAGAACAGTTCAGTTCAATATACACATAAATAAGCAGATAAAGAGCAATAGGCTGGAGTAACTCAGCGGGACAGGCAGCATCTCTGGAGAGAAGGAATGGGTGACATTTCGGGTTGAGACCCTTCTTCAGACTCATATATGTGTGTGTGTGTGCGCGCGCGCGTGTGTGTGTGTGTGTGTATACGTGTGTTTATATATATGTGTGTATGTATATACATATGTGTATGTATATACACATGTGTGTGCATATATATATGTGTGTGTATGTGTGGGTATATATACTGTACACACATATCGATACATATAATAGTGCAATAAGACAAAACCAATGCCCCCAAGTTGGTGGTCTGCCCTATGTTGCTGAGTCTATGTGGGCAGAGCCCAGTGCTGTCCTCTTGCATTATCACAGGAATGAATGGAACATGCTTTATTTCTCTCAGAAGAAGCACCGTGCATATAGCACTGGTAAAGTGGGAATGCAACAGTAGGAGAGATACTTAGAGTCATTGAGCACTGAAACAGGCCCTTCGGCCCAGCGGCCCAGCACACCGACTAAGCTGTCCCATATACACGAGTCCCAACTCCCATGTTTGGCCCTCTAAACCTTCCTGTCTCTGAAACTGTTCAAATGTCTCTTAAATGTTCTGCAGTATCTGCCCTAACTACCTCATGGAGTTGGAGAACATGGATAGATGATGTTTTGGGTTGGGACCCTTCATCAGACTTAATTATTCAGAGTGAATGGGGCATTCCAGACTAATGGGATTTCCAGAACACTGGGAGCTCCGTACAATTGGGCGTGCCGGACTACCGGCCCTTCTGACCTACTGGCAGTTCCGGACCTTTGGACAATTTGGACTATTGGTCTTTGCAGATCATCGGGCGTTGCGTATTACCAGTCTGAGCAATGGCGTTACACAGCAAGGTTGAGAGAAGGGTCCTGACTCCAAACATTACCTATCCATGTTCTCCAGAGATACCACCTCAACTGCTTAGTTACTCCAGCACTTTGTGCCTTTTTTTTTGTAAACCAGCATCTTGTTTACATCCCCAAGGGTCACGGGGAGAAGGCAGGAAAATGGGATCAGGAGGCAGAGATCGGCCAGCATTGAATGGCGGAGTAGCGAAGTCTGTGAAGAAAGCGAATGGTATGTTGGCATTCATAGCAAAAGGATTTGAGTACAAGAGCAGGGAGGTTCTACTGCAGTTGTACAGAGTCTTGGTGAGGCCACACCTGGAGTATTGCGTACAGTTTTGGTCTCCTAATCTGAGGAAAGACATTCTTGCCATAGAGGAAGTACAGAGAAGGTTCACCAGACTGATTCCTGGGATGGCACGACTTCCATATGAAGAAAGACTGGATAGACTTGGCTTGTACTCGCTGGAATTTAGAAGATTGAGGGGTGATCTCATAGAGACTTACAAAATTCTTAAAGGGTTGGACAGGCTAGATGCAGGAAGATTGTTCCCGATGTTGGGGAAATCCAGGACAAGGGGTCACAGTTTAAGGATAAGGGGGAAGTCTTTTAGGACCGAGATGAGAAAATCGTTTTTCACACAGAGAGTGGTGAATCTGTGGAATTCTCTGCCACAGAAGGTAGTTGAGGCCAGTTCGTTGGCCGTATTTAAGAGGGAGTTGGATGTGGCCCTTGTGGCTGAAGGGATCAGGGGGTATGGAGAGAAGGCAGGTACGGGATACTGAGTTGGATGATCAGCCATGATCATATTGAATGGCGGTGCAGGTTCGAAGGGCCGATTGGCCTGCTCCTGCACCTAATTTCTATGTTTCTATGTTTCTATGTAAATAGAATCGATGGGTCGAATGGCCTAATTCTGCTCCTATAACTTGTGAACTTATTTCTACTTCTGGACAAGTACTTGACTAGGAAATGTTTAGAGGGATTATGGCTGAGACACAGGCAAGTGAGACTAGCTTAGATGGGTATCTTGGACAGTATGGGTGAGTTGGGCATAGGGTCCGTTTCCGTGCCCTATGACTCTATGAGGCAGACTGTCCTCTCTGCGAGGGCTGTGGGTCATTGTAACTCTGCCCCAAGTTGTTGTGGGGGCCAAGTCCTCAAGTTTCAAATCAATAAGGGAATCAGGGTTATGTGGAAAGTGACGTAAGGACCAGCTGTTGCATGGCAGAAGCTGAGGCTGAATATTGTATCTCATAGACTGAGCTTGCATGTACATACTGTGAACACTGGGGGGCAGTATTGACCACTGAAAAGATTTGGAGACCGATTCTAGTCGCCAGCCATTTACCCTACATCTGAGTGTTAAAGAAGGAACTGCAGATGCTGGAGAATCGAGGGTACACAAAAGGCTGGAGAAACTCAGCGGGTGCAGCAGCATCTAAAGCATCCTTCGCTCCTTAGATGCTGCTGCACCCGCTGAGTTTCTCCAGCCATTTACCCTACATCTGACATTAGTTCTTCCGAAACCTCATTGAACTGCACTGTGGGTTGATTGGAATTTAATCTGAGCAAGTGTGAGGTGCTGCACTTTGGGAGGTCAAATGTAAGGGGAAAATATACAATTGATGGCAAGACGCTTAACTGTATTGATATACGGGGGAATATTGGAGTCCAAGTCCTTAACTCCTTGAAAGAGGCAACCTGACGAATGGTCTCGACCCGAAACGTCACCCATTCTTCCTCTCCAGAGATGCTGCCTGTCCTGCTGAATTACTCCAGCTTTTTGTGTCTGTCTTTGGTTTAAACCAGCATCTGCAGTTCCTTCTTACACATCACAACTAGATAGAGTGATAAAGAGGGCATATCTTCATTGGTACCTTCATTGGTTGGGGGCGTTGAGTACAAGGGTCAGGAATGCATGACGCAGCTTTATTGGACTGTGGTTAGGCCGCGTTTGGAGTATTGCGTACAGTTCTGATCGCCCCACTGCAGGAGGGATGTGGAGGCTTTGGAAAAGGTGCAGAGGAGGTTTACCGGAACAATGGCTAGATTAGAGTGTGTCAGCCACAGGGAGAGATTGGACAAATGTGTATTGTATCTCTGGAGCGCCAGAGGTTGAGGAGAGTCCTGAGAGATGTATATAAAATTAGAGAGGCACAGATGGGGTAGATAGTCAGAACCTTTTCCCAAGAATGCAAATATTAAATACTAGAGGGTATAGCTTTAAGATGAGAGGGGCAATATTTAAAAGAGATATGCGGGGAAAGTTGTTTTAAAATGGAGGGTGGTGAGTGCCTAGAATGTACTGCCAGGGGTGGTAGTGAATTTAAGGACTTTTGGATAGGCACATGGATATGGAGTGAATGGAAGAATATGGATTATAGGTAGATAAGAGTTGGTGTGTGAGAAAGAACTGCAGATGTAGGTTTAAAGCCCTGTCCCACGGTACGAGTTCATTCCAAGAACTCTCCTGAGTTTGCCCTGATTCGAACTCGGAGATTTATGGTAATCAAGTCAAGTCAAGTCTAGTCAAGTTTATTTGTCACATTCACACACGAGATGTGCAGTGATATGAAAAGTGGCAATGCTCGCGAACTTTGTGCAAAAAACACACAAACAACCAACAACCAACAAACTACAAACAGAATGGAACAGAATCACATGTTCTTTTACATATGAAATATTGTGGGCGGTATTGTGGTTCAGTAAAGTTAGTCCCTGGTGAGATAGGAGTTTATAGTCCGAATGGCCACTGGGAAGAAACTCCTTCTCATCCTCTCCGTTCTCACAGCATGGCAACGGAGGCGTTTGCCTGACCGTAGGAGCTGGAATAGTCCGTTGCTGGGGTGGAAGGGGTCTCCCCTGATCTTATTGGCTCTGGAGTTGCACCTCCTGATGTATAGTTCCTGCAGAGGGCTGAACGCACTACTCTCTGCAGAGCCTTCTTGTCCTGGGCAGAGCAGTTCCCAAACCAGATTGTAGTATTTCTGGACAAGATGCTTTCCACAGCCGCTGAGTCGAAGCACTGGAGGATCCTCGGAGACACTCTGAATTTCCTCAATTGCCTGAGATGATAAAGGCGCTGCCTTGCCTTACTCACCAGTGCTGCAGCGTGCGATGTCCATGTCATATCCTCAGAGATGTGGACTCCCAGGTATTTAAAACAGCTCACCCTATCCACAGTATCCCCATTTATCCTCAATGGTGTGTATGTCCTCGGATGATGTGCCCTCCTAAAGTCCGCGATCAGCTCCTTCGTTTTTTGATGTTCGCTCGTCGGCCACTCGTCGGTACTCGGGGCTCTCGTGGACATTTTCCAACATGTTGAACAATCTTCATGAGTCTTCCCGTGCTTACCTGCCGTTAGCGAGTCTTCCCGAGTACCTGCCGTTAGCGTTACGAGCCGCGAAGAGACGTCCCCGAGCTCCGACGTTCCCACTACGTTCATTCTCCATCCTTCTCACGAGTTTGTTTTTTTTTAAACTCGGGAGAGCTCTTGGAATGAACTCATACCGTGGGACAGGGCTATTATGTGGACACAAAATGCTGGAGTAACTCAGCGGGTGAGGCAGCATCTCTGGAAAAAAGGAATGGCGACGTTTTGGGTCGAGACCCTTCTTCAGACCGATGTCAGGGGAGGGGGCGGGGCAAAGATAGAATGTAGGCGGAGACAGTAAGACTGGTGGGAGAACTGGGAATGGGATAGAGAGGGAAAGCAAGGGCTATCTGAAGTTAGAGAAGTCAATGTTCATACCACTGGGGTGTTCAGGGAAACGTTCGCCGAGCCTGCGCTTGGTCTCACCGATGTAGATAAGAGTTGGTCTTGGCATCATGTTTGGCTCCCACAATGTTGGCCAAAGGGCCTGTCCCAGTACTGTTCTATGTTCTATGATGAAAGAATATGTTTTTCCTCTGGACACAGATTGGAAACGAACGCTTACAACAACTGGAGAACAATCAGAATCGGAAATGAAAATCTAACCAGTAAATGCACAGCATGGATCCAGCTGCAGTCTGTGGGAATGTAGACACTACAACTGCCTCCGCTGTTCTCCAACTTATTAAGGCCCTGTCCCACTTGCCGATTTTATTTCGGCGACTGCCGGCGTCATATCAGTGTCGCCAAAAGATTTTGAACATTTCAAAATCCAGCGGCGACAAAAAAAATGTTGCGACGCTTGAAAAAACACCGCGCGTCAATACGTCATCACGCCGCTAATTTTTCGGCGACGTGATACGTCAGTCAATGATGCCGGCAGTCGCTGAAAAAAATGCCAAGTGGGACAGGCCTTTTGCAGTCTAATTTATGGTCTTGTGTAGCACTAGACAATAGACAATAGACAATAAGTGCAGGAGGAGGCCATTCAGCTCTTCGAGCCAGCACCGCCATTCAATGTGATCATGGCTGGTCATCCCCAATCCTGCCTTCTCCCCATATCCCCTGACTCCGCTATTTTCAAGAGCCCTATCTAGCTCTCTCTTGAAAGCATCCAGAGAACCTGCCACCACCGCCCTCTGAGGCAGAGAATTCCACAGACTCACAACTCTCTGTGAGAAAAGGTGTTTCCTCGTCTCCGTTCTAAATGGCTTACTCCTTATTCTTACACTGTGGCCCCTGGTTCTGGACTCCCCCAACATCGGGAACATGCCTCCAGCGTGTCCAAACCCTTAACAATCTTATATGTTTCTATGAGATCCCCTCTCATCCTTCTAAACTCCAAAGTGTACAAGCCTAGCTGCTCCATTCTCTCAGCATATGACAGTACCTCCATCCCGGGAATTAACCTTGTAAACCTACGCTGCACTCCCTCAGTAGCAAGAATGTCCTTCCTCCAATTAGGAGACCAAACCGGCACACAATACTCCAGGTGTGGTCTCTCTAGGGCTCTGTACAACTGCAGAAGGACCTCTTTGCTCCTATATTTGATTCCTCTTGTTATAAAGGCCAACATGCCATTCGCTTTCTTCACTGCCTGCTGTACCTGCATGCTTACTATCATAGACTGATGAACAAGGACCCCCAGATCCCGTTGTACTTCCCCTTTTCCCAACTTGACGCCATTTAGAGGAACAGTGAAAGGCTTTTGTTGTGTGCGATCCTGTCAGCAGAAAGACAATACATGATTACACTCGATCCATATACAGCGATTGTAATGTGAGTTTGTAGATGTGCATCTGTGGCCACATGCAAATAGTCGCCTGGGTTGGGTGCCTTCTTGGAATTTAATTATAAGGAATTTAATGATATGGGTATAATGTTTGGAGCAAAGTCTGATCAAGGATAGTCAATCGGGGCGCCGCATTGAAGGCAACCTCTGCCTACAGCCTGTCCATTTTTTTCTATCTTTGTTTTATTTTAGGTTGCCTAAAGTTTGTTTTGGGGATTATTTAGCTTTTCCATGTGGGGGAGGGGGGTAAGGGTAGGGGGGAAACCGTTTCCCAGTCGCTTCCTGGCGAGGATGCGACTATTTCGCCGAGTCGCGTCCTCCCCTCCCCCCCTCGCGGCCTACCAGCTGGATCGGAGCGGCCTTTCCTACCGGAGACCAGGAACCGGACCAGAGCCTCGGCAGCGGCGGCGTGGCGCTGGATTCACCGCGGCGAGGGCAACACCTACCTGGATCGCCGTTTGAAGCTCCGGAGCGTTGGGCCTGCAGCGTCGACATCGCGGGGTGGTGGTACGCTGAGCTCTCAGCGCGGGCGGCGCTGACTTCCACATCGCGGGGTCCCTGTGGCCCTTTGCCGAGGGCCGCCAGCGTGAATCTCCGCCCGGCGCGACCTGGAGACTTCGGGAGCCGCGGGCTCCGGTGGGAAGCGGCCGATTCGGAGGTACAAGCTACTGAGGTTGGCCCCCCGTTCCGACGTCGGAGTTCCAACATCCCGGCGAGCGGGCCTGAGCGGCGGGCTGCCCGTAGCGGCGACTGCGGAGGGCTCCGGAGGCCCCGACCACGGGTGAACATCAGGAACATCAGAGGAAGATGACTGACTTTGGTTCCTTCCCTCGCAGTGGGAAACATTTGATTCTGCTGTGTGGGGATGTTTTATGTTGAACTCTATCGTGTGTTGTGTTCTTTATTTTATTGTATGGCTGTATGGTGACCACACATTTCACTGCGCCAACTGGTACATGTGACAAATAAATGTATCTTGTATCTTGTACCTTGTCTGAGGGTCACCAATGGGGTAGTTCAGGACTGCTCTCTCTCTGAATGCTCTTGGAGCACGGCAACAGGTTGAGGTGACTACAGATCGAAAAGCGAGAAGGTGAGCCAACAAAAGTGAAGAGTGGGCACCTGATGAACCCCCCACAGATACACCGGAGAAAGCACCTGCACAGCTTGCCTCATGGCCTGGCTCCATGCTCCATGGCTCTCTCGTTCATCCTTCAAGTTTCAACGTTCTTAAAAATGTAGAGCATAAAGGTGTCGGAGGCCCGTTGTCCTGATGGACACACCGGGTTGGAATCGCACTTGGTCGGTCTGGAATTTATTCCTTGGTCTTAGATTCTGAAATAGTGTAGCAATGAAGGGAATCATTCAGCTCAATGTACCTAGATCATTGTATTTTGTTTCAGCTGAGAGTAGCTAAGATTCCCTGCTTTTAAAATAAAATGAGTTTTCCTGCACAAAATCAGCCAGGGTGAGTGAGTGAGTGAGTGAGTGAGTGAGTGAGTGAGGGATGGAGTGAGAGTGAGAGAGAGAGTGAGAGTAGACAAAAAAGCTGGAGGAAACTCCTCAGGTGAGGCAGCAACTATGGAGCGAAGGAATAGGCGACGTTTCGGGTCGAGACCGTTCTACAAGACCCTTCTCTCTGAGGGTGAGAGAGGGTGCGTGAGTGTGAGTAAGTGTGAGTGAGTGTGTGAGTGCCTATTGCACTTTATCTGTTTATTTATTGTATATATATATGGTCTATGGTATATAGACACACTGAACTTTTATCTCCTGTTCTGTATTATGTTTACATATCCTGTTGTTGCTGCAGCAAGCAAGAATTTCATTGTCCTATCTGGGACACGTGACAATAAAACTCTCTTGACTCTTGAGTAAGTTAATGTTTTTTTTTGTCATTTAACATCATTACTCTTATCTATCATCACATTGATCCCATCTTCCACAGTCATTGCGGGTGAAGGGGACTATAGGGGAGAGGGTCTCCACAGCTCTGTAGTGCGTGCCCTTTGCTCCTGGGCCAGCTGCCTTCCCTGAGCTATCGATTACATTGCACCTCTCACCTGCACCCAAAGTCGACTGTTGAAACCCCTGTCCCACGGTATGAGTTCATTCCAAGAGCTCTCCCGCATTTGCCCTGATCCGAACTCGGAGATTTACAGTAACGGCCACCCATCGGTACTCGGGGCTCTCGTGGACATTTTTCATCATGTTGAAAAATCTTCACGAGTCTTCCCCGTGCTTACCTGCCGTTAGCGAGTCTTCCCGAGTATCTGCCATTAGCGCTAAGAGACGTCCCCGAGCTCCGACGTACCCGCGATGTTCATTCTCCGTGCTCACCACGAGTTTGATTTTTTTTTAAACTCGGGAGAGCTCTTGGAATGAACTCGCACCGTTGGACAAAATATCATTTTCTCGTGAGTGACATTCTGCGACAGACCGTTCCCTGAAGAAACACATTGGAATGTACACAAGCATCGCCAGTGAGTTTGGCATCTTGTGAGGCCCCAGTTTTAGAAAGTGCCCTTTAAATACTGAGCAGAGATCTCCCGGTTGGCTTGAGACTGTTCAGCGAGTGTTGCACTGAGCTCTCATCTCCAGTGTCTGTTGGAATGAAGACATGCGATGCACATTGATTACCAGACTTCATCTTGCACTAGACGGTATTCCCTGATCATGTATCTTCTCTCTCAATGGCTCAGTTGTAATCATGTGTTGTCTTTCTGCTGACTGGACAGCGCGCTACATAAGCTTTTCACTGTACCTCGGTACACGTGACAATAAACTGAACTAAACTGAACGGATCTGAACTTGATCTTGTTAAGTGCCTGACGCTGGGAAAGGTTCACGTGAGCTAACAAGGATCGCCGGCAGAAGTGCTGATCCAATTTCCAGATTGTCACTGCTTCACTCCAGAGCCTCCACTAGTGCATTCACTCCAGGACCATCAAGTTGGGTCATGTATGCCTGAGCAAAACAGGGGAATGCATCACGCAAATTGGAGGAACAGCAACTCATATTTTGCTTGGGCAACATAGGACCCAGCGGGTATGAACGTTGATTTTTACCCATTTCAAGTAACTCCTCCTACTACCGCGGGGGTGACGCCTGTTGAACATGTTTGGCGACCTGCTGCGATTATGACGGGTGCCGGCAAGTTGTCGAAAGAATCGCGTAAGTGGGACAGGCCCAATAGACAATAGACAATAGGTGCAGGAGTAGGCCATTTTGGCCCTTCGAGCCAGCACCGCCATTCAATGTGATCATGGCTGATCATCCCCAATCAGTACCCCGTTCCTGCCTTCTCCCCATATCCCCTGACTCCACTATTTTAAGTGCCCTATCCAACTCTCTCTTGAAAGCATCCAGAGTAACCTGCCTCCACTGCCCAATGAGGCAGAGAATTCCACAGACTCACCACTCTCTGTGAGAAAAAGTGTTTCCTTGTCTCCGTTCTAAATGGCTTACTCTTTATTCTTAAACTGTGGCCCCTGGTTCTGGACCATTTACTCTATAATGACAAACCAGCACTACCTCCCTTGTGGAATGAAAATGCTGACAATTAGTCTTTTGCTTTGCCTTTGGTGAATGAAGGTTTTTTTTAAATTGGAAGCAGAATTTAAGGTGTGGTTCACATGAGATATGAGTTATTACTCATTGTCTAGTTTGACATATTCTACTGTTCTTTGGCACTGTGGTTCAATTGATCTCAATAATTGTTGCTATTGCTGCCTATTACATTTCTTGAAGGCATAATTGTGATATATTTCACACATATTCATTGGTGAAGTGACACATTGTGAACACATTGTTCTCCACTTCTGAAATCAGGCTCCATTGAAGTCTCTGCCAGTTACTGCTCTTGATTTTGCATTTTGTCCATGTATTTGAGGGAAATCTACTCTCTCAGGCGTGACAGCCACGGAGAATGTCACAATAATTTAATGCTAGAAAGACAGAAAAAAAGAGATGGACGCTCCATGATTGAAATTTGACAGGTGTGCAGTAGAGGGAATGGCGGTGCTGGCTCGAAGGGCCAAATGGCCTACTCCTGCACCTATTGTCTATTGCCTATTGACTATTGACTGTAGAAGCATGGAAATGCAGAGTTACAAAAATCTGATTTAAAAAAAAGATACAAAGTGCTGGAGTAACTCAGCGGTTCAGGCAGCATCTCTGGAGAACATGATCAGATGATGTTTTGGGTTGGGTCCTTAATCAGACTGCAGAAATATAAACTCGCATAGGATTGAAACTTAGAAATATATATGTTTAAGAAAGAACTGCAGATGCTGGAAAAATCGAAGGTAGACAAAAAATGCTGGAGAAACTCAGCGGGTGAGGCAACATCTATGGAGAGAAGGAATTGGCGACATTTCAAGTCGAGAGCCTTGTTCAGACTGAAATATATATGTTTAGAGAAACATCACGGAAACAGGCTCTTTGGCCCACCGAGTCCGTGCCAACCAGCAAACGCCCCATACACTAGCAGTATCCTACACACGAGGGATAATTTACAATTTTACCAAATCCCATTAACCCCCAAACACTTTGGAGTGTGGGAGGAAACCGGAGCACCCGGAGAAAACCCACACGGCCACAGGGAGAACGTGCAAACACCCATACAGATGGCACCCATAGTCAGTATTGAACCCAGGCCTCTGGTGCAGTGAGGCAGCGACTGTGCCACTGGGATGCCCTTTACCTCCATTACTTACTTGAATGAGGAGGGTGGTTTCATCGTGATCAGATGTCCCCAACATTGGGCTTCCTAATTCCAACCAAGCCACTGGCTGCCCACATAGCCACGGTTGCTGACGGACACCTGGCGCATGCCTACAACAGGTTAATCCACACAGCATCGTCCCCATTTCATCCTTTAGCTGACCCCAGTCATTAAAGCTCTACAGAATGCACTAGTCCAGAAATGATCTGTGTTTACGTTTAAAAACAAATGAGTTTGAACTTCATTCTCGTGAAGCGGAACATAACCAAAAGTATTTGCATTAGTTTTGATGCAGCCCCAAACACATAGCAGGGGGTGGTAACTATCAAATGGGAACTGTGCTAGAGTTGTTTGTCTGTTTGTTGCACAAAGTCCGCAGGCACGGCCACTTTTCATTTCACTGCACATCCCGTATGTGTATGTGACGAATAGACTTGACTTGACTTGACTTGTCCATTATTTCCTCTGCTCAGAGTACAGATCGTAAAGGTGAATAAAACCCTTTCATCTGCCATCACAACCAATGCCGGGGCACCCCAGGGTTGTGTGAGTTCAGCTATGCTGTTTACCTTTTATATTGATGACTGTCGTATAGATGCACCAAATCAATATTCTAAAGTACTCATATGATACAGTTCTATTATCTCTGTTAAGAAACTCAGACAACCCCGGGCTGCACCAACTCGGTGTAAACATATTGGTCGAGTGGACTGAAAATAATGCCCTTGAGATTAACATAAAGATAAACAGAAGAGATTGAACTTGGCTCACCATCTGACTCTCATAAAGTTTCACTTGTTATCAATAACGAAAAAATATATTTTCAAATGTATCTGCCATATGTGATAAATGTCAGCACTTAGAAGCTAATTTGACACACTCATTTACAAATTGCGTAAAAATTACAACATTTTGGATAGAAATATTTAGGATAATTTCAAATGTTGTTAATATGAACCTGACTCCTGACTCAAAGTTAATAATACTGGGAATATTGGAAACAGATCAATTAATAACAACGAATCAAAGAATTTTTATTGATTATAGTTTAATATTTGGGAAAAAATTAATATTAAAATTCTGGAAAGGTCCTACATCCCCCACAATCAAAATGTGGAATACAGAAATGTCAGAGACACTCCATCTGGAAAGATTGAGGCTTGTCCTACTGGACAGGTTGGATCTTTTCAGAGGGATATGGTCTCCATACATTGAATATCTAAAGGGTCAAAATGACTCGGTGCGAGAGCCTGACTGAAACCTGAATAATGGAATAGATGAAGAATTACGTATAACAAATCATGGATATATCTCCAACGATGGATAACTTTTTAATACTCCATTCACTTCCTTATTTTCGATTTTTTACCTCTATATTATTTTTCTCTATCTTTTCTTACTTATTAAAAAAAATGTATAGAAATATAAAGTCTTAAATGTTAATATTAATAATATTACGAATGTATGTAAGAAGTATTTTCTATTAACATTTATTTACAACTAATAAAAATATTCATTTAAAAAAATTGTTTTTTTTTTTTAAATAACGAAAAAATCAAGCAGGTGTCTTCATTTAAATACTTGGGGGTAACGATAAACTCTTGCTTATCATGGAATAACCACATTGATAAGATTTGCAATAAGACATATCAAAGAATCTGGTTTCTCCGCCGACTGAGATCATTCGGAGCAAATAAACAAATCCTTTTATTTTTTTTTACTGCTGCGATAATGAGTGTTTTGCAGTACTGTAACACTACATGGTACAAGAGTTTGTCTGCTACTTCTAAATCAAAACTGCTCCAACAAATACAAATCTGCTCAAAGATTGTAGGTCAACCACTACAAACATTGTATCTATCATCCTGCCTTAAAAACGTACTAAGGATGGCCATTAACATTTCCTCTGACACCAACCATGTTCTGAACAGTGAGTACAATTTGTTACCCTCAAACCGGAGATATAGCTTTCCAAAATGTAATAAGGTTAGAATGAGGGGTTATTTTGTGCACCAGTCAATCCTTGAACTAAACGTGGCGCTTAATCCCAGATCAAACGTACGCTGACCAGCCATACATGTGGTCTTCTGTTATTGTAATGTCTTGTTGAATGTGGGTATTTTGGGATCTTGTCTCAATATCTTGATGCGTGTCTTCTTTCGCCCCGCTTGTCTTCTTTGTGATGCTGTAAAAAGCTTCTGTGATGCGAAACAAATTTTAGACTTACTCTGACATCGTATGATCAGCCATGATCACATTGAATGGCGGTGCTGGCTCGAAGGGCCAAATGGCCCACTCCTGCACCTATTGTCTATTGTCTATTGTATCGTATCGTATTAGTAATTCATATTTAAAGAACACCTTAGGTAGTTAGAAAACATCCCGAGGTGCTTCATCAAATCAAATTTGATACAAATAGGCTGAAGTGTTATAATTATCATGGATAATCATCTAAACCTGACTCGAAGGGCCGAATGGCCTACTCCTGCACCTATTTTCTATGTTTCTAAAGGACAAAAAAGAAGTGGAGATTTTAGAAAAAAATAGAATTTCTGCTCTCCAGACATGGAAGCTGCAGGCTTGGCCATCAATGTTGTGATGATGAAAATCTGCGAGGGACCCAGGTTTGTAAAACCACAGAGATCTCTGAGGGCTCTTGGTCTGAGTGGAAGAGACAGAGGGCAAAGGGGCCAAGTCATGGAGGTGTTTTGAGTACAGATAAAGAGGATTGCAGCATTGCTGGGCCGAGATAATGCAGGCCAGTGCCCGCTGTATGTGGACAATACACTGTTGACCATAATGATCTGACTGGCTTGCATTGACTCGATCAATTAGTTGCGTTCAGATTCCTTGCAGCATGAGATTTGATTGTACTGGGACGTGTAAAATGCCTCTGTGTGGCTTCAGTGACCCCTTTAGCACTGAAGGCAAAGAGCCATCGCATTTACCCATACGTTGGGTCTGAAGAAGGGTCTCGACCCGAAACGCCAGCTATTCCATTTCTCCAGGGATGCTGCTTGACCCGCTGAGTTACTCCAGCTTTTTGTGTCCAACTTAGCCATCACTTTTAGTTCTGCTTGTGAATCTGGCAAGCAGAGATGATGAAATAGCATAAATGCTTTAAGTAAAGTACGCCAAGGTGAGCTGAGAATCTGGAGCCAAGTCTGAGCTTCCCATTGCCTCCCACTTTAATTCTCCCCGATTGACTCGAGAGTCTGAGCTCTATTCTATGAGGTGGTTCAGCAGGAAGGAAATAATTATATCAGGACGAATCTGTTGAGTTGAAGAAATGTATCCCTTTTTAGCACTGACTTTACAACGGCACATTAAGACACCTTTTCATGACAAATACATTATAAATGTCTGCAACATTTCCTAAGAAATCAGAGATGATTGGAGATTGGGATGGAATAGCAGTGCTCACCTCTGTCTCTCCGTATTGTTTATTCCTCCACACCTGCCCATTGCTGGGTGATAATTTGTTTGCACTTGGGCACCTTACAAACAGAAGCCATCAACTTAATGGAGTGCCAAGATTTCAAGATAAAAGATTCAAGAGAGTTTGTTGTCACGTGTCCCAGATAGGACAATTAAATTCCTGCTTTGCTTCAGCACAACAGAACATAGTAGGCATTGACTACAGAATAATCAGTATGTCCATATACCATCATATAAATATATACACACATGAATAAATAAACTGATAAAGTGCAAATAAACAGATAATGGGCTATTAATGTTCAGAGTTTTGTTTGAGTTTAGTTTAATAGCCTGATGGCTGTGGGGAAGTAGCTATTCCTGAACCTGGGCGTTGCAGTCTTCAGGCTCCTGTACCTTCTACCTGAAGGTAGCGGGGAGATGAGTGTGTGGCCAGGATGGTGTGGGTCCTTGATGATACTGCCAGCCTTTTTGAGGCAGCGACTGCGATAGATCCCCTCGATGGTAGGGAGGTCAGAGCCGATGATGGACTGGGCAGTGTTTACTACTTTTTGTAGTCTTTTCCGCTCCAGGACGCTCAAGTTGCCGAACCAAGCCACGATGCAACCGGTCAGCAAGCTCTCTACTGTGCACCTGTAGAAGTTAGAGAGAGTCCTCCTTCACAAACCGACTCTCCGTAATCTTCTCAGGAAGTAGAGGCGCTGACGTGCTTTCTTAATAATTGCATCAGTGTTCTCGGACCAGGAGAGATCTTCAGAGATGTGCACGCCCAGGAATTTGAAGCTCTTGACCCTTTCAACCATCGACCCGTGAGAATAATTTGAGAATATTTGCACAAAAACGTGTCCCTTTTCTCCAAGAACTTCTTTTCCTCCACTGATGTGATAGCGAGAAACAAACAGATTAACCCGTTCAGTGCCACTCCCCCCCCCCAAGTATATTCGGGCCATGGCTAATAATGAAAAATAACTCGGCAGTGAACAGGTTAAAGGCATGAGTCAGAAAGCTTCCTTTCCCAGTGCAGTGCGGTTATTTTTAAAGAAGCTAAAGGACAGACAGTGAATCAGGCTATCAATGTTATTTTTATAATCTAGAGTCTGAAGAAGAGCCTCGACCCGAAACGTCACCCATTCCTTCTCTCTGGGGATGCTGCCTGTCCCGCTGAGTTGCTCCAGCTATTTATGTCTCTATCTTCGGTTTAGACCAGTTCCTTCTTACTCAAATGTCATTTTTGTGACTGACAAGTAAGTGAAAGCTTAAAAACTGTCTGGACAGGACAAGTAATTGTGAGTTCATGGAGAACAGCCAACACGTAATCTGCGTCAATTTTAGTTTTGAAAGAACAGTGTTAAACCCATTGTTGAAAGTAAAAGTTAACGGACGGAGAGCCAAGAATATTTGAAGCACAGAGATAAGGATTTCAGTGTGAATGAACTCCGCACAGACAGCACCCGTAGTCAGGATTGAACCTGGGTCTCAGGCGCTGTGAGTTCCTGCCTTACAGCACCAGAGACCCGGGTTCGATCCCGACTATGGGTGCTGTCTGCATGGTGTTTGTACGTTCTCCCTGGGACCGCGTGGGTTTTCTCTGGTGGGGTCCGGTTCCCTTCCACATTCCAAAGACGTTTGGAGGTTTGGAGGTTAGTTGGCTCCTGTAAATTGTTGGAGTAACTCAGCGGGACAGGCAGCATCTCTGGATAGAACGAATGGGTGACGTTTCGGGTCAAGACCCTTCTTCAGATTGAGTTAGGGGAGAGGGAGGTACAGAGATAAGGAAGTGTAAGGTGGAAAACAGGGCAAAGGGGATGGAGATCAAAGATCCTATAGCGGAGCAAGATGGACTACTCCCACGTAAAAACGCGTAGTACATTCATGGGCAGACTCATGGGTAATTATAGGACCCATTTCAGCAACCAGCCTCCGCCATCTTGCTTCCGCCATCTTGCCTCCGCCATCTTTCTTCTGCCCAAAGATATTATCTTTGCTTCCGCCCAAAGATATTATCTTTGCTTCCGCCTCCGTCTTCAGGTTTGAGGCCAAAGATCCTATAGTGGTCCCGCTTCTTCCGCTATTGCTGCTGTTTCATGGCCGCCGCCTCTCACTCGCTCTCCCTTTCCCGCCTCTCCCGCCGCTTCGCTGCAAAGCTCCTTTTTTTTTCAGGCCAAAGAAAATCCGGTTTTATTTTTAAAAGGCGAGGAGAGGAGAGGTGACGGCGGCCGAGACCACACTGGCGCTACGAGGAGCGGGTAGACGGACGGACGGGCGGGCAGGCGTGGCGGGCGGGTGGGCTTTGCGCTGTTGTGCGGTTCAGGCACTCCTTCAATCCGTGAGATGTGTGCTGTGCTAAGCTGAGCTGAGCTGGGCGGGCGGGCGCTCCTGGGCTGTGCTATACTGTGCAAGTGGGCGCTGTGGATCCCGGGACTCCTAGGCAAAGATCCTATAGCTCCGCGATAGGATCTTTGGTTTTTCCGGAGCTCCCGCGGCAACAGCTTCGTCCGCTGGACTGGAGGGCGGCAGCTTCGACCGCCCTGGGCCGCGGAGTTTGAACCGGCCAGTGGCAATATTGGTGCCATATGCTTCTGATGTGTCGTTATCAGATATTCAAGAAAATTACCAGAATCAAAATTTATAAACATTTTATTCTTTAACAAGAATTAACAGAATTATGAACTAACAGAATTATGAATCTAGCCCTATATCACACACACAAACTGTCCCCCCCCGCAACGTTGATTACACTGCGAATCGGGTCGGGTAGGTTCCGGTTACTGAAATGGGCGAAAAAATGCCCATGTTCCTCTCCGTTGCGTACTACACATCAGCCCATTGCATTTTGCAGAAGTGGCCTATCTTGCTCCGCTATAGGATCTTTGATGGAGATTACGGAAAATGTAGAATAGATCAGTGCTAGCTAGGAGAAGGTGACAACAGAAATAAAATATGGAAGGTTGGAAGCATCTCACTCATGATTAGAGATATGGCGTTGTGAACAAACTATAGATTAGAGCCGTAGATTAAAGGGAAATTAAATAATGTGCAGTTACCGGAACAAATGCATTTTCCACGCATAAAACCGCTGAGGTAAAATCCACTCAACATTCCAATGTATAAGGAAGTCAGTGAATCTCCAATCATTAAGATAATCAAAGTCAAAGTCAAGTCAAAAGAGTTTATTGTCGTGTGTCCCTGACAGGACAATGACATTCTCTCTTTGCATAGCACAACAGAACATAGCAGGCATTGACTACAATTATATACTTAAATACACACATTAATTAATAAATTAATAAAGTGCAAATAACAGATGGAGGGGTATTAATGTTCAGAGTTTTGTCCGAGCCAGGTTTAATAGCCTGATGGCTGTGGGGAAGTAGCTATTCCTGAACCGGGTCGTTGCAGTTCTCAGGCTCCTGTACCTTCTACCCGAAGGTAGCAGGGAGATGAGTGTGTGGCCAGGGTGGTGTGGGTCCTTGATGATGCTGCCAGCCTTTTTGAGGCAGCGACTGTGGTAGATCCCCTCGATGGAAAGAAGGTCAGAGCCGATGATGGACTGGGCAGTGTTTACTACTTTTTGTAGTCTTTTCCTCTCCAGGGCACTCAAGTTGCCGAACCAAGCCACGATGCAACCGGTCAGAAGGCTCTCTACTGTGCACCTGTAGAGGTTAGAGAGAGTGACTTATTAAATGCATATATGGATACTAGTAATATTAAAGATGTTTGGATAGTAGAAAACCCAACTGGACGAGAATATTCATTTTATTCACCTGTACATAAAACCTATTCAAGAATAGATTATTTTTTGGTTGATGCTAAACTTATCTCACTTACATATAATTCAAAACACCATAATATTACAATCTCAGATCACGCACCTTTAACATTTATGATGAAAATAAATGATAAAACGGAAAAACAGGGACAATGGAGATTTAATCCACAAATTTTAAAAAACAAAGCAACTCAGGAATATATTATAGAACAGATCAAGATTTTCTTTGAAATAAATGATAAACTGGAAATATCCTCTTCCCTATTATGGGAAACTTTTAAAGCATATGCCCGTGGAATTATGATTTCTTCTCAAGCATTTTATAATAAAAAGAATCGGAGGGAACAACAGGAATTGGAAAAGGAGATTAAACAATTAGACACAGAGAACGCTGCTATCCATCCATAACAACACATAAGAAAATCGCTGCACTGAAATATAAATTAAATAAAATATACTCAGATCAAATTGTAAAACTCTACCAATACACTAAACAATTACAATTTGAATTTGGAGATAAACCTCAAAAATTATTGGCTCGTCAATTAAGAAAGATGGAGGGAGAAAAAATAATCCATAGGATTAAATCATATAATGGCGAACCATTAGTACAACCTAAAGATATTAATGAGAGATTTTTGCAATATTATAAAAATTTATATTCAGCTAAAACGACAGAAAACAAGATAGGAATAGAAGCATTTAAAAAAAATGTAATCTGAATGGGTTGGATTCACAAAGTAGAGAATCATTAAATGCTGAAATTTCAGTAAAAGAAATCGAAGAATCTATCAGATCATTAAAAAACGGTAATACTCACCAGAAACTACCAGAAACGTTAAATGAATCTATTATAACACTTATACCTAAAATAGACAAAGACCTGGATGACCCAGGATCATATAGAGCTATAGCTCTTTTAAATACTGATCAAAAGATACTAACCAAAATATTAGCACAAAGACTAAGCACAGTTATTAATAAATTAATTCACCCCGATCAAACAGGATTTATACCAAAACGATATTCCTCATATAACTTGAGACGATTATACAATATTATGTATTCAAAAAGAGATATTAATAAAGACCTAGTAATTATCTCGTTAGATGCGGAGAAAGCCTTTGACCAGGTGGAATGGTCTTATTTGTTTTCGGTTATGGAAGCTTTTAAGTTGGGAGAGAAGTTTATTACTTGGGTTAAATTATTATACACTAATCCAACAGCCAGAATAACAACAAATCAAATGCTATCAACTAAATTTAATCTATTCCGAGGCTGCAGATAAGGTTGTCCTCTATCCCCACTACTGTTTGCACTTGCAATAGAACCTTTAGCTCAACAGGTGAGATTACATCCTGAAATATATGGATATGACACCAGAGATACTGAAAATAAAATTTCTTTATATGCGGATGATGTATTACTTTATATTACAAAGCCGGAAATTAGTATCCCAAATTTACTAAAATTAATATCTGAAATTTGGATTATTTTCAGGATATAGTATTAATTTGGAATAAAAAGTGAACTTAGGCCAATAATGGTAAATAACTTACATATACTAGAACAATTTCCTTTTAAGATAGCAAACGAAAAAATCAAATATCTTGGAATTCATGTAACAAATCCAATTTTCCACTTTTAATGAATAAATTAAATAAGACCATTTTATATTGGAAAACATTACCTATCTCAATGCTAGGTAGAATTAATGCAATAAAAATGATTTTTCTCCCGCAATTACTATATCTTTTCCAATTGATTCCGATATATCTTCCTAAAATTTTTTTTAAGAAGGTTGATTCTATAGTCACCAACTTTATCTGGGATTATAAGAGCCATAGAATAAACAAAAAACATTTATGTAAACCAAAAATAAATAGAGGTCTAGCACTACCAAACTTTATGTTTTATTACTGGGCAGTTAATATTAAAAATATGAATTTTAGGTTTGTAGAGACAGATAAACAACCAACCTGGTTAAAAATGGAAAAAGAAGATTGTTCGCCTTTTGAAATTAGTTCGATTTTATTCGCCAATATTATAATAGGTAAGAAAACCTATAGTGAAAACCTCATAATAGAAAGTGGAATACGTATCTGGAAACAAATAAAGAAAACACTAAAATTGGAATGTATACCACTAGCCCTAACCATTGTAAATAACGTTACATTTAAACCCTCAATGATGGACAAAGGTTTTTTACAATGGAAAAACTATGGAATTAATAAGATGGGAGATCTCTACAGGGAAAATTCTTTCCTTTCATTTCAAGAATTACAACAAATTTATGGATTACATTCAAAAAATTACTTTAGATATCTACAAATTACAGACTACGTAAAAGCAAATACACAGGAAATTAGAAATAGAAAGACAGAAATTTTAGATGAATGCCTAAATAAACACCCGAACACAGAAAAATTGATATCATATATTTATAATATTTTACTGGAAAATGATGTCCCAATGACAGAAATATATAGGCAATCATGGGAAAACGAATTAGGTCAAATCATTAGACCTGAAATATGGGATGAAAGTCTGCAACATATACACCACTGTTCGTTAAATACTAGACACTCTCTTATACAATATAAAATATTACATAGACTACATTATTCAAAATCCAAATTACATAGTATATTTTCAAATGTATCTGCCATATGTGATAAATGTCAGCATTTAGAAGCTAACTTAACGCACTCATTCACAAATTGTGTAAAAATTACTAAATTTTGGACAGAGATATTTAAGATAATTTCAAATGTTGTTAATATGAATCTGATCCTTGACTCAAAGTTAATAATACTGGGAATATTAGAAACAGATCAATTAATAACAACGAATCAAATAATTTTTATTGATTACAGTTTAATAATTGGGAAAAAATTAATATTGAAATTCTGGAAAGATCCTACATCCCCCACAATCAAAATGTGGATTACAGGAATGTCGGAGACACTTCATCTGGAAATATTAAGGCTTGTCCTATTGGACAAGTTGGATCTTTTCAGAGGAATATGGTCTCCATTTATTGAATATCTAAAGGGTCAAAATGGCTCGGTACGAGAGCCTGACTGAAGCCTGAATAATGGAATAGATGAAGAATCACATATAACAAATCATGGATATATCTCCAATGATGGATAACTTTTTTAATACTCCATTCATTTCTTTATTTTTGATTTCCTACTCTTACTTTATTTTTCTCTATCTTTTCTTACCTGCAAAAAAAAAGTATAGAAATATATAAGACATAATTGTTAATATTAATAATATTACGAATGTATGTGAGAAGTATATTATATTAATATGTACTTACATCTAATAAAAATATTTAACAAAAAAAAAGAAGTTAGAGAGAGTCCTCCTTGACAGACCAACTCTCCGTAATCTTCTCAGGAAGTAGAGGCGCTGATGAGCTTTCTTAATAATTGCATCTGTGTTCTCGGACCAGGAAAGATCTTCACAGATGTGCACGCTCAGGAATTTGAAACTCTTGACCCTTTCAACCATCGACCCGTTGATATAAACAGGACTGTGGGTCCCCATCCTACTCCTTCCAAAGTCCACAATCAGTTCCGTGGTTTTGCTGGTGTTGAGGGCCAGGTTATTGTGCTGGCACCATATGGACAGTCGCTCGATCTCTCTTCTGTACTCCGACTCATCCCCATCAATGATACGTTCCCCCCACTACAGTGGTGTCGTCAGCGAACTTGATGATGGAGTTCGCACTGTGACCCGGCTTACGCAGTCATGAGTATAGAGTGAGTACAGCAAGGGGGCTGAGCACGCAGCCTTGAGGTGCTCCCGTGCTGATTGTTATCGAGTCTGACACCATTTCCACCAATACGAACAGACTGTGGTCTGTGATGAGGAAGTCGAGGATCCAATTGCAGAGGGATGCGCAGAGACCCAGTTCTGCGAGTTTGGTAACCAGCTTGGAGGGGATGATTGTGTTAAATGCCGAGCTGTAGTCAATGAATAACAGCCTGACATATGAGTTTTTGTTGTCCAAGTGGTCCAGAGCGGAGTGGAGGGCCAGCGAGATCGCGTCCACCGTTGATCTGTTGTGGCGGTAAGCGAACTGCAGTGGGTCCAGGTTTTTGTCAAGGTAGGAGTTGATTTGCGCCATGATCACTCTCGAAGCACTTCATCACCACAGGCGTTAGTGGCGCTGGTCGATAGTCATTGAGGCATGTCACCTTGCTCTTCTTGGGCACCGGTATTATTGATGCCCTTTTGAGGCAGGTGGGAACCTCAGACCTCAGAAGTGACAGGTTGAAAATGTCCGTAAAAACTCCAGCCAGTTGGTCCACACAGGTTTTTAAAACACGACCAGGTGGCCATCAGGTCCAGGCGCTTTTCGAGGGTTCACCCCTCTGAAGGATTTCCTGGGGGACGTCGCGCCTCTGTGACTGAGACTGAAATACCATCACAGTGAATGGGGGCTCGGGAAGGCACATCGGTGTTCTCCCTATCAAAGCGTGCGTAAAATGGCATTGAGCGCATCAGGGAGTGATGTATCGCCGACATCCGAGCTGCCTCCAGGATTTGCCTTGTAAGGAGGTGATTGCATTCAGGTCCCCGCCACAGCTGCCGAACATCTGTCTCATCCTCCAGTTTGGAGCAGAAACTCCCTTTTTGGCCTTTTTGATGGCCTTACCAAGGTCGTATCTGGACTTCGTGTAAGACCACTGTATCATCAGACGATGAATGCCCGGTGTCTGCTCTTCAGAAGAATGCGGATCTCAGAGTTCATCCAAGGTTTCTGATTGGGAAACACTCAGAAGGTTTTTGTAGGGATGCAGTCTTCCACACATTTCTTAATGAAGTCTGTAACGACTGTGGCATATTCATTCAAGTCCGTTGCCGAGTCCTTGAACATTGCCCAGTCTACAGACTCCAAACAGTCCTGTAGTTGTTCCTCTGCCCCCCCCCCCCAACCAGCTCTGTGCTGTCCTCACCTCTGGGGGTGCGCTAATTGCTGCCTGTAGGCAGGGAGAAGCAGCACCGCATGTGGTTGGATTTACCCGAAGTGAGGGCGAGGGGATAGAGCGGTAAGCATTCTTGATGGTGGTGTTAGCAGTGGTCGAGGGTGTTTGGTCCTCTGGTGCAGCAGGAGACATGTTGGTGGAAGTTAGGGAGCGATTTCTTGAGGTTTGCCTTATTGAAGTCCCCAGCAATGGTGGTAAAAGCCTCGGGGTAAGACGTCTGGTGTTTGTTGACCACGGCGTGCAGCTCCTCCAGTGCCAGACGGACGTCTGCCTGGGGTGGGATGTAGACCGCGGTCAGGATGATGGAGGTGAATTCCTCGGAAGGTAGAAGGACGGGCACTTCACCGCCAGATGTTCGAGATGTGGAGAGCAGGAGTTGGACAGGACTGCCACGTCTGAGCACCACGCAGAGTTGACCATGAGGCAGACGCCCCCTCCTCTCCCTTTCCCCGATGCCAGTGTACGGTCCATGCGGTGGATGGAGAACCCTTCAGGCTGGACCGCTGAGTCTGGGGAGCTGGGGGTGAGCCATGTCTCTGTGAAACAGAACACACAGCATTCCCTCAGCTCCCTTTGATAAAGCATTCCCTCAGCTCCCTTTGATAAAGCATCCATTCGAAACACTTAAGTTCGCTTGTTTTTATGGTCATATAAATCCTAACTGTGACAGATGTAACTCTGAAGTGGCCTCACTGACCCATATGTTTTTGTCCTGCCCACTTTTGGAAAAATATTGGAAGGACATTTTTGATACTATTTCTCTAGTCTTAGGTATTGATTTACAACCTCATCCTATAACTGCAATTTGTGGGCTACCAAAGTTAGATTCTATTCATTTGTCCCGCTCCGCCCGTCGGCTGATCGCTTTTACCACATTAATCGCCAGAAGATCTATTTTATTTAAATGGAAAGACTCCAACCCTCCGACCACACTCCAGTGGTATTCTGAAACGATGTCATGTTTACATTTAGAAAAAATTAGGAGTGACATTGTTGAACCCTGGGTTAAATTTGATAGGACTTGGGGAAAATGTATTCAACACTTTCACACAACATAAATTGTTCCCTCTCTAACCGTTATAAATACATATTATTATTACTAAATTACTCATCCATTTGGGATCAATCTGTTAATATATTACTTAACGAGGCTCCAGCACTTAAGTTATCCCGTGATTACCGGAGCGCAAGGCAAATTGGAGCAAAAGGTAATTTAAGGAAAAAATGTTGAGGTCTCTTGTTTGTGATTGCTGAATATGTCAAATTTATCTGAATTGTTGCCAGCCTCCAATATCCCCCTCGCATGGCTGAACCACTATCCAATGTTCTGATTAAAACTAGATTTAAACGCATCCAAATGGTACAGAATAAAGTTTACAAAATTCCTTACTCACAATTAGCTAATTAGTGAGAAAATCGCGAGCTGAGATAAATTGATCATTTCAAGTGCTGGAGTAACTCAGCAGGTCAGGCAGCATCTGGAGAAAAATGATAGGTGACATTTTGGACCGAGAGCCTCCGTCAGAATCTGAAGAAGGGTCCCAACCTGAATCGGCACTTATCCTTTGTCTCCAGAAATGCTGCCTGAACCGCTGAGTTACTTCATAGTCTGAAGAATGGTTCCGACCTGAAACATCACCTAACCTTTTACTCCAGAAATGCTGCCTGGCCCACTGAGTTATTCCAGCACATTGTGTCTATCTTTGATATAAAGATCGCATCTGCAGTTCTTTGTTTCTACTGATCATTTCCAGTTTGGCAGGTTACAACTAATGAGGTGTACCACAGGATCAGTGGAGAGCCTCTACTATTTACAATCCATGTATTAGATGAAGGGACTGAGTGGATGTGGCTGAATCAGGCCATTCGGCCCATCAAATCTACTCCGCCATTCAATCATGGCTGATCAATCTTTCCCTCTCAACGCCACTCACCCGCCTTCGCCCCGTAACCCCTGACACCCTTACTAACCAAGAATCTGTCAATCTCTGCCTTAAAAATCCCCAATGACTTGTCCTCCACAGCCGTCTGCGACTCTTGTCTGTGGGTCTGTGGGGAGGAGATAGAGATGAAAAGTGTGGCTTTGGGGAAGAAGCTGTGGAAGAAAGATCTTCTGATGAAACCTGCTCACTAACTGCCTGGGAGATAATGTCCTGATGTTCGGAGGTGGGTAAAGGTCCACAGGAGAACGGGAAGGTCAGCGGGCTGGTGTCCAGCTTCGGAAAGTTCAATGACAATGCCTGAGGCTACAACAGATCTGAGATATGAATGATCGAGACTTGTTGATGCAGATTCTCTTACCTCTCTTTCAAGATCAGTTCTCATGAATGGTTATTGATGTTATCTCAATTTTTCTCTCAACATACTCTAACCAACCTGGGAGTATTTCCAGAATCCTTTGATCCGATTAGGGAATGGAGGGGTGCAGATCTAGCGTGGGAAGGTGAGATTAGTTTAGTTTGGCTTTCCTGTTCAGCACGAACATCGTGTGCCAAAGGGACTGTTCTGTCACTGTATGCTCTATGTTCTCATCTGCATTTAATATCTCCCTATAAATCTCGCTGCCACTCTGCAGACTCAATTTCTTTCTCCGATTAAGTCTCAAGCCCAGTTTCTCAGGGATATAGGTGCCGCCATTCACAAACTTGCTGAAACTATATTCAGAATAAAAAATATATACAAAACAAGAACTGTGCAAAATCCCTTCCTACATTCTCAATAGACAATAGACAATAGGTGCAGGAGTAGGCCATTCGGCCCTTCCAGCCAGCACCGCCATTCAATGTGATCATGGCTGATCATCCCCAATCAGTACCCCGTTCCTGCCTTCTCCCCATATCCCCTGACTCCGCTATCTTTAAGTCCAATCTAGCTCTCTCTTGAAAGCATCCAGAGAACTTGCCTCCACCGCCCTCTGAGGCAGAGAATTCCACAGACTCACCACTCTCTCTGAGAAAAAGTGTTTCCTCGTCTCCGTTCTAAATGGCTTGCTCCTTATTCTTAAACTGTGGCCCCTGGTTCTGGACTCCCCCAACATCGGGAACATGTTTCCTGCCTCTAGCGTGCCCAAACCCTTAAGAATCTTATATGTTTCTATGAGATCCCCTCTCATCCTTCTAAACTTCAGAGTGTACAAGCCCAGCCGCTCCATTTTCTCAGCATATGACAGTCCCGCCATTACTGGAATTAACCTTGTAAACCTACGCTGCACTCCCTCAATAGCAAGAATCTCAGCGGCTACACATACATTCAATAGCGTTATTTTAGTTTTAGTTTAGTTTAGTTTAGTTTAGAGATACAGAGCGGAAACAGGCCCTTCGGCCCAATGGGTCCATACAGACCAGCGATCCCCGCACACTAACACTATCCAACACACACACTAGGGACAATTTACACATACACCAAGCCAATTAACCTACAAACCTGTACGTCTTTGGAGTGTGGGAGGAAACTGAAGATCGCCGAGAAAACCCACGCGGGTCTCGAGGAGAACGTCCAAACCCTGTACAGACAGCGCCCGTAGTTGGGATCGAACCCGGGTCTCCGGCGCTGCATTTAATGTCTTTAGTAGTGTTCACAGAACACTGGGCGGCGCAGCGGTAGAGTTACTGCCTCACAGCGCCAGAGACCCAGCTACGATCCTGACTACGGGTGCTGTCTGTATGTAGCGTGCACATTCTCCCCGTGACCTGCGTGGGTTTTCTTCTGTATCTCCGGTTTCCTCCAAGGCTTGTAGGCTAATTGGCTTTGGTATAATTGTAAATTATCCCAGTGTGTGCAGGACATTGTTAGTGCGCTGGGGTATCGCTGTTCAGCATGGACTCCACGGGCCTGTTTCCTCGCTGTATCTCTAAACAAAACAAAACTAAGCTATCATTACTCCAGCACCCTTGCCACTCATGTGGCCACTTGAAGTGAAATCCCTTCTCTGGGCTTCAGGGGCAACATCGGGAACAATCTTCCTGCATCTAGCCTGTCCAACCCCTTAAGAATTTTGTAAGTGTCTATGAGATCCCCCCCTCAATCTTCTAAATGACGGGGTGTAGGGGTGTAGTGAAGGAGGCAGGTGTAAAGCCGGTGTTGGCCAAGTGATGCATGCCTCGGCTTGTCACCACAGAGATTCCACCTGCTGCACTTTGCTCCTGTCACTCTGTTCCAATTCCTGGGGACATCAAGAAATGTAGATCTCCCACCAGCTGCAGACATAGCACGACAATGATCAGTCACTAGGTGTGGCTTTCCGTCGTGTGGAGGCTTGTGTACCGAGTTCTCTTGTCAATTCCCCCTCCACTTCCCACCACACCTCCCAAATTCCAGACTACAGAAAAAGTGTATGAAATATAGCAATAGCAGTTCCGTTAATGTATTTGAGCAAGAGAGGAACGTCACCAGTGGGGACATATGCTTAAAGCCCTGTCCCACGGTACAAGTTCATTCCAAGAGCTCTCCCGAGTTTGCCCTGATTCGAACTCGGAGATTTACGGTAATGGCCGCTCGTTGCTACTCGGGGCTCTCGTGGACATTTTTCACCATGTTGAAAAATCTTCACGAGTCTTCCCGAGCTTACCTGACGTCAGCGAGTCTTCCCTAGTACCTGCCGTTAGCGTTACGAGCCGCTAAGAGACGACCCCGAGCTCCGACGTACCCGCTACGTTCATTCTCCGTGCCTGCCACGAGTCTGATTTTCTTTAAACTCGGGAGAGCTATTGGAATGAAGTTCTACCATGGGACAAGGCCATTACAATACTCTGTTGTGCTGCAGCAAGCAAGAATTTCATTGTCCTATCTGGGACACAAGACAATAAACTCTCTTGACTTGACTTGACTAGACTTGACTAATCACATTGTGTTGGACAAGATGGAGCAATGAAGAAGAGTGGAGTTTAGATGGATGAGGTAGGACCTCATTGAAACATACTAAATAGTGAAAGGCCTGGATAGAGTGGATGTGGAGAGGATGTGTCCATTAGTGGGAGAGTCTAGGACCAGAGGGCACAGCCTCAGAATAAAAGGATGTTCCCTTAGGAAGGAGATGGGGAGGAATTGCTTTAGTCAGAGGGTGGTGAATTGGTGGAATTCATAGTCACAGAAAGCTGTGGAGGCTAAGTCAATAGATATTTCTAAGGCATAGATAGATGGATCCTTGATTAATACAGGTGTCAGGGGTTATGGGGAGAGGACAGGAAAATGGGCTTGAGAGGGAAAGATAGATCAGCCATGGTTGACAATAGACAATAGACAATAGGTGCAGGAGTAGGCCATTCGGCCCTTTGAGCCAGCACCGCCATTCAATGTGATCATGGCCGATCATCCCAAATCAGTACCCCGTTCCTGCCTTCTCCCAATATCCCCTGACTCTGCTATTTTTAAGAGCCCTATCTAGCTCTCTTGAAAGCATCCAGAGAACCTGCCTCCACCTCACTTTTTCTGCAGTCTGGAGTTTGCGAGGCGTGGTGGGAAGTGGAGGGGGAATTGACAAGAGAACTCGGTACACAAGCCTAATGAGGCAGAGAATTCCACAGACACCACTCTCTGTGAAAAAAAGTGTTTCCTCGTCTCCGTTCTAAATGGCTTACTCCTTATTCTTAAACTGTGGCTCCTGATTCTGGACTCCCCCAACATCGGGAACATGTTTCCTGCCTCTAGCGTGTCCAAGACCTTAACAATCTTGTTAAGGGCTTGAATGGCAGAGTGGACTTGATGGGCTGAATGGCCTAATTCTGCTCTTATCACTTATGAACTTTTGAACTATGAACATAGAGACAGCGTTCACTGGTGTCGCTGGCGAGGCCCATTGCCAATTGTCCTTGAGAAGATGGTGGTGAGACACCATGGGGGGGGGGGGGGGTCTCATTCACCTGTTGCCCTAGTCCTTAGAGACAGCTGTTGTACGTTTGGGAACAGCTGTTGAAGTAGTCCGTGCAAGTAGCTGTAGTGCATTATATACCTAGGGTGGTACACACACACACGCGCAGGTACATCATTATGTGCTGGTGGTGGGTGGATTGAATGTTTAAGATGGTGAATTGGGCATCAGTCAAACAGCCATGTTTTGGAATGCGTTGACTTTCTCAAGTACTGTAGAAAGTTCATAGCTTTGTAGGGAATGTAAATCCCATCACATTCCTGCCTTCTGCATTGTGGGTGGTTTAAAGGCCTTGGGTCGTGAGGAGGTGATCACTCATCGCAGGTTTCCCTCAAATTAGGCGATAATTCTGGCTAAATGGAGGCCCACTGTCGTGCTGGCTGGTGGGACACGTTTAGGATTACCAACAGCTGCGGAGAAAATATATGTGCATCTTTCACTTTGATACACTAATTATTTGGCCTTTTCTATAATAGATTAGGGATAGATCAGTAATAGATTACTGATTGGGGATGATCAGCCATGATCACATTGAATGGCGGTGCCGGCTGGAAGGGCTGGAAAATGACGTGCTGCGCTGCTTGCTGGTCTGCTCCACACACGCAGGCTGCCGATGAACGCGGTCGTGAACACCGCTACCGAGGTGGCGTTGATTGATTTGACAGATAGCATTGCAACTGTTTAATCTGGAGAGTCATAGCTGAAATCGTAGCTAGAAGCACAAGGTGTCTGAAGGGGTGGGTGTAGGAATGGAAACAGGTCCTAGAGAGGTGAAGGGCATCAGGTGAGGAGGTAAATTATGCAACCTGGATTTTCTTGGTGCTGAGTGGGATCAGTTCAGTTTAGTTTATTGTCACGTGTTCCGAGCTACAGTCCAGAACCGGGGGCCACAGTTTGAGAATAAGGGGTATTTAGAGCAGCCCGGCTTGTACACTCTGGAGTTTACAAGGATGAGAGGGGATCTCATTGAAACATATAAGATTGTTAAGGGTTTGGCACGCTAGAGGCAGGAAACATGTTCCTGATGTCGGGGGAGTCCAGACTAGGGGCCACAGTTTAAGAATAAGGGGTAAGCCATTTAGAACAGAGACGAGGAAACACTTTTCCTCACAGAGAGTTGTGTGTTTGTGGAATTCTCTGCCTCAGAGGGCGGTGGAGGCCTGTTCTCTGGATACTTTCAAGAGAGAGCTAGATAGAGCTCTTAAAGATAGTGGAGTCAGGGAGTGTGGGGAGAAGGCAGGAACGGGGTACTGATTGGGGATGATCAGCCAGGATCACATTGAATGGCGGTGCTGGCTCGAAGGGCCGAATGACGTCCTCCTGCACCTATTGTCTATTGTCTATATTGAAAAGCTGTTGTTGCGTCCCAACCAGTCAGCGGAAAGACCTGCTCAGTTGGTAGTACTGAGGGACACAAGGACCTGACCTGATCTCCCAAGCAACGCTCGAGATGGCTATCGCAAGAAGAATGATACAACTGCACACACATCCATCCAGAAATCAGTTCAACGGTGCAAGAACAACTTGCACCAAAATAAGAGTTAAATTTCTAATATGGCCCAATTCAATACACTCCAGCTTCATTCCAGAAATAACTGCTATTCCTAGCTTTGTTTCTGTGAAGTACAGAGCTCCACATACAGATTATTAGACCACGCTGTTATGATCAATGTGCATGGATTAGTTTAGTTTACTAAAGCCACGTGTACCGAGGTACAGTGAAAAATCTTTTGTTTGCATTGTTTCCAGCCAAAGAAAAGACTATACATGATTATAATGAAGCCATGTCGAGTGTACAAATACAGGGTACAACATTTGGTGCGGGGTAACGTCCTAAAGATTCAAATTAAAGATAGTTTAGTTTAGTTTAGTCTAGAGATACAGCGCGGAAACAGGCCCTTTAGCCCACCGTGTCCGCACCAACCAGCGATCACACATACACTATCCTACTACACACTAGGGAAATTTACAATTTTTACGGAAGTCAATTAATCTACATTAAATTGGATATTCAATTGAAATAAGTTGTTTTTCTTAAAAGATGCTACCATTGACTAAGCAATGAATGCGCCACAAGGTGAATGACACATAAAGGACTAGTCACTTTATTTTATGGGCTTCAAAGAAAGAGCTAATTTGGCAGCTAAAGACCTCCAGGTGACTAATATTCCTTGCAGTGTAATTTCACATAATCTTTCGGTATTCTCTTTCTAATTACCAGTCAATTGTACTAAGCCGCATAATTGAGTCAAAATCTGTGGGAGAATGTGAATTACTCATATTTGTTTGACATAATGCCATGTTGTTCAAACAATGAAAGAACATTTGTCAGGCACCAAACATGGAACCTGTCTCAGTCAGTGAAACTCCTTCGCCTGAGTCATCAGAAGGATATTTCATTTAGTTTAAAGTAGACAAAAAATGCCGGAGAAACTCAGCGGGTCAGGCAGCATCTATGGTGAGAAGGAATAGGCAACATTTCGGGTCGAGACCCTTCTTCAGACTGATTTAGTTTAGTTTAGTTTAGTTTAGAGATACAGCGCGGAAACAGGCCCTTCGGCCCACCGGGTCCGCGCCGACCAGGTGGTTGCCGGAGGTTGCAGGTAGTGGAAGGTAAGACTTCCCTGGCGGAATAAAACTGGGTGAAAAAAAGGTCTTGCCTGCCACTACCTGCAACCTCCGGCAACCAGCTTCAACTAGCATCGCAACCGGCTTCGACTAACAAATGACTGATTTTTAAAACGGCAACCTATTCGCGCCCGTTTTGAATTTTTTGAAATAATCGCCGGAACATAGAAGAAGCGGAAACCACTTTTGACCATTAGGGAGACTGACCAAAACCTCCGGGAACCTCCGGGAACCACACGGAAACCTTGGGTGGGGTGCAAAGTCTCCAGAGGTTTCAGTTCAGGTTTCCATAGTGGGACAGGGGGCATAACACTATCCAACACACACGAGGGACAAGTATTTTTAAAAACATTTACCAAGCCAATTAACCTACAAACCGGTATGTCTTTGGAGTGTGGGAAGAAACCGAAGATCTCGGAGAAAACCCACGCAGACCGCAGGGACAACGTACACAACTCTGCACAGACAGCACCCGTAGTCGGGATCGAACCCGGGTCTCCGGCGCTGCATGCTCTGTAAGGCAGCAACTACACCGCTGAGCCACCGTGCGGCCCTAGGTTTGAATACTGTGCCAACGTCCCGGCTTGTCATCAAGGCTGAGATGTGAGTGAGTGTGATTTTGGCATAATGTATCTTGACAACTGCAATCAGCAGAATCTACTCTACACAAACTCTCGCAGATAGCTACAAAAGTTGTTCTATAGGCAACCGGGGAACCCAAAGGTAAGCTAAACTATAGAGAGGCAAATGAGCTATTCTCTTGTGTGGATTTAGTTTAGTTTATTGTTACGTCGATGTCACCCTTAATGTGTTTAAGATGAATGCGTATAATCCCCACCTGCTTTTAAAGGACTGCTTTTTTAAATACGTTTTAAATAAGTCCTCATAATGTTCCGTGAAATTCCTATGGATTTTCCTCATTAATGTAAAGTCGTTATTATATAAGCGGGAGTACTTGTTGAACAATTGCGCAAACACTGCAGGGTCGCCTCTCAGCCTCCCATTGCTTCAGGGGACTTTGTCCTTGTCTATCCAGTCTTCAGATAATTTATGCCCTCCGGTCTCGGCAGCATTGTGGTAACGATGCATCAACTCCAGAGTCATGAGACTGCGGGATCAGTGCTGAGAAATGAGCATGTAATGCAGTCCGACTATTTAAGTCAGTGCAGAGAGACAGCAAACAAACACACCAGTCACTATTTCATGTGGATTTAACTGACAGCAGGCACAATTCAAAAAGGAGAAAGTGAAATTCTCTCCAACTAATCATCTCTTTACCACATAACAATAGGACAGATTACCTCATCATTATCCATTCTCTGTGAGATCCAGCTGCACTAAGTACACTGCGGTCAGTTGTGACCGCAGAGGTATTACATTGACAGGAGGGTGTACTGAGATATCCTGGAAGTGATGAAAGACATTTAGTTTAGATTAGTTTAGTTTAGAGATACAGCACGGAAACAGGCCCTTCAGCACACCGAGCCTGTGCAGAACAACGATCCCCGCACGTTAACACTGTCGTATACACACTGGCAACAATTTACAATTTTACCAAGCTAATTAACCTACAAACCTGTACTTCTTTGGAGTGGGTGAGGAAACCGGTGCACCTGGAGAAAACCCACGCAGGTCACAGGGAGAAAGTACAAACTCTGTACAGGCATCACCCGTAGTCAGGATCGAACCCTGAGCTCTGGCGCTGTAAGGCAGCAACTGTAAGGCATGAACTGTACACTGCAAAGGGTCAGGAAGCGAGCGGGCAAGATCATCTCTGACCCCTCTCACCCTGGCCACAAACTCTTTGAATCACTTCCCTCTGGAAGGCGACTCCGGATTGTCAAAGCTGCCATGGCCTGACATAAAAACAGTTTTTATCCATGAGTAGTTGCTCTACTCAACAGCCAAAAATCTGTAGCCTCCCTTTGATCTGGTATTTTGTTGGTGTTTTATCATTAATGTTTTATTATTATTATTAATGTTTAGTGTTTTCTGAGTCATTTGTAACTGTCACTGTATGTCATGTTGTTACTTGTGGGCGGAGCACCAAGGCAAATTCCTTGTATGTGAATACTTGGCCAATAAACGTACTTACTTACTTACAACTCCACCACTGCTCCACCGTGCCACCCTAACATTATGGTTTTTTTTTAAATGTTCATGCTGAGACAGATAAAGAGGAAAATATGGAAGGCAGCAAAAGAAAGGTAGAAAAGAAAGTGGATGACAGGCAGACCCAGGTTCGATCCTGACCTCGGCTGCTATCTGTGTGGAGTTTGCATGTTCTCTCTGTGACTGTGTGGGTTTCCTCCAAGTGCATCAGTTTCATCCCACATCCCAAAGACGAGTGGGTTTGCAGGTTAATTGGCCTCTGTAAAATGAATCATTTTCGCTCAAAGGTTGGTAGGTGCATGGAACAAGCTGCCAGAGGAGGTATTTAAGAAGGAACTGCAGATGCTGGAAAATCGAAGGCAGACAAAAGTGCTGGGGAAACTCAGCGGGTGCAGCAGCTTCTATGGAGCGAAGGAAATAGGCAATGTTTCGGGCCGAAATCCTAAAGGTTTTCAGTCCGAAACGTTGCCTATTTCCTTCGCTCCATAGATGCTGCTGCACCCGCTGAGTTTCTCCAGCACTTTTGCCCACCTTGCCAGAGGAGGTAGTTGAGGCAGATACAATAACAGTATTTAATGGACACTTGGACAGATACATGGATTGTATCGGTTTATCGGGAAATGGGTCAAACACAGGGAAATGTGACTAGCTAAGATTGATGACTAGAAATATAACGAGCTTAAATTTCAAGTGTATTCTGATCAGCATGGATGAGTTGGGTCGAAGGGGCTGTTTCTGTGCTCTAAGACTCTGACTAAGCTAGAGAAGGTGCAGAAAAGATTCACAAACAGGTTATTAGCACTGGAGGGCTTGAGTTATAAGGAGGGACTGTATCCAGGAGGGACTGGGACTGTTTTCACAAAGGTGGCCGAGAGCGACGTTATGGAAAGTTTATAAAATCACGACGGGTCCAGACAAGTTGGACAGGCACCTTGTTTTTCCCAGCATGGGGAAGTCTAAAACATAGCTTCACGGTGAGACGGGCAAGATTTCACAGGGATTTGAAGGCCAAATTCTTCATATGGATGATGGTGGGTATGTGGAAAGGTGGTCGAGGTAGAGGCAGGTTAATTGGCCTCTGTAAAATGAATCATTTTCACTCAAAGGTTGGTAGGTGCATGGAACAAGTTGCCAGAGGAGGTATTTAAGAAGGAACTGCAGATGCTGGAAAATATATTAATTTTATTAGAAGCAATTGTAGAAGGAGAAAGTAATCGACATAACAATTATACAATTATACAATTTTCATACAGCTTCAGTTTTAACATTTTACAAACTGATAAGTGATTCGGAAAAAAGAAAAAAGGAAAGACGGGAAAGGAAGAAGAAAGATACGAAAAAGAAAGAAGCAAAACCCCACAACTAACAAAGAAGTGAAAGAAAACAAAAAGCGGAGATATATTCCACTACCCTTCCCAACGCCCGCTCACCCCGCCCTAGCGTCAGTTTTGAATTTGTGTTCAACCATTCTGCTGTTGAAGAAATTCAATGAAAGGAGACCATGTTTTGGAAAATTGGTCTGATTTGTCAGACAAAACAAGCCTGGGGTGGAAGATTGCAACCTTCACGTGGTCCGCCCTGTTTCGACTAATGCAATCAACTCGACGTGCACAAACGGAAGATCAAATAGAACAAGTTGTCCAACAATTTTAGGCTGTGCACGCCACACGAAAGAAGAAGAAACATGCTTATTTTTTTCTAAATGTAGTGTCATTCTGTTGCAACATTTAACAGACATTTGGACATATATACGACTAGGAAAGGGTCAGAGCGATGTGGGTCAGATGCAGGCAATGGGACCATGGTCGTTACGGACGGGATGGGCAGAAGGGCCTGTCTCCATGCTGTGCAACTCAATTACTCTAGTCTCTGTGGCACAGTTTTGGTGTTTTGTCACTGTGGCTTGTCGCTGGCATTCCACTAGTGTGGTAACATCACCAAGCTGAACCTCCACACATACCTGGGATTCCCACTTCCGAAAATGAATCAACTCATTCCGGTAAATGGCAAAACAGTTCCAACAAATGTACAGTTTAGAATTTCTACCCGATCCATTCCTCTCATTACTTTGTACACCACGATAAGATCAACCCTCATCCTCTGTGCTCCAGAGAATAGAGCCCCAGCCTACTCCACCTCTCCCTATAGCTCACGCCCTCTATCCCTGGCAACATCCTCGTAAATCTTCTCTGTACCCTTTCCAGCTGGATCTATCAGGTGATGCCATTAAGCTTTCTAAATAGGCACAAAATGCTGGAGTAACTCAGCGGGACAGGCAGCAACCCTGGAGAGAAGGAATGGGTGACGTTTCGGGTCGAGACACTTCTTCAGATTCATGAGACTCGATCCGAAATGTCACCCATTCCTTCTCTCCAGAGATGCTGCCTGTCCCGCTGAGTTACTCCAGCATTTTGTGTCTATCTTCGGTTTAAACCAGCATCTGCAGTTCTTTCTTACACAATCTTTCTAAATAACCATGGTAGTTTTTTCTTCCTTGATTGTAAGACTTCAGCATCTTCCCAACAACAGACGGTAACTAACTGGCCTATACTTCTCTGTTAATTGGCTCCCTCCCATGACTTTGATTTTCATCTCACACTTCATACTTAAGCTGCAATTAATCATGTGTGGCAGTGAACTCTCCTCCCTTTTAAGCAATGATCCTCAAAGTGACACATTTGTCCTGCTGAGATGACAAGATGTAAGTTCGAGCACTTACTTATTTGCCCCAGGTGACCAGACTGTTTCTGCAGCTGAATTTTTTGCAACAAATGCCACAGGCATACAACTGATATTAAATAATGTTTAAGAAAGAGCTGCAGATGCTGGTAATATCGAAGGTAGAATATTAGTTTGAGGAAAGACCTATTTCTTTTCTGTTGGCCATGAGCAGGATCTCAAACTGGACATTGGACCAGGTCCAACTTGGTGACCAACTGTATATTGGTTTAACTTCACCAAACCCGCATGTAAGGGTTGGTAAGTTGTGGCATTGTAAGAAGCAATATAGGCAGCCCTGGCAAATATTTATCTATTAACCAACATTATTAAAACAAGTTACCCGGCCAGCATCGATTTGTTATTTTTGCAACTGAGCTAGCGTGAGAAAGTAAGTTGATGCGTTTTGTGTGCTACAACACCCACATGATGATGCGAAGAATCAAAGGAATAAGTTCTGATGTTCAGAATCCAGACTCTGTCGATCTGATCACCCCTTCAAAAATTCGCCTCACTGACTGATTGTAGTCATGGTGTTGTGTGACAGCACCCCATCTCACCCCTTTCCCCCTCCCCTCCCCCCTTCCCTCCCTCCCATCCCCTCCCCCTCCCTCCTCTCTTCCCCTTCCCCTCCTTCCCTACCTCCTCTCCCTCCCCTCCTCTCCTCTCTTCTCTTCTACTCTCCTCTCCCCTCCCCTCCCCTCCCTCCCCTACCCTCTCCTCTCCTCTCTCCTCTCCTCTCTCCTCACCTCTCTCCTCTCCCCTCCTCTCCTCTCCCCTCCCCTCCCCTTCCTTCCCCTCCCCTCCCTCTCCCCTCCCCTCCCCTCCTCTCCTCTCCCCTCTCCTCTCCCCTCCTCTCCCCTCCCCTCCCTCCCCTCCCTCCACGCCCCTGATCAGTGGCCACTGATGCCGGGGAGTGACCTGTCCAGGCCTGCTAGCCAGTATTAGGGATGAGAGCAGGCTCTGAGGGAATGGGGTATTGTCACAGCTGATGGTGTCAGTGCTGAGCCAATTGTCTAGTTTAGTTACAGCATGGAAACGGGCCCTTCGGCCCACCGAGTCCGCACCAACCAGCGATCCCAATCCTTTAACACTATCCTCCACACACCAGGGACAATTTACCATTTCACCAAAGCCAATTTTACTTCGGAGTCACGTGAGTGATTCCGTGAAGAAGGCCCGCCAGGCCGCATGCGCGGCATTACGTCAGCCGCATTGGCGCAAGCACCAGTCTGGCAGGACAGAGCTCCTGCCGGTGGTAAGTTAAACTTAAAAGGTAAGTTTGGTTTTTTACTTACCAGGGGTTTTTAGTCAGGAGCCTCTTTTTACAGAGGGTTTTCCTGCCAGTTTCGCAGCCCGACAAGTTGCCGGTTATGGACTGTGGGGAAATTCCAGTCCGACCGCAAATGCAGATAAACCGGCAAAATTGATCAGGTTGCGAGATAAGGAGCAGCTAACAGTGCAGTTAGTGGCTCCCCAGCCTGCAGGGATGCTGTAAAAACGGCAAGGAATTTAAGCAGAGTCGCTGACAGAGGGGTCAGCGGCTCCCCAGCCTGCAGGGATGCCGTTGGAACGGTAAGGAAGCAACGCTGGAGCCACTGACAGTGGGGTCAGTGGCTCACAGACGTTGGTCCCCAGTCAAAAAATTACTGGGACTCATTCAGCCCTATTTGGACTCAGGTGAGTTGGGCTATAAAGGGTTTCTCCTTATAATAAAAAAGTATGTATTTTATAGTGTTTTGTCTTTAAGTAAAAGCTAAAAGCAAAGTAAAAACTTATTCCTGACTTCAACAGATTCATAAGGTAAGAGATACATGTTATACAAATCCCATTACAAAGGTTATCAAAGAGAATATAACTGTACTATAACAGTAATGCTTTGCAGTATGGGATAAACTGTTTGTTGGTCATTGGGATTTATCTTTAATTATTATTAGCCTTGTCTCCGCCTTGTGGCAAGAGATTGGGGTTATAGTAATCTGTTACAAAACTGAGTAAGAGTAATTGGCAATATAGCAGCTGTGTTGCAGCTGAGCAAATCAAGGAACTGATATTGTGTAAGTAGCAATTAGATTGTTGCTAACAACCTTGTGCTATTGCCAGCTGAAGCTACTTCAGCCACAATGATGAAGTAACAGTATTCAGCATTGCTGAACATGACAATAACTCATTGAACTTGAAACTCCCTACGGTAGTGTGGTCGGTTGAATTCAGTTATTATGAACTGATGTTTAGAACTCTAAGATGAGAAGTTCCAAATACCATCACCTACTCAAAGGTAGTGGAGATTGCATGAGTTACCAATTCTTCAGTTGTTGGTATCAACTAAATATATACACTTAATGCACCGTTGGGTAAGGTTTTGAGTGAATATACATATTTTTCATGCACAAGTTTAAGTTGCTACTCTACAATGGTGACATATGTTAGTCTCATGGTAATTAGGAAGAATATCCTGTAATTAATCTCCTTGCCACTGGTGTATTGTCCAGTTTAGATTGATGATAACACAGAATAGTGTTGGATCTCAAAGTATGATGAAAGCATGATTCAATTCTTCATCAAATGTTTGTCATGTTTGTGCATGTTCACTGTTTGCAAAAATATGTGACACAACAGTGTGGAGAAATATATTCTCGCTTCAATAGGTGGAATGAACTTTATGTCTTCCTCATTAGCTGGGTCTTAAAACAGTCAGCTAGACCTCGTTTGGATTCGTACTATCGGACTGGCCAAGCGTCCATGTTGCCTGCTTCATCAGGCATTATGGCACAACGGTATACAGTTATGCCAAAAAGCAAGAACTTGCTGTTTTAAACTGTGGTTCAAGAGACTGGTCTTTGCACAGTAAAACGATTGTTGACTTACACATTTTCAATGGATTAACTTATGCCTCAGGTTGTCACATTTAGCCATGAGGGTGTTCACTGCAGTATGCATGGATAGCATCCAAAAAAGCAGTACATCTCTATTGAGGGGATCAGAAATGTTTGTTAAATATTAATGATACATTTGATATGATACAAATTACTGAAATTTCCAGTTCATTTTAAGTGATATTGACAATTGTTCAGTTATAGAGAAATTACAGCTGTAACATAAGGGAACTACATTGTCGGGTCCAACCCGGATTTCAAGTTGTTAAAAAGATCTTGATACAAGTACTCACATCACAAGATTATGCAGTTGGTTATTGTAAATGTGTAAACATTACTTCACCAAGGTGTTCCAGCTACATCCTTAGTCATGACTCTAATATCAGCACAACGACGGCAAAACATTGCAAACGCTGTGGCTGGACAGGATGGAATTGACTGTTCATGCCATTACATTTTACATTCTGGTCTACACTAGCAGAGAAGACCAGGGCTGGCATGATTTTTAAGATCATTTTGAATACCCCACGGTCTCATTTTTTATGTTATCAAGGCCACCAGAATCCTTAGAAGTATGGATTCAGCACTGTGTATTAGTTAATAAATAATTGCACAAGAGAAGGTCGGTTCAGACTATTTCAAGGTGGCTGCAACAGGTATTAACATTGACGATTGTATGTCTCATTCCACCAGGTCAGCATCAACGTCAGTATATCATTTTGATAGTGTGTTTACATCTCATTATACTAGGGCAGCAGCTATGTTGGCAGCCAAACGGAAGTATGTGTCCTTCGACCAAATTTTAGCAGCCGTCGGATGGGCAAATGAGCTGATGTTTCATAATTTTAATCATTGGCCAATTGTCAATCCAGGGCTGTTTGCCAAATACATTTAAGTACCTAATTTTAGGGGTACTGTTGTTTGTTTACATTGTTAAATAAACCCTATCATTACATTGAATACAATGTTATTACTAATGCATTTATTTCTCTTTCGAGTCAATCAAATGCAGTGGGATGCCGAGATTGTAATCTGTGGCATGAAATCACAAAGCTTTGAACTCTTCACGGAATCACTCACGTGACTCCGAAGTAAAATAGTAAGATTAAACGAGAACTTACCAGTTTGAAGTTTGATCTTGATTTTATGAGGAGTTACGTTGGTGATTACGTGCCCACCACGCCCAACCCTCTCTCATGAAAGATCATCTGGTGGTTCTCGAGTCACTGATCTTACTGTTTACTTCGGTGTTGTTTATTTGTGATTTCATACTGCTGCTTTGAAGTTTGCTGCGCATGCGGCCTGGCGGGCCTTCTTCACGTAATCACCAACGTAACTCCTCATAAAATCAAGATCAAACTTCAAACTGGTAAGTTTGTGGGAGGAATCCGGAGAAAACCCACATGGGTCATGGAGAATGTGTAAACTCTGTACAGACAGCACCCATAGTCGGGATCGAACCCAGGTCTCTGGCGCTGTAAGGCAGCAATTCCACCGCTGCTCCATGTGCCAATCTTCGTTGGATAACCTTCAAAGTCCTGCCACAGTTGATCAGATGTGCCTGTGTTTGTTGTCAGAATTGCTGTGAATTTTAAAATGGTGAAGAGATTGCTTTGTTCCCCTCTGCTGTTGCCTGATCCTTAATGACAACATACAATGTTAAAGTGCTGCAGTGGTGCAGCTGGTAGCGTTGCTGCCTCACCACGCCAGAGCTCCAGTTTCGAACCTGACCTAGGGTTTCAAAGGTTTCAAAGGTCTTTTATTGTCACGTGTACCGATTAAGGTACAGTGACATTTGCATTACCATACAGCCATACAAGACGCACAACTACATAAAAGTTAACATAAAGATCCACCACATCGGATTCCCCACATTCCTCACCGTGATGGAAGGCAATAAAGTCTAATCTTCCCACACTTTTCTCCCGCGGTCGGAGCAGTCGAACCATATGTCGGGGCAATCGAAGCTCCCGCAGCCGGCGGTCAAAGCCCCCGCTTCGGTGTTTAAGTCTCTGATGTTAAGTCCTGCGGGCTCTCGCGGTTGGAGCTCCCGAAGTCAGTCTTCAGCAGAGACCGCCGGCTCCTTGATGTTAGGCCTCAGTGCGGACGGAGATACGATACGGAAAAAATCGCACCTCCATCAAGGTAAGAGATTAAAAAAAAGTTTCTCCAACCCCCCCCCCCCCCCCCACACCCCACATAAAACAAGCTAAAAACATACATTTAGCACATACTAAAGAAACAACAGAGAAGACTGTTGGCGACGCAGCCATTGCTGGCGCCACCCGGTGGTGTCTGAGTGGAGTTTGCGCGCTGTTTCTCTGACCACGCGGTTTTCTCCGGGCGCTCCGTTTTCCTCCCAAATCCCGAAGACATGCGGATTTGTAAATTAATTGCCCTCCGGAAATTGCCCCGAGTATGTGGGGAGTGGATGTGGGAGGAATTAGAAGAAGCAATAGAATTAGTATGAATGGGTGGTCGCTGGTCAGCATGGAGTTGGTGGGCCGAGTGGCCTGTGTCTCCATGCTGTCACTTTTGTGTGTGTGAAGACGAAAGCTTTGGTACCACAACAGTTGTTGCCCTTTTATATGCCGAAGATATGTGGTTAAATACAGTAAAGAGGATTAACCAGACATGTTGCCAGAGTTGCTACCCCTTTGGCTGATACTCCAAAGCATAAATTTGATTAAATTAATGATTTTAGTCTTTTCTCACCACTAGTTTCTTTAGCATCTGTCATTTCCATTTTTTCATTGTTGTTTATTAAGGGGCGTGAAGGAAAAGGTTCTTAAATTCTCAAAAGTGGTTCACACCAGTAGATCATCCAGTTTTATTTTTATTTGCTGCAAATAGAACTATCCCGATGCTGACACAGTTTTTTGCACAATCCACAAAGGCTCAGGAGCCATATTTTTGCTCTGTTTTCCAAGAAAAAGAACAAAGTCCAGTCCTCACGCTGGAAGTACCGGAGCATCCCGATCCAGGTAAGCCCAGGTAAGCCCCAGGTGGCTGCAGGCCCACGACCCAACATCCCTCTCCTCTCCCGACCCCCCTCTGTGTCCCGGGGGCGCCTCCTGCAGCCGACCTTGAAGGCGCTGGAGGCAATACCCTGGTCCCACCCCCTGCCGGCCCACTCCTCTCGCCCGTGGTCGCCAGCTGTTCCCTCTTCCTCCTCCACTCTCCGGTCTTCAGGGGAAGCTTCCGAGCTTCCTCCTGTAGGCAGCGGCCCACTGGGGCCATCTCCGCAGCGGTGAACCAGGCCTGTCCCCACAAATGGCCGCGGGCCCACCCGAACAGTCTTCGTATGAATAACAATAACTGGCCAAACGTTAAAGTGTTAGTGCGAATCGCAGGGAATTAAATAAAGGCAATGAAATGAATCTGGAATTTACAACATTGGTTTCTGAGCAGCTGTTTGGATTGTTATAAAGATTCATCTGCTTCACTGATGCAAGCAATCTGTCTTCCTGAAACATTGTGATTCTTAATTGTTCCCTGGAAATGTACAGCTCTGGGGGGGATTAGTTGTACCTGTGCAGAGTCCACAATGGTGTTGTCCGTTGAGCCACGGACTCTGCTGCAGTGGCCCAGATTGAACGCTGACCCTGGGCGCTGTCTGTGTGGAGTTTGCACGTCCTTCCTGTGAGATTGGGTTTTCTCTGGGTGTTCCCATTCTCCACAAGCAAATGGCAGGAGTGCAATTAAAAGGGAATAGTTGTGTAGCTCCACGCTCCCTCAGAAGGGAGAGAATGGGATGATAATCACACAACACATTTCAACGAGATTTTAATGGTCAAATTTAGATTTTCCAAATGTTAAACAATTGGCTGAAAGGTAGCCTCCTTTTGCTCTGGTATTTTATTTCATGTTTAAACTAGAATGTTTTATTATTAATGTTTTAATGATTTATGTTTTATTCTTAATTGTTTACTGTATGTCATGTTGTCACTTGCGAGCGGAGCACCAAGGCAAATTCCTTGTATGTGAGTACTTGGCCAATAAACTTATTCACTCATTCACTCACTCATTCATTCATCCGTCCGTGTGTATTTGGGAATATAGATCAACAACAATCTGTTAGAGGAGCATCCGCGAAGGGAAATGGTTAATACAGGTATCGGGGTTACGGAGAGAAGGCAGGAGAATGGGATTAAAAGGGAAAGATAGATCAGTTATGATTGAATGGCAGAGTAGACTTGATGGGCTGAATGGTCTAATTCTGCTCCTATCACTTATGAAGTTATGACAGTTGATATTTTGTGTTGGGACTCTTCATCTGGACTGAACGAGCAGAGGAGAAATATCAATATAAAGATCTTGGTGTCTCCTGCAACTATCTGTCAAATCTGTGCATTCTCATGGGAAGGTATTACCAAGAGGAAAGGGTACAAGGCTGTTCTTAACGCCCCCCCACTTGGAAAAAAAATACAATACAATATAACATTGACTCATAGAAATGCCTGAGCCTGAGTCCGTGCATCAGAAGCTTAAGCGGTGCATGACGTTTACCACCCCCTGCACTTGCCCCTTCAACCATCTCATGCGTTCTCTGTGGAACACCCGATGGACCCCACAATGGTCTTAACTCAACCAGGGTGGAAGCAAGACCTTGGTTCACCTGGAGGACTGCCCAAGAATAAGTGAAGGACAGGAGAAGCAGTGACATTGGAAGCTTTATCAGTGAAAATGTCGAAAATGGGAATAGAATATTTAAGAATGAACTGCAGATGCCGGCAAAATCGAAGGTAGACAAAAATGCTGGAGAAACTCAGCGGGTGCGGCAGCATCTATGGAGCAAAGGAAGTAAGCAACGTTTCGGGTCGAGACCCTTCTTCAGACTTCAAACAGGGGAATATAATAGGTAACTTGAGACTGGGTATCAAGTTCTAGAATAAAGGGAAAGACTTCGAGGGATGGATTCCAAGTCAGTTTATATCACGAGGCATAAAACAAGATAATTGAAAGATTGACAAAAATGGCAGGCAGTGGCAAAATTATTTAAGAAGGAACTGCAGATGCTGTAAAAATCGAAGGTAGACAAAAATGCTGGAGAAACTCAGAAACTGAGAAACTGAGTTTCTCCAGTATTTTTGTCTACCTTCGATTTTTACAGCATCTGCAGTTCCTTCTTAAATAATTGAAAGATTTCTCACTACTGATAATGTACAAGAGAGATAACTTAATATGCAAATCCAGTTATCGAGTGAGTTACAAAATATTTAACCATTAACCATGTATGTAAATTGAAAGGTTGTTTTAGATTTCCTGGGACTTTCCTGCTGTGAATGTTATCAAAGTTTACTGAGGAATTTTTATGGTGATATGGCTTTCGCAGGTTATTTAAATCTATCTCTGTGCGTAAGAAGCTCAAATAGAGCTTTTCCGTAAAAATACAGAGAAGGATGCAGGATGGTCCCAAGGCACTACAGCTTCGACGGAATTTGGCAGTCATAGTCTTGTTCGAGGGTCTGGTATCTCCATGGTCTTGTTTAGAGAGGACTGTATGTGGAAGTCTAGCACTGTGCTGGGCAAGATACATGAGATGGCGGAGAATCAGGGAATACAATATACTACGGTAAAACATAAATTCATGTCCTTGGAGCAGAATGAGGCCATTCAGCCCATCGAGTCTATGCCGCCATTCAATCATGGCTGATCTATCGCTCCCTCTCAACCCCATTCCCCTGCATTCTCCCCATAACCTTTAGATCAGCCATGATTGAATGGTGACTCGATGGGCTGAATGGCCTAATTCTGCTCTAAGGACATGAATTTATGTTTTACCGTAGTATATTGTATTCCCTGATTCTCCGCCATCTCACGCACCTGTTGCTCAAGCTTGCCTTTGTGATGGTGGAGTATATTTGATGGCCTACTGTACATGGCCTATCTCTGTTCCTATGGTTTACAGAATGAGTATATTCTATTCTGCTTACAAACCAACAGTGTGAACATTCAATTCTTGAATTTTTCAATTATTAGCAAACCCTTTTGTTTCTTCCCGCTCGCAGTTCCTTGTTGTTAATCAAAAAACATGCTGGTTATTTCTTGGTACAGTACCCTGAAAATGGTTTAATCAAAAGGAACTCAACTTGTTAGTTCATAGTGACAAGCACAAAATGCTGGAGTAACTCAGTTGGGTGGGGCAGCAGGGGCCCGACATATCCATGTTCCACGTCACCTACCCATGTTCTCCAGAGACGCTGCCCGACCTGCTGTGTTACTCCAGCATTTTGTCTCCATCTCTGAGGCTGGTTCAGAATGCTGGCGCTTGACAAATTGATGCTGCCTGACCCACTGAGTAATTACAGCATTTTCTGTTTTTTTTAAATTTCATGTTTTCAGCATCTGCAGGCTTGTGCTTTCCAGTGAACTGGATCATTTTGCCACTGCCTGCCAAAGGCAAACTACTTTCTCAGACACATCCTATCAAGCCCGTTAAGCTCAAGATGTGAAAATGCATATTTTAGTAGTACTGCATAATAGGCTGTAATAAACCATAGCCTGTTTTTATCTCTCACCCAGTTATATTTTATGTGTAGGGAGGAACTGCAGCTGCTGGTTTTACCCCGAAGATAAATACACAATGCTGGAGTAACTCAGCGGGACAGGTAGCATCTCTGGAGAGAAGGAATGGGTGACGTTTTGGGTCGAGTCCCTTCTTCAGACTGCGAGTCAGGGGAGAGGGAAACACAGAAATATGGAAGGGTAAGGTGTGAAAACAAGAGATCAAAGGGGACAAGGCTCAAGGAAAATGTATTAAAGAAGGAACTGCAGATGCTGGAGAATCGAGGGTACACAAAAGGCTGGAGAAACTCAGCAGGTGCAGCAGCATCTAAGGAGCGAAGACAGTCTGAAGAAGGGTCTCGACCCGAAACATCGCCTATCTCCTTCGCTCCTTAGATGCTGCTGCATCCGCTGAGTTTCTCCAGCCTTTTCTGTACCCTCAAGGAAAATGTAGAATGGATCATTGTTAGCTAGGGGAAGGTGACAATGAGGCATATAAAGGTTTTATGTTAACTTTAATAGTCCTTGAGTAGATTTTCAAGGCAGTACTGGCAGCTGGCATACAGTTGGACCTTTAGGATACTCAGTACTTAAGCAAGTGTGATAAGCCAGAGAGCTACTTTATACAGATATCGTATCTTTACATTTCCTGTATCATTCTTGGTACTCGCATTATTGTTGGTTTTATGCATCATTGATTAAGGTTATAGACATAATACCTGCTTTTCACCAAGCTGCCAACTATGCTAGTTAATGCTTGCAAGAAGTATTTTAAAAGTTCACGGGAAGAATCAAGTTTTAACATGTGTATTTATTTCCGAAACTATTTAGCCTGTGATGGAAACATTAGCATTCGCTGCCTGCTGCCCAAAAGCGATTGTGTTGATCATTTTGGCAGCTGCTATATAAATCTCTTGCTGTCCCTGGGAAAAATTATCTCATGGTCTCCTGTGACATAGCAGCAGCTGTTTGTTGTACCCCAGCGCTGAAGATTTTCCTTCAGAGAAACAGTGCGGAAACAGGCCCTTCGGCCCACCGAGTCCGAGCCGACCAATGATCACCTGCACACTAGTTCTATCCTGAACACAAGAAACAATTTACCGAAGCCAATTAACCTGCAAACCTGCCCGTCTTTGGAGTGTGGAAGGAAACCGGAGCACCCGGAGAAAATCCACGAGGTCACAGGGAGAGCGAACAAACTCCCAAACAGGCAGCTCCCGTAGTCAGGATCGAACCCCGGGTCCCTGGCGTTGTAAGGCAGCAACTCTACCCCTTCGCCACTGTGCCGGTTCCACTGAGGTTTGGTTCAGTTGAAATATTTCAGAAGAGGATTGTGGCAGGTGACACAGAGGACGATGGTGTCTGGGAGAAGCTGCCAGAGGATGCAGTTGAGGCAGCTTCTAGAACAGGGGTGTGGACCCTTTTCACGTTGGAATGCTGCATTAAGTTAGCTGTAATCTAATAAGGCCACATCCAAGAAACTTCAATTAGATATACTTCAAAATATCCCTCATGACTTACTAATGTGTTATTTGTGGCCGTCAGTCGGGGAGGATTATTTTGTTGAATCTTCTTTTACCCTTTAGTATTTTAAATACGTTCATTTTAAGATTAAAATAAAAATAATAAAAGACAAACAAAAACGTATTAATAAAAATAAAAGGATTTGTTCTACAAAATGTGGATTCATTCAAAAGGCCGCACTTAATGGCCTAGAAGGCCGCAGGTTCCCCACCCCCTGTTCTAGAACATTTAAAATACATTTGGATAGGCACATGGATAGGAAAGGTTTAGAGGGATATGGGTCAAACACAGGCAGGTGGGACTAGTGTAGATGGGGCATCTTGGTTGGCATGTGTGAGTTGGACCTAAGGCCTATTTCCATGCTGTATGTCTCCATAACTCTAAGTCGCGTCATGAGTTCATAAGTGATAGAATTAGGCTATATCTCCTTTAAACTTTGCCCCTCTCACCTTACAGCTCTGCTCTTTATTATTTGATTTTTTCCATCGAAGGAAAAAGATTCTGACTGTCCACCTTATCTATTATTTCATATTCATGTTCATACGCGATAGGAGGAGAATTAGGCCATTCGGCCCATGATGTCAACTCTGCCATTCAATCATGGCTGATCTATCTCTCCCCCTTAACCCCATTCTCCTCCCATCTCCCCATAACCCCTGACACCTTCCACAATATTGCATGTATAGTGGGATTAATAACAAAATTCTCCCTCACAGACTGGCACTGTGCATAATGTTCACTAAACCGCCAAGGCACTTAACACGAAATGGAAGATTGTCTATTTTGTAAATGATCAAAAGCTGTAGGCAACTTGGAGAAAGGAAGTTCCCACATGTGACAGTGTGATAATGATCGGGTGCAGGCTGAGAGATGTTAATGGAAAGATAAATACTGGTCTGGTCCCAACCTTCCTGTGAATGGGACGAGTTGCTCAATTACCTGAGAACCAGACAGGGCCTCAATTGAGACTTGTACCTGAACAGAGTTCATGGTACATTGAGCAATACAACACAGGAACTGACCAATTGGCCTACATGTCTGTGCGAACATGAAGCCAAGATAAACACATCTCATCTGCCTGTTCCAGATTCAGAGAAACAGAACCTAATTATTGCAGCACTCAATAGCGCAGAACACTACCGTCTACATTTCAATCTTCATCCTTGAAAAAGGACTTGGCGAAAACTACCACATTTACACTCATTTAAATGTTGAAGTCTGAAGATGGGTCTAGACCCAAAACGTCACCCATTCTTTTCTCCAGAGATGTTGCCTGTCCCACTGAGTTTCGTTTAGAGATACAGCGTGGAAACAGGCCCTCCAATACAATACAACACAATTATGTATTGTCATTTGAACCTCAAATGAACTTCAAACGTAATTTGGCTTCTGCAGTCATACAACTAGAAAAGAACCAAGACACACAACCAACATAATTTACACAAACATCCATCACAGTGAATCTCCATCTCACGCTGATGGAAGGCAAAGTTTTGTCTCTCCCCTGTGTTCCATTTTTCTCCCGATGTTAAAGCCCCCGGCGGGCGATGGCAAGTCCCACGGCCGTTAAGACCACGCTGGGCGATGTAAGGCCCCGCTCCGGGTCTTACTGTTGGAGACCCCAGCAAGTCCACGCCAAAAGGCGATCCCCGCACATTAACACTATCCTACACCCAATAGGGACAATTTACACATACACCAAGCCAATTAACCTACATACCTGTATGTCTTTGGAGTGTGGGAGGAAACCGAAGATCTCGGAGAAAACCCACGCAGTCACGGGGAGAACGTACAAACTCCGTACAGACAGCACCCGGGTCTCTGGCGCTGTTGGGCAGAAACTCTACCGCTGCGCCACTGTTCTGCCCAGTTTGCCAATATTGCAGCTTTGAAATAAAATTCAGCAGCTTGAATGTTGAAATGGTATCTTAAATAATGAGTAGGAAGGAACTGCAGATGCCGAAGATAGACACAAATAGCTGGAGTAACTCAGCGGGACAAGCATTAAGCGGATTAATGAATGAAGTACACTGCACTAACTTTCTAAACCACATGTTGGAGAAGGTATTTGGACATCACTTTGTGTCCACTCTATGTTACAGCATTGTAAGAATCCCTTGGGAATACAATCTGGGGAGACTCTCTACAGCAATCCCAGTTTGTCCACAGCACACATGGACAAGTTGCTGCACATAAACTCCCCCGGCCATTCTACCTTTACCAGCCTTATAAGTTATTTTCAAACAAGTACACACTCATTCTGATATGAAAAAAACAATGTAATGTTTACATTCCTAAAAGAAGTTGACAGTGAGAGCTTGGTCTCGTCAGCAGTGTTTGTGGACAAAGACTCTACATGTTGATACTGAGTTCCTCTCCACTTTTTCTTTAAGATATCGTTAACCCATGAAGGAGAGTTGGTTAACACCAGTGAATGAACGGACAGACAATGGATGAAAGCTCTATTGAACCAGCAGCATGAGTGTGAGAGTGGCAAATACATCATAAGGTCATAAGTGATAGGAGCAGAATTAGGCCATTCAGCCCATCAAGTCTACTCCACCATTCAATCTTTCCCCCCCCAACCCCATTCTCCTGCCTTATCCCCGTAACCCCTGACACCTGTGAATGAATTTCACTTCAGCTAACACCGCACTGGTTTTCACGTCATAAGTTAGTGCTGTGTTTCTGTGGGATGCTGATTAGAAAGAGGATGAGGAAGGGATAGAGAACGAAGGAGGATTTACACTATTTTGTTATCTCCAGCAGCTGTTCTCACTTTAAGGTAGACACTATTTTGTCACATTCTGCAGGTTTTTGATGAACCGAGTGTTATTTATTTCAGAGCCATCCACGTATCTGCAGTCAGGTTCCTGATCGACGTGGAGCAGCTTCTAAATGTACAAGCAAAAGCTGCCATGAGAGATGTGCACATCTCACAATTTTTTTATATTTGATCAGGGTATTCTGGTTCCATCACACCCTAATTCTGGTGCCAGCTATCACACTCTAGCTCTGGACAATTCAGAGGTTGATGCAGTTGACCAAATATAAACACAATGGACTGCAGATGCCAGCTAACGAAAAGAGACACAAAATGCTGGAGTAATTCAGTGGGTCAGGCAGCATCTCTGGAGTACAAGAATAGACGATGTTTCATAACATCATAAGAGATAGGAGTAGAATTATGCCATTCGGCCCATCAAGTCTACTCCGCCATTCAATTATGGCTGATCTATTTCTCCGTCCTAAGCCCATTCTCCTGCCTTCTCCCCATAACCTCTGACACCCGCACTAATCAAGAATCTATCTCTGCCTTAAAGATATCAACTGACATTTCCCCCACAGCCTTCTGTGGCAAAGAATTCCACAAGTTCACCGTTTTGGGTCAGATGAAGGGTTCCGAAAGAAATCTTTGCCCATCTATGTCCTCCTGAGATGCTGCCTGGCCTGCTGAGTTACTCCAGCACTTTGTGTCTTTTTTTTGTTTCCCTCAACAATGCTCCCTCAATCCCACAGTTGAAATTCTCCATACAATCTTGTTGTGAATAAACACAACCCTTGGAGGGTAACTTCTGTTGATTCAGCCATAAGTTCAATATCTCCAAAATACTGTTGTCTCCCAAAATACTCGAAACTGTCCATCTTTGCTTTGAAGGTAGACAAAAATGCTGGAGAAACTCAGCGGGTGAGGCAGCATCTATCTTCTTCTTCTTGCGTATGGCGTGCACAGCCTAAAGTTGAAGGACAACCTGTTCTGTTTGACCTTCTGTTTGTGCACGCCAGGTTGATTGCATTTGTTTAAACATGGTGGACCACGTGAAGGTTGCAATCTCCCACCCCAGGCAGCATCTATGGAGAGAAGGAATAGGTGACTTTTCGGGTCGAGACCCTTCTTCAGACTTCTTTGCATTGAGGATGGGTGAAGACCTCAGCAGCTTTGAGAACCTCTCAGAATCCCATTGGTAGGCCGTAGGGTTTGGAAGATCTCATGGCTCTGATACAGCAGATTTTGTTAAATCGTCTTTTTTTTGACAATGGCAATTCCTCCTGTTACCTGCTACAGCAAGATTCAAAAGACAACTACGGAGATAGGAAAGGTTTAGTGGGATATGACCCAAATGCAGGTAGATGGGACTATTGTAGATGGGGTATCTTTTCAGGCATGGGCAAGTTGGACCGAAGGACCTGTTTCCGTGCTTTATGACTCTATAATTATGATTGAAAGGCCAGCTGCTAAAGTCCAGCACCTTTAGCTTCTTCATCCTCCTGCTGCAGGTGGATAGAAGATAGAACATAGATGAGTACAGCACAGGGTCTGGCCATTCGGCCCATAACGATTGTGCTGAGTATCAGAATCAGAATCAGAATCAGAATCAGAATCAGAATCAGATTTTATTCGCCCAGTATGTTTCACAACATACGAGGAATTTCTCTGGCCAGGTCAGTCATACAATTAAAAGCAACAGATCACTCAAATACACTTCTTCTTAAAGTATAAAATAAGAAATGGTGCAGGAAATGTATTATGTTATTTTTGGCTTATATCATTGTAATTTACATTACTTACAATGAAGAAAATAAAAAAAAACCCAAAAAACCCACAAAAAAACAAATTTTTACATGAACATCCACCTACTACACATTCTCCTACACATTCCTCACTGTGATGGAAGGTGAAATAAAGTTCAAGTCTCTTCCTACCTCTGTAGTATGATGCCAAGGCCAACTCTTATCAGGTTCACAGCTGAACTGAAGAAAAGCAAGTGTGCCCTTTCTGGTCATTATGCTGCACATCTACCGTGTGCTATCGCATTGGAGCCACCTTTATCTAGCATCTAGCCACATGGTCATTGAACCCCAGTCAAGCCCGTGAATGCAGGCTCTGTCCCTACAAAGGTTCTCCTGCCTCTTCATTTGCCCGACAGCCTCCCATTGCAGATCAGTGTCCCAGAAAAACAAACAAACTTTAAGCTGATATAAAAAAAATGTAAAGAAAATGTTGGATACACTCAGCGAACCAGGCAATATCTGGGGAGAGAAAAATAACATTAACGTTTGATATCCAGGACCATTCATCAAAACTGGGGTAAAAGAAATCTCACTCCTTCATTAAGGGAAGAAAGTTTGCAGACGAATTATCTATTTGTTGGTGGAAAGATTATCTACTGCCTCCAATCCTTTGAACCTTTTAACATCTTTGCACGGTTTAATTGTGTATTCATAGTTTCCTATTCAACCCCTGAACATTAAACATTCAGTTACCCCACCAGTCTGAAGAAGGGTCTCGACCCGAAACGTCACCTATTCCTTCGCTCCATAGATGCTGCCTCACCCGCTGAGTTTCTCCAGCATTTTTGTCTACCTTCATGAAATAATTGCAGCATTCCATTCATGTCGAACTGAATATTTATTTCCCTTTAATTCATCTCTCCTTCAATAGAGGGAGTACAGAGAAGATTCACCAGACTGATTCCTGGGATGTCAGGACTTTCATATGAAGAAAGACTGGATAGACTCGGCTTGTACGCGCTAGAATTTAGAAGATTGAGGGGGATCTTATAGAAACTTAAAACATTCTTAAGGGGTTGGACAGGTTTAGATGCAGGAACATTGTTCCCGATGTTGGGGAGGTCCAGGACAAGGGGTCACAGTTTAAGGACAAGGGGGAAATCTTTTAGGACCGAGATGAGAAAAACATTTTTCACACAGAGTGGTGAATCTCTGGAATTCTCTGCCACAGAAACTAGTTGAGGCCAGTTCATTGGCTTTACTTAAGAGGGAGTTAGATGTGGCCCTTGTGGCTAAAGGGATCAGGGGGTATGGAGAGAAGGCAGGTACAGGATACTGAGTTGGATGATCAGCCATGATCATATTGAATGGCGGTGCAGGCTCGAAGGGCCGAATGGCCTACTCCTGCACCTAATTTCTATGTCTATTTAACCGTCCTGCAATTTTCCTCTTTAAAAATCTTAATTATTATTATAGACGTTTGCTGAGTATTTCCACAGTCCTCTTGAAAAAAATTGCAGCACATATTAGATAGAATACTGTACAATCCACGTTTCTACTGATGAACCAATGAACTATACGCCACTGAAATAACCAGCTTCAACTTGCAGTGAAATGCCATTGAAATGATATGTGGATTTACTTATCAACAATGACTTCACATTAACCGGATACTTACCATGAAAGTAAGACGATTATATTTACATCCTTTTCCACTTTCCCAGCAGACAGCCATTCATTGTGTTCTAATATTTCATGCTTTCCACCATGGATGCATTATATTGGATGTAGTTTTTTTCTTGACAACAACTTTCACGGCCAGAAGAGTACCACGACATTCAGTTTGCCAGTGCAAACTCATTGAAACAGAATGATCCCAGAATGGAGCAGAACGGCCATAGCCTCAGAATTAAAGGACCTTGCTTTAGGAAGATGAGGAGGAATTTCTTTAGTCAGAGGATGGTAAATCTATTGAGTTCATTGCCACAGGAGGCTGTGGAGTCCGTCAATTGATATTTTTAAGGTGGAGATAGATAGATTCTTCATTAGCACGGGTGTCAGGGGTTATGGGGAGTAGGAGGGAGAGATAAATCAACCATGATTGAATGGCGGAATGGCCAACGATAGGCCGAATGGCCTAATTCTGCACCTATCACTGATGAAGTTATGAACGTTTGTACCGATCTTCTCCTTGTTACTGTCTTCACAAGTGCATCAAAGAATGTGGTGGTTCTTTTGCGACTCATAGAATTGCATGAATCCAGAGTGTTGGCTTCACCACTGCCAGCCGCGTAGAACATTATTCATCTCCATGAACTCCTTTGATGTTGGACCAGCGGGAGAAAATTAGGCAGTGAATTCCTGCAATAGGAAGGTTGTCATTAAACTGGAAAGAGTGCTGAGAAGATTTAAAAGGATGTTGCCCAGACTCAAAGGCCCGAGCTACAGGGAGAGATTAGACAAACTAGGACTTTATTCCTTGGAGCGTTGGAGGCTGAGGGTTGATCTTATTGAGGTTGACCCTTATTCTTGATTAGTACATGTGTCGGGGATTAGGGGGAGAAGGCAGGAGAATGGGGTTGAGAGGGAAAGATAGAACAGCCATGATTGAAAGATGGAGTAAACTTGATGGGCCGAATGGCCTACTTCTGCTCCTATAACATCCGCATTTAGTTTAGCAAAATTATAAGGAGGTGGATGTAGAGTCCCTTTCACAGAATAGGACGGAGGTTTAAGGTGGGAGGGGCAAGATGTAATAGGAACCTGAGAGGCAACGTTTTCGCTGAGATGGTGAATTAATTGAATGATATTGATATTTAATACATTATCAGTATTGAAGATAATGGAATGGAATGAATACTTTATTGTCACTTGTGACTACGCATAGTCAAATTATTTGCTTGTACACCCAAAGTATACAAATAACGGCCACATACGGCGCTGACAAAGTTACAAAGCACGCCGGGTCTCGACCCTAAACGTTGCCGATTCCCTCTCTCCATAGATGCTGCCTCACCTGCTGAGTTTTTGCAGCATTTTTTGTCGACCTTCGATTGTTCCATTAAACACAACACCGGGTACTCCATTGTCCTCCCCCCACCACGCAGCGGTTCTTCCACGCCGGGTCCTCGTTGTCCTTCCCCCACCCCCCCTATTTTTCTTCCCCCCCAGGTCCTCCATTGTTCACCCCCCCCCACACACACAGTGGTCCTCCACGCTCTCATCGACCATCAACTGCGTCACCACCAAGCGAGGCTTCATCGTCGCGAGGCTTCACGGCTGCTTTACCGCTGCCAAGGCCTCACCACTGTCGATGCCCCACTTCACGCCGCCGTTGTGCTGACCCGGGCCCCAGCCGCGGGCTGCATCGGCTGCACCGCCGACCCTGACCGCGACCCGTGAGGCCTTGGCTCCTCCGTCCGACCCGTGAGGCACCGACCCGGGCTTCTACACGGCGATCCGGGACTTATTGAGACCGTGGCAACTCGATAAAGGCCTCCGGATATTGTATACTGTTTCTTCAGTATTCTACAGCGAATATTCCACTGCTTGACAGGGACAGGAACATTTCAGGTTGGAACCCTTCTTCAGACATATTCTGACATTGACATGTCCTGCTGTGCTGCTGCAAGTAAGAATTTCATTGTTCTATCTGGGACATATGACAATAAAACACTCTTGACTCCCAACCCAAAACATCGTCTATTCATGTCCTCCAGAGATGTTGCCTGACTCCAACATTTGCAGTTCCTTATGTCTAATATTCCACTACCCCTATCTTCCACTAGTTCCTCGAGATATCTGAGGACATGGAGGTGGGTAGGTCTCACTCTGGACCCCTGCGCTGATGAATAGGGGAAGGGTTGATTAATAGTCCTCAGCCCCCACCTGCCCAATTCCAAAGATACAAGACACAAAATGCTGGAGTAACTCAGCGGGACAGGCAGCATTTCTGGAAGGAAGGAATGGATGGCGTTTGGGGTCGAGACAATTCAGACGGTCTGGATCTGAAGAAGGGTCTCGACCTGAAACGTCACCCGTTCCTTCCTTCCAGAGATGCTGCCCGTCCCGTCGAGTTACTCCAGCTCTTTGGCGTAAACCAGCTTCTGCAGTTCCTGCCTGCCCAATTCCAAATTGGAATTGAAATCAGAGCTTTGCTATTGTTGATTAAGATTAACTTCAATGGTATAGGAGTAGGGAACCAGAAATCCTTGATGAATGTTTGAATAAACATCTAATACAGAAAAATTAACAACTTATATTTATAATATCCTTTTAGAGAGCGAGGTCCCATCGACGGAATCATATAGACGTACATGGGAAAATGAATTAGGCCAACCCATAACGAAAGATATGTTGGACAAAAGTTTACTATATATACATCAATGTTGGTTAAATGCTAGACATGCTTTAATACAATTTAAAGTATTACACAGATTACACTACTCTAAAGTAAAACTAAATAGAATTTTTCCACATATCTCTCCTATCTGCGATAAATGTCAGCATCTAGAGGCTAACTTAACACATACTTTTGCAAATTGTATAAAAATCAAAAATTTCTGGATTGATATTTTTAGAATAATTTCTGAAGTTGTTAATACTAAACTGAATCCCGACTCAAAACGAATAATGCTTGGAATATCAGAACAAAGACTAACACTTACAACAAGCCAAAGAAACCTTCTAGACTACAGTATAATAACTGGGAAGAAATTAATATTAAAATTTTGGAAAGGTCCTATAACCCCCACAACTAAAACGTGGATTATGGAAATGTCGGAGACCCTACACCTGGAAAGAATCAGATTTGTCTTGTTAGAATATGGTCTTCATTCATCGATTACTTGAAAGGGTAGATTGGTTCGGCATGGGAACCTAACTGAAACTTGGACTCAGGATCAGATGAAAAGTTGCACTTTATACTCTTCGAACCTATCTCCAATGATGTATTAATAGTAAATCATTCCATTCTTCTTTTTTTTTTATCTTGACATTTATGATTTTTTTTATTTTTTCCTCTCACTCTTTTTTACTTTCTATCTATTAAAAAAAATTATTAGAAGCAGAATGAATTCTCAGTTGATAATATTAATAATGTATGATTGATGCATGTTAAATGTTTTCACCATAATATGTGTTTGCTGCTAATAAGAATATATTAAAAAAAAGGATTAACTTCAATGGTGAGAGAGCACACGTGACTGAGGCAGACCATTAATTTTAAAAATATATCACAATGGTTCCACTATTCTTCTTAACAATTTGTACATGAATGACATCTCAGCAATGCAACATGCAATTTGAAAGACAATTCACTTCAAAAGCAAGAAGCTCTTTAAAAGCTCTTCACGTTAGTGTATGAAACGTTTAAATAGATGCTCTTACATTCTTCTGTTAGCTTTATAAACATTGTTGACCTTTTGGCAGGTTTGAAAGCTCTGCATTAGACAGCTGCTGGATGGAGGACATTTGCTTATGTTCATAATCCCGTAACAAAAACGTGAAATGATGTCGGATGTTTAACCATCCGCTCAAACTATTACTAGAAGTGTGACAATATTTTCCTACGCAAAGCACACTGGCATCAAAGCTGAGTTGGACACCTTTGTCTGGCTAGAGTCAGACTCACCTGTAGCCCAGGAGCTGTCAACAAACTGACAAACATCTGTCTTTCAACAATGTCAACTATTATTTTGTTAAAGAAGGAACTGCAGATGCTGGAGAATCGAGGGTACTTTGCAGCAGCATCTAAGGAGCGAAGAGATAGGCGAAGATCCTTCTTCAACTGATAGGCGAAGACCCTTCTTCAGTCTGAAGAAGGGCTCGACCCGAAACGTCGCCTATCTCCTTCGCTCCTGATGCTGCACCCGCTGGGTTTCTCCAGCTTTTTGTGTACGTTTTCATCCCCATCAAGAGTCGCAGCACTAGTGTTCTAGTTCCTTCGTGTGTAGGAAGGAACTGCAGATGCTGGTTTAAACCGAAGATAGACGCAAAATGCTGGAGTAACTCAGCGGGACAGCCAGACAGCATCTCTGGAGAGAAGGAATGGGTGAGGATTCAGTTTGGGTGACGTTTCTTCAGAAGGGTCTCGACCTGAAATGTCACCCATTCCTTCCCTCCAGAGATGCTGCCTGTCCCGCTGAGTTACTCCAACATTTTGAAATTTTTAGGAGTGCAGGAATAAGAGGGGTGATCTTATAGAGGTGTATTAAATCTTTAGGGGAATAGGTAGGGTCAAAGCACAAATACAGAAATGGCAGCGACTCTGAACAAGTATTTTGTTCACGGCAGAAGAAGTTGATTGTATCCCACAGTAGACAGAAATGCTGGAGAAACTCAACGGGTGAGGCAGCATCTATGGAACGAAGGAAATAGTTCTTCAGACTTTGAATGTATCCCAAAATGGGAACGTTATTTCTAGAAAAGCAGTGTTTCAGTTAATAGACCCGCTGTCTCAAAGCGCCAATGAAATAGGTTCAATCCTCACCTCAGGTGCCGTCTGTGTAGAGTTTGCACATTCACCCTGTGATTGTGTGGGTTTCCTCTAGGTTCATCCACATCTCAAAGATGTGCTGGCTGTTGGCTTAATTGGCCTCTGTGAATTGCTTTTGGCCTGTAGTTGACTAGTTGAGCCAGCAGGTGGCAGGATATCTGGGATGAGGGGAGGATGGGTGTTGATGGTCTCCATGGACATGGTGGACTTGAGGCCTTCATCCAAACATGTAGAACCAGCTGCAGAGATAATGGATGTACTGATCGTGATCTAACAAAACGCCATGGATTCTGCAAGGTGTTGCAGGTTAGGAACCTGCAAACATGAGAAACATAGAAAATAGGTGCAGGAGTAGGCCATTCGGCCCTTCGAGCCTGCACCGCCATTCAATATGATCATGGCTGATCATCCAACTCAGTATCCTGTACCTGCCTTCTCTCCATACCCCCTGATCCCTTTAGCCACAAGGGCCACATCTAACTCCCTCTTAAATATAGCCAATGAACTGGCCTCAACTACCTTCTGTGGCAGAGAATTCTACAGACTTCACCACTCTGTGTGTGAAAAATGATTTTCTCATCTCGGTCCTAAAAGACTTCCCCCTTATCCTTAAACTGTGACCCCTTGTTCTGGACTTCCCCAACATCTGGAACAATGTTCCTGCATCTAGCCTGTCCAACCCCTTAAGAATTTTGTAAGTTTCTATAAGATCCCCCCTCAATCTCCTAAATTCTAGCGAGTACAAGCCGAGTCTATCCAGTCTTTCTTCATATGGAAGTCCTGCCGTCCCAGGAATCAATGGGAGGCCCCCCCCTTCTAGGAAGGAGAATGGCAGAAAGCAGGAAACTACAGGAACCTGTCGCTTGACATCTGTCGGCACAGAAACGCTGAAATCCATGGAGAAAGAAGTAGCAGACGGTCATTTTGCAAATCGTAACACAATGCGACCGAAGTCAACAGAGATTAATGAAAGGGAAGCCTTTGGGGATATTGCAAGCAAAGCAAACAGAAGGGAACTAATTGCGCATTTGGATTTCCAAAAGGCATTTGATCAGGTGCCATGTAAACGAATACAGGAGGAATCTATTCAAGCAATGGGTGCAATATACTAGCATGGACAAAGGGCTGGCTGACAGAATATAGAAGAGAAGGGGTAAACAGGCCAACTAAAGGATGGCATGCTGTAACTGGTATGGCGTCATAGGCTACAGTGCCAGGGGCAGTTATTTTCAATCCATTATTATCTATGTCTTGGATGAAGGGACCAGGTGTACAGGAACCAAATACGCTTGGTTAGTTTAGTTTAGGAATACAGGGCGGAAACAGGCCCTTCGGCCGCGCCGACCAGCGATCCCCACACGCTAACGCTATCCTACACACAAGGGACAATTTATACCAAGCCAATAAGCCTATCAAACCTGTACGTCTTTGGAGTGTGGAAGGAAACCAGAGCACCCGGAGAAACCCCACGTGTTCACAGGAGAACGTACAAACTCTGTACAGATAAGCACTTGTAGTAAGGATCGATCCCCAGGTCTCCTGCTCTGTAAGGCAGCAACTCTACCGCTGTGACACCTTGCTGCCCCATTTGTTCTTTCACAGGATGTGACTGTCTCTGGCAATGTCTTTGCCTAATTGCCCTTCAGTTGTTGGTGGAGCAGGCAGCACAGTAGCGCAGAGGCAACACGGTGGCACAGCAGTAGAGTTGCTGCCTTACTCCAGCAGAGACCCAGCTTCAATCCCGACTATGGTGCTGCCTGTACGGCGTTTGTACGTTCTCCCTGTGACCGTGTGGATTTTCTCCGAGATCTTCGGTTTCCTCCCACACTCCAAAGACGTCCAGGTTTGTAGGTTCATTGGCTTCTGTAAATTGTCCCCACTGTGTAGGGTAGAACTAGTGCATAGCTGATTGTCGGCTGGTGTGGACTCTGTGGGTCGAAAGGCCTGCTCCCACGTTGTGTCTCTAAACTAAACTAAACTAAACTAAACTAAACTAAACGAGTTTATTGGAAAAGGAGGGAAGTTTAAAATAAAATAAATCTTATGATCCTAGAAAACGATACCACATCCGAGGTAATTTATGCTTTTTCAGTCTCTTTGTTTATGGAGAGATCTAAATCGATGAGAGGCAATTCAGGTTGGGTTATTACGTCAGTGCCCTACGAGTGTATAACTCAACCTCTATTAATAAATGGTTAAGAAGGAACTGCAGATGCTGGAAAATCGAAGGTAGACAAAAATGCTGGAGAAACTCAGCGGGTGAGGCAGCATCTATGGAGCGACGGAAATAGGCGACGTTTTGGGTCGATAAATGCTCTGTAATTCATGGGGATTAGCATAAACTACAATATCTTCCACCAAAAGTGGCCCCAATACCTAGCAACGTTACAAAATTTTGAGATTTATAAAATCAAGTCTGCAATTTAGCCCATCAGATAAAGCATAAAAAGAAGTTTAATTTGACACCTAATTCACTTTCATATATATCTTCAGTATTAAAAAAGCTATGGCCATTTTCATACTCTGAAATTAGCATCTTGTTCCCTATTGCTTTTCCATTGAAGTAACACAAAAGCTGTGATCGAGGACAGTCAAAAGCCCATAGCCTTCTTAAAAATTAAGAGAACTGAATTAAAGTTTCAGTTATTATAAATTGAAGCATTCTGAAACAAATATGAAACCATTTTACTTGGATGACCTGAAATTAAAGCATATAATTAGTTAGTTATCCAATTGTAGCTAATTACAAAATTCAATTACTAGATCTAAACATCTATCATTTCTTAAGAAAAGATTAACATTTTTAAATAGCCTAAGCATCCAAATAACATTCACTCAAGAATTCACAATATAACACGATTTTTAAATCTCATTGTCCTGAATTTATAGGCCAAATGGAAGGAATTTAGTGTTTAATTCCCGTATATTATTGGCCATTTAAATCATCTTGCGAGTGGGTTTTTGTGGAATGCGATCGTTTGGAACGTTGCGGTTGCAGTGAATTTAAACCCCATATCGGCAGGAAAAATACTGCCGGTTCGTATGGGGCCTACATCACCTTTTCGCAATGTAAAATGTGGATTAAGGTCATCCTAAGAAGCACGTTTACATGTTAAATAAACGGCTTTCCTGTACCTGTCCCGTACGTGAAATCCGTCCCCGATGTCGGCGTTCACGGCGTTAGAAGCTAATTTTTATTTTACTCCAGCGTTGAAAAAATTCACAGACCGGCAGTCGGAACGAATCTTCAGCAAAAGCTCACAACCCGAGAAAATAAAACTCCTGCAGGCAGGGGAAAACCGCATTTTAACCCCCCCCCCCGCCTCAAAGACGCCAAAGTCGCGCACACGGCCAGAGGCAAAAGTAAGTTTTGTCACATGCCTACAATACCAAGGAGAAGGCACATATCCCTGTCTCTGATTGATAGATTATCTACCTCTGCCAGTATTGCACTTATACACTCAGATATCACGGCCTGTGGACCGTACACTGCGGCCCATTGTTCAAGGTCTATCTTCATGACCATCTGATAACAGAGGGGAAGAAGCTGTTCCTGAGTGTGGTGGTGCGCACCTTCATCTCTCTGTATCTTCTGCCAGTGAGGAACAGGAAGAAGGAGGAATGACCGGGATGGGACACGTCTTTGATTACGTTCACTGGTTTTCCGAGGCAGCGTGGTGTAGATGGAGTCAATGGGGGTAAGTCTGGTCTGTATGATGGACTGGGCTACATCTACAGGTTGTATGATTTGTCCTGGTCTTTTCTTGCTTCTAATCAGTCTGAAAAGGGTCCCGATCGAAAACATCACCTATTCATTTTCTCCAGAGACTCTGCCTGACCTGCTGAGTTACTACAGCACTTTGCGTCTATCTTTGGGCTACATCTGCAACCCTCTGCACTTTCACTTGCCTCAGTATAATAATGGCCTTTTAACATAAACTGTATGTCAAAATCAGGAATGTAGACAAAAAAGCTGGAGAAACTCAACGGATGAGGCAGCATCTATGGAGCAAAGGAATAGGCGACGTTTTGGGTCGAGACCCTTCTTCAGATTAAATCATGTCAAAATCTGGTCATGGTTTTAAACTGTAATTTCCGCCTTATAGTTGAGGTCATAGCGTCATAGTCATAGAGTCTTACAGTGTGGAAACAGACCCTTCGGCCCAAGTTGCCCACTCCGGCCAACATGTCCCACCTACACTAGTCCCACCTGCCTGCATTTGGCCCATATCCCTTTAAACCTATCCTATTCATGTACCTGTCTAAATGTTTCATAAACTTTATGATAGTACTTGTGTCAACTACCTCATCCGGCAACTCATTCCATACACCTACCACCCTTTGCATGAAAAAGTTACCCCTCAGGTTCCTATTAAATCTTTCCTCCCTCACCTGAAACCTATGTCCTCTGGTTCTCGATTGCCCTACTCTGGGCAAGAACCTCAGTGCGTCTATCTAATCCAATCTTCTCATGATTTTGTACACCTCTATAAGATCACCGCTCATCCTCCTGCGCTCCAAAGAATGGAGCCCCAGCCTGCTCAACCTCCCTCTATTGCTCAAGCGCTTGAGTAATGGCAACATCCTTCTCTCGCAGGAAACATGTTCCCGATGTTGGGGGAGTCCAGAACCAGGGGCCACAGTTTAAGAATAAGGAGTAAGCCATTTAGAACGGAGACGAGGAAACACTTTTTCTCACAGAGAGTGGTGAGTCTGTGGAATTCTCTGCCTCAGAGGGCGGTGGAGGCCGGGTTCTCTGGATGCTTTCAAGGGAGAGCTAGATAGGGCTCTTGGAAATAGCAGAGTCAGGGGATATGGGGAGAAGGCAGGAACGGGGTACTGATTGGGGAAGATCAGCCATGATCACATTGAATGGCGGTGCTGGCTCGAAGGGCCAAATGGCCTAATCCTGCACCTATTGTCTATTGTCTATTGTCTATTGTGTGCACCCTTCCCAGCTTGAGGTCAATACCATTGAATACCATTAATCTTCTTAAAGGTTCATCTAGCAGAGGAATCTCACCCAACAGATGAATCTTTGCCTTTAAGAACCCCAACCAACCTGCATTGTCACCAGGCTTTGCACCAGACACAATGTGTTATTCTAACCTAAAATGACCCTTATTTTAAGAGCATTCTCAAATACTGTCGATTCATATGTAAATTTTATGAGGTTTTTGTACTTTATTCTTTACAACCCAAAGTTAAACATATTATCTTAATCCCCAGAGCTGTCATTTTCTCAGTACTTTATGCCAAGAAAGTTGTATACATCTAAGTCCTCCATACACAAGTCAGAATGAACACGACTTCCTTGAAATGAACTAAAGATATTTTCATTGTCATTTTGAAGATTTGATGACTTCATTGGAACCGAATTTTATGATTTGGACTTGAATTCACACACAAATAAAGCTTCACAATTCGGAGAACAAACATCAATTAGAAAAAGGGTTCTGGTCCAAACTTTCACCTGTCCATTCCCTACCACGATACTGCCGGTCTCTCTGAGTTCCTCCAGCACTTTGTGGTTTGAACAAACATCTGCTCACATGTCTGCCATAACAATAGAAACATTCTCCACATACACTCTGAAACGTTCACTGTCAATATTGTGCAACTGATATGATCTTTATGGTTATCCGTATCGAGAATGAGCAAACATCTATCTATTTATTTAGTTTAGAGATACAGTGTGGAAACAAGCCCTTCAGCTCCGCACCTAGCAGCGATCCCCGGACATTAGCCATGATCATATTGAATGGTGGTGCAGGCTCGAAGGGCCGAATGGCCTACTCCTGCACCTATTGTCTATGATTTTCTATGATTAACTCTACCCCACACACACCAGGGACAATTTTTACACTTATACCAAGCCAATTAACCTGCAAACCTGTACATCTATGGAGTGTGGGAGGAAACCAAAGATCTCGGAGGAAACCTACGCAGGTCGCAGGGAGAGCGTACAAACTCCTTACAGACAGCAGCCATAGTCAGGACTGAACCCGGGTCACTTTTAATTACATTAAAAGCATTCTTCACATATGCTCTGAAACTTTCACCATCAATAATCATTTTTATGATTATCTATATAGTAAGTAAGTAAGTAAGTTTATTGGCCAAGTATTCACATACAAGGAATTTGGCTTGGTGCTCCGCCATTGAGAATGCCTGTTGTGTCTCATGGTGCTCTTCATAAATACTTGTTGATGATGATTAATATTAATAATCTTTGACGACTGATCCAATATTTTCATTCCTTTTGGAGAATCATAGTATCAGCCAAGAATGCTTGACTCAATCAATCTTAGATATAAAAACATAGAAACATAGAAAATAAGCGCAGGAGTAGGCCATTCAATATGATCATGGCTCATCAGTATCCCGTTCCTGCTTTCTTCCCATATCCCTTGATTCCGTTATCCCTAAGAGCTCTATCTAACTCTGTCTTGAATACATGCATCATCTCATGTTGGAAAAATGTTGGATTAACATCAATTATGTAAACATGAATTAAATCCTTAGGCTTCTCCCATCTTTAACTGGAAATGCCACATAGTTTGTTCCCTCCAAAAATAATATTATTGAGAAGGGAGCAAAGATCCGCTGAATGACCAGGTGTGTGCAAGGTGAAGACAGTGTGGCTAAAGTGATTATTGTGAATGTAAACTCTCTTTTTTGAAGTTTGTTTATTTTGCTTATAATGTTCACAGATGTTTAACATGGGGTAGTCCTCGAATATTGAGTGGTAAAACATTTGCATGCTTCACTGACCGTTCAATATCACCCTTGCCCAAGCAAAGGCAAATTTAAATAAACACTAACATACTTCTGAGTGAACTTTGGTGGCAAGAACAGGAAGTCAGATTATTAAATAATGGCATCTAGTTAGGAAAAGGGGAGGTGCAACGAGATCTGGGGGTCCTGGTTCATCAGTCACTGGAAGTAAGCATGCAGGTGTAGCAGGCAGTGAAGAAAGCTAATGGCATGTTGGCCTTCATAACAAGAGGAGTTGAGTATAGGAGCAAAGAGGTCCTTCTGCAGTTCTACAGGGCTCGAGTGACACCACACCTGGAATATTGTGTGCAGGGAGTCAAGGCCAGAGGGGAAGCATTCCCTGATCATCTTTTAAACACGTTGATTTGTGTATTTTACCTACTATTGTTGAACTCTTACAGAAGTGATCCAGTTTAAATGCCTTCCCTGAAACCGGCTCTGGGAGCAGCCCAGTTGACAGACAAAAATCATGATAAGATTTTGCATAAACCATGAACACACTATCCATTCTGCCTGTCCCAAAGCACGGCGGCCCAAACAAGTAGTGGACGTGCGAGGTGAATCAATATACTGCGTGGTTTAAAAATGACAGCCATTCAAATGCACAGCAACATAAACGCAAGACAGGGAAACGCACTGAAAGATGAATAACCGGAATTGCTCATTACTCATTATATTTGCAACAAACCTTTGTTGACAGTGCCGCAAAGAAGTATGATATTTCTCCTTGAGTTTTTTACATTTGTTAGAAGATCTTCCTTCATTTAGTTTTAAAATATAATATTGTAGCTCAATGGCACTGTACAGTAGCACAGTGGTAGAGTTGCTGCCTTACAGCGCCAGAGATCCAGGTTCGGGGTGCTGTCTGTATGCTGTCTAATATTATACACCATTTAGCTGTCTTTGGCATTCATCATTATACGTATTGTGCATTTTAATGCACTTATTGTTCACGCTGCTAATGTGAACGAGGACATTTCATTGCACCTGGATGTAAAATAAACTTATCGGAATCTAAATGTGAACCTGGCTGTTGCCTCCTTTTGCTCTAGTATTTTATTTAATTCACATGTTTCATCAATAATGTTTTATTATTAATGTTTAATGTTTTATGTATCATTCCTAACTGTCACTGTATGTCATGTTGTCACTTGCGGGCGGAGCACCAAGGCAAATTCCTTGTATGTGAATACTTGGCCAATAAACGTATTAATTCATTGCAATGCTGATGACATGATTGAGTTTTGCGCATGCTGACAATCGGTCAACATATATGTCATGTGTTAAGCATGATGATGTTATGACAATCCCACTGTGCTTCCTTGACACGCCCTTGTCACAATGGTCTCACACTTTTTTTGAACAAAACATATCTCTCCAGAATGTGATTATCAGATCCAAACCTTTACTGACCCGCGCTGGTGAGGAGTGAGTAATTGAAGTGAAGTTCAACAGAAACAGAATTGGGAAATGTTTGCATATTATTTTTAAGATAGGATGACTTTGATGGAAATTGCCTGCTGTCTCAGTTACTATTTGTTTCTCTCTCTGAAATGTTGTCATTGGGCAGGAAAGTGGGTAAAAAGAATCATGTTGAAATTTGCACTTTCCTATTTACCGACTTCCTTATGTAACATCATATGTGATGATTTATGATTAATGGGCAGTATGATTTATCACAAAGAGGTGGAGTACTGTTTGTTAATTTACCTTTCCGAGGATCTGGCAATTGCAGACAAAGCCAGAATTGATTCAGCAATTGTAATTGTCACTGAAATGAATAGGCAGTTAATTAATTTCATTGTTGAAAACATTAGCGATGCAGTGGTGCTGGTTTCCGCCGGGCACGGTGACGGACGCACCACACAAGCAGCTGGCAAGCCCCTCTTTTGTGCCCACACGTGCGTCTTCCATCAATGCCTTCAGCATCGTCTTGACCAGCCGTCCCGGGTCACGTCTTCCATGGGCGGGTATTTTTTTTTTTTTTTTTAAGGTTTATTTAAATTGGGACAGTTTCAAAAACATAGATACACTTGAAACAGTCATCTGATGTATGCATCATATTGTTTTTAGCCAAAGCTAATTCGCCACACTTGTCCCTAGTAGGGCTTTTGGTGATAATACAGATTAACCATACAGAAGAGAGCTGTAAAAACTAAATATGAGAACAAGATTGTTGTTGAATTAGCCACAATTTTGTGTTTCTTTTGAATGTGACATATGTAGGGATACATTTCAAGTGGTCTGGCAGTGAGTTCCATAATTTTGTCCCTTTTACGGAAAAGGCAGTTTGAGCAAAAGATGATGATGTTATAACAACATCCCACGGCACAACCTTGTTTGCTGGTCATTTCTGGGAAGGAACTGCAGATGCTGGTTTAAACCAAAGATAGACACAAAATGCTGGAATGGCTCAGCGGGACAGACCACATGGAGGGAAGGAATGGGTGACATTTTGGGTCGAGACCCTTCGTCTGACTAGGATTGGTTACATAATGTGTGCAGTTTTGGTCTCCAAATTTGAGGAAGGACATTCTTGCTATTGAGGGAGTGCAGTGTTGGTTCACCAGGTTAATTCCCGGGATGGTGGGACTGTCATATGTTGAAACAATGGAACAACTGGCTTGTATGCACTGGAATTTAGAAGGATAAGAGGCGACCTTATTGAAACATATAAGATTATACAATATACCACAGAAAACATAAATTTGTGAGTTCTAGGAGCAGAATTAGGCCATTTGGCCCGTCATGTCTGCTCCGTCATCCAATCATGGCTGGGCTATCTTTCCCTCTCAACCCCATTCTTCTGCATTCTCCCCGTAAACCCTGACACTGGTAGTAAGAATAACATTTCTGGTTGCCAGCAGTTTCATCTACTCTTTGTTTTTTGATGATCAAAATGGTGTTAGTGATGGTTCAGGTTTGTGGCCCAAAGCTGCATTCAGAGTCAGTTTAGTTTAGTTCAGAGATACAGCATGGAAACAGGCCCTTCGGCCCACTGTGTCTGTGCTGACCAGCGATCCCCGCACACTAAACCACCCTATAAACACCAGGGACAATTTACACTTATACCAAGCCAATTAACCTACAGACCTGCACGTCTTTGGAGTGTGGGAGGAAACCGAAGATCTCGGAGAAAACCCACGCGGTCACGGGGAGAACGTACAAACTCCGTACAGACAGCACCCGTAGTCGGGATTGAACTCGGGTCTCCGGAGCCGTAAGCGTTGCAAACCACCGTGCCGCCCCTAAGTTGTGAGACCAAAGTTGCAAACTGTCTAGTCCAGCTGGCGGAGATGAACAGTGGCTGAGGGGCAGATTCAATGGTGGGATTTGAAGATTAATGGGGTTTGGTTTCCCAAGTGTTCAGTTAAAGTCAGCATTCCATTCTTATTGATCTTGGTGCACAGCCAACTGAGTAATTCTCCCTTCAAGAGAAAAAAAAAACAATAAGTGGTTTTCTTAAAGCTTGAGAATTAGTTCAACATTGTATTCTGAAATGGCAAGTAGCAACACATAGGTACCTCCCTGAAGCTGTTTGAGAGTAATTAGCCATTTCAAAAGCCAAGATTTAAATCTAAACCACATACACAGAGCATATGCGGTGAATTGTTAATTGTTCAGTCTCAACAGGGAGTCAAGAGTATACCTAATGTATAAATGGAAAAAATATGTTTTCAGTTCTGCATTGCAGAAAATGTTCTTACATCAGAGAATAGTGAACACGTTTACACGATGATTGCCCCACACAGAACATAGACTAAAAGCCCCAGTTCCAATATTGCACAATGCTATGATCTACAATCTTATGGGATTAGTGATGGGAAGTTATAAGTTCAAATCCAACTATGACAGCTGGGGAATTTAAATTAAGCTAAATGATAGATGTATAGTGTAGATGCACAGACTCTCTTGTCCAGAGTAGGTGAATTGAGGACCAGAGGACATAGGTGAAGGGGAAAAGATTTACTAGGAATCTGAGGTGTAACTTTTTCACACAAAGGGTGGTGGGTGTATGGAACAAGCTGTCAGAGGAGGTAGTTGAGGCTGGGACTATCCCAACACTTAAGAAACAGTTAGACAGGTACATGGATAGGACAGGTTTGGAGGGATATGGGCCAAACGCGGGCAGGTGGGGCTAGTGAGGCTGCGGTAAGTTGGGCCGAAGGGCCTGTTTCCACACTGTATCGCTCTATGACTGTATGACTATAAGTAATTGGATTAAAGAGAGTGTATTAATAAAGTGATCATGAAAGGTAAATCATGTCTGACGAATCTTTTAGAATTTTTTGAGGATGTAACTAGCAGAGTGGATAAGGGAGAACCAGTGGATGTGTTATATCTAGACTTTCAGAAGGCCTTCGACAAGGTCCCACATAAGAGATTAGTATACAAACTTAAAGCACACCGTATTGGGGGTTCAGTATTGATGTGGATAGAGAACTGGCTGGCAGACAGGAAGCAAAGGGTACGAGTAAACGGGTCCTTTTCAGAATGGCAGGCAGTGACTAGTGGGGTACCGCAAGGCTCAGTGCTGGGACCCCAGCTATTTACAATATATATTAATGATTTGGACGAGGGAATTGAATGCAACATCTCCAAGTTTGTGGATGACACGAAGCTGGGGGGGGGGGGGGGGGGGGGGGCAGTGTTAGCTGTGAGGAGCATGCTAGGTGACTTGGATAGGCTGGGTGAGTGGGCAAATGCATGGCAGATGCAGTATAATGTGGATAAATATGAGGTTATCCACTTTGGTGGCAAAAACAGGAGGGTAGACTATTATCTTAATGGTGGCAAATTAGGAAAAGGGCAGATGCAACGAGACATGGGTGTCATGGTACACCAGTCATTGAAAGTAGGCATGCAGGTGCAGCAGGCAGTGAAGAAAGCAAATGGTATGTTAGCATTCATAGCAAAAGGATTTGAGTATAGGAGCAGGGAGGTTCTACTGCAGTTGTACAGGGTTTTGGTGAGACCACACCTGGAGTATTGCGTACAGTTTTGGTCTCCAAATCTGAGAAAATACATTCTTGCTATAGAGGGGGTACACAGAAGGTTCACCAGACTGATTCCTGGGATGTCAGGACTTTCATATGAGGAAAGACTGGATAGACTTGGCTTGTACTCACTAGTATTTAGAAGACTGAGGGGGGATCTTATAGAAACTTACAAAATTCTTAAGGGGTTGGATAGGTTAGATGCAGGAAGATTGTTCCTGATGTTGGGAAGGTCCAGAACAAGGGGTCACAGTCTAAGGATAAGGGGGAATTCCTTTAGGACCGAGATGAGGAAAAGATTTTTCACACAGAGAGTGGTGAGTCTCTGGAATTATCTGCCACAGAAGGTAGTTGAGGCCAGTTCATTGGCTATATTTAAGAGGGAGTTAGATGTGGCCCTTGTGGCTAAAGGGATCAGGGGGTATGGAGAGAAGGCAGGTATAGGATACTGAGTTGGATGATCAGCCATGATCATATTGAATGGCGGTGCAGGCTCGAAGGGCCGAATGGCCTACTCCTGCGCCTATTTTCTACGTTTCTATGTTTCTATGAAATGTCTAATGTGAAGTTGCTTTCCTGATCCTCAAAACAGAAAGTTTCACTGTCGTGTCCTCTGTAAAGTTGGAGCGAGTTGTCAGATTGGTATTGATTTATTGTTGTCACGGGTACCGGAACACAATGAAACACATGTGCTAGCGTGTGTTCCCATCAAATGATACTGTGCACCGAAACCATGAACTAGTACAACAGGTAATGCAAAGGGAAACCTTGCAGAGTAGAGAGCTGTTCAGTTCATGGGAAGTGGGGAATGCTATCCTTGCCAATTATATACCTGTGGGTGAATTCATAAAAAGAGTGTGCCCGGGAGTAAAATCAAAATAGAAATGCTTACAGTTGCAAGTGAAGAAAATTACACATAAGGTAGTTTGCAGGGTTGGACTATGGGGTCAGCTTAGTGTTGGAACTTGAAATGAGTTTAATTCACCAACACAACATGAAAATAGGTCCTTCGACCCACTGAGTCCATGCTGACCACCCTTCACCTGGTTCGATGGGTACTTTATCGTCCTGTATGCACGGAACAGTGAAATTCCTTTGCACAACCCACAAAGGCACAGTGGCCATATTTTGGCGCCGTTTACAAAGGAAACAAAACAGCCCAAAGTCCAAAGTCCAGTTCAATATTGGAAGTAATGGAGTGCCACCAATCCAGGTAAGTCCAGGTAAACCCTGGTAAACCCAGGTGAATCCAGGTAAGCCCAGGTGAACCCAGGTCAGTGCAGGTAAGCCCAGGTCAACCCAGGTAAGCCCAAGTCAACCCAGGTAAGCCCAGGTCAACCCAGGTCAACCCAGGTAAACCCAGGTAAGTCCAGGTAAACCCAGGTAAGTCCAGGTAAACCCAGCTGTGATGCAGTGGTTCTACCAGCAGCCCAGTGCTGCCTAGAGTCAGAGACTTGTTCAATACAGCGGCAATCCATCCTCACTAACCAAAAACCTTTCAACCTTTCCCAATGACCTGGCCTCCACAGCCGTTTCCACATTGGGAAATCTTCCTCTCTCCCCCAACTGCGCCAACCCCTTCCTTATCTATTAAGCTTTGTTGAATGGTAACGTCCGTATTGATGTTTCACTGAATATCCACAGGGATATTGCCACCGCTCTTTATGTTGAATGGCTGAACCATTGACGAAAGAAATTGGTGGTGGAGGCTGATACAATGGCGAGGTTTATGAGGCTTTTTAGATGTGCAGGGAATGTAGGGACATGGATCAACACAGACATCATAGAGCAAAGTGCCTGGTCTTGTGCCTGAACTGTTCTACGTTCGTTCTGTCAGAGATGGTCTAAGCACAAGGATAATTGAAATAAAGCTTTGAATTCTTTTATACCCAATGTGTATTTTGACACTGGACTCATACTTAGGTTATACTTGTTATTAATGTAATCCTGATCCCTATGTATCAATATCATTGTTATGTTTATCATTATTGGGGGGGTTTTTGGTGTTGTTTTGTTTTTGTTTTTGAAAAAAATTAATTAAAAGATTTTAAAAGAAAGAAAGAAAGAAAGAATTCTGTTTTCTAAGCAGAAGCAGAATCTTACATGTAGTTTAGTTTAGTTCAGTTTAGAGACACTGCGTGGAAACAGGCCCCACAGCCCCCCGAGTCCGCACCGACCAGTGATCCCCATGCCTGTGCATCCAATGGCCACCCCCAAATGTCCAAAATAATACTGCAAGATATATCTCGACAGATTGATTATTAGGATTGGATGTTACAATCCCTAAGATTTCACTACAATTGCCATTCTTGGGCATGACCACCAGGTGAATTTTGCTAACACTCTGACACATCTTCAGTTGTGTACCTCAACGTCACTGGGTGTTTCGGCCTTTCATCAGTCGAGGCAGGCCCACCACAGGTTGATCAGACCTGGGTGTGTGTCTTATTGCTAGCCTCTAGATGGTCACGTGGCAGCCCAGACAGCATCTTTCCTCTTCAGCCACAGCCAGTGACTGCTCCGTTCGGCGGTTTTGGCAAGTTCTTTTATTGTCCTGCTTTGTGCCTGCCATTTGGCTCCTACTTCCCTCAGGAGCCTTGCGGTGGAACTGGTTACAAAGCCCCTGCACCCCACCTCCACTGGACACACCCTTACCCTCCAACCTCTCTCCTCTGCCTCTGCTGCAAGGTTTGAATATCGAAGCTTTTTCCTTTCATAAGCCTCGTCCACAGCCTCCTCCCATGGGACCGTTATCTCAATGATGAAAACACGCCGACAGGAGTTGGACCAGAGAACGAGGTCTGGTCGCAGGTTGGTAACTGCGATTTCAACTGGGAATGAAAGCCTCTGGCCTAGGTCAACACGCATTTCCCAGTCCCTGGCTGTGTTCGGTGGGCATGAGTTGAGAGGCGAGGGGTTAGTCCTCCGTTTCGCTCCTTCCCGGATGAAGGATGGTATTTGCGGGAATGTTATCTGGGCATTGCTAGGCATGGCGCTGATGGTAACTCTCTTGCACTCGAGTTCAGCTGTCAAACACCTCAGCACCTGGTTGTGTCGCCAGGTGTACCTGCCTTGTGTTAGGCTGGTCTTACAACCGGCCAGGATGGGCTTGAGGTTTGCTGGAACTGCACACAGGGGGCAGGCTGGATCCTCTCCCAGCCAAAGATTTAGGTTTGTAGGAGAGGGAAGGATGTCATATGTGGCTCTGATAATGAAGCTCAACTTATTTGACTCCATGGTCCACAGCTCTCTCCATGTGATCTTCCTCCTCTCAACGCCATCCCACCTCATCCAGCGGCCGTGTTTGGCTTGGGATATGGCTTTGGCACACCTGGCTGCTTCTTCATGGTGGCGCACCTCCTCCACCACCAGGTGCCGACGTTCAGCTGGAGGAGCCTTTTGCCAGGTAGGGTTCATTGCTCCCAGGCCAAAGCCCCCTCGGCCTTGTTGGACATGGCCCACTATGTCCCGGTGTGGAGGGCGGATTTTGCGTCCAGTACCACTGCTGCTGGAGTCCATTTCCTACCTGTTGCTAGGGTTGGAGCGACACCTTTTATTATTGGGTCCCGGGATTCTGTTAGTGTCATGTCCAGCCTCACTTTGGCACATTTGTACTCCTCCACCAGGCTTGAGACTGGCAGTGAGAGGGCTCCATTCCCATAGAGCCCTATGCTGCTGAGGCATCTCGGTAGCCCAAGCCGCTTCCTCACTTGTGAGTTCACCAGTCTCTCCAGCTGGTTGGCATGGGATAAAGTGACCTCATAGATGGTAATCGGCCACATGAGTCGGGGCAGTAGACCGAGTTGCAGGCACCAAAGCTTCAGCTTCCCTGGGAGAGCAGTGTTGTTGATTTGCTTGAGGTCATCGATTGTATCCTGCCTGAGTTGTTCCACCTGCTCTGCATCCTTGAGGTGTGCGGTGTACCATCGCCCGAGGCTTTTGACCGGCTTCTCCAGGACAGTTGGTATTGTCTCTTTATTGATGCGGAACCTTTCGTCAGTGAGCCGGCCGTTGACGATGGAAATACTGCAGGATTTGCTGGGTTTAATCTCCATTCGTGCCCATTTGATGTTTTCCTGGAGTTTATCCAGCAGGCGTTTGGTGCTTGCTTTTGTTGTTGATTAATGTGGTCAAGTCATCCATGTGCGCCCTGATTGGAGGAAGACGCAGCCCACTCTTCCAGCGTTCCCCTCCAACCACCCATTGTGATGCTCGAGTGATGAGCTCCATTGCCGTGGTGAAAACCAGAGGAGACAGCCTGCCATTATGCCTACCTCAAGGTGCTGCCAGGCGGTGGGGTTGTCCTGTGTTGTGACGCAGAGCTGGAGGTCCTGGAAGTAGGCTTTTACCAGCTTTGTGATGACCTCTGGGACCTGGAAGAAATTAGAAGAATAATAACAAAAGAATACAATATGCCAACAGTAGCTGGCCTAAACATAAATGGCTCCTACAGTAATCGCCAATCACCCCATACACAAGCTCAGTCCAACTGTCTAGGGGCAATTTACAGAAGCCAATTCACCTATAAACCTGTTCATCTTTGGGATATGGGAGGAAACTGGAGCACCTGGTGGAAACCCATGTGGTCACAGGGAGAACGTAAAACCCTGTCCAGACAAGCACCAGTCAGGGTTGAACCCAAGTCTCTGACACTGCAAGGCAACAACCCAAGTTATCAGGGGTTATGGGGAGAAGGTAGGAGAATGTAGTTAAGAGGGAAAGATCGAATGGCGGACTAGACGTGATGGGCCGAATGGCCTAATTCTGCTCCCATACCATATAAACGTATGAACTCTACCGCTGTGCCAATGTGGTGCCCTTGACATTGCAATCGGAGAGTCATAGAATCATACAGCACAGAACCATTTCCTTTGGCATAACTCGTCCATGGCGACCAAGATGCCCATCTCAGCTAGTTCCAGTTGCCCGCGTTTGGCCCATATCCCTCTGCATATGTTCTATCCACCTTGAAACCTTTCATCGGAGAACATTGAGCATTTCCTTTATCACTCTCATTCAGGCAGCATTTAAGGGCAATAATCCTCCACCCACTTCCCAAGGCTATAAGTTAAACCCCACCCCAGCTTGGCATGCCTTGCCTTTCCTTTATTCTCCAGATAGGGTGCAGGTACTGGAATTCACTGTGGAAGCATTGTTCACCTGAAGGACTGCAGAGGTTCCAAAAGTAGAGACCACCACCCCCTTCTCCAGGACAATTAAGGACATGCTCTGAATGTCAAAGAAACTCAAACCTTGTAATTTAATTTAAAAAAAAATCAAAAGCTAGGGCCTGTTTTTTAAATGGGATGAGACATTAACAGAGGGCAGGGTGGTGGGAGGAGCGAAATAAAATGCAGGCGGATCGAAGAAGATCAGAGGGGATTATCCTCTACTTTCTACCTGCGTTATGAGGGATTACCACTCACTTAAAGCAACTTTTAAAAATATGACTCTGAGATGAAGAAAACCGCAAGGAAATTTTTCGCAAACGAGATTAATTTAAGAATGCAATTGACATTGGCTGTGAAATTTTGATAGTGTGGAAACTTTTCAAGAAGTTTTAGACTCGGAGATCTCCCTCACGAAAATAACCTTTCAGTAAAAATTGATGACGATTGAGTTTGGTTTGCATACTTGGCCTTATTAGGAAGAGGTAACCTCCGAGGGAGGAGTTTGTTGCAGTCGGTAGTCACCAAAGTGGCTCTTCTGCATTAAGAAACGCAGGGTTGAGTGGGGTGAAACCGCAAGGAAACTTCGAACAGGTTTGGCCAAACTGGACAGCTAAGGGTGGGGTAAGGTGGTGGGAGAGGGGGAGGGGGGAGGTGGCATATATGTTATGTGATCGCCCTGGTGTGTTGCATCCAAAATCAAAGTTAGTGCTAATTACTTCAAAGCTAATGTTACAGTGAATTAAGAATTAAAAGCTGAGTAAAATCACTTGAGTTCAGACTATTGCGATGCATGGCACTTTGTTGTTAGGTTGAAGCATTTCTTATCATATAATCCTATGTCATATAATTCCTTTATTTCTTGTAATACGTCATGTTACATTGATCTCTCATTTTCACACCTTACCCTTCCATATCTCTGTGTCCCCTGATTCTCAGTCTGGAGAAGGGTCTCGACCCCCGGAACGTCACCCATTCCATCTCTCCGGAGATGCCCCCTGTCCCAGCTGAGTTACTCCAGCATTCTGTGCCTCTCTTCGATATTGCATTAAGCGTTGGATTTTTAACATTATATTAGTTGTCGTGTTACTTGGCTTCAGTAAACTTTCACAAAATACACTGAGTTCTCTTGTTCCCATACTTGAAGCTCGGTTAGCGTTCAGTGATGAAGATGGCTTCAGGAGCATGCACAAATAATCAATGTGCGGGAAGGCAGACAATAATTTAGGATATGGGCCTCCTCCTTCAACATTCCGTCATTGGGAGCGATGAAAAGAATGTTGTATATTTTCACGACAAAAAATAGCCCACCTGGGCTGAAGCAGGTTAAGTGGTTATTGTATTCAACTTATTTTCACCTTGACCACAGCTAACAATTGCCTGTCTCCTTTACCATCGTAAAGGGGCTGTCCCACTGTACGAGGTAATTCAAGAGCTCTTCTGAGTTTTAAAAAAAATCAAACTCGTAAGCACGTAGAATGTACGTAGCGGGTACGTCGGAGCTCGGGACGTCTCTTAGAGGCTCGTAACGCTAACGGCAGGTACTCGGAAAAGGCGGTAAGCTTGTGAAGACTCGTGAAGATTTTTCAACATGTTGAAAAATGTCCATGAAAGCCCCGAGTACCTGCGAGCGGCTATTACCGTAATTCCACGAGTTCGAATCAGGGGAAACTCGGGAGAACTCTTGAATTAGCTCGTACAGTGGGACATCCCCATTAGTTTTTTGCACATCTCTCATTCATCTGCTCAATCTATCTCTATATCACCGTCTATGTCTCTCATTTCCCTTTCCCCAGGCTCTCAGTCTGAAGGGTCTCGACCCGAGACGTCACCTATTCGTTTTCTCTGGAGATGCTGTCTGACCCGCTGAGTTACTCCAGTTTTTTGTGTCTAAGAGGTCAAGGGTTTGTGTAGTTAGGTAGCTGCTGGCCTAATCAGGCCTGGCTTTTACAGTTAACTGCCTGCAGCTGAGGAATTACGATATGAAGGCGATAAATCAATTCATACCTGTGCACAGTTATTAACGTGTCATGTAGTTCTGGTAGATAGGATGTAATACAAACAAGATTGTAAGGTTGATGCTCACTGGTCACAAGAACTGATGTGTGTTTAGCCTACATTTTTTGAGCTACAGCGCAGAAACAGGCCCTTTCGCCCACTGAGTCCGCGCCGACCAGCGATCACCTATACACTAACACTATCCAACACACTAGGGACAATTAACCATTTTTACCAAAGCCAATCAAACCTGCACATCTTTGGAGTGTGGGAGGAAACCGGAACACGAGGGGAAAACCCACGCAGTCACGGGGAGAACGTACAAACTCTGTACCGAAACACCCGTAATCAGGATCGAACCCAGGTCTGTGGCGGTGCAAAGCAGCAACTCTACTGCTGAGCCACCCTGCCACCCTAAAGAAGGCCGTGTTAAGAAGGACTAGAAACAGCCTCAGTCACAAAGCACTTGAGAACTCAACGGGTCAGGCAGCATCTGTAGAGGGAATGGACTGTCGACGTTTCGGGTTGGAACCCTTCTTCAGACTGCATTACTACCCAGAACATTGCCTATCCAATCCCTCCACAGATGCTGCCTGACTTGCTGAGTTACACGAGAGTCTGAAGAAGGGTCTCGACCCGAAACGTCGCCTATCTCCTTCGCTCCCTAGATGCTGCTGCACCCGCTGAGTTTCTCCAGCCTTTTGTGTACCCTGCTGAGTTACACCAGCACGTTGGGTTTTGCCCAAGATTCCAGCACCTGCAGTTGCTTGTTCTGCAGTATTGGTGGGTTTATTTTAGACTTTAGACATACAGCTTGGAAACAGGCCCTTCAGCCACCAAGTCCATGCCAACCACTGTTCCCTAGTTCTATGTATTCCATTTTCACATCTACACCCCACACATTCGGGGCAATTTACAGAGGCCAATTCACCTACAAAGCTGTTCGTCTTTGGAGTGTGGGAGGAAACCAGGGCACCCGGAGGAAACCCACCCAGCCACAGGGAGAACGTGGAAACTCTGTACAGACAGCACCCGCAGTCTGGATCAAACCTGGGACTCTGGCGCTGTAAGGCATCAACTCTACCGCTGCGACACCATGCCGCTGTGATGGGCTTGTGTAAATCTAAAATAATCTTGTGGGTGCATTCCCGTCCAATTTATTTCAGACTTGTGTGGGTTAGTAATAGGGTTGTGTCCAACTCGTATTGAGTCCCTGTGTATCAGTCTTATCTCTTTTTATTTTTTAATTTTTTAATACAAAATGCTTTTATTCAGAACAAACAAAAATACAGAGTAGTAACACGATCAAAGAATGCCTTTATTGGCACTTTACAAACAAAGTTATCAAATTAAAACATGAACTATTTTATCAACAATACATTTGACCACCCGCGGCGACCAGCGCTCGCGGAAGGCCTCCAGAGTCCCCGTGGACACCGTGTGTCCCCTCTCCAGGGACACGCGGGCACGGACCTAATCCTGGAAAAGAGGCAGGCAGCCGACCAGTCTTATCTTCGACTGTGCTGGGCCTGTGGTAGTCTGACTGGGCCGGTGTTGGCTCATGCCTGGCTTTTGCTGGACGTAAATGCCCCGTGCAATACTGAAATCAAAAGTCAACTCGCCCTACCTTCCTTTTATAAATTAGTGCCGTCATCAATTTGTGTAGTGACAGCTCAGTCATAAGCCTGTTTGCTCGTAAAACACTGCACTGTCCATTTTCCCCTCAACGTGTCGGGTCGGGTTGGGTCGGGTTACTGAAATGGATGAAAAAAAGGCCCACGTTCCGCTCCGTTGCGTACTACACGTCAGCCCATTGCATTTAGAAGGACTGGTCTATCTTGCTCCGCTATAGGATCTTTGGGTTGAATGGCTGAGTGGATTTGATGGGCTGAATTGCCAAATTCTACTCCTACAACTTGTGAGCTTATGTTGTGCGTGTGGTTGTGTTACCACTGTAACTACCACTCATAACCCATTTGTTTCTAACGCTTCTCTCTCCCTCTCTCCCCCCCTTCCCCTGCAGGCAAACAGAACCCAAAGACACTGTAATTATGCTGCTACCACTTTGCAACTAATTATTGGGAGCTCAGGTCAAAGAAGTCTGATCTCGTGTCTGGTGACATTTTTGAGAAATTGCAACCAACTCCATTGTTTTATTTATAACCACTTAGGATATTAATCACTTCTTTAAAATGTTCAGTCAAAACTGAAAACTCAAGTTGTTAACTGCTGCAAAATGTATTTCTTTAAATAAAGGAGCATTGCTAGTGAAAGTTTTCATATCAAACATTAGTTGTTTATATTTAACACAGCAGAAATATAATAATATGATGCATGTTGGGACTCAACACATTCCAGCGTTTCCAGAGATATTATCACCTGCTCTTGGCGTGCTCTCGTGGGTTGTAATGAAATATTTTGGATTGTATTTGATTTTATTAATATTCCCTTCTTGGACGCTTGACCCCATGTCTTGCAAGATGCAGAGAGTACAAATCACTAATGAGCAATGAAACATCTAGCGACCGATCAGGAACGCATCCTTACTTAACCAAAGAAAGCTTACCATTCAACTGTAATCAAAAGTTTAAGGTAGACAAAATTGCTGGAGAAACTCAGCGGGTGAGGCAGCATCTATGGAGCGAAGGAATAGGTGACATTCCACCATTTTTGTCTACCTTCGATTTTTCCAGCATCTGCAGTTCTTTCTTAAACAGTAATCAAAAGTCTACTCGCTCTATCTTCTTTTATAAATCAGTTACATCATCAATTCCTTTAATGACAGCTCAGTCATGTCCGTTTGCACATAAAACACTTCACTGTCAATGTAGTTAAATAATATGTTTGATGCTTATCTCGTTGAATTTTACAAAAACATTGTATCCGAGACGACACCAAACTGTATCACGGGGTTATTTGGTTAGTTATGGGGCAAGTAGATATACATCTTCTTGGAAGGAGTGAAATGGTGGTGTGGGCGTGCAATGCAGTCGATGGTAAAATTGCCATGGAATCAGGCAGAGCGGTAACTAGCCCTTCGGCCCATTCTGCCCATGCCGACCAAGATGCCCCATCTACGCTAGTCCTACCCGCCCACGTCTAGCCCATTACAGCATTGTTTATTTCATGGAACTGAAGGAACAACAGAATTATTCCCGAGCATGAGGCCATTCGGCCTACTAAGATAATGCTGCAATTGGTCAATTCCCCTTCCCAGTTCTTTCCCTGTGGTTCTGAATTCTCCCTTCCGCCAGCAAACGTCCAACATCCTTTTGAAATGGAATGATTACATCTGTTTCTTTGGGCAGAGAAATTAAATATTTTATTGATAGGCCCATCACTGGGAACAAGGGTGGGCCTGGCGCGAGGGTACTTTGTAACCTTGTCCGCGCCCTTCATGTGGCCACTGTTTGCATACCTTTTTTTAAAATCAAAAATATTAATTCAAATATTACAATAATATTTACAAGACAATAAAACAAACACAGAACCCACCACCATAATACAAGACAAACAATCAACTTATACAACTATCGAATGACCGAGACACTACATTTAGAAAAAATAAGGCTTGTTTTGGCTGATAAATCAGACCAATTCTCCAAAACATGGTCTCCTTTCACTGAATTTCTTCATCAATAGAATGGTTGAACACAAATTTAAAACCGATGATTGGGATGGGTGAGCGGGGGGGGGGGGGGGGGGGGGGGGGGGGGGGGGGGAAGGATAGTGGGACGTATCTCCATTTTTATTTTTTCTCTTTTTTCTACTCCCACTTCTTTGGCAGTTCAGGGTCTTTTCTTCTCTCTTTTTTGTATCTTTCATCTTTTTCTTCATTCGCACCTTTTTATTTATTTTTTCCCGATTCATGTATCAGTTTATAAAATGTTAATAATGAAGCTGTATGAAAATTGTATAATAGTTATGCCGATTGCTTTATTCTTGTACAATTGCTTCTAATAAAATAAACATTAAAAAAACAAAAAACTATTCCAATCTCGTCGCCAATTGTTGTGTATTTGGGTGCTTGGCACTGACTTAAAAGAACACTCATAATACAGGAGTAAACTATTGTGTTAAAGAAGGAACTGCAGATGCTGGAAAATCAAGGGTACACAAAAGGCTGGAGAAACTCAGCGGGTGCAGCAGCATCTAAGCAGCGAAGGAGATAGGCAAGACGTTTCGGGCCGAAACCCTTCTTCAGACTGATGGGAGGTGGGGGGGGCGGGGGGAAGAAAGGAAAAAGGAGGAGGAGGAGCCCGAGGGCTGAGGGAGAGGTGGGAAGGGGAGGAGACAGCAAGGATTAACAGAATTGAGAAAATTCAATGTTCAAGCCCAGAGGATGCAGACTCTAACAAGCTTCTTTATTCCAGGACGCCACCTTGAGTCTCCCCCAGCGCATGGGTCCCCTCGCACAAGACATAACATGTGCTAATTATATTACATACATCACACTAACTATCTTACAGTCCTTGTCAAGGATGCATTCAACCCCCCGGGGTGCCCAGCCGTCCTGTTTGAATACCTTGGGTATGCAAGCAAAGGAATTTCACTGTGACTTGTCACATGTGGCAATAAACGATTCAATTCAATTCAATTTAATCACTGATTAAGAAGAATAAGCTTGCATGCCATTTCCAAAGGAGGTGTTTAACTGGTGTCTCGTCTATTATGCTCAGCACTTCAGACCCAGTCAAATCATTAATACTTCTTCAATCGACGCTTTGAGAAATTAACCTGAGCCAACAGATCGAAGAAAAGGAGTGAATTAATGGTGAAGTGCTAACAGTATTGTCAAACAATACAATAGAATAAGACAAACATATTATTAGTACAAAAGCACAGTTCACAAAAATGCAGAAAAAGCACTGTGTCAAGGTATTATCGGTTTAACATAATAACACACAGCATGTAACAATAGGATTGAATATCCATGGTTAAAAACACTCTCCTCTCAACTATCAGAACAGCCAACAGAGACAAAACATGAAGTAACTCAATCCATCCTGGCAAAGCTATTGATAATTTGTTCAGACATGTACATTTGGAAGAGGTTGGTACTGAATTACACAGATCAAGAAGAAGGGTCTCGACCCGAAACGTCGCCTATCTCCTTCGCTCCTTAGATGCTGCTGCACCCGCTGAGTTTCTCCAGCTTTTTGTGTACACAGATCAAGAGTTGCCCACTAGATAGACACAAAGTGCTGGAATAACTCAGCGAGTCAGGCAGCAACTCTGGAGAGAAAGGATGGGTGGTGTTTCAGGGTCAGTGCATCTTGTTCAGACTCAGACCGGCATCTGCAGTCCCTTCCTACTCATTTTGTCTGCATGAGTCTGTCAGGGTAATGAGGAGTAACAGAGACAAAGCACGTTATCTTGTTCATGTTGAGACCCTTCTTCAGACTGAGAGTCAGGGGAAAGGGAAACGAGAGATATAGACAGTGATATTGGCCTTCGGTTTAAACTAGCATCTACAGTTCATTCCTATACATATCTTGTTTATGGACCAGTTATGCTTCTCTCTGGAGTTTAGCTAACCCCACTAAAGCATAATGTTTCGTGGCAGCTCCAAACGTTATGTTTTGGGCTAGATGTTGTGAGTATGTCTCCACTCGAGGTGATCTGGAAATGCCAGAGGCAGTAGTTTAGTTTAGTTAATGTTTAGTTGAGGTGCAGTGCGGAAACAGGTCCTTCGGCCCACCGAGTCCGCACCGACCAGCGATCCCCGCACACTAAAAGCCCTGTCCCACGGTACAATTTCATTCCAAGAGTTCTCCCGAGTTTGCCCTGATTCGAACTCGGAGATTTACGGTAATGGCCACTCGTCGGAACTCGGGGCTCTCGTGGACATTTTTCATCATGTTGGAAAATCTTCACGAGTCTTCCCGTGCTTACCTGCCATCAGCGAGTCTTCCAGAGTACCTGCCGTTAGCGTTACGAGCCGCGAAGAGATGTCCCCGAGCTCCGACGTACCCGCTACGTTCATTCTCTGTGCTTATCACGAGTTTGATTTTTTTAAAACTCGGGAGAGCTCTTGGAATGAACTCGTACCGTGGGACAGGGCTATAACTCTTTCCTACATACGCTAGGGACAATTTACAATTTCACCGAAGCGGATTAACCTACAAACTCTGTACATCTTTAGCGTGTGGGAGGAAACCGTAGCACCCGGAGAAAATTCACACAGGTCACGGGGAGAACGTACAAACTCCGTACAAGTTGCCAGGACATTTGGGGGAATGGGATGGGTAGGGGCACTCTGGGATCGGGAACAGCCTCAATGCACCCACTGTTCTCGTCATTTGTAGCTAGGTAATGCGAGAACCCTGAGAAATCTTTGTGCACCTTCAGTTCCAGGCACTTGGTCTTCTCCAATACCAATCACCTCAGTGACTGCCAACTGTGTCATCCAATGCCAACATGGGAGGTTCAGGAATTCCTCCTCTCTGCTCCTCTGCCAACTCACACATCTCCGCCTTAAATGTACCCCATTAAACCTGCCCCATGGATGAAACATCTTGTCACCAACCCGCCCCACTCTCCACCCCCTGCTCACCCAAAACCTCTTTACGCAGTCTGCCATTGAATTCTATTCAGAAACATTTTCATGACACACTTGGGATTGGCTTTACTAACTTAAAAGAGTGTTATATAGATGCAAATTTTTGTTGACATTGTCAATAGACCATTTAAAAATCTACTTGACATTTTGCAGGTGCTCCTAATTTCTGTTGATTCCCATGACAGCTGATTGATTTGAAATGTAATGCTTATTTACTTCCCTTGATGATTTGACACTTTATAAATGTTCGCTCCCAAGCTCAGCCATTAAGCCCTTCATTGTCTTGAATTACATTCCAAAGCAATTTGTACTGAGAGTTCAAGAGAGTTTATTGTCATGTGTCCCTGATAGGATAATGACATACTTGCTTTGCTTTAGCACACCAGAACATAATAGGCATGAATACAGAACAGATCAGTGTGTCCATATACCATTATATAAATATATACACACATTAATAAATAAACTGATAAGGTGCAAATAAACATATTATGGGCTATTAATGTTCAGACAAAGGGTTCTGAAGAAGGGTTTTGGCCTGAAACGTCGCCTGTTTCCTTCGCTCCATAGATGCTGCTGCACCCGCTGAGTTTCCCCAGCACTTTTGTCTACCTTCGATTTTCCAGCATCTGCAGTTCCTTCTTAAACACATTAATGTTCAGAGTTTTGTCCGAGCCGAGTGTAATACTGAATTCTTTGCAGATTGAATGATTACTATGGAAACCGTAAGGTAAAACGTACATGTAGGAAGGGACTACAGATGTTGGTTTACACTGAAGATAGATACAAAATGCTGGAGTAACTCAGCGGGACATGCAACATCTCTGAGGAGAAGAAATGGGTGACGTTTTGGGTCGAGACCCTTCTTCAGATTCTAAAATGTGTGGTTGTGTACCAACACTGCACTCTGAATGCGAGAACTCACAGAAAAGGCAACCAAAGCTTGGAGATCCCTATTAATTAATTCAACTCGCTTAATCGTTTTATATTAGTCATAATTGGTACGATTGATCTCCCGGTTGCTGGACACTTTAATTCCCTTTGCCCATTCCCACACTGACCTTTCCGTCCCAGGCCTCCTCCATTGTCAGAGTGAAGCCAAACGCAAACTGGAGGAACAGCATCTCATATTTACCTTGGGCAGCTTACAGCCCAGTGGTATGACTTTTTGCGTTTGCAGTTCCTTCCTACACACGAGTGGTTTAATCGTGGCCTGGAATGGTAACTTTTTCCACACAAAAGGCGGTGGGTGTATGGAACGAGCTGCCAGAGGCAGGTACTCTTAAATGTTTAAGAAGCACTTAGACAGTTACATGGATAGGATAGGTTTAGAGGGTTATGGGCCAAATGCAGGCAGGTGGGACTAGTGCAGATGGGGAATGTTGGTCGCATGGACAAGTTGGGCCGAAGGGCCTGTTTCTCCACTGTAAGACTCTTTGACTGTAATTCCAATGCACAAGAATCCTCGAGGCTGCAGAGAGTGGACAGTCTGGTCCATCACTGACACAGGGTTCCTCACCATTGAAGGTTCTGCCACGAAAAGTCGGCATCTATCATCAATCTATCATCTTCACCATCCAGGCCTTTCCCATTTCTCGCTGCTACCATCGGGCACGAGGTACAGAAGCCTGGAGTCCCACACACCAGGTTCAGGAACGATAAAGACACAAGAAACTGCAGACATTGGAATCTTGAGTAAAAAACGAAAGTGCTGGCGGAATTCAGTGGGTCAGGCAGCATCTGTGTGGATGTTAAATAGGCAGACGATAGATATTCAGACTGAAGAAGCGTCCAGATTTAACCATTCGTCTGCCAATTCCTTTCCACAGATGCTGCCTGACCCACTGAGGTTCAGGAACAGTTACTTCCCTACAACTAGCAGGTTGCTCCTGCAAAACCCTCATCCCACCTCGCCAGTGGAACTCCGTGGCACACCCCTTGCACTACCGAGGACATGTTCACTGATTGTGTTTTTGTCTGTTTTGCACAATCTTTCACTTTTCACTATCTTGCTGAATTTCTGTCTAATGCATGAATAATAGCTCTGTCCCACGGTACGAGTTCATTCCAACAGCTCTCCCGAGTTTAAAAAAAAATCAAACTTGTGGTAAGCCCAGAGAATGAAAGTAGCGGGTACGTCGGAGCTCGGGGACGTCTCTTAGCGCTAACGGCAGGTAAGCACGGGAAGACTCGCTAACGGCAGGTAAGCACGGGAAGACTCGTGAAGATTTTTCAACGTTGAAAAATGTCCACGAGAGCCCCGAGTACCGACGAGCGGCCATTACCGTAAATCTCCGAGTTCGAATCAGGGCAAACTCGGGAGAACTCTTGGAATGAACTCGTACCGTGGGACAGGGGTTTCACTCGTTATGTGTTTTGTCTGAGTTCATGTGCCTGCAATGCCGCTGCAAGCAAGATCTCCATTGTATCTGTACCTCACCGTACTGGACAATAAACTTGACTCAACTTGACCAGACTTCATCATGTGCTGTAATATAGTAAATTTCAATAAAAATCGATGGTGCACAATTAAGTGAGGCATTTCATGATATTACTTTAGAAAAAATAAAACTCAACTCTTTTTTGTTTAATATACGTAAAGCATTTAAAATTATGAGAGGCACAGACAGGGTAGAGAGTCAGAACCTTTTTTCCAGGGTGGAATGTCAGAGACTAGAGGGCACAGCTTAAGGGTAATAGGGGAAAGGTTTAAAAAATGAAGGAACAGTGGAATTTGAGTTACCATGCAACCACACAATCAAAAAGAGCACAATACACTGCCTGGGGGGGGTGGTGAATACCGAGTGGGATTTGCGCGGCTTTTAGATTAACACATGGATAGGAATTGGAGAAATGGCATCAGGTTCAGCACAAACATTGTGGGCTGAAGGGCCAGTTCCTGTGCTGTGACTGTCTATTTTCTATATCCTCAGTGCATTGCTTCTGTTTTTGATTGTGTCTGAAAGCCTGAACTTACCAGTTTAGTTTAGTTTAGAGATACAGCGCGGAAACAGGCCCTTCGGCCCACCGAGTCCGCGCCGACCAGCGATCCCCGCACACTAACACTACTCTGCACGCACGAGGGACATTTCACATTTATACCAAGCCAATTAACCTACAAACCTGTGCGTCTTTGGAGTGTGGGAGGAAACCGGAGCTTCCGGGAGAAAACCCACGCGGACACAAGGAGAGCGTACAAACTCTGTACAGACAGCACCCAGAGTCAGGATCGAACCTGGGTCTCTGGCGCTGTAAGGCAGCAACTCTACCGCTGCGCCACCGTGCCACACTAATAACTAGAAAAATCATTTAATGGTGACAGATCCGGCCAAGAGTAACTATTAGCTTGGAAATATTGGCAGGTTCTCCAGTCAGAGATTAATTTTGCGTTGCTTTTAGATCTTGGAAGCATCAATAAGTCCTCATTTACACGTGGCTTTTAAAATTTGTAGGTATAATATCTGCCAATGGAGAAAAGGGGCAGCAGTCAACAATCGCTCCGTCCTGGGCCTCCTCCATTGTCAGAGGGAGGCCACATCCCTACTGGAGGAACCACACCTCGTATTTCTATGTGTGTACCTATGTGTGCATGTGCGTGCGTATGTGTGTGTGTGTGTATATATATATAGACAAGCTTGATGCAGGAAAAATGTTCCCAATGTTGGGCCAGTCCAGAACCAGGGGCCACAGTCTTAGAATAAAGGGGAAGCCATTTAAGACTGATGTGAGAAAAAACATTTTCACCCAGAGAGTTGTGAATTTGTGGAATTCCCTGCCACAGAGGGCAGTGGAGGCCAAATCACTGGGTGGATTTGAGAGATAGATAGAGCTCTAGGGGGCTCGTGGCATCAAGTGATATGGGGAGAAGGCAGGCACGGGTTACTGATTGGGGACGATCAGCCATGATCGCAATGAATGGTGGTGCTGGCTCGAAGGGCCGAATGGCCTCCTCCTGCACCCATTTTCTATGTTACTATGTTTTCCTATGTCTATATATATATATATATACATAGAAAAACATAAAAACATACAATGAATATATATATATATATATATATTATATATATATATATATATATATATATATATATATATATATTCAGTCTGAAGAAGGGTCTCGACCCGAAACGTCACCTATTACTTCTCTCCAGAGATGCTGCCTCTCCTGCTGAGTGACTCCAGCATTTTGTGTATTTTATTATGTATATTTGTGTATTTGTGAGTTTGTGCATATGTACACACACTGAACTTTTTTTTTTCTCTCTCGTTTATTATATTGTTTACAAAGTACTATGTTTACATATTCTGTTGTGCTGCTTTAAGTAAGAATTTGATTATTCTGTCTGGGACACATGGCAATGAAGCAACTCTTGACTCGTGACTCCATCTGCCTGGGCAGCTTTCAACCCAGCAATGTGAACATCACAATTTCCAGTAACAAACACCCCATCCACTCCCCCCTCTCTCTTTCCGGTGCAGACCTATTTCTCCCACCGCCATGTCCCTCTTTCCAATCCCCTGCCCCCTGTCCCCTTCCACCTATACTCACTCCCATTGGCTTCACGTTTCACCTCTCTTTTCTTCTGCACGGTGGCGCAGCGTAGAAACATAGAAACATAGAAACTAGGTGCAGGAGTAGGCCATTCGGCCCTTCGAGCCTGCACCGCCATTCAATATGATCATGGCTGGTCATCCAACTCAGTATCCTGTACCTGCCTTCTCTCCATACCCCCTGATCCCTTTAGCCTCAAGGGCCACATCTAACTCCCTCTTAAATATAGCCAATGAACTGGCCTCAACTACCTTCTGTGGCAGAGAATTCCACAGATTCACCACTCTCTGTGTGAAAAATGATTTTCTCATCTCGGTCCTAAAAGACTTCCCCCTTATTCTTAAACTGTGACCCCTTGTTCTGGACTTCCCCAACATCGGGAACAATCTTCTTGCATCTAACCTGTCCAACCCCTTAAGAGTTTTGAAAGTTTCTATAAGATCCCCCCTCAATCTCCTAAATTCTAGCGAGTACAAGCCGAGTCTATCCAGTCTTTCTTCATGTGAAAGTGAGGGTGCTGTGAGGCAGCGGTCGAGTTGCTGCCTCACAGCGCCAGAGACCCGGGTTCGATCCTGACCACGGGTGCTATCTGTGCAGAGTTTGTACGTTCTCCCCGTGGCCTGCGTGGGTTTTCTCCGGGTGCTCCAGCCTCCTCCCACATTCCAAAGACGTGCAGGTTTGGAGGTTAATTGGCATCGGTAAATTTCCCCTAGTTTGTAGGATGCGAGAGTGGGATCACATATAACATGGTGATCGATGGTCAGCATGGACTCAGTGGGCCGAAGGGCCTGTTTCCACACTGTATCCCTAAACTAAACTAAACATCCCACAGCCTTATGCCTCCTTTTCTTCCCTAGCCTTCATCTGCCAAACATTGCGATAGTACCTCCCTAAACTATCTCCTCTGGCAGCTCATTCCATACAACCACCACCCTTTGTGTGTGAAAGTTGCCCCTCAGGTTCCTATTAACTCTTCGCCCACTCACCTTAAACCTATGTCCTCTGGTTCTCGATTCCCCAACTTGGGGCAAGAGACTCTGTGCGTCTACCCGATCTATTCCCATCTATTTTGTACGCTTGTTACAAATGCTGATGAATTGTGATAAAGAGGCGTCAATTTTGCCTCCGAATTATTTTCCCTGTTCTGATTCTAATTGGGTTTACACTGTGAGTTTATGGGTACCACCCCTTCCTGACTGACGGCAGCTAATAGGTTCGATCTTCCCACCATCCAGAATCTTTGCAGATGCTCAGATGAAGAGTCTGATGTGACTTTTGGGCATATTTTATGCAAATAGATCCTGCTGTCACATTCTCCCAATCACAAGCTACAACTTGCACAGGAACAATTGACAGATGCAATTTATGTTATAGTTTAGCCCACAGGTAAGAAAATACTGTGATTTATAAAGGTGAATTCTTGATTTGATCTATCTTCCTCTGGCTGTTTGATGGTTGCACGAACTGGAAGCAGCTGTCAGCGAATGCCATGCCCAACATCCTCATCCAAGCAAGGAACTGCAGATAAACCGGAGATAGTCTGGAGAGGTCCCTGTCACGGTTTATTCCGAACAGCTCCGTCACAGAGGACTGTTCCCAGGGACGCATTCAGAGACTGACATCGAGTGCTGCTGGAAGGTCATCAACTCGGTGAAAGACGTTCTTTGATCTGCCCGAGCGTTGTTCACCACTCAGCGGAGCGAGATGTCCGTCCGGGAATGTTGCCGACTGGCCTGCTGAGGGACGCACTGAAGCTCGGTGCAGCCAACGCCAAGGCTCGGTGGGGGAGGACCACAGTCTAAGGTCCCTCCGCTGCTGGACATGGGGAAACACAGTGTGGTGGAGATGCCCCTCAAAATAAGGGAAGGGATTCCACGCCAGTGGGCCACATGAGTGGCAAGGGTGGGGGACAAATTTGTGAAATTATAGCAATGAATGTAGACTGTATTGAATAATTAGTATAGCCTCCGAAAATGTCGGATGAATTTTTTGCACGGTTCCTGTATTGTATATATTTATTACCTGAATAAAGTCTATTTTGAAATTTAAAAAAATAAATAAACCAAAGATAGACACAAAATGCTGGAGTAACTCAGCGGGACAGGCAGCGTCTCTTGAGAGAAGGAATGGGTGACATTTCGGATCGAGACCCTTCTTCAGATGCCTCACCCATTTGTTCCTACATTCTTTAAGCAGCAATTAGCCTAATACTTTCAAGTGAATTAACCATGCTGGTAAAATGGTAGGCAAGGCATTTAACATAAAGTGGCCGGCACTCATAATATTCTATGCAGAGCATCATTTCTTGTTTTTAGGATCTGTCTACTGCCAGAAGTGAGTGAACTTCTTGCCCATCCTTAATTGTTCTTGAGATGGTGATGGGGAACTGTTGCTTCACCAGTTGCTCTGGTCCTTCTGCTGAAGATACTCTGGTCTTCTTCTTACGTGTGGCGTGCACAGCCTAAAGTTGTTGGACAACTTGTTCTATTTGATCTTCCGTTTGTGCACGGCGAGTTGATTGCATTAGTCGAAACAGGTTGGACCACGTGAAGGTTGCAATCTCCCGCCCCTCTGGTAATGCCGTTGGCCAGGAACTCCCGGAACATAGGCCAAGTGACACTACAGAACCAAGGAACTGCAGATGCTGGTTTACCAAGGAAAGACACAAAATGCTGGAGTAACTCAGCGGGTCAGGCAGCATCTCTAGAGAACATTGATAGGTGACATTTTAGATAGGAATCTCTTCTTCAGACTGAAAGGAAAGGTAATATCGTCAGCAACCTGTCTTGGACTACCCATATAGAAGCAATGGTCAAGAAAGCAAGCCAGCGCCTCAACCTTTACTGGACTTTATCTTGCACTAACTGTTATTCCCTTTATCATATATCTGTACACAGTGGGTGGCTCAATTGGAATCATGTACAGGCTTTCTGCTGACTGGTTAGCACGCAACAAAAGCTGTTCACGATACCTCGGTGCACATGACCATAAACATAAATTAAACTAATTAACTAACTGCGTGTATTTGCAATCAGGAGTGATGCATAGGGGAGCATGCAGTGGTGCTCCCATGTACGTTCTGCCCTTGTCCATCCTAGTGATGGATGTCAAGGGTATGAGACTGCTGTTGGAGTAGACTGGGCACCTAACTGTAGTGCGTTTTGTAGATTGTAAATATTTTAGCCTCTGTATGCCGTTAGTGGAGGGAATGGATGTTTGGAGAGCTGCAGTGGTTGCCTATCAAGAGGGCATCTTTGGCCTGGATGGAGATATGAGGAACTGCAGATGTTGGGTTCTGTGACCTGGGCTACAATCAGCAGGCATCTCACGGCATTGAAAAGTAGCTGCCAATGGCATTTCTGAAAAACTTTCCAATTCCACTGGAAGGCTTAGTGAACCAATGTCAAGGTCCTCTCGTCGAAACAAGGAACTGCAGATGCTGGTTTACACAGAAGGACATAAAGTGCTGGAGTAACTCAACGCGCCAGGCAGCATCTCTGGAGAACATGAGCATGGATAGGTAATGTTTTGGGTCGGGACCCTTCTACCGACTGATTGCAGTAGGGGGTGGGGGGGAGAATAAACTGAATGGCAGGTGAGGGCAAGTGATAAGTGGATGCAGGTGAGGGGGGATGATAGGCAGATCGTTGGACAAAGACCAGAGATGAAAGGATTAAAAAGTGTGGGATGAGGAGAAAAGGTGTGGATTGTGAAGCCAGAGGAAGGATTAAGGGTGAGAGAGAAGGAGGGAAAGGGAATCAGTGAAATGGGTGTTAATACAACTGGGGCACAGAGAAGAGGGGGAGAAGACAGGGTTTTTTTTTTGTAGGTTAGTTACCTAAAAATGGAGAATTCAATGTTCATGCGGTTAGGTTGTATGCTACCCAAGAGGAATATGAGGTGCTGTTCATCCAGTTTGTGTGTGACAATGAGGCCCAGGACTGAAAGGTCAGCATGGAATGGGAAGGGATTAATAATGGTTGGCCACCGGGGGATTGTGTAGGCCGTGGCGGGCCTGGCGCAGTATTAAGGGCCTAATTGGTGTTGAATTTCCTGAGCATGTTGGAGCTGCTCTCATAATGATGATTATGATGATGATGATGATGTGTAATAGTAGACTTCACCGAGACAGTTTCTGGCGCCAACAAACTTCCAAAGTTCTGGCTTATCTTGGCCTTAAAGGCCCGTTGTCCTGACATAGAAACATAGAAACATAGAAAATAGGTGCTGGAGTATGCCATTCGGCCCTTCGAGCCTGCACCATTCAATATGATCATGGCTGATCATCTAACTCAGTATCCTGTACCTGCCTTCTCTCCATACCCCCTGATCCCTTTAGCCACAGGGGCCACATCTAACTCCCTCTTAAATATAGCCAATGAATTGGCCTCAACTACCTTCTGTGGCAGATAATTCCAGAGACTCACCACTCTCTGTGTGAAAAATGTTTTCCTCATCTCGGTCCTAAAGGAATTCCCCCTTATCCTTAAACTGTGACCCCTTGTTCTGGACCTCCCCAACATCGGGAACAATCTTCCTGCATCTAGCCTCTCCAACCCCTTAAGAATTTTGTAAGTTTCTATAAGATCCTGACAACACTGATCATCTCCTCTGCCGGCCGCCATCTTGAAAACGGCCCAGCGTCCGCCGCCGTGGCCGACTCCCCCCCACCCTTCACATTCCTCCCCGGTTCCTGGTCTCCGGGGTCGAGCAGGGGACGAGCCTCGGATAACTCCAGGCAGGTTCCAGGTTCAGTGGCGGGAGGGCCAGGCCTGCTGTCGAGGTGTGGCTGCGGCTCACCAGGAGCTTCATTGCAAACGAGTGGAGGATCTGCCATCAAGCTCTATGTCATAAGGTCATAAGGTCATGTGATAGGAGCAGAATTAGGCCCATCAAGTCCACTCTGCCATTCAATCATGGTAGATCTATCTCTCCCAAGCGCGTTCAAGTTCTTTAGTCAGAGGGTGAGGAATCTGTGGAATTCTTTGCCACAGAAGGCTGTGGAGGCCATGTCAGTGGATATATTTAAGGCAGAGACAGACAGATTTGTGATTAGTACGGGTGTCAGAGATTATGGGGAGAAGGCAGGAGAATGGGGTTAGGAGAGAGAGATAGATCATCCATGATTGAATGGCGGAGTAAACTTGATGGGCCGAATGGCCTAATCCTATTCCTGTTCCTTATGACCCTCCTAACCCCATTCTCCTGCCTTTAGTTTAGAGTTTAGTTTAGAGATACAGCGAGGAAACAGGCCCTTCGGCCCACCGAGTCCATGCCGACCAGTAACCGCCACGCGCTTACACTATCTTATACATACAAGGGACAAATTACATTTATAGAAACGTGCAAACTCCGTATAGACAGCACCCGTAGTCGGGATCGAACCTGAGTCTCTGGTGCTGAAAGCGCTGTGAGGCAGCAACTCTACCGCTATGCCATTGTACCGTCCTTCTCCCCAAAACCCCTGACACCTGTACTAATCAAGCCTGTGGCCTTTCAAGTGTGGAAAATCCTGGGGGATTCGGAAGGTGAGTGATTCACCGCAGGAAACCAAGCTTATTACTCATTTCTTATGGCCATCGGGGTTATGCAAATTTACTCGTATGGAATTCATAAATCACTATCAAAAACTTTGAGGTGTGCCATGGAGATCTTGCTCACAGAATATGTGTGGAATAAAATGTAAATAAATCAAAATCAAATTTATATATTTTTCAACTGGGGTGGCACTGTGGCGCAGCGGTAGAGTTGCTGCCTTATGCCCCTGTCCCACTTAGGAAACCTGAACGGAAACCTCTGGAGACCTTGCGCCCCACCCAAGGTTTCCGTGAGGTTCCCGGAGGTTCCGGTCACTCTCCCTAATGGTGGAAAGTGGTTTCCGCGTAGTCGAGGCTTCTTCTATGTTCCTGCGATTATTTTAAAAAAAACAAAAAACGGCCTCGACTATAAATTGGTTGCCGTTTGGTCGAAGCCAGTGGAGTGGGGTTGCTATTTACTTACAGGCAGTCGAAGGCAATCTCCTTCGCTGACTGGCCATTTTGATTGGCTCATTGGTTTTCAGGACCTAGAAGATCCGCCGGAAGGTAAAATGCCCGCTAACTTCATTAAACTTCTTAAAACTGTCTCCACTCCTTCTCCCCCCCCCCCCTTCTCTCCCCTTCTCCCCTTCTCTCCCCTTCTCTCTTCCCCTTCTCTCTCCCTTTCTCTGTCTTTCTCTCCCCTTCTTTCCCCTTCTCTCCCTCCCGTGCTCTCTAAAGGACTTACCGTGCTCTGTGGCAGCCGTCTACCTTCCTCTTCATCACGCAGACAGCGCTCCTCCGCTGTCCCTGGCCCCCACCTTCGCGATGTGTTTGTGCGCGGTCGGTAGCAAAGATTCTATAGGATCTTTGATCAGTAGATGCAGCTCACACTTCGGTCAAGGCTTTCCAGGCAAGTGACCAAAACCTCTGGTGATTCATGGAGAGTGACCGGAACCTCCGGGAACCTCAAGGAAACCTTGGGTGGGGCGCAAGGTCTCCAATGGTTTCCGTTCAGGTTTCCTAAGTGGGACAGGGGCATTACAACGCCAGAGACCCAGGTTCAATCCCGACTACGGGTTCTGTCTGTACGGAGTTTGTACGTTCTCCCCGTGGCCTGCATGGGTTTCTCTGGGTGCTTCCTCCCACACTCCAAAGACATGCAGGTTTGTAGGTCAATTGGCTTCGGTAAAAATTGTAAATTGTACAGAGCCCTAGTGAGGCCACACCTGGAGTGTCGTGTACAGTTTTGGTCCCCTAATTTGTGGAAGGACATTCTTGCTATTGAGGGAGCACAGCGTAGGTTTACAAGGTTAATTCCCGGGATGGCAGGGCTGTCATATACCGAGAGAATGGAGCAGCTGGGCTTGTCCACTCTGTAGTTTAGAAGGATGAGAGGGAATCTCATTGAAACATATAAGATTGTTAAGGATTTGGACACGCTAGAGGCAGGAAACATATTCCTGATGTTGGAGGAGTCCAGAACCAGGGACCACAGTTTAAGAATAAGGAGTAAGCCATTTAGAACGGAGACAAGGAAACACTTTTTCTCACAGAGAGTGGTGAATTCTCTGCCTCAGTGGGCGGTGGAGGTGGGTTCTCTGGATGTTTTTAAGAGAGAGCTAGATAGGGCTCATAAAAATAGCGGAGTCAGGGGATGTGGGGAGAAGGCAGGAACGGGGTACTGATTGGGGATGATCAGCCATGATCACATTGAATGGCGGTGCTGGCTCAAAGGGCCGAATGGCCTACTCCTGCACCTATTGTCTATTGTCTATTGTCCCCAGAGTGTGTAGGGTAGTGCGAGTGTACTGGGCAATCGCTGGTCGGCGCGGACTCGGTGGGCCGAAGGGCCTGTTTCCACGCTGTATCTGACTGGTCTTTCTTTACATTCGCGCAGTTGACACCACTTCACATTGCTGGAAGGTTGCGATACGGCCTGTTTTCCAGCAACATAACCTCCCCAAAACCACCTGCATGTCTAAAAATAAATTTGCTAATAATATATTGACGGGAAGCTATCCCTCTGATAGTGGTCATGTTCTTATCATCTGTAAAAAAAGTCCGTGTAATCCCACCACCCACACTTTGGTTGGTATGAACGGCTGTTAATAGCTCATCAGTTATGTATTAAATACATTCGCTTGCAATTCCAAACATGCACTTTGTTGCGAAATCTTGGTTTTAAAAATTATTGCTGATTAAAAAACGTATTCTAACGCTCTGCAGCTTTCGACAACCCCTTTGATAATCCATTACCACTTGGGCTCCTAAAGCAATTAATTGCTTTAATTTAAGCCTTATTTGTTTCTGTTATGTAAATATTGAGTTTTGATTTCTTTGTGTGGGAGTATTTGAGAAACTACCAGCCTCTGGTATCATTGTTCACGCAGCCAGTGAGACTGAAAGAGAAATTGTGAATGAGAAATGTCCCGTTCAGTTAGAGCAGAACACTTGTGGGAAATTATGGCATCTAGGACAATCTAATAGTGAACGTGAGGCATATGTAATAACAGAACATGGAGCATAGAACAGTACAGCACAGGAACATGCCCTTCGGCCCACATTGACTATGCTCAGCTTGGTGCCAAGATAACCTAAGCTGGAGGGTTACACAAAAGGCTGGAGAATCTCAGCGGGTGCAGCAGCATCTAAGGAGCGAAGGAGATAGGCGACGTTTCGGGTCGAGACCCTTCTTCAGACTGGTCAGGAATCAGGGAAACGAGAGATATAGACGGTGATGTGGAGAGATAAAGAACAATGAATGATAGATATGCAAAAAAGTATCGATGATGAAGGGAACAAGCCATTGTAAGCTGTTTGTGGTGTGAAAATGAGAAGCTGGTGCGACTAGGGTGGGGGAGGGAGATAGAGAGAGAGGGAATGCCAGGGCCCGAGGGCTGAGGGAGAGGTGGGAAGGGGAGGAGACAGCAAGGGTTAACAGAATTGAGAAAATTCAATGTTCAGGCTGAGGGAGATCCTTCGCTCCTTAGATGCTGCTGCACCCGTTGAGTTTCTCCAGCCTTTTGTGTAACCCTCGATTCTCCAGCATCTGCAGTTCCTTCTTTAACCTAAGCTGGAGTTCAGGATTGAACCCGGGTCTCTGGGGCAGCACGGTGGCACAACTGTAGAGTTTCTGCCCTACAGAGCCAGAGACCAGGTTCAATTCTACCTACGGGTGCTGTCTGTATGGAGTTTGTATGTTCTCCCTGTGACCGCATCAGTTTCCTTCCACACTCCAAAGACATTCAGGTTTGTAGCTTAATAGGCTTTGGTAAGTCGTAAAATTGTCCCTGGTGTGTGTAGGCTAGTGAATGGAGTGATCGCTGATCGGAGGGACTCTGTGAGCCGAAGGGCCTGTTTCCGCGCTGTTTCTCTAAAGTCTAAAGTCTAAACATACTCATGTGTCTATCTAAAAGCTTCTTAAATGCCACTATCTTCCTCCACCACCATTGAACTATTGATTAGAATACAATCAAATCTAATCAATTGTATTAGATCTTTAATACAAGAAAGGAATTGCCAATGCTGTAATCATGTGTAGAACACAGTGCTGGGGTATCAACAGGTCAGGCAGCATCTATGGAGGGCATGGTTAGGTGATGCTCCAGGTCAAGACCATACTTCACTTTGATGAAGAGTCTCGACCTGAAACGTCACCTATCCATGTTCCCCAGAGATGCTGCCTGCCCCGCTGAGTTACTCCAGCACTCTGCGTCCATGTTCTCCAGAGATGGTGCCTGACCCGCTGGGTTAGTCCAGAACATCGTGTTCTATTATGATCAATGCGAGATGTTAGACAGGAATTTGTGAAATTATAATTATCCATCGTCGGTTTGTCAGGTCACCAGGGAGAGTTTAATTTAGGTGTGGGATCTCACAAAGACAACCTTCAGGGACTATTATCAACTGCCAGGTGCCATAAATGGCTGGGCAGGAAAAGCTGCCTCAACTTCTCAGAGCCCAAGGAGAGTACTGGGCAGACAAAGGGGCCTCACCCGTTACTGTTTCAAGCAGCTGACACTTCCTCTGCTACACAACAGCAAACTGTGTCTCAAATAAAACATGAACCCACTGTTGCTCCACAGTCATAGAGTAACACAGTGTGGAAACAGGCCCTTCAGCCCATCTTGCCCACACCGGCCAAAGTGCCCCATCTATACTAGCCCCACTTGTCTGCGTTTGGCCCATATCCCTCTAAACCTGTCCTATCCATGTACCTGTCCAAATGTTGTGATAGTACCCAGCCTCAACAAACTTTTCTGGCAGCTCGTTCCATACACCCACCACCCTTTGTGTGAAAAAGTCACCCCTCAGATTCCTATTAAATTTTTCCCCCTTCACCTTAAACCTATGTCCTCTGGTCCTTGATTCCCCTACTCTGGGCAAGAGACTCTGGGCATCTACCCAATATATTTCTCACATGATTTTATGCATCTCATGTTGTTGGGCACCAGCCTCCAAGGGACGGATTGGAGCGGCACAGAACGGTGGAGGACACTGACATCATTGTCTGGCCGAGTCGACCCCGGCAGCAACGACCCAGGACAACGCGCCTCTATGTGAACTTGACTGGTACAAGATGGCTTCAGAAACGTGGCGGCTCTGGTGTACCACCTCAGTGTAATCTACTGTTCTAACACTTGTGCACTTAAGTATGATTGTGCCTGTGCACAAGTGTTAGAACAGTAGATTACACTGTAAGAGTAAGATTTTTACAAAACTCTATGCAAAAAAGGAATTGCATTGTAAATAAGTAGGGCGGCACAGTCGCGCAGCGGTAGAGTTGCTGCCTTAGAGCGCAAGAGACCCGGGTTCGATCCTGGCTACAGGTGCTGTTTCGTGAGTAAGGCAACGCAGTGCCTTTACCACCTCAGGCAATTGAGGAAATTCAGAGTGTCTCTGAGGATCCTCCAGTGCTTCTACTCAGCGGCTATGGAAAGCATCTTGTCCGGAAATATCACGATTTGGTTTGGGAATTGCTCTGCCCAGGACATGAAGGCTCTGCAGAGAGCAGTGCGTTCGGCCGAACACACTATGGGAACTTCACTCGCCCCTCTGCAGGAACCATACATCAGGAGGTGCAACTCCAGAGCCACTAAGATCATGGGAGGCCCCATCCACCCCTGCAACGGACTGTTCCAGCTGCTACGGTCAGGCAAACACCTCCGTTGCCATGCTGTGAGAACGGAGAGGATGAGAAGGAGTTTCGTCCCAGAGGCCATTAGGACTGTAAACTCCTATCGCAACAAGGACTAACTTTACTGGACCATTCTACTGTTTTTTTAAAATTGCTGTTTATTTCCTTTTTCTTTCCTCCCACAATATGTAATATGTGAATATGCGAATATGTGATTATGTTCCATTTTGTTTGTAGTTTGTGTGTGTGTTTTTTTTGTACAATCCACGAGCATTGCCACTTTTCATTTCACTGCACATCTCGTATGTGTATGTGACGAATAAACTTGACGTGACTTTACGTGACTTGTTTGTACGGAGTTTGTGCGTTCTCTCCATGACCTACGTGGGTTTTCTTCAGGTGCTACGGTTTCCCCCCACACTCCAAAGATGTACAGGTTCATAGGTTAATTGGCTTTAGTAAAATTGTGAAGTCTCGCTAATGTGTAGGCAAGTGTTAGTGTACAGGGTGATTGCTGGTTGGTACAGGCTTGGTGGGCCGAAGGGCCTGTTTCCATGCTGCGACCCTGGAGCATAAAGTAAAGTACATGTGAAAATGAAGTATCATTGAACCCTGGAATAATTGAATCACTGATAATGGTTTGTTTGGGACATTGATATTGGGACAGATCCACAAACCAACAGCAGAGAAAGATGCAAGTGGTGTAACGATTATGTAGTGGTGACACAGAGCTGGCCATGCTGGAGTCGGGGACACGAGTTTAATCCCATCATTTGCAGCGAAATAAAAGCCGGTATTAGTGATGGTGGTCATGAATCTACAAGATTATTATGAAGACATCACTGGTCGTGGACAAATGGGGCAAGACAGGAACGTCAGTGACCCCAGGCCAGTGATAGACCGAGACTATGTTGGGGAAGGGTGAAGCAGGCTTGAAGGTGACATGTGATCAATATTAAACCAATACCACTTCCTGCCTGTGGACTACAAGGAAACAAACATGCGTCACTTGATACGATCATTAAATATTTTTTTTTAAATGGAATTGAGTCCAAATGTTCCGAGAGAATAAATGCTGTAACTTCAACGGGGCAGTGGCGATAATCTGCAAGAGTTTACGAAGGAATTTTGTGTGTGTGTGTGTGTGTGTGTGTGTGTGTGTGTGTGTGTGTGTGTGTGTGTGTGTGTGTGTGTGTGTGTGTGTGTGTGTGTGTGTGTGTGTGTGTGTGTGTGTGTGTGTGTGTGTGTGTGTGTGTGTGTGGGTGTGTGTGTGCGTGCGTGTGTGGTTGTGTATGTGTGTGTGTGGGTGTGTATGAGCGTGTGTGTGGGTGTGTATATGCGTGTGCATTTGTGCGTGTGTGGGTGTGTATGTGTGTGTGTGTGGGTGTATATGTGCGTGTGTGTGTGGGTGTGTGTATGTGTGTGTGTATGGGTGTGTGTGTGGGTGTTTGTGTTTGTGTGTCCATGTGAGCGTATGGGTGTGTGTATGTGTGTGCGTGTGAGTTAGCGTGGGTGTGTCCGCGAGCGTGAGTGTGTGGGTGTGTGTGTGTGTGTGTGTTGTGTGTGTGCGTGTGTATGTGTGTGTGCCTGTGTGCATGTGCGTGCGTGTGTGCATGTGTGGGTGTATGCGTGTGTGTTAGTGTGCGTGCTGTGTGTGCGAGCACGCGTGTGTGAATGTGCGTGTTAGTGTGTGTTGTGTGTGTGTGTGTGTGTGTGTATGTGTGCATCTGTGGATCTGAGTGCTATTTGCCGTGTGAGTTCCTCACACAAACAGCAGACTGGTTCCGTAAAGCTACTTCACCTCACTGTAAGCTGTACTTGGCGGAGAAAGTTGATGTTCCTTAAAGACAAGACATATATAGACCAGTTTGACATCGGAAGTTACTTTGAAATATAAACAAATATAAGTGCGTCTTGTCTCAATATCACAATGTGACAGAGCTCTAAGGCAGAGTGCACCTGACCGCTACTGTAGACATAATCTAGGTCACCTCCGCTCTGCTTAAAACTGACTGTGAACAGGACAGACATTTACAGAGATGACAAATATCCCCAGGCATTCTTACTGATTTCTGTACAGAACTGTTTCCAATGTATGTGTAGCCGGCTGAAGGATGTCGTAGAAAGGGTCAGTGTGCACTGCACATCAGAATCTCACGTTTTTTCCATCCTTTCTTTGAAGGTGCTGATGAAGAGAGGATAAACCAAGATGATTCAGAATGACTCACAGTGAAAGTCATGGTGATCTGCATCAATGAGGCTCTTTGAAAGGTGAATGTAGGGAGAAAGTTCTGTACAGAGGTCAGTTAAAGATAACTGCAATGTTTCTGCTGATTATTGATTCCTTCCTTCATATCATCACTGATTTGATCGTACATCACCTACAATGAACATCATCAATATTCAACAAAACAAAAGGCTGGAGGAACTCAGCGGGCCAGGCAGCATCTGAGGAGGGAATGGACTGACGGCGTTTCGGGTCAGGAACCTTCTACAGACAGAAGATCAGTCTGAAGAAGAGTCCCAACCCGAATCTTCGTCTGTCCATTCCTTCCACAGATGCTGCCTGACCTGTTGAGTTTTTCCAGTCTGTTTGATTTTTGTTTAAGATTCAGCATCGGCAGTATTTTATCTATACAATAAAATTAGCCTGACATTTTAGTGTTAGTTCCACTTTTAAATATTTACTGTTTCGCCTCAATCCAAACATTCCCCAGTAAATGCTTGACCAAGCATTAATCCAAAGTTAATGTTCTTCTACAGTGGCTGTTCATTAAAGGAATGTTTTTAATATTTCCTCCTCATCTGTTAAGGACCAGCAATGTTAGCTTACTAGCTTAGACCTTGCACTAATTAAATTGCCTTGCATTTTAGCCTGAAGACACAAGGAACTGAAAATGCTGTGATCTAGAGCAAAATACAAAGTGCTGGAGGAACTCCGGCAGCATCTGTGGAAGGGATGGACAGGCGATGTATCAGGTTGGAAGAAAGGCCCCCACCGAAATGTTGCCTTTCCCTTGTTCTGAAGGTTCTTTCCGCTGACTGGATAGCACGCAACAAAAGCTTTTCATTGTACCTCAGTACGCGTGACAATAAACTAAACTCAAACCTGTCCATTTCCCTCCACAGATGCTGTTTGACCCGCTGAGAGCCTCCAGCCGTTTGCGTTTTCATGTGTTCTCAGAAAAAAAAGCTAGCTCACCCTAAGTGGACTATCAGTGCGTAAAGATGTCTGGCGGTGTGGTGGCCCAAGGGTGGAGGCCATTGAGGATTTTCTCCAAGATGTGGACAACCTGGGGTGGACCAAATGGAGACACTTTCCACTATCTACCTCCTGGTGGGACAGGAATGCTGCTTGGTGCCTCACAAGGAAAGGTTTGCTTCCTATCCACCCAACAATCTGGCTTATTCAGGTTTTCTGGAGAAGACTTGGGCAACACCATGTGAGGATGAATGTCTATCCAGGTCATAACTATCCAGGTCATAACAATATAAGAAGCCATATTGTTGACTCCATTAACCTTGGAGTTGGCAGCTGACTGACAATAGACAATAGGCAATAGGTGCAGGAGTAGGCCGTTTGGCCCATCGAGCCAGCACCGCCATTCATTGTGATCATGGCTGATTAGACTGGGTCTAAGAAGTGAGACATCAGCTTTACAATGATCTTGATGTGAGTTTTTCTCTGTTAAGGATATTTGGACTTCTGCCCTCCACCAACCTTCTCTCTTCTCACTCAAGAGATATATGTGCTCCTGGTAATGCCTTGACTTGTTCAACATTCCCCAGGCGGAGGTGACTTTCATTCATCCTGTCAGACGGAGAGTATTCCATCAAGATATTGACACTCTATATTCCACTCCCAAATTAGAACACTTTGGAAATATTCAGGCAGCGTGTGCGGTCAACGCAGTGTCAGGGCGACATCTTTTCATCAGAACTGGGGACAGATTAAAAATGAAACCATGTGTCTGGGAGAGTCTAGGAACAGTGGTCACAGCCTCACAATTAAAGGACGTTCCTTTAGGAAGGAGATGAGGAGGAATTTCTTTAGTCAGAGCGTGGTGAAGCTGTGGAATTCAATGCCACAGAAGGCTGTGGAGCGCAAGTCAATGGATATTTTTAAGACAGAGGTAGATAGACAATAGGCAATAGATGCAGGAGGAGGCCATTTGGCCCTTCGAGCCAGCACCGCCATTCATTGTGATCATGGCTGATCATCCACTATCAGTAACCGGTGCCTGCCTTCTCCCCATATCCCTTGATTCCGCTAGCACCCTAGAGCTCTATCTAACTCTCTTTTAAATTCATCCAGTGAATTGGCCTCCACTGTCTTCTGTGGCAGAGAATTCCACAAATTCACAACTCTCTGGGTGAAAAAGCTTTCCTTCATCTCAGTTTTAAATGGCCTCCCCTTTATTCTTAGACTGTGGCCCCTGGTTGTGGACTCCCCCAACATTGGGAACATTTTTCCTGCATCTAGCTTGTCCAGTCCTTTTAATCTCTTGGCATTGTCCACAATGCTATTTGCCAGAACTATCTCCTATCCCATTTTTGCCCTGACTTCTTTTTTTAGCTTGCTCCTTCGATCCCAAAACTCCTCCAGGGATACACTTGATCCCATCTGTCCATACTTGTCCCATGTCTCCTTCTTACACTTGACCAAAGAATAAAATAACCACCTCAGCAAATAATATAGGCTGAGCTGTCTGTCTATTCATTGTAATGAATACTAATAGCAGAAGTTCACAGTATGGGACACTTTCCCATGGTGAATCAGTCAAGCGATTACATTGTGAAGGTAGACAAAAGTGCTGGAGAAACTCAACGGGTGCGGCAGCATCTATGGAGCAAAGGAAATAGGCACGTTTCGGGCCAAAACCCTTCTTCAGACTGATGTGGGGTGGGGTGGGCGGGGAGAAGAAAGGAAGAAGAATACCGTACCACATCTAACTCCCTCTTAAATATAGCCAATGAACTGGCCTCAACTACCTTCTGTGGCAGAGAATTCCAGAGATTCACGACTCTCTGTGTGAAAAATGTTTTTCTCATCTTGGTCCTAAAAGACTTCCCCCTTGTCCTTAAACTGTGACCCCTTGTCCTGGACTTCCCCAAATCGGGAACATCGGGATAACTTTAGATATAACTCTAAATATAACATAACCCCTAAATTCTAACTTATGCACCAAAAGAATAGTATTTTTATTTGTGCATTTCAAATCCCTCATCATTTTAAACAGTTCTTTCAATAAAACTATTCACAATAAACTTCACACAACACGAGAGGTTTGTGCAATGTATGCAGGTTTTAATCCCTCCCTTTGCTCTCAAAGACTGAATATGCCAAATCGATCCAAAAAATATCCAGACAAGTCACAAAGGTGATTTTCTTCCCGGGTCTGAGAAAGGGTCTCGACCCGAAACGTCACCCATTCCTTTTTTACAAAGATGCTGCCTGTCCCGCAGAGTTACTCCAGCATTTTGCGTCTATCTTCGGTTTAAACCAGCATCTGCAGTTCCTTCCTACACATTTCCTACACGTAACTCCACAAGAGTTGCGCGTTGCGTCCCCTCTCTTTGCTGAGGATGCGATTCAGGCTGTTTGATCCATTTCTACCAATTTTGTAAAACTCTAGTGCCGCAGTTGAGAGCTAATGGATTTCAATGAGTTCATGTCACAGGCATTAATATCAAATGCAAAAACCCAACATTGTTAACTACAAAGAGTGTGCCTCACATGGCCCTTGCTGCATTTAACTTTTCATACCGACTCTTCTGTTAAGAATATTACTCTAGAGAATCGGTTCAGAGAATCAGCCATGGATCAGATATTAAACCCCTGGAGCTTTGCTCAAAATACACCCTGTAGCTAAAATAAAATGTTTATTTTACTGATGTGTTTTGCTATGTGAGGATCAAACGTCCTGAGAAACATGTCAATGTATCTCTTCTGTTTCTTTTGCCATCCATTTTATGTTTCAGAGCGTTATAAATCTAAATTCCAGGTAATATGGGCCATTCTACTTAGTCTTACTTAATATCCCAAGTGTCTAACAAACCTTTGTTGCATCCCAACTGAACAAAATGTATTTTTCACTGGGTAACGGGACAATATCTACATTCCATATGTGGTTTGACCAAGGCTGAATAACTACTAACTACACCAAGCTTTAGTTTAGTTTAGTGATACAGCGCGGAAACATGCCCTTTGGCCCACCGAGTCCGCACCAACCAGCAACCCCTGCACACTAAAGGGATGGTCCCACATACGCGACCTTGGCTCGCAAATTACGCGACCTCGTGGTCGCTTGAGGCTACGGGCACCGTATCGCCATGTGGGGCCGGTCCCACTTAGAAGCGTGGAGGGGTATGGAGTTGTGCGGGGCTGATTCTTGCAGTGACCGAAATCTTTGCGCGCCAACGGCCTGTCGGCCCGCGTACACACGCAGGCGCATTGCGTTCGTAAGCAGCGTCTTGATGGCGTACACAGCATCTTGATGGCGTACACCTAGCGTGTGGCGTTGCGTGACGACGTCACCGCCCGATGCCGTGCGACGCCCAAATTCAGTCGGCCCGCCTCCTGCCCAGCTGATTTGTAAGCATGACGTAAATGACGTCACGCGCGAACTTAGCGCTAACTTAGCGCAAACCTAGCGCAAATTTAGCGCGAACTTAGCGCGAACTTAGCGCGACCTCCGCTTCCGGTTGGTCGCGCCAAACGCACGCAATCGCATGCAAGTGGGACAGGCCCTTAACACTATCCTTCTCACACTAGGGATAATTTACATTTATGCCAAGCTAATTAACCTACAAACCTGTGCGTCTTTGCAGTGTGTGAGGAAACCAAAGATCTTGGAGAAAGCCCATGTAGGTCACGGGGAGAACGTACAAACTCCGTGCAGACAGCGCCCGTAGTCGGGATCGAACCGGCTGTCTGGTGCTGTCGGGCAGCAACTCTACTGCTGCGCCACCGTGCCATACTTTCTTCATACAGGTTGCTGCAATTCCCCTGGCAAAAAAACATGCTTGATAGTTAGACAAAAAATGTCGCCAATTCCTTCTCTACATAGATGCTGCCTCACCCACTGAGTTTCTCCGGCATTTTTTGTCCACCTTCGATTTTTCCAGCTTCTGCAGTTGTTTCTTAAACATGTCGTGATAGTTGATAACTTTCTTTGTGTTCGGAGAACTCGAAGCTGCCACCAAATTCCAATAAATCAAGGCAAGTGAAAATCTGCTTTTCCATTCTTTCAGACAAAGACCCCTGTCTGCCTGTCAATGTCAGTGCTCCACGAAGGATTAAAACCAAACAATGCGTGTGAAACATCAATTCCAGAACTTCTCAAGAACTCTGAGTCAAATCCAGTCATTGTGTGGAAGATATTTTTGTTTTGTTTGCATGTTATATCATTGCGACATCATTGACATTAGTCTGTTTAATCTATTGTACGCATGCAAAGCTTTCCCTTATTTGGCATCCTCCCAACCACATACCATTCATCCTTAAAGATATTTCAAAGGCTCCTTTAGATCAAATCTTTGGCAAAGTGAACACTGAGTTAGTAGCTACCGTAGCTGTAGTTTACACCCCAGCGGTTTGAACGTTGACCTCCAATTTCAGGTAGTCCTTGCTTTCTCCCTCCTTCCCCTCCCCTTCCCAGCTCTCCCACAGCCTACAGTCTCTGCCTCTTCCCTTCTTCTCCCCCCTCCCCCCCACCTCCACATCAGTATGAAGAAGTCTCGACCCGAAACGTCACCTATTCCTTCGCTCCATAGATGCTGCCTCACCTGCTGAGTTTTTCCAGCATTTTTGTCTACCTCAGCAGCGACTGTAGGTATCTTACCGGACTATTGTCGAGTAGCCACACTGGGTTATACACCAGTGCAAGGAAGATTCATTGTTCTTTATTTCTCTACGCCTTCGTCCATTCATTGTTCTTTCTCTCTCTATATCAGCGTCTAAATCTCTCATTTCCCTTATCCCTAACCAGTCTGAAGAAGGGTCTTGACCCAAAACATCACCCATTCCTTGTCTCCAGAGATGCTGCCTGTCCCGCTGAGTTACTCCACTTTTTTTGTGTCTATCTTCGATTTACAAAGATGTTACCTTTGGACATGAGGACCTATCTTAGAGCAAGAGGCTTAGCTGGATTCCGCTATATAACCTTGGAGTGCAGGAGGCTGGCAGGTGACCCTAGGTGTACAAAATCATGAGGAGAGTAGTTAGGGTGAATGCACATATACTTTTACCCAGTGTAGGGGAATCGAGATCCAGAGAACATAGGTGTAAGCTGAGAGGGGAAAGATTTAATGGGTACCTGACGGGCACATTTTTCACACGGAGGATGGTCGCACTCAGGTTCCTATTAAATCATAGAATCATAGAAAGTAGGTGCAGGAGTAGGCCATTCGGCCCTTCGAGCCTGCACCGCCATTCAATATGATCGTGGCTGATCATCCAACTCAGTATCCTGTACCTGCCTTCTCTCCATACCCCCTAATCCCTTTAGCCACATCTAACTCCCTCTTAAATATAGCCAATGAACTGGCCTCAACTACCTTCTGTGGCAGAGAATTCCACAGATCACCACTCTCTGTGTGAAAAAAGATCTTCTCATCTCGGTCCTAAAAGACTCCCCCCTTATCTTTAAACTGTGACCCCTTGTTCTGGAGTTCTCCAACATCGGGAACAATCTTCCTGCATCTAGTCTGTCCAACCCCTTAAGAATTTTGTAAGCCTCTATAAGATCCCCCCTCAATCTCCTAAATTCCAGCGAGTACAAACCGAGTCTATCCAGTCTTTCTTCATATGGAAGTCCTGCCATCCCAGGACTTCCAGGTAAATCTTTCCCCTCTCACTTTAAACCTATGCCCTCTGGTACCTGATTAAGGAAGAACTACTCTTGGTAAAAAGGCTCTGTGCATTTACCTGAACTGTTTCCCTCATGATCTTAAACACCTAAGATCGCCTCTCAGTCTACTGTGCTCCAAGGAAGAAGGTCCTAGCCTTCTCAACCCCTCCCTACCGCTCAGGCCATCATGTCCAAGCAACATCCTCGTCAATCTTCGCAGCACCTAACCGTTAATGAGAATATTTTATCACGTTATTACATAGCGTTGGAATAACTCAACGGGTCAGGCCGCATCTCTGGAGAAAAAGGTCCAGGGCCTTCTCCGACCCAATATCTCACCCATCCTTTTTCTCCAGAGATGCTGCCTGACCTGCTGAGTTACTCCAGCACTTTATGTCTATCTTCCAAATATACCAGCATCTGCAGTTCCTTTCTATATGTTTAATCACATTCTAGAAATAGGGCTACGTTGACCGAACATGTTTGAATTAAGGTGCCCAAGGACCAAGTCAGCTCAATTATAATATTTGATCGACCCCGTTACCCTCTGTCCTCCTCTGCGGTTCTCTGGTCCTCGGGGGATGGGCAGGGTCCCTGCTCAACGGCTCTCTCTACCGGTCCATCCATCCTTCCTTCCGGCTGCACACTCTTTTAGAAGGATGAAGGGACCCCCTCATTGAAACTTCCTGAATAGTGAAAGGCCTGGATAGAGTGAGTGCGGAGAGTATGTTCCAACGCGCGGGAGAGCCTAGGTCCAGAGGCCACCGCATTAGAATGAAAGGACGTACCTTTAGAAAGGAGATGAAGAGGAATTATTTTAACCAGAGGATGGTGAATCTGTGGAAATTATTAGTATGGGTGACAGGGGCTATGGGGAGAAGGCAGGAGAATGGGGTTGAAAAAAACACCGCGCGTCACTACGTCATCACGCCACGTCACGCCGCAAATTTTTCGGTGACCTGAATCGTCAGTCAATGATGCCGGCAGTCGCTGAAAAAATCGCTAAGTGGGACAGGCCCTTGAGCCTCTCAATGCTGCAGCAAAAAGAAAATTGGTGAAGCAGCCTTTTTCAATGAGGAAATACTGTGCTGTGGAATACCTGACCCTGGGCTATGAGAGACGCCCACTCAGTTGACATTTTTAAACGGCAGCTAAAGACTTTAAGCTTTTAACTGACTTCACTTCCTTTGTCCTTTTACACTCTCAATTTTATATTTTATGTTTTCATACAAATCTGTGCTGTGCTATTAACTGCCCGTGTTCTTACTGTTTTAAATTGTATGTTTATTTAGACCTGTGTCTATGTAGAAAGCACTTTGGGTTGCATTTAATTGTATGAAAAATGCTATACTGATAAAGTTATTAAGTTATTCAAAGATATAAACCCTCTGCAGTGTCGGAAGGATTCAAGATGCTATGTTGCCAATGGCGGTGGAAAATCAATGTGTCGGAGTATGTGACTACCTTAGCGGGCTGGGCCATGCTCTACACGTGCCCATTGGAAACCCTGCTCTATTTGTGCCTTGATGCAATACTTTCTAACTGTCATTATTTTTAACGTGTGTAGGAAGGAACTGCAGATGCTGGTTTAAACCGAAGATAGGCACAAAGTGCTGGAGTAACTCAGCGGGACGTTTTGGGTGACGTTTTGAAGAAGGGTCTCGCCCTGAAACGTCACCAATTCCTTCTCTCCAGAGACGCAGCCTGTCCTGCTGAGTTACTCCAGCCTTTTTGTGGGTCATCTTCTGTTATTTTTAAAGCATTGTAAAACTTACTGTTGCCCACTGGAAAAATTATCTACATTGTACGCTGAAGAGAAAAGACCTGTATGTGTGTGGCATCTTCCACCCTTCCTTCCAATGCAGAGTGGAGGACATTCTGCCCCTCGCGTTCATACCGGCCCTCACAGCAACCCCAAGCAGTTCCATTGACCCACTCATTTAGTTTAGTTTAGAGATACAGCACGGGAACAGGCCATTCGGCCCACCAAGTCCATGCCGACCAGTGATCACCCATACTCTAATTCCATCCTAAGGGCAAGTTTTACAGAAGTCAATTGACCTATAAACCTGCACATTTTTGGAATGCGGGAGGAAACCTTGGCCCCCGGGGAAAACCCACGCGGTCACAGGGAGATTGTGAAGTTGTAGGGCGGCACGGTGGCGCAGTGGTAGAGTTGCTGCCTTACAGCGCTTGTAGCGCCAGAGACTCACGTACGATCGTGACGGCGGGAGCTGTCTGTACGGAGTTTGTACATTCCTTCCGTTTGGGTTTTCTCTGGGATTTTCGGTTTCCTCCCACACTCCAAAGAAGTACAGCTTTGTAGGTTAATTGGCTTGGTGGATGGTAAATAGTCCCTAGTGTCAGACAGTGTTAATGTGTGGGGATCGCTGGTCGGAGCAGACTCAGGGGGCCGAAGGTCCTGTTTCCGCGCTGTACCTCTGAACTAAACTTTCAGTCTGAAGAAGGTAGTCAAAAATGCCGGAGAAACTCAGCAGGCGAGGCAGCATCTATTAAGCGAAGGAATAGGTGACGTTTCGGGTCGAGACCCTTTTTCAGACTGAAGAAGGGTCTCAACCTGAAACGTCACCGATTCCTTCGTTCCATAGATGCTGCCTTACCCGCTGGGTTTCTCCAGCATTTTTGTCTACCTTCGATTTTTCCAGCATCTGCAGTTCTTTCTTAAACTTTCAGTCTGAAGAAGGGTTCCGACCAGACTATTTATTTTCTTCCGAGATACTGCCTGATCTTCTGAGTTACTCCAGCATTTTGTGTCCATCATTAATGATACAAATACAACCCAGTGAATGAACTATGAAAGGTACACGCTATACTGTACCATTCTTGGCTCGTTCAGTCCTCGCACCCTCTCTCACGATTATCCACTCCCGTGTGTTTCCTCAGGCATTCCCATAATAAAGAAGCATCCTTCAACAATTACTTGTGTGCTTGTCAACTTCCAATGGTATTAGTATCTTTTTGTTGGCACATCTGAATGAATCTGGCAAAGTCATATTTACGCTTTGTTCCTAACATTGTCTGAAAAGAAGTCTAGACTTAGGAGAAGCAGTAGCTTTCGTTCCTCGGGCATTAGTGAACTTGTCAGATTTCCAATGGCATTCATGTAATATTCATGAGTATTGTGTGGGACACACATAAGACAGATTTATGGAACTTTGTTCCACACCTTTGGCAAGTAGAGTTTGATCCTAAAACCACAACCCCAATGCAACAGAGCATTAGGTATAAAAAAGGGATACGACCTGAAACGTGACCTGTCCCTTTCCTTCTGAAATGCTGCCTTAATGCTTTGATTTGTCAATTTGCATATCTGTCATTCCTTAGCTCCTTGTACGTTTTCTAGTTTTTCTCCCCTGACTGTCAGTCTCAAGAAGGGTCTTGACCTGAAACGTCAGCTCTTCCTTTACTCCAGAGATGCTGCCTGTCCCACTGAGTTACTCCAGCACTTTGCGTCTATATTTGAGGAATAGATCGGGAAGATGCACAGAGTTTCTTGCCCAGAGTAGGTGAATCAAGGACCAGAGAACATAGGTTTATAGTGAAGGGGAAAAGATTTTGAAAGGAATCCAAGGGGGTAACATTTTCACACTAAGGGTGGTGGGTGTATGGAACGAGCTGCCAGAGCAGGTTGTTGAGGCTGGGACTATCCCAACGTTTAAGAAACAGTTAAACAGATACATGGATAGGACAGGTTTGGAAGGATATGGGCCAAATGTGGGTAGGTTGGACTAGTGTAGCTGGGACATGTTGGCCGGTATGGGCAAGTTGGGTCGATGGGCCTTGTTTCCACGCTGTATCACTCCATTAGGTTTCTGTGACTTGTTAGGGTGCTCATTGCATTTTTGGGGGTTTTGCAGACCCAATAAAATTGGAAATAGAGGGATACTTCATGTATGTATGGCCAGACTTTAAGATTAATTAAAGGTTTTGGGCCAAAGATGTTTGCAAACTGAGAATACTTTGCTGGAGTTTCACTTCAGTCGAAGCAGAACTGTGTGTTACACATCTCTGATTTATTCCCAGGAGAGCCACATATTGACAGATTAAAATTGTTAGCTCATGTTGTTTAATACATTAATGCCTGCAATGTGCCTTTGATGTGAGCCTGCACCTGTGGAACAATTCTCCCTGAAACCCATGTCAACACGTTAGATACAATAGTAGTGAGCAGAGGGTGTGACGGGCGTGCCACACTTATCTGACACCGGCACTGCCACGTTTAATTTCAACTCCACTCAGCAACCTCTTAACCTCACAACTGAACACTCATCAATCAACAGGAACTATTCACCACCAGTGCTATCTAAAGACATCGCAAACTGCTTACAGCAGATTTGCTGTACTTTGTCTAGCTGTAGATATGATACTATTAATGTCCAGAGCTTCCTTCTGATGTTTCAAGTTGAGGATCAGTGTTGTAGTGAATGCTGATTGAAGTCATGATCAATTCTCAAACCTCTGTATGTGCTAATTTAACCACAGTTTAAGAATAAGGGGTAAGCCATTTAGAATGGAGACAAGGAAACACTTTTTCACACAGTGTTGTGAGTCTGTGGAATTCTCTGCCTCAGAGGGCGGTGGAGGCCGGTTTTTTGGATACTTTCAAGAGAGTGCTAGATAGGGCTCTTAAAGATAGCGGAGTCAGGGGATATGGGGAGAAGGCAGGAACGGGGTATTGATTGGGGATGATCAGCCTTGATCACATTGAATGGCGGCGCTGGCTCGAAGGGCCGAATGGCCTACTCCTGCACCTATTGTCTATTGTCTATTGTCTAGTTCCTCACCGGAGGAGTAAAACAGGAAGAGTTTCCTTGGGAAGGCAGTTTGAGATAAAGATAAAGATGAGACTCAGGGCAGGATGAGTATGCGAAGACCAAGGAAGTGGGATTCAAGAGGTTCTCCACTGCTGGAAGTCGGAATACAATTGCCAACAGCCTCACAGGTTTATAAGTTATAGGAGCAGAATTAGGCCCATCAAGTCCACTCCGCCGTTCATTTGGGATGTGGGTGGAAACCAGAACACACGGAGGAAACCCACGCGGTCACAGGCAGCACATGCAAACTCCACACAGACAGCACCCGGGGTCAGACTCAATCCCGGGTCTCTGGTGCTGTGAGGCAGCTGCTCTACCAGCTGTGTGGTTGGGCAGGATTGAGGGGCTGAATGGGTCTTAACTGCTTCTCATTTCTGAAGACAGACACAAAATGCTGGAGTAGCTCATGTGGGTCAGGGCGGCATGTGGCACGTCCGGTAGAGCTGCTACTTCACAGCGCCAGAGACCCGGGTTTGATTCTCACCCTGGGTGCTGTCTGTGTGGCGTTTGCATGTGCTGCCTGGGTCCGCATGGGTTTCCCTCCGTGTGCTCTGTCTGGAGTAAAAAGATGGGTGACTTTTCGGGTCGGGAACCTTCTCCAGACCGCGTGTATGATTTCTTCAGACCAGTCTGAAGAAGAGTCCAGACCCGAAACGTCACCTATTCCTTTTCTCCAGAGATGCTGTCTGACCCGCTGAGTTACACCAGCATTTAGTGTCGACCCCTGTGCCGTGTTCTATGTAAGGAAACCTACCCTTCAAATAACTGCAATCAATTCCAAATGGCCAATTCCTAGTGAAAAAAAGTGTAGACTGGAAAATGATAGGTGCGTTCAAAACATAAGGCATGTTAAAAGATATGTTGATTTTCTCTCCTGTGTTTCAGATAATGGGGATAGATGGGGATAGATCAGGTTCCATTCAGCACTGCATCCGTCTCTACTCCCTGACGAGTATATCGCAGAAGGAAACAGAGATCAAAGTCAACCCTCAGAAACTAAGTGAGGAGGTGGTGGGTTTTCCTTTGTGGGAGTTCAAGCAGTGGCCACAAGTACATCTGCCAGCTGATGTTTCATTGAGAAGGGAACAAGTTTTGACAACGCACCTTCTGAGGCGCTGTGCTTTTTAAGCCAATTCAAGGCGTGGAGTTTATGTCTGTTCTGAGTCAGATATTGAACCTGCCCCTTTCGGTGCACAAGCAACCAATCCCTCCAACCCTTCCCTATCCATGTACCGGTCCAATTCTCTTTTGAATGTCGATTAGTTTAGTTTTTTATTTTTTAAATGTTTTAAATTTTTACATTTTTATTAGAAGCTCTTGTACAAGGATAAGACTGCCGGCATAACAATTATACAATATTGTCCCGCTTCATTTTTAACCTTATAACGTAAATTTAAAAAAATATAAAAAAAGAGAAAAAATAAAGGAAAACAGAGAAAGAAAAAAGAAAAGAATGAAGAAAAAGAAATAAGATAGAAAAGAACAGGAAAAAGACCCCTAAGCTGCCGAAGCAGTGCAGAAGAAAATAAAATAAATAAGGAAAGAAAAGATGGAGATATCCCCGCACACTAAATCTATCCTACACACACACACACACACACACACACACACACACACACACACACACACACACACACACACACACACACACACACACACACACACACACACACACACACACACACTAGGGACAATCTACAATTTTACCAAAGCCAATTAACCTACAAACCTGCACGTCTTTGGAGCGTGGGAGGATTCCAGAACACCCGGAGAAAACCCGCACAGGTCAAGGGGAGAACGTGCAAACTCCAGACAGACAGCACTAGTGGTCAGGATCGAACCCGGTACTCTGGCGCTGCAAGGCAGCAAGTCTACCACTGCGCCACCGTGCTGGAAATATGAGCTACTTTAACAGAAAGAAAAAAAATCTGTGGCATTATTAGAAGTGGTGACTGCCGTTATTTTCCTGTATAGTGGCATACTTCCTCTGCCTTAATACTTTCTTAATTTTTTTTTTGAAGTGGAAATGCCTATATATATATAAATGCATGGAACCTATTTTTTCCGATATTATCAGGAGAATAACCTAAAAAAAAAATGTGCTTAACTTTTCTTTGCATTCGGTGATGCACAGCAGAAGTGGTAGACCACAGAGGACTAGACTGTGTAACCCTGGTGGGGTTTTTTCAATGTATCGAGTCTTTTCATGTTCCTTGTTTCTCATTTAATGTCTTTCATGAGGAGAGGGGAGTTGGAGAGGAATCAAAGTAGGGCATGGTGGCTCAGCGGTAGAGTTGCTGCCTGACAGCGCTTTCAGCATCAGAGACGCGGGTTCGATTCCGACTACGGGTGCTGTCTGTACCGAGTTTGTACGTTATCCCCATAAGCGCCTGGATTTTCTCCAAGATCTTCGGTTTCCTCCCACACTCCAAAGACGTAGAGGTTTGGTGATAAATTGGCTTGGTATAAAATGTGCCCCTCCTGTGTGGGCAGGGTTGGGGGGAGGGGGGGATCGCTGGTCGGCGCGGACTCGGTGGGCCAAAGGCCTGTTTCCACGATAGAAACATAGAAATTAGGTGCAGGAGCAGGCCATTCGGCCCTTCGAGCCTGCACCGCCAATCAATATGATCATGGCTGATCATCCAACTCAGTATCCTGTACCTGCCTTCTCTCCATACCCCCTGATCCCTTCAGCCACAAGGGCCACATCCAACTCCCTCTTAAATATGGCCAACGAACTGGCCCCAACTACCTTCTGTGGCAGAGAATTCCACAGATTCACCACTCTCTGTGTGAAAAATGATTTTCTCATCTCGGTCCTAAAAGACTTCCCCCTTATCCTTAAACTGTAACCCCTTGTCCTGGACTTCCCCAACATCGGGAACAATCTTCCTGCATCTAGCCTGTCCAACCCCTTAAGAATGTTGTAAGTCTCTATGAGATCACCCCTCAATCTTCTAAATTCCAGCGAGTACAAGCCAAGTCTATCCAGTCTTTCCTCATATGGAAGTCGTGCCATCCGAGGAATCAGTCTGGTGAACCTTCTCTGTACTCCCTCTATGGCAAGAATGTCTTTCCTCAGATTAGGAGACCAAAACTGTACGCAATACTCCAGGTGTGGCCTCACCAAGACCCTGTACAACTGCAGTAGAACCTCCCTGCTCTTGTACTCAAATCCTTTTGCTATGAATGCTAACATACCATTTGCTTTCTTCATAGCCCGCTGCACCTGCATGCCTACTTTCAATGACTGGTGCACCATGACACCCAGGTCTCGCTGCATCTCCCCTTTTCCTAATCGGTCACCATTCAAATAATAGTCTACCTTCCTGTTTTTGCCACCAAAGTGGATAACCTCACATTTATCCACATTATACTGCATCTGCCATGCATTTGCCCACTCACCCAGTCTATCCAAGTCATCCTGCAGCCTCCTAGCATCCTCCTCACAGCTAACACTGCCCCCCAGCTTCGTGTCATCCGCAAACTTCGAGATGTTACATTTAATTCCCTCGTCCAAATCATTAATGTATATTGTAAATAGCTGGGGTCCCAGCACTGAGCCTTGTGGCACCCCACTAGTCACTGTCTGCCATCCTGAAAAGAACCCGTTCACTCCTACTCTTTGCTTCCTGTCTGCCAGCCAGTTCTCTATCCACATCAATACTGAACCACCAATACCGTGTGCTTTAAGTTTGTATACCAATCTCTTGTGTGGGACCTTGTCGAAAGCCTTCTGAATGTCCAGATACAACACATCCACTGCTTCTCCCTTATCCACTCTACTAGTTACATCCTCAAAAAATTCAATAAGATTCGTCAGACATGATTTACCCTTCGTAAATCCATGCTGACTTTGTCCAATGATTTCACCACTTTCCAAATGCGCTGCTACCCCATATTTAATAATTGACTCTAGCAGTTTCCCCACTACCGATGTTAGACTAATTGGTCTGTAATTCCCCATTTTCTCTCTCCCTCCCTTTTTAAAAAGTGGGGTTACATTAGCTACCCTCCAATCCTCAGGAACTACTCCAGAATCTAAAGAGTTTTGAAAAATTATCACTAAGGCATCTGCTATTTCTGGGGCTACTTCCTTAAGTACCCTGGGATGCAGCCTATCTGGCCCTGGGGATTTATCGGCCTTTAATCCATTCAATTTACCCAACACCACTTTCCGGCTAACCTGGATTTCACTCATTTCCTCCATCTCATTTGACCCGCGATCCCCTGCTATTTCCGGCAAATTATTTATGTCTTCCTTAGTGAAGACAGAACCAAAGTAGTTATTCAATTGGTCTGCCATGTCCTTGTTCCCCATGATCAATTCACCCGTTTCTGACTGCAAGGGACCTACATTTGTTTTAACTAATCTTTTGCGCTTCACATATCGATAAAAACCTTTGCAGTCAGTTCTTATGTTTCCTGCCAGTTTTCTTTCATACTCCATTTTCCCTTTCCTAATTAAGCCCTTTGTCCTCCTCTGTTGGTCTCTGAATTTCTCCCAGTCCCCTGGTAGGCTGTTTTTCTGGCTAATTTGTACGCTTCATCTTTTTCTTTGATACTATCCCTGATTTCCCTCGTTATCCACGGATGCGCCACCGTCCCTGATTTATTCTTTTGCCATACTGGGATGAACAATTGTTGTAGTTCATCCATGCAGTCTTTAAATGCCTTCCATTGCATATCCACCATCAACCCTTCAAGAATCAATTGCCAGTCCATCTTGGCCAATTCACGTCTCATACCCTCAAAGTTACCTTTCTTTAAGTTCAGGACCCGTGTTTCTGAATTAACAATGTCACTCTCCATCCTAATGAAGAACTCAACCATATTATGGTCACTCTTGCCCAAGGGGCCATGTACAACAAGGCTGCTAACTTCCTCATTACTCAATATCCAGTCTAGAATAGCCTGCTCTCTCGTTGGTTCCTCCACATGTTGGTTTAGAAAACTATCCCGCATACATTCCAAGAAATCCTCTTCCTCAGCACCCCTGCCAATTTAATTCACCCAATCTATATGTAGATTGAAGTCACCCATTATAACGGTTTTACCTTCGTTGCACGCATTTCTAATTTCCTGTTTGATGCCATCCCCAACTCCACTACTACTGTTAGGTGGCCTATATCTATGATATATCTATATCTACGATATATCTCTAAACTAAACTAAAACTAAACTGGAGCATTCAAGGGAAAACTCTTGAATTCATCGGGAGAACATGCAGACTTCACATCAACAGCACCAGAACTTTTGTGCTGAAACAGTCGCCCATTCCTTCTCTCGAGAGATGCTGTCTCACCCACTGAGTTACTCCGGCATTTTGTGTCCACCAGTGGAAATACCATACCTGTTTACAATCAAGGCATCCACAGTGTACCGATACCTGATAAAGTGCATAAATATCTTCACCTTTGCTTCATAGAAAAGCGATTTTTGATCATCGAATGACACAAAGATTGCATTCGTAATGGTGATGACGTTATTGATATTTGTCATTAATTTCCCATTAAACCGAGGTTGGGGTCAGGAGCTGAATCGGGAGGGGGGGAGGGTGATTGATGTAGTGAAAGGGTGTCTATAGAAGGCCAATAACTTGGCGATTTTTTCGGCGACATATCAGTGCCGACAAAAGATTTTGAACATTTCAAAATCCAGCGGCGACAAAAAAATGTTGCGACACTTAAAAGAAAAACGTGGGCTTATTACCACCTCAGACCCAGTGCTTTGCCCGTAGCTTGCAGGACCTGTAAAAAGGTTCTTGCCATCCACCTATTCTACTTTAGCATGTGAAAAGTGGACATTACTGGCCAAATTCGTCATTCTTATTATTAATGACGTCCCCAGTACAGATCATCATGAATCATTCCCCCTGAGTGAAAGAATTGAGTTGTGCAGTTGAAAAATAAAAGTCATCAAACCCAACTCATAAAATGGAATATCGGTTTGAGAACAATGAGATTTTTCTGACAGTCTTTTCCCATAATAGTCAACTTCTTTCCTATAACCCGTTCACTGTGATAATTGCATTTGGATTTGGTGACTTATAATGTTAATAAAAGTTTGGATTTTTTATTCTATATTGGGGACAGCACAGAGGGAGATCATTTGGCCTGCATTATATGTCAATGATTTGTTCAGCTGTGTTATTGGATCTATCTCCTGCTGTTTTGACTTAGAACATTTCAGGAGTTCATGAATTCATAAACCATTGGAACGGAAGTAAGCCAGTCAGCTCATCGAGTCTACTCCACAATTCAAACATGACTGATCTATCTTTCATTACCATTCTCCTGCCTTCTCCCCATAAACCATTGGTGCTAGACTATTCCACTAGTGGAAACATCCTCTCCACATCCACTCTATCCAGGCCTTTCACTATTTGGTAAGTTTCAATGAGGTCCCCCCCTCATCCTTCCAAACTCAGCGAGTACAGGCCCAGAGCCGTCAAACGCTCATCGTACGTTAACCCAATCATTCCCAGGGTCATTCTCATAAACCTCCTCTGGACCCTCTCCAATACCAACACATCCTTCCTCAGATATGGGGCCCATGTTTCTTCTGTTTCAAAATTATAAACTCTTTGAAGGTTACTATTCAAGCTGCATTCACCATCTTATGAGGCAGGTCTGGATAATAACAACATGCGGTGTAAATAAAATATTTCCTCCTGTCACCTCTGGGTCTTTATCATAAATCAGCTCTTGAATTACCTATCGACATATCTGTCCAAATGCTGGCAGGTGGTATTAATACACAAGGACGCTCACTGGTCAGCAAAGACAGGGTGGGCCAAATAGCCTATTGCCATGCTGTTTGATCTTGTGACTCATAGATTCCCCATTCAATAGAAGTATCTCCTGTCTATTCTGCTAAACCTCCTTAATATCTTGAAAACTTCAACTTCTAATTTTATGAATTGCATGGTACATGAGCCCAGTGTTTTTGAGTCTTGGGCGATTTTCCCCACTGTTAAATATATATATATATATATATATATATATATATATATATATATATATATTATTGTTCTATCTGGGACATATGACAATAAAACACTCTTGACTCTTGATAGAAATTGTTGATACAGTGATATAAATATATATATCATATTTATATCTATAATATGATATTATATTAAAATATGTTAAAATACTAAAACATTAAAATATATATATATTTATATCACTGTATCAACAATTTCTATCAAGAGTCGAGAGTGTTTTATTGTCATACGTCCCAGATAGAACAATAAAATTCTTACTTGATGCAGCACAACAGAATATGCAATCATAATAAATAATATGACAAAAACTCAGAAAAAAAAGAACAAACAGTAACAGTACAATAATAATAATAATAATAATAATAATAATAGTCTATTGTAGTTCACAGCTTATGTGGTTGCAGTGTTTAATAGACTGATGGCTGTAGGGAAGAAGCTGTCCCTGAACCTGGACGTTACAGTTTTCAGGCTCCTGTACCTTCTTCCCGATGGCAGTGGTGAGATCAGTGGGTCTTTGATGATGTTGGCTGCCTTTTGGAGGCAGCGACTATGATAGATCCCTTCGATGGTGGGGGGGTCAGAGCCGGTGATGGCCTGGGCAGTGTTTACAAAAACGTGCTGTGCTCTTGAACAAGGATTCCGACTCGAAACGGCACCTATCTCTGTTCTCCAGAGATGCTGCCTGACCAGTTACGTTACTCCAGCACTTTGTGTTTTTGCTCAAGGTTCATCACAATGATAACATTTGTTTCCAAGAGTGAGAATTAGATTTGCAATCACTTTTAAAATCAAAACCTCAGGTGGGTTTTTCCCTATAGATATGGGGAAATTACTAATACATTTGGTAAGATTGATCAGAGGTTTTACTGAAAGGGAAAATTAAAGTGTGATTCATCTTACTTACATTTTATCGTAGTGTAAATGTTTCATCCATTATTTGACACACACATCTAAAGGTTTTAGAAGAAGAGAGACCAGAACATGGGTTTAAGGTGAGGGGGGAAATTCATTAATTTAGTTTAGTTTAGTTTTGAGATACTGCATGGAAACAGGTCCATTCGACCCACCGAGTCCACACCAACCAGCGATCCCCACACATTAACACTATCCTACACACACTAGGGAAAGTTTACATTTATACCAAGACAATTAACCTACATACCTGTATGTCCTTGGAACCTGAGTGATAACCTTTTTATACAAAGGGTGGTGGCTGTATAGAACGAGGTGCTGGAGAAGGTAGTTGAGGCAGGTACTACTGCGATGTTTAAGAAACATTTAGACAGGTACATGGATATGATAGGTTTAGAGGGATATGGGCCAAACTCAGGCAAATGGGACTAGTATAGATGGGACATGTTGGTTGGTATGGGCAAGTTGGGCTGAAGGGCCTGTTTTTCATGCTGTATGACTCTATGTCTCTAAAACAGAAAATGATGGAAATACTCAACAGGTCAGACAGCATCCGAGGGAAGAGAATAAGAGTAGGAGAAGAAACTGACTTAATGCCGTGGTCATAAAACAGGCACTGGCCCCCTTTTCACGGTTCATGATAATGCTCATTTCAAGCAAGAATCAATTTATACCGTATTATTCCTGTGTAAAATATAAAATGCACTCTCACATGAAGAGTAAATATTAATTACCAACAAATTATATGGGGTCACAAGGAACTGCGGATACTGAAATCTTAATAAAACACACAACGTGCTGGAGGGACTAAGTGCTAACTGTGGGAATTTGTGGAGGGAACAGATAAGCAATGTTTCCAGGTCAGGACCCTTCTTCAGACTGATTGTAGTATAACCATATAACCATATAACAATTACAGCACGGAAACAGGCCATCTCGGCCCTTCTAGTCCGTGCCGAACACTTACTCTCACCTAGTCCCATCTACCTGCACTCAGACCATAACCCTCCATTCCTTTCCCATCCATATACCTATCCAATTTATCTTTAAATGATAAAATCGAACCTGCCTCCACCACTTCCACTGGAAGTTCATTCCACACAGCTACCACTCTCTAAGTAAAGAAGTTCCCCCTCACGTTACCCCTAAACTTTTGTCCCTTAATTCTCAAATCATGTCCTCGTTTGAATCTTCCCTACTCTCAATGGAAAAAGCTTATCCACGTCAACTCTGTCTATCCCTCTCATCATTTTAAAGACCTCTATCAAGTCCCCCCTTAACCTTCTGTGCTCTAAAGAATAAAGACCTATCTTGTTCAACCTAGTAGTGGGGAGAATACCCTATAGGGGAGGGACAGAGCCTGGCAAGTGATAGGTGGATACCGCTGAGGTGCAGGGTTTGCTAGGCAGATGGGTGGACAAATGCCAGAGATGACAAGGAGACAAAAGGATGTCAGATAAAGGAGAGCAGGAGTGAAATGTGAATGCAAATGGGATGGTTACAGGTAGATTAGGAAGGGGCCGAGTGAAAGGGGCAGATTGGGTGAGACAAATGAGTCAGCACCCAAGGTTAGGGTGGACAGGAAAGAGAGGGGGAGTGGGGGTTGGAAGGGGTGGGGTGTTACCTTAAATTGGAGAATTCAATGTTCATACCAAAGATAGACACGAATTGCCAGAGTAACTCAACGGGTCAGGCAGCATCTCTGGAGAACAAGGATGGGTGACGTTTCGGGTCGGGACCCTTCTTCAGACTGTTCATGTTCATAGTGTTATGAACATCAATGGTCGTACTGTTGGGCTGTAAGCTACCCAAGCTGAATATAAGGTGTTGTTCCGCCAGAAAAGCTTTTCACTGTAGGGAGACAAAAATGCTGGTGCGGCAGCGTTTCGGGACGAAACGTCGCCTATTTCCTTCACTCCATAGATGCTGCCGCACACCCGCTGAGTTTCTCCAGCATTTTTGTCTACCTTCGATTTTCCAGCCTCTGCAGTTCCTTCTTGAACAAGCTTTTCACTGTACCTCGGTACACGTGACAATAAACGAAACTAAACTAAACTAGTCCTTGTGTCACTCTGAGCAATCCAGGAGGCCCAGGACTGAAAGGTCGGAATGGGAATGGGTACAGGAGCTAAAATGATTAGAAACCAGAGATCCAGTAGGCTTTGGTAGGCCGAGCTCAAGTGTTCGGTGAAACGGTCATCTAGCCTATGCTTGGTCTTGCCATCTACATGCACTGAATTACCGATGTTCAGCATGTAACGTGTGTGTCTGGGATCTGTATATAAGTAATTAATATGTTTACTTTCTCACCACATTCAGTGAATGGTGGAAGAGATGAAAGGAATACGTAAATAAAGTGGGCTCTTAGGCAAAGTCAAGTGGGAGGTTCCAATGTGTGCGTGACATTGCCTCCCCTATAGGGTATTCTCCCCACTGCTACAATCAGTCTGAAGGAGGGTCCATTCCCTCCATAAATTCCCACAGTTAGCACTTAATTAGCACTTAATTCCTCCAGCACTTTGTGTGTTTTATTAAGATTCCAATATCTGCAGTTCCTTGTGACCCCATATAATTTGTTGGTGATTAATATTTACTCTTCATTATTCAGTAAGTACATTTTATATTTTACACAGGAATAATACAGTATAAACTGATTCTTGCTGGAAATGAGCATTATAATGAACCGTGAAAAGAGGGCCAGTGCATGTTTTATGACCACGACACTAAGTCTGTTTCTTCTCCTACTCTTATTCTCTTCCTACGGATGCTGTCTGACCTGTTGAGAATTTCCATCATTTTCTGTTTTAGAGACAGAGAGGCATACAGCGTGGAAACAGGCCCTTCAGCCCAACTAACATGTCCCATCTATACTAGTCCCATGTGCCTGAGTTTGGCCCATGTCCCTCTAAACCTATTCTTCGCATTTACACCACACATACTTCGCTCCTAATAAGGAAAAGGTTGCTTAGTTTAGAGATACAGCATGGTAACACGCCCTTCGGCCCATCGAGCCCATGCCGATCACTAATCACCCATTCGCACGCGTTCCATATTTTCCCACTTTTTCAATCACTCCCTACACACTAGGGACACTTTACAAAGGCCAATTAACCTACAAACCGACACGTCTTTGATTGTGGGAGGAAACTGGAGCACCCAGCGGAAACCCATGTGGTCACAAGGAGAACGTACAAACTCCACACAAACAGCATCCAAAATCAGGTTTGAACCCAGGTCTCTGGCGCTGTGAGGCAGCAGCTCTACTAGCTATCAGTCTGAAGAAGGGTCTCGACCCGAAACGGATCAGTCTGAAGAAGGGTCACCCATTCCTTCTCTCCAGAGATGCTGCCTGTCCCGCTGAGTTACTCCAGCATTTTGTGTCTACCAGCTGCGCCACCGTGCTGCCCAAGGCATTGAAGGCATTAAAATTGACAACTTAAATGAGATAATTGTTCTTCTACAAATACAAAATCATATTAAATGATCTGGTAAATCTAAAGGTAATAACAGATGGCAATAGCCCAGAAACACAAATAAGACTCTTTTTAATACATTGCATTACAGACTCGATGTCCCTTTTCTTTCCAAATCTAAGAGGAAAATATCTTTAGAACAGGATGTACTGTTTCAGTAAGACTCTGCAGGTGCTTCCTTTAAGAATGTCTTTAGTTCGCCGTCGCTACGCGATCATTAGTTTGTCGAAGTTTGTAAACGAGAAGCAAACCTCCGGTTTAAAGGCAGGGGCTAGTCATTAAACCCATCACACACGATTGCCCTGTCTGCATAATATCTTCCAGAGGCGGCCGTGAGCAACGTGTGCTGCTCTGCCTCTTGCTCTGATTACGTTGCGCTGAGGAAAAAACAATGGTGGCCACAAGAGGAGAGATTGGAGCGTAGCACGATGACATCAGCTGCAGAGCGGGACCTCAAGCTTTAGCACCCTGCTCATTCAGTAGCTTGTACACACATCTTCCACTGAAGCACTTTTGTAAGAACTTAGCAATGTCAACACTGTCTGCATCAGAGAGAGTTGAGAGAGACTACACCATGGCACAGAAGGTGCACTGGCAAAAACGTGAGTATACTTTTATTCTCTTTGACACGCAGCAACAATTTACGCGTTTAGTTCAGTTTAGTTTATTGTCACGTGTACCGAGGTACAGTGAAAAGCTTTTGTTGCGCGCTAACCAGCCAGCAGAAAGACAATACATGATTACAATCGAGCCATTCACAGTGTACAGAGACATTTAAACTTACTCCACGTGTCAAGTGTCAAAGATTTAAGAGCTGTCTTCAGGTCCATTTGCCAATAGCTAGGAAAGATATCAAACACAACAAGAACATTCTCACCTATTTAACAAATGTTGTATGTATAAAAGTGCATATTTGTGCATATATGTTAATTCAATAATTATTTTATTATAATAACAAACTCAAAATGTGGTATTGTGTTATGGACACACCAATGGCTGAAGCGATGATCTCATGGACTTATATTTAATATTAGAGATTTATAAAATTTTCAAACAATGAAATTATCTTATTCTGTTCCACTCTGTTTGTAATTTGTTTGTGTGTTTTTTGCACAAAGTCCGCGAGCATTGCCACTTTTCATTTCACTGCACATCTTGTATGTGTATGTGACGAATAAACTTGACTTGACTTGACTTGAGATAATGGTTTAATGATCCTACAAGTATGTTATCCACAGATTTATTCTGTTAATTTAAACTCATCTTAAATCAGGAAAGATGATTTGAAGAAAGTGCTAATTTTAGGTTTAAGAAAGAACTGCAGATGCTGGAAAAATCGAAGGTAGACAAAAATGCTGGGGAAACTCAGCGGGTGAGGCAGCATCTATGGAGCGAAGGAATAGGTGACGTTTCGGGTTCTTCAGACTCAAGGGTCTCGACCCGAAACGTCACCTATTCCTTCGCTCCATAGATGCTGCCTCACCCGCTGAGTTTCTCCAGCATTTTTGTCTACCTACTAATTTTAGGTGGCTTTAACAAAATATTAGTAAGGCCTAGCAGTTATACTGTAGAACTATTGGTGGCTATGTGCATCCCATATTAGCAGGGTACAAATCAATTGAGATAAACATTGGAGAGACTGAAGGCACTTGTCTCCCTCTCCCCTGACTCTCAATCTGAAGAAGGGTCTCGACCCAAAACGTCACCCATTCCTTCTCTCCAGAGATGTTGCCTGTCCCGCTGGGTTACTCCAGCATTTTGTGTCTCACCTGGATGTAGTCAGCAGGTTAACAAGCACCTTAACGAGGTATGTGCAGGATGGAACTGCAGACACTGGTTTAAACCAAAGAGACACAAAAGAGGTGTCAAAAGAGATACCTTAAAGAGTGATTAAGAGTGATTGAAAACGCTGGTTCAGAATTTTGAACACAACAGATATAGTTGAGCAGCTACTGGATGACCTTATGAGCTGTATTTATAAACAGACATGTTGTAAATCTTTGTGCCATCAGCTATAATAAAACACCAACTACTCAACTCGAAGAATAGTTTTATCTGTCAGTTACCCTGACAATTATACTCTTAGATATTAGTTGACAGACAATTAATACATTTGTATGGAATAACAAAAGCATTCAATCTATCTATTGTAATTGAGGTCATGGTCCTGTTCAAACAGCTGTCAGAGTATTTGAACGTGGATGAGGTAAGTTTACCTATAAGTGAATAAGTGAAGTGAATAAGTTTATTGGCCAAGTATTCACACACAAGGAATTTGCCTTGGTGTCATTCAGCAGAAGGTCTCAGTCTTCCTGAGTAAATTGTTTTGAATTATGAAGTATTTTATATTTATTTTTCTAATAAGGACTCATAGGTCTGAGCCATAGTGAGAGGTTGAGCAGGCTGGGACACCATTCCTTGGAATGCAGGAGGATGAGGGGTGATCTTATAGAGGTGTAAAAAAATCATGAGAGGGATAGATTGGGTGGACGCACAGAATCTCTTGCCCAGAGTAGTGGAATCGAGAACTAGAGGACATAGGTTTAAGGTGAGTGGGGAAAGATTTAATAGGAATCTGAGGAGTAACTTTTTCACACAAAGGGTGGTGGGTGTATGGAACAAGCAGCCAGAGGAGTTTGTTGAGGCAGAGACTATTGCAATGTTTAAGAAGCAGTTAGACAGGTACATGGATAGGACATTTTCAGAGGGATATGGCCCAAACGCAGGCAGGTGGGACTAGTGTAGATGGGACATATTGGTCGGTGTGGGCAAGTTGGGCCGAGGGGCCTTTTTCCACGTTCTATGATTCTATAACTAATATAATAATAATGTTTTGTTATTATAATGTCAGCACAATAATAATGTCTGCACAAAGACATATATAATGTGTGTTTTATATTTTGAGGTTTCTGGAAGATTCATAATTTTCAAGCAGAATGTATGTTGTAAAATTCCCTCATGTACGTTCTTTGTTTAAAGAATGGCAACATTTAAGCTACCATATCATAGTTACTCTATGAAGCTATGTGTACAGTAAATGGGGCATCTTGGTGGGCATGGGCAAGTGGGGCCGAAGGGCCTGTTTCCATGCTGTATAACTGACTCTAACTTTTTTTTTGGTTATTTTCCAAATACTCTGCCACATTTGGAGCCATTTGAAAAATATGAAACGTTAGAATGATTACATTATCCATGTTAATACTTAATCTCTCCAGTACCTTTGGGGGAAATTAAATAGTTAAATATACCAAGAAAGTGTGGGTTTGGATTTGAGGATACCTTCACTTTCTGAGTCGTTATCTTATTCTGCTCAGGCACCACTGAGTCTCTCAATGTTTTCCAATGTAAAAGCGTAGAAATTGACAATTGATTTTAAAATTCTGATAAGACACTTTATCAAATCAAACAGGCACTGGCTAAAAATATAGAGATTTTTCTTTGCACCTACAATTTTCATCAATTGATATTTATTGATTAAGTCGTTTGTTTTCACCATTCACTGAGCAAGAGAAGGTTCTGAACATTCTCCATTGCTGTATCTATGTTGTCTAAAGTGCCGTGTGAGAATTTAACGCAATCATCTACAATTGAAAGATCTAACTAGCAAAATAAACAACAAGAATTAGCCAAAACGAGAGCAGTCAACTCCCACAAATATTCACAGGCATCTGAATCGAGGATTAGTGAGGAGGAAATATTATTCTATGCATAGATTGGCTTGCATGTATTATTTTTAGTTGAAATCAAATGAACGGAGCTATTATTTAACTGAAGATGGGCACATAAAGCTGGAGTAACTCAGTGGGTCAGGCAGCATCTCTGGGGTCAACGAATAGGTGGCGTTTCGGGTCGAGACCCTTCTTCAGAGATGCTGTCTGACCCGGTGAGTTACTCCAGCTTTTTGTGCCTATCTTCAGTTTAAACCAGCAATTCTGCAGTTCCTTCCTACACATATATTTAATTGTCAAACAAGTTCCGTTGTGGGGCGTTAATATTTAATTTTTTCCCCTTGGTAACTGAGGTATGATTCGTGTCGGCTCCGATCATTAATATGGTGATCAAACGGCACCTGTTTCTCGTCAGCTGAGGCTTTCCATTCCTCTCAATTTCCAATCTGCTGTGAAATAATTTTCCAGAGGTTAGACTGCGCGCATAGGAAATAGATAGCAGATATTGAAGTAGGTATCTAGGCGGGGCAAATTGCCATGGTTGGCTAGGGTCATGCTCATTTCCAAAACACATTACAGTTGAAAATACCATTGAATCAGGCGGATTTTTTCCCTTGGTACTGCAGAGGAACTTTGACGTGTAAAGGCAGCGCTGAAACACATCCCTCTCACAATCTCGCTGACAGAGACATGCCTTCTGTGCCGTTTCAAAGCAACAAGTTGATTTTGCCAAGATTGTTAGAGTAAGGAAGGTATTTTCGAACGCTGTTGACTGGATTTATTAATTTCATTCACGAAAAACGAGTGCTAAAGTAAAAGGAAAAGATTTGAGGAATAATGGCCAAACGCAGGCAAATGCGACTGGCTTAGATGGGCATTTCGGTTGGCTTGGATGAATTGGACTGCAAAACCCGTTCCCCTGCTGTATAACTATGAATTTATCTGTGTTTATGTTAATGGTTTCCAACTTTATCCACTGTTTTCCCAACATCCAACTGATCCAGAGGAACACATTTTGAGTCCCTTTCCAAATTCACCTGCTTTTTACTGGTGAACTATTTCACCTCATCCAGATGCTTTGATCAAGACGAGATGATTGATTAGTACGGGTGTCGGGGGTCATGGGGAGAAGGCAGGAGAATAGGGTTGAGAGGTAAAGATATATTAGCCATGATTGAATGGCAGAGTAGACCCGATGGGCCGAATGGCCTAATTCTGCTCCTATGATTTTATGAACTTATGAAACTCATCTTGCGGAAAGCATGAGCGGAAACTCACTTTACACAGCTACATGAAACCATCAAATGCATATTATTAGAAGTAAGAATTAGTCTGCATCAGAACAAATGTCACCTATTCCTTTTCTCCAGAGACGCTGCCTGACCCGCTGAGTTACCCCAGCTTTTTGTGTCTGTCTTTGGTTTAAACCAGCAGCTGCAGTTCCTCCCTACACAGAACAAACGTGAATCTAACTTGTCCAATCCTTACATACAAAGAGATTTTAAATGTTTAAGGAAGAACTGCAGATGCTGGAAAAATCGAAGGTAGACAAAAATGCTGGAGAAACTCAGCGGGTGAGGCGGCATCTATGGAGAGAAGGAATAGGCGACGTTTCGGGTCGAGACCCATCTTCAGACTCCAGAGATTTTAAATGATCATCAATTCTGATCCATTGGTGTTTGATCATTTCTTGCCCTAAGTGGACAGCACAGGATTCCATTGCTGACTTGTGGCTTCAGCAACCTCTGTTCAATCCTGACTTCCCAACATGCCTGTGTCCACCTGGGTTTCTTTCAGGGGCTCTGCTTTCCTCTGCCATTCGAAAGATACGCATGTTGGTAGTTATTATTAATTGACCACTGGTCTGTAGATGAGTGGGGAGTGGTTGGGAATGCAGTTGTACAGGGCCCTAGTGAGACCACACCTGGAGTATTGTGTGCAGTTTTGGTCCCCTAATTTGAGGAAGGACATTCTTGCTATTGAGGGAGTGCAGCGTAGGTTTACAAGGTTAATTCCCGGGATGGCGGGACTGTCATATGCTGAGAGAATGGAGCAGCCGGGCTTGTACACTCTGGCGTTTAGAAGGATGAGAGGGGATCTCATTGAAACATATAAGATTGTTAAGGGTTTGGCACGCTAGAGGCAGGAAACATGTTCCTGATGTTGGGGCAGTCCAGAACTAGGGGCCACAGTTTAAGAATAAGGGGTAAGCCATTTAGAACGGAGACGAGGAAACACTTTTTCTCACAGAGAGTGGTGAGTCTGTGGAATTCTCTGCCACAGAGGGCGGTGGAGGCAGGTTCTCTGGCTGCTTTCAAGAGAGAGCTGGATGGGGCTCTAAAAGATAGCGGAGTCAGGGGATATGGGAAGAAGGCAGGAACAGGGTACTGATTGGGGATGATCAGCCATGATCACATTGAATGGCAGTGCTGGCTAGAAAGGCCGAATGGCCTACTCCTGCACCTATTGTCTACTGTCTATTGTCTATTGTCGATTGAATATGATGAGAATAAAATAAGATTAGCGTAAGGTTGATGTAAATGGACGCCTGATGATCCGTGTGGACTGATTTGGCTTTTTCTGTACGTCTCTAATGAGATTAATAGCAACATTTTGGCTTCTTGATATCGCCGCTGAAACCGATTAAAAAATCTAAATCCTCATTCTAGGCACGCAAATGTGAAAATGATAGTTCAAAACTCAACCAAAGATTACTAGAAGAAATATCAGGCCCCTGTCTGAACTCTCAAGTTACTTTTGTTAGTGAAAGAAATTGTAGAGGAGAAGAGAAAGGGCCTCCACATTAGAGGATCGTAGTATTGAATCCCTCAATGTTCAGAGCTGTGGTCCTTGCAATGCCATATGGGAGCGTGATGGACAGGTATTGCTTCAGGCTTGCTTTCAAGCAGGGAGTCACTGCATCTTATTGCCATTAGGGTCATGCCTCTACCATTGAGCTAGAGCGGCTGACAATTCCACGAGTAATCCAGCAAAACGTTTGACTCGAATCAGGATGGTACGGTGGAGCAGCAGTAGAGTCGCTGCCTTACAGCGCCAGGGTCCCGAGTTCCATCCTGACCACGGGTGATGTCTGTACGTTCTCCCCATGACCTGTGTGGGTTTTCTCCGGGAGCTCCAGTTTCCTCCCAAGACATACAGGTTTGTAGGCTAATTGGTTTCGGTAAAAATTGTAAATTGTCCCTAGAGTGCAGGATAGTGCTAGTGTGCGTGGTGATCAAAGATCGGTGTGGACTCGGTTAGGCCAAAGGGGAACAGGCCCTTCAGCTCACCAAGTCCGTGCCAACTAGCAATCCCCATTACCAGAGCACACACTAGGGACCATTTACAATCTTTACCTCTAATGGAGCGTGGGAGGAAACCGGAGCACTGGAGAAAACCCATGTGGTCACAGAGAGAATGCACAAACTGTGTACACACAGTGCCCGTAGTCAGGATTGAACCCATGTTATATCCATTCATGTTAAATTGATAGCACACGGGATTGGGGCCATTACACTTCTGCCAGCTCATAGAAAACCATTGCCAGGTCCACGAGGAGCATTAATGGAACAGAGCTCGAGGGGGGGGGGGGGGGGGGATTACAATGCATTGTGTAAAGCAGTGATTAGCTTTTTTCCCCTCCCAATATGTAATTCACCTTCCCAACAATGCACTTCATTCAGAAGCCAGGAAGTTAATAAGCAGCGGGCAGCACGTTGGGCAGCGGCAGAGTTGCAGCCTCACAGCGCCAGGCACCCGGGTTCCATCCTGATTACCGGTGCTGTCTGTACGCAGTCTGCACGTTCTCCCCGTGACCTGCGTGGGTTTTCTCCGGGCGCTCCGATATCCTCCCACACTCCAAAGAAGTACAGGTTTGTAGGATAATTAGCTTGGTATAAATGTAAATTGTCCCAAGGGTGTTTGTGATAATGTTAGTGTGCAGACTCGGTGGGTCGAAGGGCCTGTTTCTGCGCTGTATCTCTAAACTAAATGGTGTAGGAAGGATTGCAGATGCTGGTTTAACTGAAGATAGACACAAAATGCTGGAGTAACTCAGAGGGCCAGGCAGCATCTCTGGAGAAAAGGAAATAAGGAGTTGCTGCCTGTCCTGCTGAGTTACTCCAGCAATTTTGTGTCTGTCTTACATTAATAAGCAGACAGTCCTTACCTTTTCCTGATATTTAACATTTTGTAGTTTGTTCTATGACCATAGCTACTCACGTTTCTGAAAAGAGAAACAAGTTGATGGAGAACGTTTGAGAACGAGAAGTCAACCCTATCAGTGTTGCATTTGGTTTTCAAGATTTACACTGCGTGCATTATTCAGGATGATGCCACAGTTTGTCTCTTTTGACCAGAAGAGAACTTTAACTCCGAGTTGCTAAATTGTACATGTGTGCAGTTTGAGTTTGGTTGCTTTGCACGTTCGAGTGGTCAGGATTACAGTTAAACATGCCCGATACTGAGCAGGGCCTTCTCTCATGGGAGATCGATTGATGGCACCTGCACGGATGGCCACTGACTTCTGTTTACTCATCTGTAAGCCCTTCCTCTTTCAGCCTAACTCAAGTGTTCACACCAAGACACTGGACCTCAGGGGCAGGGTACTTATGAGGGAAGTAGGTTTAAAAACTCTATGTACTGATGAAAGCAATGAGGTTTATTTTCTGTCCGTATTTTTAAACTTTTGGTTAGGTTTCATTTTCTTGATAACTTAATTAAAAATGAGTTCCATCTCTACACGTGAATGCATGAAGGGAAAATGTTACTGAGGCGGACAGGTCATAACTTCTTATGGGCCTGTCCCACTTACACGACTTTTCTGGTGATTGCCGGCACCCGTCATAGGTCGTTGCAGGTCACCGAAATTTTTCAACATGTTGAAAATCCAGCGTCGACCAGAACAAGGTACGACTCTTTGGGCGATTACTCACGACCATACAGGCGTCACCCCGCGACATGTCATTGGGGGTCGCCTGTATGGTCGTGAGTAGTCTCCTCAGTTGCCCAAAATGTCATAGTGTCTTTCTGGTCGCAGCTGAATTTTCAAGAGATGTTCAACATTTTCGCCGACCTACAACGACCTATGACGGGTGCCGGCAGTCACCGAAAAAGTCGCGTAAGTGGGACGGGCCCATTACTGACGGAGACTGTATGTGGAGAGGCCAATGTTACATTTGGTTTTCTCGCATTAGCCATGAATTTGATACTTGGATTGTGTATCCTCCCCCCTATTGTATTCTACACGAGTTGTGATTGCCGTTAATGGAATACCGCCTAGTGTGAAATATCAAAACACAATGTTAAAGGGAAAGGGCGATTTCTTAGATTTTAGTTTAATGATACCGTGCGGAAACCGGCCCTTAGGCCCTCCGAGTCCGCGCCGACCAGTGTTCCCCTCGTGCACTAGCACCATCCTACACACTAGGGACAAATTACAATTTTACCGAAGCCAATTAACCTGCAAAACCTGCGCTTCTTTGGAGTGTGGGAGTAAACCTGAGCACCCGGAGAAAACCCACGCGGTCACGAGGAGAACGTACAAACTCCGTACAGCCAGCACCCGTAGTCAGGATGGAACCCGGGTTGCTGGCGCTGTGAGGCAGCAACTCTACCTCTGCGCCACCGTGCCGCCCCTGAATTTCCTGGCAGCTGCCTCTAATTGAGGATTTTAGTCCAGTTTTTAAGGATAGGAATGAGTTTGTCCTCATGTTAACCAAGTAAGTGCAGGTAGGGCACAAGGCAACACTGGAATGCAGCAGGATAGCATTCCCCAGGAGCGACACTCTGACTGCGCCTGCCTTGTGAAATTGGATTCATTTATGATTTATATTCTGATTTACACCCAGAATGTTAGGTTGGAAAAATTGCTTTATACCTTGGCCAGGTGGAAAATAAATAGTTGGTTAATTTATTACTTGTATGTTATGCCTTGATTCTGAGATAAAGGCAATTCAAATGCTAAGTATGTGTCCATTGTGTGTTCATTGATTGAATTCAAGTGTAAACTCAATGATAATAAAGTTGATTCACACTTGCCAGCATTCACACGTCGGAGATCTTATAGAGGTGTATAAAAAAAAAATCATGAGAGGAATAGATTGGGTAGATGCACTTAGTCTCTTGCCCAGAGTAGGGGAATCGAGGACCAGAGGACATAGGTTCAAGGTGAAGGGGAAAAGATTTAATAGGAATCTGAGGGGTAACTCTTTCACACAAAGGTTTGCAGGTGTATGGGACAAGCTGCTAGACAGGGACTATCCCAACGTTTAAGAAACAGGTAGACAGGTACATGGATAGGACAAGTTTAGAGGGATATGGACCAAGCACGGGCAGGTGGGACGAGTGTAGCTGGGACATGTTGGCCGGTGCGGGCCGACATTGGGCCAAAGGGCCTGTTTCCACTCTATGACTCCATGGCTCTATCTCACCATGCGGGTTACAGTTCAAGCACACGGTAATGATATCAGTCTGTGTCAATGCAGCCTGGAGACTCTACTGGAGTTCCTTCTACCTCTTGCACAACAGATGCAACTTGGGGCATCCATAGGAAAGCAGACTAGATCCTTGTTTTAAGAGATGGGCCTTACTAGAGGTGTTGTTGAGAAATCCACTGATTAGGTACAATAGATATCTTTCTCAAGGACCAGATGTATCTCGATTGAGGTGTTTTTAGTTTATCTTAGTTCAGTTTAGTTGATTGTCACGTGTACCGAGGTACAGCGAAAAGCCTTTGTTGCGTGGTGAACAAACTCACTCACATCCTTAAAAACGGGATTAACATCCTCAATCACAGACAATGGCAAGGAAATTCAGAGGCGGCACGGTGGCGCAGCGGTAGAGTTGCTGCCTCACAGCGCTCAAGACCCGGGTTCGATCCTGACTACGGCTGCTGTCTGCACGGAGTTTGCACGTTCTCCTTGTGACTGCGTGCGAGGTCTTTCCCGTTTTGGTGAGCAGCCAAGAGGAAGAGGAAAAGCGACCACTCTGACTACTTGTCCTCTGCATCCACTGTGTCAGAGAGACGATATGTCTAACCTCACAGCTAACCCATTAGTCCAGCGTTAGGCCGGGTGAATCAGCCCCACTGCTTTCAAGAGTGGGTCACGTTGAGACCCTCACTGGAAGAGCTTTCATCAAGGTCAGAGATGGCAAAGGCTAGTTGGCACCATTCCCCCTTCAGGCTTACATGTGATTAGCATGTACGCACGCATTAAAAATCCTTGCTGATGCCACTGGCATGCATGGTGGCCTGCACAACTGCACGCTAGACATGCCCTCCCTTGAATCTTCACAGGAAACCAGCAAAGCACAAATTTAATGCATGTTTCTGCCAACATGCCTGAGTCACGACGCCTCAGCTTGTCACAATCTGATGAGCAGCAAGTCACCTGGGATTATTCACTTGAGTTTAGTTTATTGTCACGTGTACCAAGGTACAGTCAAAAGATTTTAGTTACATGCTATCCCGTTGGCATAGAGACTATACATGATAACGATCGCGCTGTCCACAGTGTACAGATATAGGATAACGGGTATAAGGTTTAAAGTCCAGTAAAGTCTGGTTAAAGTTTTATTTAAGAAAGAACTGCAGATGCTGGAAAAATCGAAGGTAGACAAAAATTCGGGAGAAACGTAGCGGGGGAGGCAGCATCTATGGAGCGAAGGAATAGGTGATGTTTTGGGTCGAGACCCTTCTTCAGACATAGATAGTTCTAAGGTCTCCAGTGAGGTTGATGGGAGGTCAGGACCACTGTAGTTGGTGAGCGGATGGTTCAGTTGCCTGTTAATATTTTCACTCAGCTGCCATGGTGCTGGGTAGAATCTTTACCATGCCTGCAGTTCTCAGTGAAGCAAAGTGTCAGGGTTATGGGGAGAACGCAGGAGAGTGGCGTTAGGAGGGAGAGATAGATCAGCCATGATTGAATGGCGGAGTAGACTTGTTGGGGCGAATGGTCTCATTCTACCCCTATCACTTATGACCTTCAAACAGGGGTATACTGCTTCTGCAGAGACTGACGCAGAGCTCCAACTGAAAGGCCCCTCTCCAAGAGCAAGTATAGCATTCCTGTTACCACTAAAGCCTTTGCCGTTTTCAACTGGACTGATGGATTGAAAGATACAGCATGGAAACGAGTCCATTCTGACCATTGATCACCCAGTACTTTGCCTGCACAGTGGACATGTGTGAGCTGAATTGCTTATTTAACAGGTCCAAACATATTGAATTACATGCCGTGGGTGGAATAACTACTTGAAACTATTTTAAGGAGCCTCAAGGATTGACCAACATGACACAGTTCTTTACGTAACACTGTACTTTAAATAAATGTATTGACTGAACACAGTATTGATTACAACGTACACAACCAAAATGATTCTTTGTGTAGGAAGGAACTGCAGATGCTGGTTTAAACCGAAGGTTGACACAAAATGCTGGAGTCATTCAGCGAGGCAGGCAGCATCTTTGGAGAGAAGCAATGGGTGACGTTTCAGGTCTCGACCCTTCTTTAGACTCTGTACTGTGTACAGTTTTGGTGCCTGCCCTTCTGTAGAAAATAGGTGCAGGAGTAGACCAATCAGCCTTTCGAGCCAGCACCGCCATTCAATATAATCATGGCTGTTCATCCAAAATCAGTACCCCGTTCCTGATTTCTCTCTATATCCCTTGATTCCATTAGCCCAAAGAGCTACAGGACTGTATATCTCACTAAATCTTTTTCTTTAAATATCAACTTCCTGTGCTGCACCTAAAGTGGTAACTCAGGCATCTTGTGTGTGTTGCCGAAACTGGTGTTTTACAATCAATGTCTGGTCTCTTCAGATGGTATCAGAATCACTGAAGTAAAGATAAGGAGTTGGAAATGATACCAAAAACAATAACTGGTTACATGGAACCCACTGTGTGCAGGAAGGCTGGAGGTCCCGTATCATCCCTGTCTATCTCGCCTCTCCCTCTGCATCTTCAGGCACTGTTATCTGTGAGTACACAAAAGGCTGGAGAAACTCAGCGGGTGCAGCAGCATCTAAGGAGCGAAGGAGACGTTTCGGGTCGAGACCCTTCTTCAGACTGGTCAGGGATCAGGGAAACGAGAGATATAGACGGTGATGTGGAGAGATAAAGAACAATGAATGAAAGATATGCAAAAAAGTATCGATGATAAAGGGAACAAGCCATTGTAAGCTGTTTGTGGTGTGAAAATGTGAAGCTAGTGCGACTAGGGTGGGGGAGAGAGAGAGAGAGGGAATGCCAGGGCCCGAGGGCTGAGGGAGAGGTGGGAAGGGGAGGAGACAGCAAGGGTTAACAGAATTGAGAAAATTCAATGTTCAAGCCCAGAGGATGCAGACTCCCCAAGCGGAATATGAGGTGCTGTTCCTCCAACTTGCGGTGTTCCTTCAATATCTTTCATTAATTGTTCTTTATCTCTCCACATCACCGGCTATATCTCTCGTTTCCCTGATCCCTGACCAGTCTGAAGAAGGGTCGCGACCCGAAACGTCGCCTATCTCCTTCGCTCCTTAGATGCTGCTGCACCCGCTGAGTTTCTCCAGCCTTTTGTGTACCCTCGATTCTCCAGCATCTGCAGTTCCTTCTTTAACACTGTTATCTGTGATATTTGTTTTTCAGCTGTTCCAACAGCCCTGGTGCAGGGCTTGCCAACTATGTCCTAATGTCAAAATATTACCTTAGACTGAGAGGAAGACAGAGAGAGTTAGACGCAAAGAGTTAGGGAGGGAGAGAGACGGGGAGAGCGGGTGGGAGAGAGGGGGGGGGAGAGGGGGGGGGAGAGGGGAAGAGGGAGAGGGAGAGGGAGAGGGAGAGAGGGAGGATTTTCTAATAATATTTGGCATAGATGAATGTATTAGGATGCCCACTCACTGACCCTTGCTATTCCCAGCACCTAGAAGGATCACCAGGACCAGAGCACATGACTCACGATCGTACACACAGCCACCGTCAGTTCAAGTTGGAAACAGTTACTCTCGTCACGTTTGCTTCTGGCTTGTCCTTTACCCGACATGTGACAATTGCCACTGGAGACGATTGACCACCATTTTCCTTAGAAGCAGTGAATCACCCCGGCATCGATCGTCTCGCCAACGTGAATAATTCCGATGGTGAATGGATCATTCCGACAGCTAAACTGTGCACACACCTTTTCCTCCATGAGTCGCCACCTTTGATATTGTTCTGAGGGTATACCACAATACCTCAAAGCATTGACCTCCCATTTCCTGTTCTTGAGGGGATCCTGTGACTTATATGGTCCGTAGTGACATATTTCTGAGAATCATCTGCACTCATTTCCTGCCACCCTATCTTGCTGTTGCTGTGTTGACTTCAGAGAAAACAGTGAACAGGCCTAGTTGACAATCAGTGAGAGTTAGCAAAGAAATGAGCAGAATATTCAGAGTTCAGACAATCTGATAAATCTCGGTGGAAGGCTGTATGCCATGACATTGATAGATTTCGCCAACATCTGCTCGCATAACAAAATTAGCCAACCTAGTGAGAGGCCTGGGATAGAGTGAATGTGGAGAGGATGTTCCCATTAGTGGAAGAGTCCAGGACCAGAGCATGGTCTCAATATACCTTTAAGAAGGAGATGAGAAGGAATTTCTTTAGTCAGAGGGTGGTGAATCTGTGGAATTCATGGCCACAGACGGCTGTGGAGGCCACATCAATGGAGATTTTTTTTAGGCGGAGATTGGCAGATTCTTGATTAGTACGGGTGCTAGGGGCTATGGGGAGAAGGCAGGAGAATGGGGTTGAGAGGGAAAGATAGATCAGCCATGATTCAAAGGCAGAGTAGACTTGATGGGCCGAATGGTTTCATTCTGATCCAAGAACCTATGAACGTATGTACGTGTACATTCAATTGGGACTCAGTCAAAGGCTTTGAGAAGTGTCAAAAGATTAGAAATACGCAGAGTGGTTTAAGGAAGAAAATCTAAGGCTTGGGGCTAATTTCAATCATTTAGGAAGATAGACACAAAATCCAGGAGTAACTCAGCGGTGTGGCAGCATCTCTGAAGAAAAGGAATAGGTGATGTTTCGTGTCGGAACCCTTCTTCGGACTGGTTTGTAGAATCAGACTGATTTAGGAATGCAGAGATCTCAGAGGATTGTGGCAATGGAGAGAGGGATAAGACCATGGTCAGATCTGAGCCTGAATGTCAGAATTTCAAGACGTAGCAGGATCCTGAGAAGAAGCATGGGATCGATGAGAGTGGAGATAACTATGGCAGAATTTGAGGAGCGGAAAAGTAGTCAGGCAATAGAATCATAGAGCCAGACAGCATGGAAATAGCCCCTTTGGCTCAACTTACCCACACCGGCCAACATGTCCCATCTACACTAGTCCCACCTGCCCGCGTTTGGCCCACATCCTCCTAAACATTCCCTATCCATGTACCTGTCTAAATGTTTCTTAAACGTTGAGATAGTTTCAATTACCTCCTCAGTTGCACTTCCTAAAGAACCAGATATATTAGTGTTGTAGAGTTGGAAGCATCCAGCATTGTGAGAAATGAAAGCAAAACACAGCTTAAAATCGGACTTGAAATCCTCAGCATCAACTGCTTGATTCGGAGAAGGTGGAACAGTTAACTTGTGTGATGAGTCACATCTAGGTTATTATTAATTCTCTCTTGGAAGGTGAGCGTTGCTGACACGGTGCGTAGGATATGGTCTTGACAATGTGGGCCTAGAAATTTAATTGCATGGCACTTTTTATTTCAGAGTTTGAGAAAGTACTGTGGATAGAGGAAAATACAGGCTATTTTGAGATATTTTAGTTTAGTTTTGAGATAAAGCACGGAAACAGGCCCTTCGGCCCACCGAGTCCACACCGACCAGCGAACCCCGCACATTGTCACCATCCTACACGAGGGACAACTTTTACATTTATACCAAGCCAATTAACCTGCAGACCTGTACGTCTTTGGAGAGTGGGAGGAAACCAAAGTTCTTGAAGAAAACTCACGCAGGTCACGGGGAGAACGGGGGATCGAACCTGGGTCTCAGATGTTGTAAGTGCTGTAGGGCAGCAACTCTACCGCTGCGTCACCATTCTGCCTTATTTTAAACTTAATTTGGGTACTTCCCGATGTGACTCCCATTTGCATATCTGACATGATTTCAACATCAGATTCACATGTAATGATAACATTCCCTTTTGAATTTTTGTCTGAGAAAAAAAAAAATTGGGCAAGATCCCAAGATTGACCAGCATCGACCATGTTTACCATCTCTCCTCTGGTCCTCCATCCCTCCCTCTCTCATGGCCCAAGTTATCTAGCGTTCTGAGATTCTATCCTCATCAATCCTTTGATTGCTTAATCCTGCTCCCCGACTCAGGTGCTAATGACATTCGTGGTAGTGATCCTATGTCCAAGTCAGTCATTGGCACAACCCCGGTCACTCGAAACGAGAGTGACTGTCCCAGCGTCAACTACCTCCTCCATACACCTGCCACCCTTTGTATGAAAAGGTTACCCCCTCAGACTCCTATTATCCTTGCTGATAAATGCTGGGATTCATTCCTCTCATTGTTTTGGGAGGAATTAGCCTCAGTTACTAACATAAATGCATTCTGTAGATGGTACGCATTAGAGTCAATGGAGGGAATGACTGTCTGGGGTGTTCTTCTTTTTGTTGTCAATCTTGCTACAAATGTTGACCTCGCTGTCATCGTCCGTCCTGAAAAGGACACGAGCATCCAGCGACAATCAGTGGGAGCCGTCACTTGTCGCAATAGATGACGGTGGTAGCAGAATTAGCTCAGGATACTTCCAGTTTCCAGCCCCGCGACCTGGACGCTTCTGCTCTGGGGCCAATGTCTGGAGTGGTGAATGGTGAACAAAAGAAGTGTCTCAGAGAGTGAGACACTTCAGGAGAGTTGCTGGAGCTACACTCATCCAGGCAAGTGGAACGTATTCCATCATACACCTGACGTACGTCTCGTAGTTGGTGGAAAGTCATTGGGGTGTCAAGAGGTGAGTCACTAATGCAGGATGCCCATTACTCACTCACTCCCCTCCAGTTGCAAACATCGAGATATTATCAAGATCAAATTGTTACGCCTCTTTCTCTCCACTGCATGAGTGGTCTCATCAGACCTATGGTCAAAGGTGACTCACAATAGACAATAGACAATAGACAATAGGTGCAGGGGTAGGCCATTTGGCCCTTCGAGCCAGCACCGCCATTCAATGTGATCCCCAATCAGTACCCCGTTCCTGCCTTCTCCCCATATCCCCTGACTCCGCTATTTTTATGAGCCCTATCTAGCTCTCTTTTGAAAGCATCCAGAGAACCTGCCTCCACCGCCCTCTGAGGCAGAGAATTCCACAGACTCACCACTCTCTGTGAGAAAAAGCGTTTCCTCGTCTCCGTTCTAAATGGCTTACTCCTTATTCTTAAACTGTGGCGCCTGGTTCTGGACTCCCCCAACATCGGGAACATGTTTCCTGCCTCTAGTGTGTCCAAGCCCTTAACAATCTTATATGTTTCAATGAGATCCCCTCTCATCCTTCTAAACGCCAAGACTGTGAAACTCATTGCCACAGATGGCTGTGGAGGCCAAGTCAATGGATATTTTTTAAAGCAGAGATTGACAGATTCTTGATTAGTACGGGTGTCAGGGGTTATGGCGAGAAAGCAGGAGAATGGATTTGATAGGAAAATATAGATCAGCCATGATTGAATGGTGGAGTAGACTTGATGGGCCAAATGGCCTAATTCTGCTCCTATTACTAATGAACTTATGAACAGGAGTGATAGTGGAGGACATGTAAATACAATACCGTTGAATGTCAAGTGAAGAGGGCTTCAACTCTTCAGGAACTACTGGATATATTCGACAGGTTGTATTCCAATCTTCTTCTTACGTATGGCATGCACAGCGTAAAGTTGGAGGTCAACTTGTTCTATTTGATCTTTTGTTGGTGCGCGTCAGGTTGATTGCATTAATCGAAACAGGGTGGACCACGTGAAGGTTGCAATCTCCCACCCCAGTGTTCTAATAGTCAGATGGGAGAAAGTTTTCTGGCCTTGCATAACAAGTTACAGGGTACATAGAACAGTACAGCACAGGAATGTCCCCTTTGGCCCACAACATTGGTGATGAACATGATCTCATCTACCGACCTTCCATGCGCTGAAAGTCCATGTGCTTATCGTATGCCACTATCGTATCTGCCTCCATCACCATCCTGGCAATATGTCCCAGGCAGCCACCATCCTCTGTCTGAAAAAACATCTTGCTCCGCACATCCCATTCCATTTTCCCCTTTCACTTTGTAGCTATGCTCTCGAGTGTTGGACATGTTCACGCTGGGAAATAAGGTTCTGACTGTCTATCCTATCTATGCTTCACATAGACAATAGACAATAGACAATAGGCGCAGGAGTAGGCCATTCAGCCCTTTGAGCCAGCACCGACATTCAATGTGATCATGGCTGATCATCCCCAATCAGTACCCCGTTCCTGCCTTCTCCCCATATCCCCTGACTCCGCGATCTTTAAGAGCCCTACCTAGCTCTCTCTTGAAAGTACCATAATTTTATATACTTTTATCAAATGTCCCCTCAACCTCTGATGTTCCATAGAAAAGAATCCTTCTACTTTTTATTTCTGAAGGAATAAATTGACTGGCACAACTGGCATTCCGGTGAGACCAGGCGACTGTTTTGCCGAACACTTGCGTGTGGTTGTCCAAGGCCGGCTAGATCTCCAGGTTGCTTACCATTCCCACATGGACATTTTGTGTCCTGGGCCTCCTCCATTGCCACGCACAAACTGCACCTAATCTTCTGCTTGGGCTGCTTACAACCCAACCGGTGGCGCTGCGGTAGAGTTGCTGCCTTGCAGCCGCAGAGACCCGGGTGGTGCTGTCTGTACGGAGTTTGTACGTTCTCCCTGCGACCTGCTTGTGTGTTCCCTGGCTGTTTCCCTCCACGCTCCAAAGACGTGCAGGTTTGTAGGTTAATTGGCTTGGTATAATTGTAAGTTGTCCCTAGTGTGTGTTGGATACTGTGGCAAGTGATAGGTGGATGCAGGTGAGGGGGCTTTGGCAGAAGGGTGGACAAAGACTACTAATGAAAAGGAGACAAGAGGGTGACAATGAATGGTAAAGCCAGTGGGAGAGATGTAGGTGGAAGGGACAGGAGGGAGTTGCACAAGAAAACAAGGGGAATGGAAAGAGGGGTTGACAGCCAAAAGTGGAGAATTCAATGTTCATGCTTTGGTTTAGTTCAATTTAGAGATACAATGTGGAAACAGGCCCTTCGGCCTATCGAGTCCGTGCAGGTCGACCCCCAAATACTAGCACTATGCTACAGACAAGGGACAATTTACAATTCTTACCAAAGCCAATTAACCTACAAACCTGTACATCACTGGAATGTGGGGGAACATACAAACTCCATACAGACAGCGCCTGTAGTCAGGATCGAACCTGGGTCTCTGGCGCTGTGAGGCGGCAACTCTACTGCTGCGCCACCGTGCTGTAGCAAAGATTATTTTTAACGAATAATAAAAATCAGACTGCTCGCTTAGCCTTGAACTATAACACTGGCTGGCTCTGTTATAAACCACACTTTACAAGTGGTTTATTGCCTATTGTGCTATTCAGCTTTATTGGCAAATCCATCTGGAAACGGGACAAGTTCCCTTGGGATCTTGCGTCCGATCTCTGTTCCTCTGGGGATCTAGGGAGCTAGAGAAGTCCTGCAACTGATTCCTAAGTGGGTGATGGATCACTGTACCTCAGTGCACGTGGCAATAAAGTAAACTAACTAAAGGGCCTGTCCCACTGTACGAGGTAATTCAAGAGCTCTCCCGAGTTAAAAAAAAAATCAAACTCGTTGTAAGTACGTAGCGGCTACGTCGGAGCTCGTGGATGTCCCGTAGCGGCTCGTAATGCTAACGGCAGGTACTCGGGAAACGTGGTAACGCGTGAAGTTTTTTCAGCGCTGTGAAAAATGTCCACGAGAGCCCCAAGTACCTACGAACGGCTATTAACGTAATTCTCCGAGTTCGAATCGGGGGAAACTCGGGAGAGCTCTTGAATTACCTTGTACAGTGGGACAGGCCCTTCTGGAGAACCACAAAGCCTTGTAACCTTTCCAGCTCAGAACATCGCACCTTTCATGCATAAACAGAGAGTCAGATACTGTCCGATGAAATGTGTAGGACGGAACTGCAGATGCTGGTTTATGCCAAAGATAGATACGAAATGCTAGAGCAACTCAGCGGGACAGGCTGCATCTCTGGAGAGAAGGAATGGGTGTGAATTGTGTCGAGACCTGAGCTCAGTCTGAAGAAGGGTCTGGACCCAAAACGTCACCCATTCCTTCTCCCCAGAGATGCTGCCAGTTCTGCTGAGTTACGTCCAGCATTTTGTGTCTATCTTTGTTGTCAGATGATTTGTCTTTGATGGAGATCTTCCTTGAATACTGGTCGTCCTCTGGTCATTCCCTCCCAATCTTACCTTACTCTGTGCAGAAGGTGACGAGAAACTGGATCGACCTCCTCATGAGTCTCCTGGTTAAAGTGGCCACTTAAGGTCCTGACTGGGACATAGATGACATTTCCTCCACACACCTCCATCGCCCAATGATCAAAGTGACGAGACCAGCTTGGAAGTACACCATTGCCTCTCTTAGTTTAAAGTTTGTTTTTGGGGGAGTCTTTAACTTTTCTATGTGGGGGAGGGGGGCAGGGTAAGGGGGAAACTAACTCCCAGTCGCTTCCTGGCGGGGACGTGACTATTTCTCCAAGTCACGTCCTCGCCCCCCACCTCGCGGCCTACCTCCTGGATCGGAGCGGCCTTTCCTGCCGGGGACGGGAACCGGACCAGAGCCGCAACAGCGGCGGCGCTGGAGTCACCGCAGAGCGGGCGATGCCTACCTGGGTCACCGTTGGAGCTCCGCAGCGTTGGGCCGCTGCTCCAACACCATGGAGCTCTGGTTTAGAGAGCGCCCAACGCGGGCGGCGCTGAACAACTCCCTGGAGTCCTGGGGCCCTTTGCCGAGGGCCTCCAGCGTTGCATCTCCACCCGGCGCGGCCAGTGGACTTTGGGAACCGCGGACTCCGGTAGGAGGGGGCTGACTCAGGGTCCAGGCCGCTGAGGACGTCCCCCAGCCCCGACGTCGGACTTACCTCACCCCGGGGAGCGGGCCTGAACATCGGGCCGCCTGTAGCGGCGACTGCAGGGGGTTCGGGGAGGTCCCGACCATGGGGGAACAGTGGGGAACATTGGGAAGAGACTGACCTTGGTGCCTTCCCTCACAGTGGGAAATTTAGATCCTGCTGTGGGGGGATGTTTTATGTTGAATTCTACCTACTCCATGTTGTGTTCTTTATTTTTACTGTATGGCTGTATGGTGATTTAATTTTGCTGTGCCAATTGCAAATAAATGCATCTTATCTTATCTTAGCTAGTTGCTGCTTTGTTTAGTTTTAGTTTAGAGATATAGCGCAGAAACAGGCTTTTCGTTCCACCGTGTCCGCACCGACCAGTGATCCCCGCACACTAACACTATCCTACACACACGGGGGACAATTTGTACATTTGTTTTAATACCAAGCCAATTAACCCACTGCTGCTCTGCCCTCAATACTCAACATGCAATCGAACCCTCCAAAGCTGCATTAGAGCAACCATAAATGGTTTAATTATATTGAATAATAATGCCTTTAAAAACATCTTCCAAATGCCACAAGGCCTGGGTATGACCAACACTGCTACCTTTTGTTACATTGTCTTATCTGGACTATTGGTTCAAATTTGTATATTTTATTGTGGGCAGATAAAACGTTCTTAAGATTATTTCTTAATAATGTCTGACGCATCACTAGACGTAATGGCAATGTGATAATTCCACATCTGCAAATAATCCTTCATTAATACTAAACACAAAAAAGATTTAAAGTGCAAGCTGTTTGATTATAATTCCCATTGTTGCAGAGATGAAAGCTACAGTCTAATCCTGGCTCAGATGGTTTACTATGAACGCTTTGGTTGAATTCCAACATGGTAATCACTTCCAAGAAACCTTCAATGGATCTGCACATCAGCAGAAAGCTTATGTAAAGTTGCAGCCATAAATAACTCCTGTACATACACCATTCTATCCAATTACAGCCTTGTTTCGTTGTGTATTCCCAGCCACAAACATAGAGTGTAGAACAGTACAGTGCAGCACAGATACAGGTCCTTCGACCCAAACTTAATGCCCAACACAGCTCTTAGGTGCTTGTCTAAATCCATACCCCTCCATTCCCTGCATATCGACATACCTATCCAAAAGTCTCTTTAAACATACCCATCTCACCGCTCAGCTTCCTGTGCTCCATGGAATAAAGCTGTAGTCTGCCCAACCTCTCCCTATATAGCTCAACCCCATGAATCCTGGCAACATCCTCATAAATCTTCGTACTCTTAGGTAGACAAAGGTGCTGGAGAAACTCAGCGAGTGAGGCAGCACCTATGGAGCGAAGGAAATAGGCAACGTTTCGGGCCAAAACCCTTCTTCAGAGATCTTTGATGCTCTCTCCAGCTTAACAACACCCTTCCTATAATTGGGGACCAACATGAACACAATGGTTCAATAGTCTTTTATGTGTCACGTGCACCATTTAAGGTGCAATGAAATTTGATTTACCCTACAGTCATACCAGAAAAAAACCCCAAGAAACCCACTCCACATGCAGCCTCACCAACATCTTGTAAAGCTGTACCATAACTTCTACACTCAATGCCCCGACTGATAAAGGCCAATGAACCAAAAGCCTACTTGACCACCATATCTAGCTGTGAAGCAACTTTCAGCGAACAATGTACCAACACTCCTAGATTGAATTGAATAACTTTGAATTGTGTACATTTTATTAGTCAAATATGTACACATTCAAGGAATTTGCCTTGGTGCTTTGCTCATAAGTAACAACAAGATATACAATAACAATTAAAAATAAAACATTATAATTTAAACATGTGAAGAATGAAATAAATACCAGAGCTAAAGGAGGCTACAGACTTTTGTTATTGAGTAGAGCTACTACTCGTGGACAAAAAGCTGTTTTTATGTCTGGTTTTTATGAAGGCGGCTTTGACAGTCCGGAGTCGCCTTCCAGAGGGAAGTGATTCAAAGAGTTTGTGGCCAGGGTGAGAGGGGTCAGAGATGATCTTGCCCGCTCGCTTCCTGGCCCTTGCAGTGTACAGTTCATCAATAGGGGGAAAGTTGCAGCCAATAACCTTCTCTGCTGATCGGACGATTCGCTGCAGCCTCCAGGTGTCGTGCTTGGTGGCTGAGCCGAACCAGACCGTGATGGAGAAGGTGAGGACAGACTCTACGATGGCCGTATAAAACTGGACCATCATTGCCTGTGGCAATTGTGTTTCCTCAGCCGCTGCAGGAAGTACATCCTCTGTTGGGCCTTTTTGACTATGGAGTCGATGGTGGCCTCCCATTTAAGTGCCCTGAAGATGATGGTTCCAAGGAACTTAAAAGACTCCACAGATGTGACTGTGGTGTTGTTGATGGTGAGTGGGGGGAGGGGAGGGGGAGCTCTCCTAAAGTCTACAATCAATTCCACCTTCTTAAGAGCATTGATCTCCAGGTTGTTGCGATGGCATCAGGACGACAGTAGGCAGATTCCTCCCCATCCTGGATCAGTCCAATCAGGGCTGTGCCCTTCTGCTCTACAATACTTTCCTGCTGTTGTCATATTACTGAATCATCCGTAACGATCTCCCAACCTACCCCACTACGCACTCACTTTTTTTCATCTGCACTTTCTCTGTAACTGTAGCACTATTACGCCGTAACACTATATTCTCATTGCATCACCCATTGTATGTCTTGACTGTACACATATCCAGTTGAGTTGAATGGGTAGCACGCAAACAAGGTTTATCACTGTACCTCAGTACACCATAATAATAGTACACAATAATAACATACCAATACTGTAGAGCACGCCTTTGTAGGGGCAATTAACTTACCAGCGTGTCTTTGGGATGTGAAGAAGCAGGAGGGCCTGGGAGAAACCTATGCAGTCACAGGCAGAACCAAGGATCAGGAGCTGACGGGCAGCAGCACTACCTGCTGCCACCACCATGTGTTTCCAGATGTTAATGCCGCTCTAAAAATAGGCGATTAAAAGACATTGATATGAAAGTCTCATTGTAATAATTCGCAACATTACCCAAATTTCTAATTTTGATGTTATTGATTAGTAGGACTGGGTGTTCCAATCCCTAAGGGTTTTCACTACAATTGACATTTGGTATTCTTAGGGGTGACCACTAGGTGATTTTGCTACCAATCAGACACATCTTCAGTTGTGCACCTCAACGTCACTGGGTGTTTCGGCCTTTTATCACAAGACACCCTCAGTCGAGGCAGGCCCACCGCAGAGTGATCAGCCCTGGGTGTGTGTCTCATGGTTAGCCTTTAGATGGTCACGTGGCTTTTCTCTTCAACCACAGCCAGTGACTGCTCCATTCGGCTTTTATCCCCTCCATCTCCCTCTCTACCGCTGACTGTGGCTGGTTGGGCCTTGACTCGTGTCCGTTGGTGGGACAGTACTTGGTCGAGCTTCGCCTGGGGTGCTGATACCCTGTGGACTGTGGTGATTAACCTGCCACTGGGCTTCACTCGACTGATTTGGCCTACCTCTTAAAAATAAATAATTTTGTCAGGTGAGTTGGTGACACATTTCTAAGTATTTAAAAAAACTTTTTATAAATTTCAGTTTCCACGACTGTGCATAATTAAGGCTGACCTGGTAGACCATTTAAGGATGATACACACACGCCAATATCATCACCAGTTAAAACAGAAGGAAATGTGTGTAAATCAGTAATGAAGATTTTATCTGCATTGAATCACCGTGTTCATTTGACAATTGTGTCATATTTCTAAGAAAAAAATGATTGATTTAAGAAATTAAAAATATGGATTTCCTGAGGGCAAAGTTTGTGAGTTCAGCCAACCCTGTCAACCTTGAGCATTGACACAAAATGCTGGAGTAACAGCGGGACAGGCAGCATCTCTGGATAGAAGGAATGGGTGACGTTTTGGGTTGAGACACTTCTTCAGACTGAGAGTTAGGGGAGAGGGAGACACAGAGATCTGGAAGAGTGAGGCGTAAAAATGAGAGATCAAGGGGGATGGATGTAGATCACCTTGTGATATCTGGTGGTATCAATGTTTTTTGTGGTATCAATGCTTTGTTTGATGGCTGATTGGGTAATGAATTCTAGTTGTAATCAATTAAAAAAAAAATTCCATCAATGTTTGACTGTGAGGTGAAAATCTCTTCCTGTTAAATCTAAATTAGCGGCACAGCGACAGAGCTGCTGCCTTATGGCGCGAGATCCGGGTGCGACCCTGACTACGGGGGCTGTCTGCATGGAGTTCGTGCGATCTTCCTGAGACTGCGTGGGTTTTCTCCGGGCGCTCCGGTTCCCTCACACTCTCTGAAGGCTTACACGTTTGTAGGTTAATTGGCTTCAGTAGAGTTGTCCCTAGTGTGCAGGATAGTGTTAGTGTACAGGGTGAGCGCTGGTTGGCACAGGCTCGGTGGGCCGAAGGGTGTGCTTCTGCGATGTATCTCTAATGAGCGATTCATATTTTAGCTGTTGCACTTTCTGCAGATGAGTGCAAGTGCAGTGTATTGTGTGCAAGCAGGTTTATGCTCAAGGAATCCAGTCAGGGATGAAACAAACCCAAAAGCTGCCCTTCTAAAGAGGTGCTCTGTTGACCTTGCGGAAACAGATGCAATTAAGAGGTCTAATACACATTTACTCTCCCCCATATCAAGATAGTTTGTTTCTAAACTAATACCACTCTAACTGTTCAGGAGAAGCAGGTTCACATGCGATGTAACTAGCAGTACATAGAGGGACGAGCATGGACTACTCTGGCAGCACCTCTCAGACCTGCAATGGATGCCACCAAGATGGGCAAGGACAACAGTACCTGGCATCACCACCACTTTCTGTTTAGTTCAGTAGGGCAGCAGCGGTAGAGTTGCTGCTTTACAGCGCCAGGGGCCCGGGTTCAATTCTGACTACGGATGCTGTCCGTATGGAGTTTGTACACTCTCCCCGTGACCGTGTGGGATCTCTGGTTCCTTCCCACACTCCAAAGACGTACAGGTTTGTAGGTTAATTGGCTTGCTATAATTGTAATTGTGCAATGTGTGTAGGATGGTGTTAGTGTGGGGTGATCGTTGGTCGGCAAGGACTCGGTGGGCCGAAGGGCTTGTTTCCATGATGTACCACTAAACTAAACTAAAGTAGTTTAATGTCACACATGCCGAGGTCCAGTGCGTGCTAATCAGTCAGCAGGAAGACTATACACGATTATAATCGAGCCATCCACTGTGTACACATACATGATAATGGGAGTAATGTTTAGTGCAAGATAAAGTCCAGTAAAGGCCAATTAAAGATAGTCTGAGGGTCTCCAATGCGGTAGATAGTAGGTCAGCACTGCTCTCTAGTTGTTACAGGTCCCCTCCAGACCACACACCATCACAACATGGAAATATATAGACAACCCTAAATCAGGCTCAACAATGATGAAGGTCACCACGTCCTTTTATTCTGAGGCTGCGTCCTCTGGTTCTAGACTCTCCCACTAGTGGAAACATCCTCTCCGCATCCACTCTATCCAGGCCTTTCTCGTTTCGGTAAGTTTCGATGAGGTCCCCCCTCTCATCCTTCTAAACTCCAGCGAGTTTAGGCCCAGTGCTGTCAAACGCTCATCTTATGTTAACCCAATAATTCCTAGGATCATTCTCGTAAACCTCCTCTGGACTCTCTCCAACACCAGCACATCCTTCCTCAGATATGGGGCCCAAAACTGCTCACAATACTCCGAATGCGGTCTGATCAGTTCCTTATAAAGCCTCAGCATTACAACCCTGTTTTTGTGACAAATTTGTGACAAATTGACTTTGTATTCCAGTCTTCTTCAAATAAATGCTAGCTTCGCATTACTACTGATTCAACTTGCAAATTAACTTTTTGGGAATCCTGCACAGGCACCCCCAAGTCCTTTTGGACATACGATTCCTGAATTATGATTTGTCTGATGAAGGGTCCACCCGAAACATCACCTATTCCTTTTCTCCAGAGATGCTGCCTGACCCGCTGAGTCACTACGGCACTTTGCATCTAAAACCTCAGATGGGTTATTCTGAGAGAATTGGAATGGACACAGATGCAGCCTTAGCCAATTCGAAAGTGGACACTGATTAACGTCATCAGACTTGAACTATTGCACTATTTAAGTAAGAGAGAGGATGTCTGAGTCCAAATGAAGGGAACTGAAATATCACTGGTTAGTATTTTTGATATTTTTCAGGTTTTGGTTGCTGTTCACTCTAAAATTAGAAATTAATGTTCGTCACAGAGATTTACGGGAAGATGATTGCTCATCCTTTTCAGAATTCAAGGGTAAATTTGGATACACAATTAACGAAAACAAAATCCTGATTTCACAGTTCAAAATAAAATGAAACTTAGTCTCCAATGAAATAATATCTGATTTAATATAATGTTTAAGAAAGAACTGCAGATGCTAAAAAAATCGAAGGTAGACAAAAACGCTGGAGAAACTCAGCGGGTGAGGTAGCATCTATGGAGCGAAGGAATAGGTGACGTTTCGGGTTCTTCAGACTCAAGGGTCTCGACCTGAAACGTCACCTATTCCTTTGCTCCATAGATGCTGCCTCACCTGCTGAGTTTCTCCAGCATTTTTGATTTAATATAATAATATGTTGTGGATTTGATTTAAATTGGTGGTTAACAGTCAGCAGTGACTCAGTGGACTTGTTTCCGTGCTACATTTCTCTGACCACCCACTCTTGACATTCAATGGCATTATCATGGCCCAGTCCTTCACCGTTGACTTACATGAGGTCACTATTGATTAGAAACAGTCCTGAACCAACCACTATGGTTTAAAAAAAAGATTGCTGGAGTAACTCAGCGGGTCAGGCAGCATCTCTGGAGAACATGGATCAGTGACGTTTCACAGAGCGCTGGAGTAACTCAGCGGGTCAGGCAGCATCTCTGGAGAACATGGATCAGTGACGTTTCGTGTTGGGACCCTTCTTCTGATTCTTCCAAAAGGGAAAATAGGTGCTCGGTTTTTTACACAGTGAAGGCCGCCACAGTGGCGCGCCGGTAGAGTTGCTGCCTGCCAGCGCTTAAGACCCAGGTTCGATCCTGACTAAGGGTGCTGTCTATAGGCACTTATTTTCACTGCTAGATTTGTACATTTGTACGTTTGCGTGGGTTATCTCCGAGAACTTTGGTTTCATCCCACACTCCAAAGACGTAGAGGTTTGTGGGTTAAGTGCCTTGGTATCATCTTTTTTTAATAGTCCCTAGTGTAGAATAGTGTTAATGTGCGGCGGACCGCAGGTCGGCACAGACCCAGTGGGCCAAAGGTCATACGGTCATGTGATAGAAGCAGAATTATGGCTTATCTATCTCTCCCTCCTAACCCCATTCTCCTGCCTTCTCCCAATAACCCCTGACACCCGTACTAATCAAGAATTTATCTATCTCTGCTATAAACATATCCACTGACTTGGCCTCCACAGCCTTCCGTGGCAAAGAATTCTACAGATTCACCATTCTCTGACTAAAGAAATTCCTTCCCATCTCCTCCCTAAAGGAACATCCTTTAATTCTGAGGCTATGACCTCTAGTCCTGGACTCTCCCACTAGTTTCTGCGCTGTATCTCTAAGCTGAACTAAAGTAGTTGAATCTGGAACTCGCTGCCAGAGGCGGAGCAGGAATTGTACACAATCACGATGTTCACGAGAACTTTAGGCAGGCACCCTAATGGACAAGCCATGGAAAAATATGGTCCTAATGCGGTCACAGGGTGATACGGTGTGGGAACAGGTCCTTCGGCCCAACTTGTCCACACTGGACCACATGTCCCAGCTACACTAGTCCCACCTGCTCGCGCTTGGCCCATATCCCTCCAAACCTGTCCTATCCATATACCTGTCTAACTGCTTCTTAAACTTTAGGGATAATCCCTGCCTCAACTACCTCCTCTGGCTGCTTGTTCCATACACCCACCACCCTTTGTGTGGAAAAAGTTACCCCTCGGATTCCTATTAAATCTTTTTCCCTTCACTTTAAACCTATGTCCGCTGGTCCTCGATTCACTGAAAGGGGAAAAGGGCCAGCATGAAAGAGGTGGGCTGAAAGGCCTATGCCTGTGCTGTACTTCTCTATGACTGAAGCCTGGCGTGGTCCTGGTTAGCAGTGAATATAGTGAAAGTAAACTATAGTGAAAGCAATTATTCCAAAGTCATTTCTTCAAAAACATCGCGCCGGTATTTTTAATTTACATGGGGTGTTCTTATTATTATTTCTCGTGATTTGGTGCAAGTTATATTTGACTTATCACAGTGGGTTTCAACTAATATGCAAACCATGGTATCTCGGGTAACGATGACCGAATGGAAAAAGTACGTCCTCCAAGGGCTATCCCCTTGAATTTACATTTAAAGATTTAAACTTGTCAAAGGGGAATCCGAATGAGGAAATAATTTTCACTCTAGTGTGCAATGTGGCATGTCGTGCTGAGTCAGCATATTCTTGCCTGCTGGAACTGCACCAAGCTGTTGAACCTTACATTGCTTTTTTACACTGACTCTTGTATGATATTGCTTAATAGATTTTAGTTTCGGAACAAAATACATATATTGACACCTTGCCAGAGAATGTTTATGGACAGACTTTTTTTCTGAAAACAAAGCATGGAATGAAGAAGGGTTTCGACCAGAAACGTTGCCTATTTCCTTCGCCCCATAGATGCTGCCTCACCCACTGAGTTTCTCTCGCATTTTTGTCGAACATGGAATGATGATACCATTTTATGATAGTACATCATGTTTTACTAGAATGTTGCCTGGGTTCCAGCAGCTAAGTTACAGAGAAAGGTTGAACAAGATAGGTCTTTATTCTTTGGAGTGCAGAAGGTTAAGGGGGGACTTGATAGAGGTCTTTAAAATTATGAGAGGGATAGACAGAGTTGACGTGGATAAGTTTTTTCCATTGAGAATTAAGGGACAAAAGTTTAGGGGTAACATGAGGGGGAACTTCTTTACTCAGAGAGTGGGAGCTGTGTGGAATGAGCTTCCAGTGGAAGTGGTGGAGGCAGGTTTGATTTTATCATTTAAAAATAAATTGGATAGGTATATGGACGGGAAGGGAATAGAGGGTTATAGTCTGAGTGCAGGTAGATGGGACTAGGTGAGAGTAAGTGTTCGACACGGACTAGAAGGCTCAAGATGGCCTGTTTCCGTGCTGTAATTGTTATATGGTTTCCGGAGGTTCCCGGAGGTTCCCGATGGTTTTTGTCAGTCTCCCTAATGGTCGAAAGTGGTTTCCGCTTGTTCTATGTTCCGGCGAGTATTTCAAAAAATTCAAAACCGGCCGTGACTAAAAATAGGTTGCCGTTTTAAAAATCGGTACTTTTTTAGTCGAAGCCTGTTGCGATGCTAGTTGAAGGTGGTTGCCGGAGGTTGCAGGTAGTGGAAGGTAAGACCTTTTTTTCACCCAGTTTTATTCCACCAGGGAGGTCTTACCCTCCACTACCTGCAACCTCCGGCAACCACCTTCAACTAGCATCTCAACCGGCTTCGACGAAAAAAATCCCGATTTTTAAAACGGCAACCTATTTTTAGTCGCGGCTGGTTTTGAATTTTTTGAAATAATTGTCGGAACATAGAAGAAGCGGAAACCACTTTCGATAATTAGGAGACTGACAAAAACCTTCGGGAACCGCACGGAAACCTTTGGTGGCGCGCAAAGTCTCCAGAGGTTTCCGTTCAGGTTTCCTAAGTGGGACAGGGGCATTACTCCACCCACCGGCCTACCATTGTGCCAGTGCCCAAACAAGCAGCGACAGGGAGTCTCAACGATTTCCGGCCAGTGGCGCTCACCCCTGTCATCGCCAAGTGCTTCGAGCGGCTGATCTTGGCTCATCTCAAAGCCTGCCTCCCCCCCACACTGGACCCCCATCAGTTAGCCTACCGGACCAACAGGTCTACAGAGGATGCCATATCGGCGGCCCTACACTCTGCCCTGACCCACCTGGACAGTAATAACACCTACATCAGGCTGCTGTTCATTGACTTCAGTTCCGCCTTTAACACTGTCATACCCGCTAGCTTGATCACCAAACTCAGCGGTCTTGGCATCTCCACTTCCCTCTGCAATTGGACACTGGATTTCCTCACTAACTGACCACAGTCTGTTAGGGTCAACAACCTCACCTCCTCCACTATAACACTGAACACTGGCGTGCCACAGGGTTGTGTGCTCAGTCCTCTCCTCTACTCTCTCTTCACCCATGACTGCATCCCTAATCATGGCTCCAACGCCATCATAAAATTTGCCGACGACACCACGGTGGTTGGACTGATCAGTGACAACGACGAGTCAGCCTACAGGGAGGAGGTCCAGCACCTGACAACCTGGTGTGCCGATAACAACCTCGTCCTCAACTCCCAGAAGACGAAGGAAATCATTGTTGACTTTAGAAAGAACAGAGGGGGCAGACACACCCCCATCCATATAAACGGGACTGAGGTGGAGCGGGGCTCCATCTACAAATTCCTCGGGGTACACATCTCGGAGGATCTGTCTTGGTCCCTCAACACCTCCAAGCTGATCAAAAAGACGCAGCAGCGCCTTTACTTCCTGAGGAGGCTCAAAAAAGCCCACCTGTCCCCCCAGATCCTGACCAACTTCTACCGATGTACCATCGAAAACATCCTGACCACCTGCTTTACGGTATGGTACAGCAGTTGCACCGTAGCAGACAGGAAGGCACTACAACGGGTGGTGAAAACCGCCCAGTACATCATCGGTGCCCCGCTCCCTGCCATGGATGCCCTCCACCGAAAACGGTGTCTGAGACGGGCCGGGAAGATCATCAAAGACCCCTCCCACCCTAACCATGGACTGTTTGCCCTCCTACCATCAGGGAGGCGGTACGAGAGCCTCAGGTCCTGCACTGGTAGAATGAGGAACAGCTTCTATAACAACACCATCACACTGCTGAACTCGGAGTCCCGCCGATAGATTTCTCCAGTCTCTCCGTCCACATTGTCTGCATTCTGTATCTAGTTATATATTGCTATTACTACGAACTGACGCTAAACTGCATTTCGTTGTCCCCATACTTGTATCTGTGCATTAAAGTTGAAGATGACATTAAAGTTGAATTGAATTGAATCAACCCCCCCTCACCTGTATCCACCTCGACTTTGCCCCATCCACACCTCTCTTTTCCAGTTTCTCTCTTTCCCTCTACTCCATCAGTCTGAAAGAGCCCTGGCACCATAAAGTTGTCTGTCCGTTCCCTCCCAAGATGCTGCCTGACCTGCCGAGTTCCACCAGCATCTGCAGTTCCTTGTGTCTCCATTTAATGTCATGCTTCAGACCACACAGGGATGTTGGCAATGGAAATGAAGTGGGCAGGCCAGTGAGAGGAAATTGGCAGTGGGAGGTTACGGCATGATTTGTTTCCTTAGTATCAATGAAAGACAGACAAATTGATGATTATTTCTTTAGTGTGAAATATGACACATTTCATATGTGAGCATTGAATATAGGAGTAGGGAAGTAATGTTAAAATTGTACAAGGGATTGGTAAGACCAATTCTGGAGTATGGTGTACAATTTTGGTCGCCTAGTTATAGGAAGGATGTCAACAAAATAGAGAGAGTACAGAGGAGATTTACTAGAATGTTGCCAGGGCTCCAGCAACTATGTTACAGAGAAAGGTTGAACAAGTTAGGTCTTTATTCTTTGGAGCGCAGAAGGTTAAGGGGGGACTTGATTGAGGTCTTTAAAATGATGAAAGGGATAGACAGAGTTGACGTGGATACGTTTTTCCCATTGAGGGTAGGGAAGATTCAAACAAGAGGGCATGACATGAGAATTAAGGGACAGAGGTTTCGGAGTAACGTGAGGGGGAACTTCTTTACTCAGAGGGTGGTGGCTGTGTGGAATGAGCTTCCAGCAGAAGTGGTGGAGGCAGGATCGATTTTAACATTTAAGAGTAAAGTGGATAGGTATATGGACGTGAAGGGAATGGAGGGGTATGGTCTGAGTGCAGGTAGATGGGACTAGGGGAAAACAAATGGTCGGCACGGACTGGAAGGGCCGAGAGGGCCTGTTTCCGTGCTGTAATTGTTATATGGTTATATGGTTATATGGTTATATGACAGGGTGGCGGGGTGACACAGCGGTAGAGTTGCTGCCTTGCAGCACTTACAACGCCGGAGACGACGGGTGCTTGTCTGTACAGAGCTTGTCCGTTCTCCCCGTGACCTGCGAGGTTTTTCTCTGAGAATGTCGGTTTCCTCCCACACTCCAAAGATGCACAGGGTTGTAGGTTAATTGGTTTGGTATAAATGTAAAAAATTGTCCCTTGCACAGGATAATGTTAATGTGCGGGGATCGCTGGTCGGTGCAGACTCGGTGGGCCGAAGGGTCTGTGTCTCTAAACTAACCTAAAAACTCATTGTTAAACTAAAATGATTTTGACGTTTTAAAGGCAAATTTGAGGGGAGGTTGAAGGAAACAAGTTACAGCTTCCACCAAAACAGCAGTTAGGGGAATTCACGTCGTAGTATTTTGCTGCTCTCACAATCAGCAATCAGTCCCAGGTCTACGAGACCACAGAGGGTGTGGCCCCTAACTCAACGGTATCTGGCCCACCACACAAACTGCGGGCGTTGGGGGGAACTGTTACACCACCTCCTCCTTCAAGGAAAGGTGCATCAAACGCCGGCCTTGTTAACAACACCTACCTCCCAGAAAAAAAATAAAAGGAAATGTCTCAAAGGTTGCAAGTTCGCGTTTAATACCTGAAACCCAGCCATGAACCAGTCTGACCCTGCAGAGCCCAGCTGGGGGAGTGTTGCATGTTTACCAGCACAGTCCTTTCAATGAAGCCTTAGACTGCGGTCCCACCTGCCCTCACAGATGGGAAGGAAAGATCCACCGCCACTATTTTGAAGACCAACCCCAATCAAAGTAAATTCAGACTGTGAGAATTTTGCAGCCAATATAGTCAGAACCTTTTTTGTTATCCAGGGTGGATATGTTCAACACTAGAGGGCTCAATTATTAGGTGAGAGGGGGAAAGTTTAATGTAGATGTGCGACGCAGGTTTTTTTACACAGAGAGTCACGGGGAGCTGGAACACATTTCCAGGGGTGGTGGTGAATCTGTGGAACTCTTTGCTGTGGAGACCAAGTCAATGGATATTTATATGGTGGAGATAGATAGATTCTTGATTAATAGACAATAGGTGCAGGAGTAGGCCATTCGGCCCTTCGAGCCAGCACCGCCATTCAATGTGATCATGGCTGATCATCCCCAATCAGTACCCCGTTCCTGCCTTCTCCCCATATCCCCTGACTCTGCTATTTTTAAGAGCCCTATCTAGCTCTCACTTGAAAGCATCCAGAGAACCTGCCTCCACCGCCCTCTGAGGCAGAGAATTCCACAGACTCACCACTCTCTGTGAGAAAAAGTGTTTCCTTGTCTCTGTTCTAAATGGCTTACTCCTTATTCTTAAACTTTGGCCCCTGGTTCTGGATTATCCCCAACATTGCGACCATGTTTCCTGCCTCTAGCGTGTCCAAGTAAGGGTGTCAGAGGTTGTGGGGAAAAGGCAGGAGAATGGGGTTGGGAGGGAGAGATAGATGAATGGCGGAGTAGACTTGATGGGCTGAATTGCCTAGATCTGCTCCTATCACTTATGGCCTTATGACCTTTCCGCCCACTGATTCCTCACCCTGGCTGTTTGGGAACATGCCTACGTAAAATCCTGTTTTTTATTCATTGTTGTAAGCTGGCACAATAAGTCTTATGGGGTCCCTACCTGAGAAATCTGTATTCATAGAAGCTGGGAATCCCTACTGAGAAGATTAGAGTATTATGCCCCTGTCCCACTTAGGCAACCTGAACGGAAACCTCTGGAGACTTTGCGCCCCACCCAAGGTTTCCGTGCGGTTCCCGGAGGTTTTTGTCTGTCTCCCTAATGGTTGAAAGTGGTTTCCGTTTTAAAAATCGGTAATTTTTTAGTCGAAGCCGGTTGCGATGCTAGTTGAAGGTGGTTGCCGGAGGACAAAAACCTCCAGGAACCGCACGGAAACCTTGGGTGGGGCGCAAAGTCTCCAGAGGTTTCCGCTCAGGTTTCCTAAGTGGGACAGGGGCATTACATTACAATTGCAATCCACGAGCACTGACTATTGTTGCTTGAATGTCATAGTTCAGGTATGTTTAGAAATTAGTTTTTCTTCCAGGCTTTGCATTTCTGTGGATTGTAAAATTTAACTCACTGAGGACTTGGCAGGGTTATGGTGTTCAAGCTAAGCCATTTAAGCACCCTGTGTTTCATCTTGTTCACGTGAGCTTATAGGAACCAGAGCGCAGAAAAAGTAGCAATATTTCAATTCACACTTCCCACACGAGAGCAGTGAGTTCAGAGGGTGGTGAATAAATAACACTCCTAAAAAGGATGGCTCTCATCTTATTCGGCAGTTGTGATTTCTAGCTGTTTGGGAAATTTAGACTTTAGAGATACAGCGAGGAAACAGGCCCTTCGGCCCACCGAGTCTGCGCCAACAAGCGATCCCCCCCCCCCCCCCCGTACTCTAACACTATCCCACACACTAGGGACAATGTTACAACTTACTGAAGCCATGTTAACCTACAAACCTGTACGTCTTCGGAGTATTGGAGGAAACCGGAGCACCCGGAGAAAACCCACGTGGTCATAGATAGAGTGTACATAGGCCCTTCATCCCATAACCCCTGACATGCCAACTAAATGATGGCAAAAATGAAATGGGCAACCTTAATTAATTATGACTTCCATGTGGAGATAGTCCTCCTGCACTCCCCAGTGGCATTGGGTAAATGTCAGCGACAACATTTCAGGTCAGTGACATTTTATCAGAACTATTTCTCTATAAATGACCTTTCAGCAATGGTTTTTGAGGTTAGATAATATGAGGCACATCTTCTGCGTTGGATGAGCAATTACAGTACGTGCACACACTTCCTTTGATCTGTTCAAGTGTGAACCTTCAGCTGATCATTGACACTGTGTGTGGGATGAAATGAAGGTAAACAGGGGAGGTGCTACCGCTCGCAGATCAATACAAAGGTTTGACAAACCACATTAAAAGCAGTCATCAGCTTCTTCAAAGGAGGTTATATGCAATTTCCAACCATCCTGCTGCTTCGTAAATCATTCACCCCCACATCTATCTTGCTGCTATACTGCAAAACAGAATGTTGGAGGCACCCAGTGGGCGGTACGATGGAGTACCGGTGGAGTCGCTGCCTCACAGCGCCAAAGACCCAGGTTCTATCCTGACTACGGGTGCTGTCTGTGTGGAATTTGTACCTTCTCGCTGGGTTTCTCCAGAACCAGGGGCCACAGTTTAAGAATCAGGAGTAAGCCGTTTAGAACGGAGACAAGGAAACACTTTTTCTCACAGAGAGTGGTGAGTCTGTGGAATTCTCTGCCTCAGAGGGCGGTGGAGGCAGGTTCTCTGGATGCTTTCAAGAGAGAGCTAGATAGGGCTCTTAGAAATAGCAGAGTCAGGGGATATGGGGAGAAGGCAGGAACAGGGTACTGATTGGGGATGATCAGCCATGATCAGATTGAATGGCGGTGCTGACTCGAAGGGCCAAATGGCCTACTTTTGCACCTATTGTCTATTGTCTATTGTCTATTTGGTTGGTTTTCTCCGGGTAAGCTCCGGTTTCCTTCCACACTCCAAAGACGTGCATGTTTGAAAGTTAATTGGCTTCTGAAAATTGTCCCTAGTGTGTAGGAGAAAACTAGTGTACGGGGGTCGCTGGTTGGCATGGGCTCGGAGGGCCAAAGGGTCTGTTACTGCACAGTATCTCTAAACTAAACTAAACTTGGCAGTTCAGGCAGATGATATTTCAGTCTGATTGTAGGACGGGAGAAAGTTGGAGAAGAGAGGTCTATCAATTCTATCCGATCCTAAATGTCATCCGCCCATTCCCTCCACATATGCTGCCTGAACGACTGAGTTCCTCCAGCACTGGGTCTTATAGCTCAAGATTCCAACATCAGCAGTCCCTTGTATCTCTTTCACACAAACATTTGTGCAATATTTTGGATCTGCCTACCTGAAGCTATCAATAATGGAATCAAAGTTAGACACAAAAAGCTGGAGTAACTCAGTGGGTCAGGTAGCATCTCTGGTGTGAGAGAGAGAGAGAGAGAGAGAGAGAGAGAGAGAATAAAGCATAGATTTTTGTCACCAGAAAAGTGAGGCAGAGTTGGCTCGAGATTTGGCTGTGTTACTCCAGCACTTGGTGTCCATCTTTGGTATAAACCAGCATCTCACGGCACATGTCAAGGGAGGAACTGCAGATGCTGGTTTACATCGAATATAGACACAAAAAGTTGGAGTAACTCAGCGGGTCAGGCAACATCTCTGGGGAAAAGGAATACACCAGGTGACGTTTCGGATCGAGACCCTTCTTCAGACCGAGAGTCGCCTCTTCCTTTTCTCCAGAGATGCTGCCTGTCCCGCTGAGAAAGTCCAGCTTTTTGTGTCTATCTTCGGTTTAAACCAGCACCTCCAGTTCCTTCCTACACATAATAATTTAATAATTCCTGCTTCATCTTTAGATAATAATTTAAAATATGGCCTTGTAAACTAAAATGACAGAAATCGGTGCTTTTTTCTTCGGTGATTAAGGCTTCAGATCTTGTGGAGATTACAGTCACGAACATCCTACAGCTGTGGGTGGTGGGTGTAAGGACAGTAAACAACAGCAGTGAATCACTTGAAGCGTGCGTGTGTTTGGTGGTTTCTCACTTAGTCAGGCGCAGGTGTCGTTGGGGGTGACCCTGCGTTGGTCGGTCGGTGAAGGCCAAGGCAGCTGAGGTGAAGGTGACTCACGCAAAAATTAGAACACTTTGGAAATATTCAGGCAGCGTGTGCGGTCAACGCAGTGTCAGGGCGACATCAGAACTGGGGACAGATTAAAAATGAAACCATGAGTCTGGGAGAGTCTAGGAACAGTGGTCACAGCCTCGCAATTAAAGGACGTTCCTTTAGGAAGGAGATGAGGAGGAATTTCTTGAGTCAGAGCGTGGTGAAGCTGTGGAATTCAATGCCACAGAAGGCTGTGGAGCCCAAGTCAATGGATATTTTTAAGACAGAGGTGGATAGACAATAGACAATAGGTGCAGGAGTAGGCCATTCGACCCTTCGAGCCAGCACCACCATTCAATGTGATCATGGCTGATCATCCCCAATCAGTACCCCGTTCCTGTCTTCTTCCCTTATCCTCTGACTCTGTTATCCTTTAGAGCCCTATCTAGCTCTCTCTTGAAAGTATCCAGAGAACCTGCCTCCACCGCCCTCTGAGGCAGAGAATTCCACAGACTCACAACTCTCTGTGTGAAAAAGTATTCTTAAACTGTGGCCCCTGGTCTGGACTCCCCCGACATCGGGAACATGTTTCCTGCCTCTAGCGTGTCCAAACCTTTAATAATTTAGGCAAGTTTGAGGGAATGGAGCAGGTAGATGGGACTAGGGGAAAACAAATGGTCGGCACGGACTGGAAGGGCCGAGGGGGCCTGTTTCCGTGCTGTAATTGTTATATGGTTATATGTTATATGGTTAATCTTATATGTTTCAATAAGATGCCCTCTCATCCTTCTAAACTCCAGAGCGTACAAGCCCAGCTGCTCTATTCTCTCACCATATGACAGTCCCGCCATCCCGGGATTTAACCTTGTGAACCTACGCTGCACTCCCTCAATAGCAAGAATGTCCTTCCTGAAACACGGAGACCTAAACTGCACAGAATACTCCAGTTGTGGCCTCACTAGGGCCCAATACAACTGCAGAAGGACCTACATTCAACTCCTCTTGTTATGAAGGCCAACATTCTTTATTAGTACGGGTGTCAGGGGTTATGGAGAGAAGGCAGGAGAATGGGGTTGAGAGGGAAAGATAGATCAACCATGATTGAATGGCGGTGTAGACTTGATGGGCCAAATTCGAGTGGTGGGCTAAATTCCTCCACCAGAGGGTCTATCATCTTCACATTCATCCTGTCAAGAGCCCGCAGAATCAGTTTGCTTCCCATCGTTCACTCAATTGCAATTGGTGACTGAGAGAACCTATAGAGTGTTACTCAGTAGCCGTTCTCTCCACCTTCACCCTTCCCTTCCCACCTGGCCCCATCTGCCATTCATTGTCCGCATCTGTTTCCACCTGTCACCCAGCTGCCTCTGTGTCCTAACTCCACCAGTGGCTCTGTCTCCTCTCCTATCCTTCATCCCTCTTCGGTCTGCCGATCACCAGCGGACCCCTGCCCGTCTCACTCTTCCCTCTCTCCTCTACAAACCAGCTATCATTCGCCTCCAGTCTCAGTCCTGCTGCAGGCCCTCCACCCGAAACAGCAACAATTTATGAGGATGTTGCCCAGAACTCGCGAGCCTACAGGGGGAGGTTCAGCAGGCTGGGACTCTATTCCCTGGTGTGTAGGAGGATGAGGAGTGTTTTTAAAGAGGGCTCTTAAAAATAGCGGAGGCACGAGATATGGGGAGACGGCAGGAACGGTGTACTGATTGGGGATGATCAGCCATGATCACATTGAATGGCAGTGCTGGCTCGAAGGGCTGAATGGCCTACTCCTGCACCTATTGTCTATTGTCTATTTTATGGAGATGTGTAAAATCATGAGAGGAATAGTTCGGGAGCACGCTCAGTGTCTCTTGCTCAGCGTAGGAGAAGAGTGAACTGGAGGGCATAGGTTTAAGGTGAAGGGGGAAAGGGTACAGGAGACTGAGGGGTAACCGTTTCACACAAAGGGTGGCAGGTGTATGGAACGAGCTGCTGGAGGAGGTAATTGAGGTTGGGGCTAACACAACATTAAAGAAGCAATTAGACAGCTACATGGATAGGACAGGTTTAGAAGGATCTGGGCCAAATGGAGGCAGGTGAGACTGGTGTAGATGGGACATGTTGGTCGGTGTAGGCAAGTTGGAATGAAGGGCCTGTTTCCATACTGTATCCCTCTATGATTAATTCTTGCTCGCCACTGCTGAGTTCCTCCGGCCATTAGTTTGTTGCTCCTGATTCAGCAACTGCAGTCTCTTGTGTCTCCGACAGTGTCATACATGCCTTCTTAACAACACGAGGATCCCAAAGGAACACAGTGAATATCCAACAATATCTAGTCTAACAAAATACAGTATATTACATTTTTAGTTATGAATGGTATTATGAATTTTGTTTGAAAAGATATGTACGTTAGATAAAGTTACATGTATTAAAACGCATCGATCTGAAACATGGGTATGAGGTTGGGATAGACGTGCTGAGACATCTACTCCATTATGATCCACCTTAACACCAAAATGCAAGACATTAACATGAAAACTGGGGGTGATGGAATCACCTTTTGCAGTTGGAATGTAAAAGGGATTAGTGAACCAATTAAAATAGGTAAGGTTTTAGCTCATTTAAATAGACTTAAAACTGATTTAATCTTTCTTCAAGAGACACACCTCAAAAAGGATGCTCAATATAGACTAACAGCAAAATGGATTTCTAAAGTGTATCATTCTTCATTTACGCAAAAGTCTAGAGGGGTTGCAATTCTTATACGTAAAGGTATACCATTTAAACATACCTCAATAATAGAATATATTTAGGGTGGATATATAATAATTACGGGTGAATTATATTCAAAGAAAGTTGTTCTTATGAACAAATATGGACCTAATTTCGATAATCCGTCGTTTTTTAAGAAAATATTTAATACTATTCCGGTATCTACACAACATAATCTAATAATTGGGGGGGATTTAAACTGTACTTTAGATAATTATCTAGATATATCATCTACTAAAAGAAAAGTTACATCTAAATCATGCAAATTTATAAATTCCTTTATTAATATTGCAAATGTTAGGGATGTTTGGAGAATTGATAACCCTTCTAGGTCGGGAATACTCATTTTACTCACCTGTATTCGGAACCTATTCAAGGATAGATTATTTTTTAATAGACTCAAAATTAATTCCATTTACGTATGACTCAAAATATCATAATATTATTATTTCGGATCATGCACCATTAACATTTAAGATAAAATTAAACGGTATAACTAATAAACAATCTCAATGGAGACTCAACCCTCAAATTTTAAAGGAAAAGGCTTGTTATGATTATCTGGTAAAACAGATTAAATTGTTTTTTGAGACTAATGACAAACCCGGAATTTCAGCGTCACTTCTTTGGGACACATTTAAAGCATTTAAGCGTGGTGCTATAATATCTGCACAAGCATACCTTAATAAGGAAAACCGAAAGATGCAACAAACTTTAGAAAATGAAATAAAGCAATTAGATATTGAAAATGCAATATCTCCACCCAAAGTGATACATAATAAAATTGCAATATTAAAATATAAGCTAAATAAAATATACTCAAATCATGTTATAAAACTTTTTCAACAGACTAAACAAGTACATTTTGAATTTGGTGACAAACCACAAAAATTATTGTCACGGCAGCTTAGAAAATCAGATGAGGAAAAAATGATATATAAAATCAGATGAAAACAAGGTGAAATATTAATTTTGCCAAAAGATATTAATGACAGATTTCTGCATTACTATCAAAAACTTTATTCAACCAAACTGATGGGGCAATCGGACGGAATGGAAGCATTCTTACATGAATGTCATATCAAAGGTTTAGATCAGGAAGGCAAAGACTTGTTAGATGCTGAAATATCAGTAAAAGACATTGAGGAATCAATCAGATCGTTGAAAAACGGAAAAGCCGCTTGCCCTGACGGCCTAAGTGCTGAATTTCATAAGAAATTTCACGACTTGATTTCCCCACGTTTACAAGCGATATATAAATATGCTTTCGAACAAGGAAAGTTACCAGAAACTCTAAATGAATCTACAATCATACTCATTCCTAAAGTAGATAAGGATCTGGAAGATCCCGGATCATATAGAGCAATTGCTCTTCTAAATACTGATCAAAAAATATTAACTAAAGTTTTATCTCAAAGGTTAAGTTTAGAGATTAATAAACTAATACATCATGATCAAACAGGCTTTATTCCCAAACGATACTCCACTTATAACTTGAGACGACTATTCAATATCATATATTCAAAAAGAGTTAATGATATTGAATTAGTTGTCATTTCACTAGATGCGGAAAAAGCATTTGACCAGGTTGAATGGCCTTACTTATTTAAGATAATGCAGAAATTTCAACTGGGCGATAGATTGTGTAAATGGGTTAAAATTTTGTACTCCAACCCTACAGCAAAAATACTAACAAACCAAATGTTATCAGCTAAATTTAATCTTTCTAGGGGTTGTAGACAAGGATGCCCGTTATCACCTTTATTATTTGCTCTCGCAATCGAGCCATTAGTCGAAAGGATTAGATCAGATCCAGAAATATATGGATACAATACTAATACCACAACGAATAAAATATCGTTATATGCAGACGATGTTTTAATATATATCACAAAACCGGAGATCAGTATTCCTAACCTACTTAACATTATAAATAAGTTCGGTACATTTTCAGGATATAGAATTAATTGGAATAAAAGTGAAATCATGCCTATAACTGGAATAAAAGTAAACATATTACAACAATTTCCGGTTAAAATAGTTACGGATTAATTTAAATATTTAGGAATTAATGTATCTAAATCTTATAATCTATTATTCAAATTAAATTACCCTCAATTATTGGATAAACTAAAAAAGAATATTTTATACTGGAAAACACTACCAATGTCAATGAATAAATGCTATAAAAATGGTCTTTTTACCACAATTATTATATTTATTTCAAGCTATCCCTTTATATCTCCCAAAATGTTTTTTCAAAAAAATCGATTCTATTATTAACAGCTTTATTTGGGATTATAAAAATCACAGAATAAGTAAAAAACATTTATGTAAATCCAAGATAAATGGAGGATTAGCGTTACCTAATTTTTATATTATTTCTTGGACAGTTCAGATTAAGAATATGAATTTTTGGCTGGTAAAGATGGACCAGGAACCAGCTTGGCTAAAGATGGAAATGGAAGACTGTTTACCATTTGATATAAGTTTGATTCTTCTTGTTCCAAGTGAAGTACAAAAAAAAACTTACGGGAATAACCCTATAATTTATAGCAATATACGTACTTGGAAACAAATAGTTAAGACTTTACATCTGGATAATATGTCACTCTGTTTACCAATTATGAATAATCCTTTATTTAAACCTTCTATATTGGATAAGGGGTTTAGACATTGGAAAAATTTAGGAATTATAAGGATAGAACATCTTTACAGGAAAGGAAAATTTCTATCATTTCAAGAATTAAAAGATATCTATGGATTACACCCAAATAACTTGTTCAGGTATTTACAAATTAGAGAATATCAAGTCAAACATGCAAGACTATAAGAATAGAGAGACAGGATTATTGGATGAGTGGCTTAACAAGAACCCAAATACAGAAAAATTAATAGCGTGCACATATAATACTGTTTTGGATAGGGAAGTCCCAACAACAGAATCATACCGACAGATATGGGAAAATGAAATAGGTCTATCTATAATGAAAGACACTTGGGAAGAAAGTTTACAACGTATTATCCGATTCAGCTCATTAAATGCCAGACATACTTTGGTACAGTTTAAAGTAATACATAGATTACACTACTCAAAAACAAAATTAAATAGAATTTTTCCTAACATTTCTTCTATTTGCGATAAATGTCAGAATTGAGAAGCCAATTAACGCATAGTTTTGTAACATGCGTAAAACTTAATAATTATTGGGCTGATATTTTTGGAATCATCTCTGAGGTTCTTAAAACTAAATTGGAACATGATCTAAAGTTAATAATATTAGGAGTCCCTGACTCAAGCTTAATATTAACAGTAAGTCAAATAAATTTTCTTGATTACTGTTTGATAATTGGAAAAAAATTAATATTAAAATTCTGGAAGAGAACATTATCCCCACAATCAAAAAGTGGACTGTGGAAATGTCGGAGACGTTGCATTTGGAGAGAATTAGGTTTGTCCTAATGGACAAATATGAACTTTTTGAACAAATATGGTCTCCATTCATTGATTACTTAAAGGGGTAGCTGAGCTCAGCACCGTAACTCAATAAGTACCCTGGTGTAGGAGTAGATGAAAAAAGTATTGGGATCTGTACGCATGTCTCAAGAGATATTGTTATATGAAACTGTTCCATTCAATGTAAAGATTCTTTTATTTAATTTTTAAAAATATAATAATTGTTTGTTTTTTTTTTAATTTTTCTTGTTTATCTTTTCTTTTTTACTTTTTATGTTTTTATTATATAATCATTATTATTCAATCACAACGTCTTGATTATTGACTTATACTTTTACTCTTTTTTTCACTCCCTTACCTTCCCAAAAAAAATCAAAAACAGTAGCATATATAAATTATCCCGTAATATCTGTACAACGTTTGTGATAAATCTGATTTGTATTTGAAGTGCTGTTGTACATTAGATAATATGCAATGCTTCTAATAAAAATATTAAACAAAAAATACAGTATCGAGAGGAAAAAATGATTTGGCTCAAAGAGGTTGTTGGCCATCTCTACACATTGCAGAGTGTGTTCATGGGATTATCAGCAGATGATATTTAAAAATGTTCACTCAAGATTTAACGCTTCTACTTTTCCAGCTTCTTCTGACCAGTCACAGCAGCGACCTTATTTAGGTGTTCGTGTGAAAGATCCGGTAAAGGAACTGCTTAAAAGAAAGAGAAAGAACGTTGAGAACACTAATACAACTCCCAGCAGCTCGGTGAGCATTTTAGTTGTTATTGCATTGATTTGTTAATATGTGCAGTAGGTTTGTTTTCAACCTTTAATCAGGCACGCATCGTGAAATTACCGCTCACTGATGTAACGTTGTGACCCGGCGTTAGGGTTGCAGCCTTACAGCACCGGGGGACCCGGGTTCGATCCTGACAACGGATGCTGTCTGCACGGAGTTTGTGCGTTCTTCCTGTGACCGCGTGGGTTTTCTCCGGGTGCTCCGGTTTCCTCCCACATTCCAAAGATGTGCAGGTTTGTAGGTCAATTGGCATCTGTAAATTGTCCCCAGTGTGTAAGGTAGATCAAGTGTGTGGGTGATCGCTGCTCAGCGCAGACTCGGTGGGCTGAAGGGCCTGTTTCTACGCTATATTTCTAAACTAAATTAAATTAAACTAAACCATAACATCGAAAGTCCTAACTTGGTTTTACTTGCCAAAATGTAATTCATCACACCTTTGTGAATTATACTCCATTTGCCATTCCATGGACCCAGCTGATCAAGATCCCTCTGTAATTCTTAATAACCTTTTGCACTATCCATGACACCACCTATTGCAGTGCATCAGAAAACTTACTAACCATGCCTTAAAGCCCTGTCCCACGGTACGAGTACATTCCAAGAGCTCTCCCGAGTTAAAATAAATCAAACTCGTTGGTAAGCACAGAGAATGAACGTAGCGGGTACGTCAGAGCTCGGGCTGAGTCTTAGCGGCTCGTAACGCTAACGGCAGGTACTCGGGAAGACTCGCCAATGGCAGGTAAGCACGGGAAGACTCGTGAAGATTTTTCAACATGTTGAAAAATGTCCACGAGAGCCCCGAGTACCGACGAGCGGCCATTACCGTAAATCTCCGAGTTCGAATCAGGGCAAACTCGGGAGAACTCTTGGAATGAACTCGTACCGTGGGACAGGGCTGTCACGCACTCCCAACCACATTCTTGATGTAGATGACAAACACCAATGGACCCAGCACTGTATAACAGGAATCTGAGAGGTAAATATTTCACACAAAGGGTGGTGGGTGCATGGAACGAGCTGCCAGAGGAGGCAGTTGAGGCTGGGACTATCCCAACAGTTAAGAAACAGTTAGACAGGTACATGGATAGGGCAGGTTTGGAGGGATAAGGGCCCAACGCAGGCAGGTGGGACTAGTGTAGATGGGACATGTTGGCCGGTGTGGGAATGTTGAGCTGACGGGCCTGTTTCCACGCTGTATCAGTCTATGACTCCTGAGACACACCATCGGTCATGGGGATGCCAGTGTGAAAAACAACATTCCACCATCACCCCACTGCAGTCACACATCTGCGACCTCTGATCCTTGGAACCTGTGCTACAGGGACCATCTATCTACCTACCACGTCAAACCCCATCATGATCTCAAACGCCATGGACAATTCTCTTCTCAACCTCTGTGATAGACAATAGACAATAGGTGCAGGAGTAGGCCATTCAGCCCTTCGAGCCAGCACTGCCATTCAATGTGATCATGGCTGATCATCCCCAATCAGTACCCCGTTCCTGCCTTCTCCCCATATCCCCTGACTCTGCTATTTTTAAGAGCCCTATCTAGCTCTCTCTTGAAAGCAACCAGAGAACCCGCCTCCACTGCCCTCTGAGACAGAGAATTCCAGAACAATCCCAGCTTTTCCAATCTAGCCTTGCAAAAGAAACGTCTATCACTGGGACTATTCCAGTGAAACCTTCTGCGACATCTCTTGAACTTCACGCCCTTTCTATAAAGTATGGTGACCAATATTGGATACAACAACCTTCAGACTCTGCGGTGCTGCCCTGTCATTGCCAGTTAGAGAACATAGCAAACATAGCCAGATAGTTACAGATTAAATATTGTTTTATTTCTGTCATCTGCTCCGAAGCTAACAATGATCTATTCTACAATTTCTTTGGCCCGCATCTGTTGATGTCTCATTTTCACCCTTCCTTATCTTTGTGTCTCCCCCTCCCCCGACTCTCAGTCTGAAGAAGGGTCTCGACCCGAAACGTCACCCATTCCTTGCCCTACACGTCTCCTTGAAACGTTGTCCCTCTTACCTTAAAGCTAGTTCCTCTCGTACATGATTTTCCATCCTGGAAAAATGGTTCTGAGTGTCTACCCTATTTGTGTCTGTAATCATTTTATATGCTACCATCAGGTCTGGTGGTTCAGGGAAAGTTTGTTTAAGCTGTCCCTATAGGTAATAGCTCCTAATCCAAGCATCATTTTGGTAAACCTCCTCTGCACCCTTTCCAAAGACTCCACATCCTTCCTGTAATGGGGCGACCAGGACTGCATACAGTACTCTGAATGCGGTCATACCCAACTACCTATAAAGCTGCCTCCTAACATCCTGACTCTTATAGTAGACACAAAATGCTGGAGTACCTCAGCGGGACAGGCAGCATCTCTGGAGAGGAGGAATGGGTGATGTTTCGGGTCGAGACCCTTCCAAGGGTCTCGACCCGAAACGTCACCCATTCCTTCTATCCAGAGATGCTGCCTGTCCCGCTGAGGTGCTCCAGCATTTTGTGGCTGTCTTCAGTGTAAACCAGCATCTGTAGTTGCTACCTACAAAAGAAAATTACTAATCGCATTCCTCAGATCAAAATATTATTTACAGCAACAACATATATTATCATTTTTCTAATTGTGTTTTTTTTTATGCCAAGCAGATGGTTTTGCCACATCTCTCAATGACATGCTATTCACAAATAGGTAAGATTCAATGCACATAGTTATTGCATAAATAGTGTAACTTGACAGCAAGAAACTCCTAATAATTTATCTACAGTACATACAGTAAGTCATTGTTAGTCCATTTATAGTTGGCATTGTTTTTATCGCCAGAGACAGCGAGCTGGCATTATTTTAGTTATTTTGTGTTTATATCGTATGTGCCAAATATTATGACATAAAACGGTAACTATGGTCCATAATCATTTGCCTTCTTTTGGCGACCGTCAGTGAATAGAACCAGCCGCCTGCTCTTCTTTATCACCAGATATTGTGTTAAACAGAATCACTTTTAATAAAATGAAAAGGAACTGTAGATGCTGGTTTATACCAAAGATGGACACAAAATGCTGGAGCCAAAATACGGGTCAGACAGTATCTCTGGAGAAAATGGATAGGTGACATTTTGTGTCGAGACCCTTCTGGGTTATTCTACCATTTGGTTTACTCCAGTCAATGAGTTCCTCCAGAATTGTGTGTCCATCATTTTTAATGATGTCTCCATCAATGTTGCTGATGGGACTGAGGCTTTATTACTGTACTGAGTAATGGACACTTTTGTGGGAAGGTACTACTTCTAGATTGTCTCCTTTGCCTTCACCAAATGCTCCTAGAGCTCCTACACCCAACAGGGTGAGGAATCTTTCATGGATTGATTGGGTACACGTCTACGTTAGGTTATTGTATTTTGATTGGAGCGGGTGTCAGGGTTATGGGGTGGAGGCAGGAGAATGGGGTTGAGAGTGAACGATAGATCAGCTACAATTGAATAGCGGATTAGACTGGATCTGCCATATGACCTACCTCTGCTCCTAGAAGTTGGCCATTCTCTAAACTGCACTGGGGTATGTTAGTGTATACAAGTTCATAAATTCACAGGAGCAGAATCAGGCCATTCGGCCCATTAAGTTCATTCCGCCATTCAATCAGGGCTGATCTATCCTTCCCTCTCAACCCCATTCTCCTGCCTCCCCCCCCCCCCCCCCCCCCCCGTAACCCCTGACACCTGTACTAACAATCTGTCAATCTCCGCTTTAAAAATACCCAATGACTTTGCCTCCACAGCCACCTGTGGCAATGAATTCCACAGATTCACCAACCTCTTCTTATCCTAGACTCTCCCACTAGTGGAAACATCCTCTCTCCATCCACTCTATCTAGGCCTTTCATTATTCAGTAAGTTTCAATGAAGTCCCCCAACATCCTTGTAAACTCCAGCGAGTATAGGCCCCGTGCTGTCAAACCCTCATCATATGCTAACCCACTCATTCCCGGGATTACCAATTTTATTCCCATTTGAGAGCCTTGCATGCCATGAATTCCCGTTCACAACCAATCTCAGCATATATAAAAATGAATTCTTATATTCACCCTCCCCGTGGCTTTTGCCCCATCATTTGTGCCCCAGATCCTCAAACCTTTTGCAAAGGGAACAGTTTCTCTTTGCTAACCCCAGCTAAACCTTGAAACCCTCCATCAAATCTCTTCTCAACCCCTATTGTTTCAAAGAGAATGATCTCAGATTCTAGTGTCTAAAGGGCCTGTCCCACTTGGGCGTCATTTGCGTGTTATTTACGCGTCACGGCGCACGTGATGCACGCATGGTGTGCATTACGCGCGCATGGTGCGTGGTGACGTAGGCAATGTCGCGCGCGGCCCCCCAGGATTTTGGGATGTACAAAATCTTCCCGCGCAATTTGCGTGATGAGCAAATGACGCCCTTAACCCTTAACCAAAATCCAACATTCCTGGAACCACTCCAGTGAATTTCCACTGCACCCTTTCAGAGCTTATATGTTCTTTCTAAAGCGTGTTCACCAGAATTGAATGAATATTCCAGTTCTGGCATAACCAGTACTTTATAAAGATTAAATTAGGTCTCTCTCTCTTTATACTCTATGCCTCCATGTATAAAGTTCGGGATCCCATTTGTTTTATTAATTCCTTTCTTAATGATCCCTGCCACACAACGAATTATGCACCCAGATCCCCCCACTCCTCCGCACACTTCAAATCTGTGGCATCGAAACAATATTTACTCTCTGTTTTCTTTCTGCCAATATGTATCACTTTACACTTCTCTGTTTTAACTTTCACCTGTCACTTGTTTGCCCAATTTGCCACCCGACCCATGTCTCTGTAAAGAAGACTTTTGCAAGTGCGCAAGTTCTGGGAATAGAATTAGGCCATTAGGCCCACCGAGTCTACTCCCGACATTTAATCATGGCTGATCTCTGCCTCCTAATCCCATTTTCCTGCCTTCGCCCCATAACCCTTGACACCCATTTTAATCACGAATCTCTGCCTTAAAAATATCCACTGACTTGGCCTCCACAGCGCACTGTGGCAATGAGCTCTACAGATTAACCACCCTCTAACTAAAGAACTTCTCCTTACCTCCTTTCTAAAAGAACGCCCTTTAATTCTGAGGCAACGGCCTCTACTCCTAGAATCTCCCAGCAGTGGAAACATCCCTTCCACATCCACTCTATCTATGCCTTTTATTAATCTGCAAGTTTCAATGAGGTCCCCTCTCAACCTTCTAAACTCTAGTGAATAGAGGCCCAGTGCTGGCAAACGCTCATCATATACTAACCCACCCATGTTCAAGAAGGAACTACAGATGCTGGGGAATCGAAGGTGGACAAAATTGCTGGAGAAACTCAGCGGGTGCGGCAGCATCTATGGAGCGAGGGAAATAGAAGCTATTTCCTTCGCTCCATAGATGCTGCCGCACCCGCTGAGTTTCTCCAGCAATTTTGTCTACCCAGCCCACTCATTCCTGGGATCATTCTTGTAAACCTCCTCTGGACCCTCTCCAGGGCCAGCACATCCTTCCTCAGATATGGGGCCCAAATTTACTCACTGTACTCTAAATGCCGCCTGACCAGCTCCTTAGTGAGCCTCAGCATTACATCTCTGTTTTTGTATTCCATTCCAGTCCTCTTGATATACAATATAGTCCACAATAGTCCAAAACGCAGTTAGAGAAAGAGAGAAAGGCCATCACAGTGCAAGAGGAGGACTGCAGTGTTCCATTGTCGGGGAAGGATTTACAATGTTTTCAGTTTTTTATTTAAGTCCAGCCAGGTCCACCACCAATTTTCTGGCAACTGATGATCTGACATCTCCTTTCACCTGAATAGAATCACGAGAGCGCAAGGTCTTTAGGGACATGAGCCTCCGTCGTGAAAGAGTTAATTGTTCATTTCTTTGTTAATTGTTAATTCTTTATTCAGGTTTCCAGCCGTCCATGGTGCTTTAAAGACACCGGAGGGGTACAATTAGTGGGTCAGAGGTGTATTGTAGAGTTTCTGTTACGTGACTCTATTGGTCCGGCAAAATGGATAATCTGGAAAGGTTGTGGAAATGCGGATGCCGGAAAAACAGTTGGCATTGGGTGCAAGCTGCACCTGTAGTCCTCATTTCAGCAACTTTAGTTTTGTAATGGAGTCATTACAGCGTGGAAACAGGTCCTTCGGCCCAACTTGCCCAAACCAGCCAATATGTTCCATTTACACTAGTCCTACCTGCCGGCAAATCCCTCTAAACCTGTCCTATTCATGTACCTGTTTAAATGTTTCTTAAACGTTGCGTTAGTTCCTGCCTCAACTACCTCCTCCGGCAGCTCGTTCCATACACCCGCCACCCTTGTGTGAAAAGGTTACCCATCGGATTCCCATTAAATCTTTTTAATAATGATGATATAGAATTTTACAAAGCATAGAATGCATAATTTTTAGAATGTTTGTTGGCATCACTGTTCACTGCCAATCAAGGCTGAGAATGTGTGTGTGTGTTTTTAATTTCTTGCTGCTATTTTGTTCCTATCTTCAGGACATCCGGTGTTCCATGAGACAGATGCTGCTTCATCACCAGTGCAACCTGATGAGGAGGGAACCTTTCACACTACATGGCTGCCACAGCCATCCCCTGCCAGCCTACAGCCGGTGTCACAGTGGTCACCTTGCCCCAGTTACACCTCGCACGATGCCATCAACTCGCCGTATATGCAAGACATGTGCATGCAAGCTGCCTGTCCCAACTACACAATGCTGGGGCCCCCCTCGGTCATGTCTTACAGTCCGCAAGCATTGCAGAGCAACTTTGCAGGCAACTGCCAGGTAGGATACTGTCTTGGGTTTTCACGAGCTCACACCAAGGGTACAATGAATGGGGAACACCTTTGATGCCTTGCAATCGTAGAGTCGTGTAGTGCGCAAACAAATAAGTTAAGTGTCATTGTGGAGGAAGGAACTGCAGATGCTGGTTTAAACCGAAGATAGACACAAAACGCTGGAGTAACTCAGCAGGACAGGCAGCATCTCTGGAGAGAAGGAATTGGTAGGAAAGAACTGCAGATGCTGGGTTTACACAGAAGATAGACACAAAAATGCTGGAGTAACTCAGCGGGACAGGCAGCATCTCTGGAGAGAAGGAATGGGTGACGTTTCGGGTCGAGACCCTTCTTCAGTGTCATTTATGTATAATTTGTTTTTGTGCGTTTGTCTGAGTTTATGCGCTGGTGATGCTGCTGTGAGCAGGATTGTCAATGGACTAGTAGCTCAGCATCCTTGTAAACCCGACCTGACTTGACTGGACCCGATGGTCAAGCGGCGTCTCTGCAGAGTGAAAGACAATTGACATTTCAATAACCATCCATTGCAGCAGGAAAAGATAAAGGTAAAGGTTAGGAGGCACGGTGGCGCAGCCGGTACAGCCGCTGCCGCACATCGCCAGAGTCCCGGGTTCGATCCTAACCTCAGACGCTGTCTGTGCGGAGTTAGCACGTTCTTCCTGTGACTGCTTGGGATTCCTTCGGCTGTCCCAGTTTCCTCCCACATCCCAAAAACGTGCGGGTTTATGGGTTAATGGGTATCTGTAAAATAAAAAATTGAAATTGTCTCTAGTGTGGGAAGTGAATGAGACTGTGGGATAATTGTTCCATTCCCTTTGGAGGAAAATTGATTAAAACATAGTCATAGAGTCATACAGTGTGGAAACAGTCCCTTCGGCCCTACTTGCCCAACATGTCCCCTTTCCCTCCAATCCTGTCCTATCCTTTACCTGTATAATTGTTTCTTAAACGGGTTGCAATAGTCCCTACCTTAACTGCCTCCTCTGGCAGCTCATTCCATACACCTACCACCCTTTGCATGAACGTTTGTCCATCAAGTTCACCACATGCCTCTGTGTGTGAAGATACTTTTATTTTTGTTACACCACCTGAACACTAGAGGGAAGTGATAATGCAATCATATTTCTTAAAACAAACCGTGCCTTTTGAAGGATGATCTCTTCCCCTCTTGAGTATGAATGAAACGTACGCAAAACTCAGTCAAAAAAGTGCACCGGTACGACTGAACTATGTAGCTTCATATAGTTTCTCTGCCGGTTCTTGTGAATGGGGTGACTCAGGATGTCGGAGTCTCATCAATAGACTGTGAAAGGTGTGCCTGCAGTGCACCAGATCAAGTCAAGTCGAGATTGTAGTCACCTACACAAGCACGACAAAGTTCAGGTCAATTAAAAAATTGCTCACAGGCACATGGACTCAGACAGCAGACTAAAAACCGAAGTTATCCATAAATCATGCTCAAATTCTACCGCAACGTGAAAGGAAATTTGTGCAAAAATACACAATTAGGAAACAAGTCCATGGCAGTGCAAAAGGAAGATGAAGAAGCTAATAGTTGCAGGAAAGGTGCTGTTCTTGAACCTGGTGGTGTGAGATTTCAGGCTTCTGTCCCACCCGCCCGGTCATTGAGTTTCAAGTCAGTTCAAGATTCAATTTAGGAGAGGATTCCTGGTACTTGCAATCATTGACTTCACTTCGAGGTTGATATTGGCCATGATGAAGCTTCACCAAACAACTGTCAGGCACTGTGGATGAACCACAAATGCAACTGATTCTGTGCAACTGAAGATGCCTTCTAAAAATCAACTTCCTCATAGAAAGCAAAGTGCTGGAGTGACTTAGGAGGTCAGGCAACACCTCTGAAAGACATGGCGAGGCAATGTTTTGTGTTGGGGTGCCTCTTCTGTCTGAAGGGCCCCGACCCTAAATGACACTTATCTATGTCCATCAGAGATGCTGCCTGACCCCTCTGAGATACTCCAGCACTTTGTGACTTTGGAAATACAGTGATGAAATGGGCCATTCAGCCCAACAAGTCTGATTATGACCAGACAGTGATCACCCGCATACTAACACTATCCTACACACTCGGGACAATTTACAATTATACCAAAATCAACTAACCTATAAACCTCTATGTCTTTGGATTGTGGGAGGAAACCAGAGCACCCAGAGAAAACCCATGCAGTCACAGGGAGAACGTACATACTGGCACAGACAGCACACATGGTCAGGATTGAACCCAGGTCTAAGGAGCTGTAAGGCAGCAACTCTATCGCTGCATCATTGTGCTGACCTTAAATGCAAGATTCCAGCATCTGCAGGTCATTATGTCTTCCTCATCTGACTTCATTGAGAACCACGAACTCTGGTATTATGCTATGCCTTCTGTAACACACAGAAGCACTCAGCTCGGGCCTCACCAAACCCAACTGGACCATGACTGCATGTTGTAACTCAATAAGCTTCTGTCCTACAGTAGGTTGCAAGCTGGGTTTAGTTTAGAGATACATCGCGGAACAGGCCCTTCAGCCCACCGAGTCCGCACTGACCAGCGATCCCCGCACATTAACACTATCCGACACACACTAGAGAACATTTTTACATTGATATCAAGCCAAATTAACCTACAAACCTGTACGTCTTTGGAGTGTGGGAGGAAACCAAAGATCTCGGAGGAAACACCCGCAGGTCACGGGGAGAGTGTACAGACTCCGTACAAACAGCGCCCATAGTCAGGATCGAACCCGTGTCTCTGGAGCTGTAAGGCAGCAGCTCTACCGTTGGGCCAGTGTGACGCCCTCTGGGATGAGATAAGAATTGTACAATTTTTCTCTCCATTTCACCTTCACTCAACTTTTACTTTTCGAGATGGAGATGCAGCTTGAAAATAAGTCATTTGCCTCCAAATATTGGAGGGTGGATGTCTTTCAGAACCAAAAGGAGGGACTTAAAGACATCTACCCTCCAATAATATTTGGAGGCAAATGACAGGACCAGTGTAGTATAGCATGTTACCATGGTGATGAAGGTGTCAGAAGAAGAAAGCATGTTCTAATTAAGTACAAAAGAACGCTTGCTTATGCCATATTGAAATGGTGATTGAAAAGCTGCTGAGTTAAACTCCATCACTGCCTATCATTTCAAATAATGTCAACATGTATCATCACTTAACTCCCTTTCACTGTGGAAAGTGTTGGAGCAATTAACATTCACACCAATCAGTGTGAGTAGCTGTTATATGCTGATATGCTACAAGTTTAAAGATAATGTATATTGGTAACACATTTGTAATTTAGAAGTTGCAGATGGAAAAATAAATTACTTGCAATTATTTAGCATCAATCTCAGTCCCGGACATCAAAATAGCCGTGCAGACCAACCAAGTGCCTTAGCCTTGTCAACGCTGTTATTATGTAGGAAGAGCCATGGTCTGTTTGCACACAGCCAGTTCCAACACATGGTCAGATTGCCTGGCTATTTTGTGATGCTCATTGAGTATTTCGAAGACTCTTGGGGTGGTTGGGTGTGGTGGGGGAGTGAGAGGGAAGGATATCGCTGTCTTATGTGAAATGATGCCAGGGGAATTTCTACACCCATCTGAGAAGAGGAGCAGCCTCTCGTTTTAGTGCCTTGTCTGACCAACATCACCCCCAACAGCACGCCCCTGGTACTGCAATGGCTCAACACCAGGTTGTTACAATCTGCTCAAGTTCAAGTGAGTTTATTGTCATGTGTCCCTGATAGGACCTGTGGGTATGAATGTTGAATTGTTCCGTTTCAAGTTATACCCCTTCATGTTCCTTTCCCTCCAGCGCGCATACATTCCTCCCACCTACCCCCCCCCCCCCCCACCACCCCGTTCCTTTACTCGCCTACTTTCATCCACTCATTTTCCATTTTTGTATGTTCACAAGTCATAGAGGCAGGATTAGGCCATTTGGCCCATTGAGTCTACTCTGGCGTTCAATCACGTCTGATCTATCTCTCCCTCTCAACCCCATTCTCCTGCCTTCACCCCGTAACCCCTGACGCCCGTACTAATCAAGAATCTGTCAACCTCCGCCTTAAAAATACTCAATGACTTGGCCTCCGCTGCCATCTTTTATCCCCCCACTTTCTCCTCCCCCTGCCCCCTACCTCCCATATCCCTCCCTCAGGACCCAGTGATAACTGAGCCCTGACCATTAATCCAACAGGGGGTAATCAGTGATAGACACAAAAAGCTGGAGTAACTCAGCTTAACACCCGCTCAACATCTCTGCAAGAAAGGAGCGGGAAGCGTTTCGGGTGGAGACCCTTCTTCAGACTGGGAAACGAGAGATATAAATGGTGACATAGAGAGATATGGAACAAATGAATGATAGACATGCAAAAAGGCAGAGATATTCTTGATTAGAACGGTATTGGAACGGAGAATGGTATTAGGAGGCAGAGATCAACCATGATTGACTCGATGGGCCAAATGGCGTAATTCTACTCCTGTAACGTGTGAACCGTCAATTGATCAAACCGTTTTGTTTCTCCACAGTCGAGGGCGCCCACTCCAGCTGGTCTTCCGCAAATGGATCTTTCAGGCCAGCAGCAGTCGCTCAATCACTCTCCTTGGAGCCACACGCTCTCGGCTCTACCATCACCAGGGATGCCTTGTCCGGCAAGCCCCATGTCGTCTCTGCCGCCCCAGTTTGTGCCTCTGAACATTTCTCTCCCTGAGCCTGGACATCTGGAGCTGGAGGATGCCAGAAGAACCATTGCCAACATGCCCATTGAGAAGCTGCTGCAGCAAGACGAAGACAATGACACGTACGTTACTTTGCACTAGCAGCGGGGAGCCAGAATGTCTAGGTTGAGAGTAGTAGTGCAGAGAGCCACAGCTATATGACTATAGAGGAGGATGCTAGAGAGCTTGTAACCCCTACTGATGACATAAACTCTTGTCACAAAAGGGCACAAGGTGCTGGAGTAACTCAACAGGTCAAGCAGCATCCCTGGAGAACATGGATAGGACTTCAATCTGAAGAAGGGTCTCGACCTGAAATGTCACCTATCCATGTTGAGTCCCAAGAATGGTCTTAACCCGAAATGTCACTTATCCATGTTCTTCAGAGATGCTGCCTGACGTGCTGAGTTACTCCAACAATTCCTGCCCTTTTGTGTATTAATCAGAATCTACAGTTCCTCGTGTCTATATACATTCTTGTCACGTTGCTTCTCGCAAGTTTAGGTAGATGGAAGAGTATGAATATTGACTTCTCTGACTTCAAGTAACGATTGCTTTCGGTCTCTCTCCATCCCTCCCCCTTCCTAGTTCTCCGATCAGTCTGACTGACCTCCTGATTAAATTTTATCTCTGTCTGCCTGTCCCGCTGAGTTAAAGCCCTGTCCCACTGTTCGAGTTCACTCGAGAGTTCTTCCGAGTTTGCCCTGATTCGAACTCGGAGATTTACGGTAATGGCCGCTTGTTGGTACTCGGGGCTCTCGTGGACATTTTTCAACATGTTGAAAAGTCTTCACCCGTCTTCCCGGGCTTACCGCGTTTCCAGAGTACCTGCCGTTAGCGTTACGAGCCGCTAAGAAACATCCCCGAGCTCCGACGTACCCGCTAAGTACATTCTATGTGCTTACCACGAGTTTGATTTTTTTTTTAAACTCGGGAAGCTCTTGAATGAACTCGTACAGTGGGACAGGGCTTTTACTCCAGCATTCTGTGTCTATCTTCGGTGTAAACCAGCAACTGCAGTTCCTTCCTACACACTGGATCTCATGGTGTTTGTTACTACATATCAGCCCCATATTCCTAACTTTCTATTTGACAATAGTTCATTTATCAATTGGATCCACACTTCAGACTTAGGGCAAGACCATCAGCTGTGTGCCATTATCTGTTTGCTCAACACTGATCTGTCGACAGTGACAAGACCTAGTCACTGCATTTTTGTTAAACATCTGTCAGGTTTATTTCACCGAAAGACCGCTTTAGGAAGTTTCCTGCCGTATAGTTAGCGATCTGTCACGGGCATTGAAAAGCATTTACTAACCCGTCACATTTGGCATTCAGCACAAAGACATGCATTTAAAACATCCCAAAGTCACGTCAAGTCACTTTTATTTATATAGCACATTTAAAAAACAACTCTCGTTGGCCAAAGTGCTTTACATTGGTATAAGAATAGTATAAACAAACAACAGAGGTTCATAGATTAAATACAAACATCACTACATACATATAGCCCTCGCTCAGAGGACTTCAAGAAAGACTTGGGAGTAGAGATTAGTTTTTAGTCTCGACTTAAAGGAGTTGATGGAGGGGGCCGTTCTGATGGGAAGAGGGATGCTGTTCCACAGTCTGGGAGCTGCAACCGCAAAGGCGCGGTCGCCCCTGAGCTTATGCCTAGACCGCGGGATGTTCAGCAACCCCAAGTCGGCCGATCTGAGGGACCTGGAGGTGGTGTGGTGGGTAAGCAGACTTTTAATGTAGGTGGGGGCAAGCCCGTTAAGGGCTTTGTAGAGATAAAGGAAGATCTTGAAAGGTACATTTCCATTATCACTGGTCTTGATTGAGTTGAAAATGCATGTCTCAGGGTGACCATATTTCGCTTTTTTTTAATAGTGGGTGCCTATGAATTCAACACAATGCTTTTAGTGTCGTTTAGAGTAGTTTAATGCCGTTTAGTTTAGTGCAGTTTGGTTTAGTTCAGAGCTGCAGCTTGGAAACGTATTTGCAGCACGTGATTATTTTTGTATAACGACTTAGACATTAGCAATATCTTTTTTTAATATCAACTATTATTCCAGATTAAACTTCTGCTAAACTCTGGCTACAGTTTAAATTGTTTACATATCAGCCCGTGGTCATGTAACATTTGCTGAGGCACTTCTTTTAATCCTGCATTAAAATAAATTAAGTATTTTTCAATAATTCCAAAGAAATCAAATGCAAATATGTGAAAGGTTCATAACTCAACTCACTGTTGTTGATTACAAAATGGAGAAGTCTTTAGTGAGTCATGTTTGTATCACACGGAAGCAGGCCCCTTCGGCCCAACCCATCCATGCTGACCAGGTTTAATAGCTGAGCTTAACACAAAGTACTCGAGTAACTCAGCGGGTCTGGCAAGAGTCAAGTGTGTCCCAAAATGGAGCCATAACATCTTTACGTGCTGCAGCATAACAGATATGTAAACGCAGTCCTCAGAGTACTGATCGCACTTGTAGAGGTTATGGATACGTAGGTGATGATTCCGGTTGGGACCCTACAAAAAGTGCTGGAGGAACTTGGTGATCAGTACCAACTGAAGAATGATCCCGACCCAAGAAGTTGTCTGTCCATTTCCCTCCGCAGTTGCTGCCTGGCTCATGAATTTCCCCACCACTTTGTTTTTGATTTAACATATTTCTGGCCCATGGTGTGAAGTGTCACTCCGCTCACATGTTACTGGTCAGCACACTGCCAGCTGTCTCTCACATGGCAGTCACTCGCAACGTCAAGTCTCACAGACAGGCATGAATAGCTGGAGTAACTCAGCGAGAAAGGCAGCATCTCTGGAGAGAAGGAAGAGGTGATGTTTTGGGTCGAGACCCTTCTTCAGACTGAGAGTCAGGGGAAAGGGAAAGGAGAGATATAGACGGCACTTATGAGAAATGAATGGAAGATATGCAGAAAGCAAAGATAATCAAGGGAATGTATTGCATACAATCGGCCATTGTTATCAAGGAAATGTATGTCATGTCCTTGATTACTGTTGCTTTCTGCATGCTTTTCATTCATTTCCCCTTAAGTACCATTCCACCTCTCGTTCCCCGTTCCACTCACTCCCAGACTGAAGAAGGGTCTCGACCCGAAATGGCCATTCCTTCTCTCCAGAGATGCGGCCTGCTCCGCTTGAGTTACTCCAGCATCTTTGGTTTAAACCGGCATCTGCAGTTCCTCCCTACACATCGAGACTCTCAGCCTGTAAAGCCGCAGCTAGCAAGAATTCCATTGTCCCAGCCTCTGTACATATGATCCTTGACGCTGACCTGGAATAGTCTTTAGATTTGATTGCAGATGAACACCCAAAATCCTCTCCATTAAACGTATCAGCTGAGAATTCCATTCTGCTTTCAAAAGTGAGATCTACTGACCTTGTTGACTTAATATTTAGGAAGCAAAGTAGACAAAAGCCATCTATTAGGTTACATTTCCAGGCATCTTGCTGCTTGTGAGCTGGAGATAGAAAAGATTCTGAGGGAAAAATGAATAGTTTTTATAATAGGTTAGAAAGCTTCACACGGGGTAGAGATAGAGCCCAATAGACCGATGGCTATCTGTGGTAATGCGATGAAAATGCTAATGGCTTATGTTTTCTTTGTTTAAATAGCCAGAGTTCACTTGATCTGGATCTGTAAATAGGATTTCATTTTTTTAATGCTGCCTGTTCATTAAAGTGATAGGGCTAAAGGAGAAAAAATACGCCCCTCTCCATACTGTCATTGCATCACATCTTCATGAAGCTTGAACTGTGTGAGCATTAGATTGTTTGGCACCAGGTGAGTGGGCTTGAAACAGCCCAGAGGTAGATTAGCTGATATGCTATTTAACAATACCTCTTGTTGCCAGCATTGAGAAATTGACAGTCTCCACTTTATTGGCTTTTTCAAGTCTGTGTCCTACAGAAGCATCTGTACCATGTCTGCTTTCAATTACATTTGATGCATTGATGACTGAAGTCATATGTTTATTTTGCCGGTTGGTCAAAGATAATCATTGATGACCTGCGTAACTTCACTCTTTAGGAAGTTCATTTTTTTACAGTATAAAGAAACTGATGGCAGTCTTGAGATAAAGGTTCGTGTTGAGACATAGAGACAAAGGAAAGCCAGCTTTCTCTTTTCCTGGCCTTTTACACTTTGGAGATACAGCGAGGAAGCAGGCCCTTCGGCCCACCATGTCCACACTGACCAGCGATCCCCCCCTGCACTAGCACTATCTTACACACTATGGGCAATTTACAATTTTATCGAAGCCAATTAACCTGTGAATCTGAACGTCTTTGGAGTGTGGGAGGAAACTGGAGCACCCGGAGGAAACCCAGGCGGTCACAGGGAGAACGTGCAAACTTTGTACAGACAGCACCCGTAGTCAGAATCAAACCTGGGTCTCTGGAGCTGTGAGCCAGCAACTCTACCGTTGCAGCATTGTGCCATTGTAGCTGAGAATGCTAAATACTGTCCCATAGAAAGTGGTTGTAGCAAATGGGTGCAATGACAGGGAATCGATATTAAACTATGGAGAGAAAGGAGTTGGAGGAAGTTACTGAAAAGTGTTAGTAGACATTGCCCTGTTGGCTGAAATGGTCAGCTCCTGTACTAAGGCCTTAATATAACTTATACCTTTGTTTAAGATGTAAAGGATCTCTTCTTTTCAAAATTAAATGAAAATTAAAGATTCTGGAAATATACAATTAAAAATATACAGAAAAAGGTGGAAGAAACCAGCGAGTCAGACTGCACCTGTGGAAAGAGAAACAGTTAGCGTTCCAGATGTGGAACCTGCAGTGCAACTGAGAAAGGGATAAACAAATCAGTTCAGATAAGAGAGAAGTTGCGGACGAGGAATGGACAGAAGAAAGGAATTGCTCTGTTCGGCTGAAGCAAAGGAGCAGTAGTCTTATTATCTTTAATTATCAATAAAGATAATTAAAGATAACTTTAATTATCTTTATTGGTGCAATGTATTGTTAATGTCATGTGGTCACTGCACTTAACTCGATTCTTCAATCAAAGAGGAAACTAACTATTTGTTTATATCAGAAGCTGAATATAATCAAACCTAGTCTTTCACGAGACGGTTAGATTTAGCTCTCAGGGCTAAAAAAATCAAGGGATATTGGGAAAAAGCTGGAACAGGGGTACTGATTTTAGGTGATCAGCCATGATCATATTGAATGGCGGTGCTGACTCAAAGGGCCGAATGGTCTGCTCCTGCACCTATTTTTCTTTGTTTCTATATTTCTAGTCCACATGGTTTATTGGGGAAGGGGAAGGGAAAGGGGGGAGAATGGAGTTGAGGGGGAAAAGTTAGATCAGCCATAATTGAATGAAAGAGTAGATTAGATGGGCTGAATGGCCTAATTCTGCTCCCATGTCTCATAGTCTTATGAAAGGCACATCATGGACAACTTTGCTGAAATGTTTTGAGGATGTGACGGGGAAAGATTTAGATTTAGAAATGGCACTTAATAAGTTGTGGAGGAAGAAACTGCAGATGCAGATTTATACCAATGATAGACACAAAGTGCTGGAGTAACTCAGCGGGTCAGGCAGCATCTCTTGAGAGAAGGCCTCCTGATCTTTCGGATCGGGTTGGAACCTTTCTTCACATTGGTAAGGCATGACAGAATGAGTTAGTGCACTAATTAAGGGCCCAGGGTAATGGAGGATGTGTGCGAGCAGGTATTAAGAACTGGACATCATATTGAAAACAAAGAGATTACTCTAAATGGGTCATTTTCAGGCTGGAGAGATGTAACCTGCAGAGGTTCCCTGAGGATTGCTTCACATTAATGATTTGGAGGAGGAAACGACATGTAAGGTTTTCAAGTTTACGATCCAAAAGTAGGTGGAAGGGCAGATTGTAAGAAGGACATTGTGACTCTGTATCAGGGTGCGATTGGACAAAAACCTGCAAAATGGAGTTCAATGAAGGGGAGGTGTGAGTGATTCAAAAGGTGGAATTGTTGTCTAAGTGGAGAGACACTGCAAATGAGTAATGTTCAGAGGTATCTGGATGGTCCAGTGTATAAATCACCAACAGCTAGCAGGCAGACCCAACAAGTCGTTAAGAAAGCAAATGGCATGTTGGCCTTTATTATAGAGGGGTTGGAGTAAGTAATTGGAGGTTTACATAGAGTTGTACATGGAGCTGGTGAGGCCACACTTGGAGTATTGTGCTTTGGAAAACTAATTATTACCCATCCCTACTTTCAAGGAATTGAGTGACTTGCAGAACCATTCAATGGATAATTAACAGTTACTGTGAATATAATGTTCTGCGGTCTGAAGCCAGACTTACACCACATAAGGACGGTGTATTCCATTTTCACAAATAGATTCTATCGTGAATTTCTAAAGGGCCAGTCCCACTTAGCGATTTTTTTCGACGACGGCCGGCGTTATGTCAGGGTCGCCAAAGATTTTGAACATTTCAAAATCCAATGGCGACAATAAAATGTTGCGACACTTGAAAAAAAAACCGCGCGTCAATACATCATCACGCTGCGTCACGCCGTGAATTTTTCAGTTACCCGATGCGTCAGTCAATTATACCGGCAGTCCCCGAAAAAAATCGCCAAGTGGGACAGGCCCTTAAGAACAATTGCTACTGAGTCCATTATTAATTCTGAAATTCTAAAGGGCGGCCCAGTGGCACAGCAGTAGAGCTGCTGCCTTACAGCGCCAGTGAGCCGGGTTCGATCCTGACTACGGGTGCTGTCTGTACGGGGTCTGTATGTTCTCCCTGTGACTGCGTGGGTTTTCTCCGGGTGCTCCGGTTTCCTCCCACACTCCAAAGACTTGCAGGTTTGTATGTTAATTGCCTAGTGTGTAGGAGACCGTGTTGACCGCTGATGGGCGTAGACTCTGTGGGCCGAAGGGGCCTGTTTCCGCGCTAAACTAAACTCAACTAAATTGATGACTTTGAGTAACCAGTGTAATGAAAGGATATGAGAAGTTAAATCACAGGCATATTTTCACTGAATAAGCAAACTGATTAAGCGATTAGTCAATACCCATTCCTCAACACAGTTACATGACTAATATCCATAATGCTATTTTTTTTAATATTCCAATTTACTTCACTGAATCTGATGTTCCCAACTTGAGATCATCACTCTGCTTCTCCACGAGCCTAGCTTGCATTTTTGGGGAACAATGGAAGATCTGTCTCTGATTCTAAACATTTTGAGAATGCAATGCAATCAAAAGGGACGATAGCTTCAACTTATCTAATCATTACTGATATATTCCTTCTGAAGTTTTCATAGTTGTATTTGTGTTCCATGTAAGATTACCCATTGTCATGTAGACCAGCTGTAAAAGCCAATAAATGGTGTGTTATTTTGTGGAATATGTAAAATAAACACACATTTACACACAACCTCCATCCAGTCTCATGAATTTTTGGCACAAAGAGGAAACTCTAAGTAAATCATTATGTAAAATTGATGTCAGCAGATTTACAAACCAGAGCTGTAGCAGATTTATTCAGAACTCATTTGTAGCAAAAGCAGCAGCCGAGGAATTTCAATTTGAGTAATGACATTACTCCAGAATAGAAGGATGGTGTGGAATAACCGGGAAACCACTGTAAATACCTGTGCTAAGCTGTGCAGGAAGGAACTGCAGATGCTGGTTTACACCGAAGATAGGCACAAAATGCTGGAGTAACTCAGCGGGACAGGCAGCATCTCTGGAGAGAAGGAATGGGTGACGTTTCGGGTCGAGACCCTTCTTCAGACTGAGAGTCAGGGGAGAGGGAAACGCGGAGATAAGGAAGTGTAAAGTGTATCCTTTATCCTTTGTTTGTGCACAGCGGGCGGCCTGGTTGTATTCATGTGTAGTCTTTCACTGGATAGGACGCAAATAAAAGCTTTTCACTATACCTCGGTATATGTGACAATACTGAACTAAACAAAACTAAACTGAACTAAACTGAACTGAACTGCCAATGGAAATCAGCCCTTCCTAACATGCCAAGCGCAAAGGACAATGCTGAATGGATTATCATCAAGCTACCAATGCTGCAGATAGACACAAAATGCCGGAGTAACTCAACGGGACAGGCAGCACCTCTGGAGTGAAGGAATGGGTGACATTTCAGGTCGAGAACCTTCTTCAGAAGGGCTGGCACCAAACCGTACACAGTACTGAATCTGAAGAAGGGTCACAACCCGAAATGTCACCCATTCCTTCTCTCCGGAGGTGCTGCCTGTCCCATTGAGTTAGTCCGGCATTTTGTGTCTATCTTCGGTGTAAACCAGCGTCTGCAGTTCCTTCCTACCAATAAATGGCATTTGTGTGAAAGCCCTTCTGGTTGATCTCATGACGATGGGGACAGGGGCTTCAGTTTGTGGGACATTGGCAATAGCATCTGACATGGGCTCCACTTAAATGGGGTTGGAAGGGGTGACCTGGGAAAGCAGGAGCAAGTATTGTAGCCATGACCTTACAAGTTGTGATGAGGGAAATGGAGTTTGGAGGGCTACGGACCAAACGCAGGCAGATGGGACTAGTGTAGCTGGGACATGTTGGCCAGTGTGGGAAAGTTGAGTCGAAGGGCCTGTTTCCACACTGTATCACTCTATAAATCTATGACTCTATAAAAATACAAGTTAAATTTGAAAAGTCCCACAATGATTACTGATAAACTAAGTGTGAGAGAAAGCAGTGGAATTTACTAATTATAGGGAAGCATTAAACAAACTCACTTCTAGGAAATATGGTGATAATCTAAGATTGAAAAATCTGCGTTAGAACGCACAGAGGAACAAAGGAGCAGGAATCTCTCATTCAACAGGACCTCGGCTGAAACGCCCCAGCCCTCCTGTGCCAAATTAATACAGCTGCTGATTGAAAAGATGATCTAACTTCTGTTTAAACACTTGCAGTAATCAAGCACAATGGTGCAACATTAGGGGTGTCACGGTGGCGCTCGGTAGTCGCTGCCTTACAGCGAATGCAGCGCCGGAGACCCGGGTTCCACCCTGACTATGGGTACTGTGCGGAGTGTGCACGTTCTCCCCGTGACCTGCGTGGGTTTTCCCCGAGATCTTCCGGTTTCCTCCCGCACTCCAAAGACGTACAGGTTTGTAGGTCGATTGGCCTGGTAAATCTATAAATTGTCCCGAGTGGGTGTAGGCTGGTGATAATGTGCGGGGATCGCTGGGCGGCACGGACCCGGTGGGCCGAAGGGCCTGTTTCCGCACTGTATCTCTAAACTAAACTAAATTAGAGTCGCTGCCTCACAGCGTCAGACACCCGGGTTCGATCCTGACCTTGGCTGCTGTCTGTACGGAGTTTGTACGTTCTCCCTGTGACTGCGTGGGTTTTCTCCCAGTGCTCCGGTTTCCTCCCACACTCCAAAGATGTACAGGTTTGTACCTTAATTGGTTTTGATAAGTTGTAAAATTGCCCCTAGTGTGTGTAAGTTAGTGTACGGGGTGATCGCTGGTCGTAGCGGACCCAGTGAGCTGAAGGGCCTGCTTCTGCACTCTCTCTCTAAACTAAACTCAACTAAAGCTTCCACATTCACCGAGTTCCAGAGATTCACAGAGGTCTGAAAGAAGAAATTCCTATGTAACTCAGTCTTAAATAGCTGCTCCTTTTCTTGTAAACCATGTCCTCTCATTCAACACTGCACTGAACATGCACTAAATGTTATTTTTGCATAAAGTGTTATTCTTGCCATAAATATTATTCTTGCACTAAACTTTATTCCCTTTATCACGTATCTGTATGCTGTGAATGGCTCGATGTAATCATGTATTGTCTTTCTGCTGACTGGTCAGCAGGCAACAAAAGCTTTTCACTGTACCTCAGTACACATGACAATAAACTAAACTGACTAGCTAAGACTCTCTCACTGGTGAAAATATCATCACATTTACTCTATCAAGCTTCTCTAGGGTCCTCTATGGTTCGCTAAAACCACTCCATCTGAACTCCAGAACAAAACATCTAGACTTTTTTTTAAGCCATTTTTGATTTTTTTTTAAAACAACCCTCTCACCATGGGAATTAACCTCCTCAATCTCTTCTGAACTACTCTCAATATTAATATATATCTAATTAAATAAGGCTAGGCACCAAAACTATACACAGTACGCAGTCTGAAGAAGGGTTTCGATCCGAAACCTCACCTATTCCTTCTTTCCAGTGATGGTGCCTGACCCGCTCAGTTACTCCAGCATTTTGTGTCTATCTTCGATGCAACCCAGCATCTGCAGTTCCTGTTTACACGGTAGATAGTACTGCAGGTGCAACCTAGCCAACAGATTATACAATTGTAACAATGCCTCATAGATCATCCATGATTGAATGGCGGAGTAGACTCGATGGCCCAGGGCCTAATTCTGCTCCTATCACATAGGAACTTATGAAGGAAATAGGAAACACTTCTAAAATAAGGTCATGCTAGTGTCATCTCTCCAAAGCATCATCTCTCCCATCTCTTATTGATGATTCTTGAATCTATCCTTAACCCGTGGTCATGGGAACATGTGATGTCCTTCTTTGGGCCTTTGGTCATCAGTGCCTTTTGAAAGTTGCAGGGAGGTGCATTAGCGCTGGTCCTCCTGAACCTTTCAGCTGAGCCATCTTCACCTTGCGAACCATCCATTCTTCACAGAACGCCACAGGAGACCCTTCCTCCATGTGTCCATCAAACTTTACAACTCCCCCTTCTGTCAAGACTGAGACTGAGCCCCTCCCCCCCCCCCACCACCAACTCCGTAAATCTTTGCACATCCCAAAAGCCTTACCACGTGTCACTTTATTTTCATGTTTCATGCATTTTGTGTTTTTTATGACTGTTGGCGAATTTATTTCCCTCCTGGGATAAATAACGTTCTATCGTATCGTATCATTTCACAAACTTCCTCGCATAACACCAGTAGGGATCAGCCAGGCAACCAATGGTACTCATTAACGTCTCGTCTCCACCCAATGCGCCCTGAAGCTCTAGTTTGGAAAAAACTGGATGTCCATCCATTGTTCTCAAAAGTGGAAGCAAAGTTAAAGCCCTGTCCCACGGTACGAGTTCATTCCAAGAGCTCTCCCGAGTTAAAAAAAAATCAAACTCGGGGTAAGCACGGAGAATGAACGTAGCGGGTACGTCGGAACTCGGGGACGTCTCTTAGCGCTAACGGCAGATACTTGGGAAGACTTGCTAACGGCAGGTAAGCACGGGAAGACCCATGAAGATTTTTCAACATGATGAAAAATGTCCACGAGAGCCCTGAGTACCGACGAGTTACCGTAAATCTCCGAGTTCTAATCAGGGCAAACTCGGGAGAACTCTTGGAATGAACTCGTACCGTGGGACAGGGCTTTTAGCAATCAGTCTAACCTGCAACTGTATGAATTGTATGATTATTCTTTTGCAGAATCCTCCACATCTATGCAGCAAAAGGTATGCGGGAACACGTCTACGCAGCCGCTGAGCGGATGCACGAGCTCAGAAGACTTGACACAAAAGAACACAGGGGAAAGGTATAACCATCTTAATGTGCTCTCTTTAGTCAACTAGTTAGCTTGTCTAGAATTTCAGAAAATACTATTCAGAGAGAAAGTATATAAATTTATGAGAGGGTAGACAAACATGCTGGTTAAACTCAGCGGGTGAGGCAACATCTATGGAGCAAAGGAATAGGCGACGTTTCGGGTCGAGACCTTTCTTCAGACTGATGTGGGGGGGGGGGGCGCCACAGACTCACAACCCTCTGTGTGAAAAAGTGTTTCTTCGTCTCCGTTCTAAATGGCCTACCCCTTATTCTTAAACTATGGACCTTGGTTCTGGACTGCCCCAACATCCGGAACATGTTTCCTGCCTCTAGTGTGTCCAAACTCTTAATAATCTTATATCTTTCAATAAGATATCCTCTCATCCTTCCAAATTTCAGAGTATACAAGCCCAGCCATTCCATTCTCTCAGCATATCCTGGGAGTTCTGCCATCCCGGGAATTAACGTATGCTGTGACCAGAAATTAATTCATATTTGACTACAGAGTTAAGAGATTTTCGTGTTTATTTTCTAGGTCTGCACAAAACTTGAGAGTCTTCAATTTACAACAGAAGTCTTTAATGCTTTACTCAATGCTGGCAGCAAGACAACTCAAAATGGCTGCACACACACACAGACAGGAGAAAACTACATGCAAAACATCTCCCTCTGTCTTGTGCAGTGCCACCTGCTGCACGGGAGGAGAAATGGGTCCTCCCACCCCACAGAGTCCACCAAACATCACACTCCTCCTTTCCAGTTTGAACGTCTCTATTCTTCAAATGAGTCGCCTTGGGGGAATACCACGATCGCAACGTGTCGATCGACGAAGGACCACAGGCAGATCGGCGGGGAGTTCATCTGGCGGAACTTCGTCAAGCTAGGGGAGGGGCAAGTCAGGCACTCCAGTATGCACACGATTCGGGCACCGGGGTGTCTGACTGCTTGGTTCTGGTCAGGTTCTGCGCAGTCGTCGCTGGAGGAACGTGGCTTCTTAATTGGTCATCATGCCGTCGGCATTGTCCTTCTTGTCCTTGGACGGTGTACATTTTGGTTCCTACCCGACCCTATAACGGCGCACACTCACCCAACGAAGTCGAAGAAGTCCAAATTCGCCATTTTGAGTTGTCTTACTGCCAGCATTGAGTAAAGCATTAAAGACTTCTGTTGTGTGGGGTGGGAGGACCCGTTCTTCCTTCCGTGCAGCAGGTGGCGCCGCATGGGAGGAGCAATGGGTCCTCCCACCCCGCACAGTCCACCAAACATCATAGAGATGATACTATTAGAGCATCTAAAACAGTTAAAGGATTTTATGGGGTCGATCAAAAGATGTTATTTCTTCCAAAGGGGAGATCAGTTTCAGAGGGCTTCATGTGTTAGAGTAATACTGTACAGAAAACATGTCCAAAAAAAATTCTTCACAGAAACTATGATGAAAGTCCTTGAATTATCTTTCCAATATGTTATTGAGGGTAGGTTCAGTGAAAATTTCATAACTATGATCAATTGTATCTTCAGATTATTCAGAGAAAAGAAACTTCAAACCAAATAAATGGTAAAGATACAAATCTGCTTTGAATTAGCTGAATGGCAGAAAAGGGTCATAAGGTCATAAGTGATAGGAGCAGAATTAGGCCATTCGGCCCATCAAGTCTACACCACCATTGGCTGATCTATCTCTCCCTCCTAACCCCATTTTCCTGCCTTCTCCCCATAACCCTTGACACCCGTACTAATGAAATAGGCTGGAGATGTTGACTGGTCCTTAGAACATAGAACATAGATCATAAACACTAAAATGTAGAGCATTGAACACCTTCTTCTGTTTGCTGCTATTATTTATGCACCACTTCTCCACACCAGCTATGCACTTTGTTACATTCCTAGACACCCCTAATGGTTGCTGTGGTCGCTAACCAGCCGCTAATTGTCCGCGACCTGATTCTGCTTGGTGCTGACCTGAATGCTGTTGACGACAAAGGGTTAACTTTTCTCCATCTGGCTGCTACTTATGGCCATGTGAACATCATACAGGTAAGCATTTCTATTGGCTTTAATAACATAGGCTATTATTGAGAGCTAATGCTATCCATTACAGCGGTGAATGCATTCACCCAGTGCTCTCATTCACCGTGTGTCACGGGGTGGAGTTGGAGAATTACACACTTACCATTGTGGATGTGTGGAAACTGCATCGTGAATGTGCATTTTGTGTAAAATCACTCCGTTTATTGTTGGAGATTTGGTTTCCTTCAGTTGAATCACTTAATTTTGCAAACAGGATTTTTATTTTGGTTTAAAGAGATAGTTTAGAGATACAGCGTGGAAACAGGCCCTTCAGCCCATTGAGTCCATGCCTACCAACTTGCCCCTGCTGACCAAGATGCCCCATCTACTCTAGTCCCACCAGCCTGCGTTTAGCTCATATCCCTCTAAGCCTACCCTATCCATGTACCTATCCTAATGTATTTTAAACTACCTCCTCTGGCAGCTCGTTCCACATACCCACCCCCCTGTGTGTGATAAAATTGCCCTTCAGATTTCTGTTAAATCTTTCCCCTCTCACATTAAATCTGTGTTCTCTGGATGTTGAGTCCCCTACTCTGGGTAAAAGAACCAGTGCATCGACTCTATCCATTCCCCTCATGATCTTATACATCACTATAATATCACCTCTCACCCTCCTGCACTCCAAGGAATGAAGTCCTAGCCTGCACAACCTCTCCTTGGAGCTCGGGTCCTTGAGTATCTGAATTATTTGCACTTTGTAGGTTTTGGTTTAGGTTTATTATTGTCATGTGTACTAAGGTACAATGAAAAGCTTTGTTTTACATGCTATCCAAACAGATCAGATATACTATGCATAAATACAATCACCTCAAATGACAGTAAAGGTGTGGGTGTGCAGTTTACCAAGGAGCGAGTTTACCTGGACAGTAAACTGGCCTGGTCCAGGAACACTGACGCCCTGTATGGGAATGGACAAAGCCGTCTGTATTCTTTCTGAGGAGACTCCACTCTTTCAACATCTGCAGTAAGATACTGTCCTGGGGGTGGAGTTGGATTCATGGGAGGTTGGTCTTGGAGGGGAAGATGCTCCTCAAACTGCAGAGCATCCTGGACAATACAGCTCACCCCCTCCGCGACACACTGGTCAACCTGAGGAGCAGCTTCAGCAACTGACTGGTTCCGCCAAGATGGAGCACAGAATGCCACAGGAGATCCTTCTTCCCTGCGGCTATCAAACTGTACATCTCCTCCCGCTTCTGTCGTGGGGTAGACTGACTCCCCTCTCCCTCCCCAATCTTTGCACATGCTCAATCCTGGACTTTCCACTCATCACTTTAATTCCATCCTTCATGTGTCTTGTTGTATGACCGTTCGCAGACCAATTTCTGCCTCAGAGGGCGGGGGAGGCAGGTTCTCTAGATGCTTTCAAGAGAGAGCTAGATAGGGCTCTTAAAAATAGCGGAGTCAGGGGATATGGGGAGGAGGCAGGAACGGGGTACTGATTGGGGATGATCAGCCATGATCACATTGAATGGCGGTGCTGGCTCAAAGGGCCGAATGGCCTATTCCTGCACCTATTGTCTAATTTCCCCCCTGGGATAAATAAAGTTCTATCGTATCGTATCATAGTAGATAGTGCAAAGGGTGCTTAATATAGTTGTATTCTATATAGAGTGCAGAATATAGTTCTCAGCATTGTAGCAGCATGAGTTCTGTGGACAAAGTCGAATGTCCACTTTGGGGTAGAGGTGAATGGGACAGTACCCTAACTTATGTAAGGATCATTCAGAAGCCTGATAACAGAGGGGAAGAAACTATTCCCGAGTCTGGTGGTGTGCACTCTCATGCTTTTGTACCTTAGTAAACAGATTATGAGGTTATTTGCATACGGATTGATTGAAATGTTCTCCTCTGTAAATAACCTGAAGAACACCTGGGTTTCCAGTAACAACAGACATTCACCAAGTGGCTGCCAAGAGATTTTGTTTTTTAAACCATCATCCCTTTTGAGCTTTAGATTGCATATTTTAATGGTTGAAGAGTTGTGTTCAACATTACTGTTGGCAGCTTTATGTGTGAGAGTGAAGTTAAGAAAAGCTGCAGAAATGTGAGATGGATACGATTTTAAAAAAAATATGAAGTATAACTTTTTATTGATAGCTAAGTAGTCTGTGGGTACAGTTTTGTGTCTACTAACTGTACATTGTGTACAGTTTTGGTCTCCTAATTTGAGGAAGGACATCCTTGTGATTGAGGCAGTGCAGCGTAGGTTCACGAGATTGATCCCTGGGATGGCGGGACTGTCATATGAGGAAAGATTGAAAAGACTAGGCTTGTATTCACTGGAGTTTAGAAGGATGAAGGGGATCTTTTAGAAACATATAAAATTATAAAAGGACTGGACAAGCTAGACGCAGGAAAAATGTTCCCAATGTTGGGCGAGTCCAGAACCAGGGGCCACAGCCTTAGAATAAAGGGGAGGTCATTTAAGACTGAGGTGAGAAAAAACTTTTTTACCCAGAGAGTTGTGAATTTATGGAATTCCCTGCCACAGAGGGCAGTGGAGGCCAAGTCACTGGATGGATTTAAGAGAGAGTTAGATAGAGCTCCAGGGGCTAGTGGAGTCAAGGGATATGGGGAGAAGGCAGGCACGGGTTATTGATAGCGGACGATCAGCCATGATCACAATGAATGGTGGTGCTGGCTTGAAGGGCCGAACGGCCTCCTCCTGCACCTATTTTCTATGTTTCTATGTTTCTATGTGAGATCAAGGTCTTGTCTGAACTGGTCCAGAAGCACGCAAAACACGTGATGGGCTTTGTCCTAGAATAAGGGGCAAGTGAGGGCAAGCTGCTTGTGAAACCCAGTTGATGTTCGTCATCAACTTTGTTCGAGTTGAAGCAGAGATCTGTTGGTGCAGAGCGAGTGCATTGACGATACATAATTAACAAACAAAACATACTGGAAATCATCGGCAGGTTATGTAACTAACATCTGTGAGAGAGAAAAACAGAGTTCATGCTTTTGTGAAAGGAAAATTACGGTTCGGCTAACTTTACGTTCAGACTTTAGACTTTAGAGGTACAGCGTGGAAACACGCCCTTCAGCCGACTGAGTCCGCGCTGACCAGCGATCACTCCGTACTCCAGCACCATCCCACACACACCAGGGGGCAATTTACAATTTTAACAAAGCCAATTAACCTACAAAACTCTACGTCTTTGGAGTGTGGGGGAGAAACCAGAGCACAGCGGGGAAAACCCATGCGGTCACGGGGAGAACGTACAAACTGCATATAGACGGCACCCGTAGTCAGGATCAAACCTGGGTCTCTGGCGCTGTGAGGCAGCAACTCTACCGTGGGCTTGATTACTGGAAGTGTTTAAAAATAAGTTTGATGTGTTTTTTTTAATTAATGGCTATCTTAATTTGGCACAGGAGGGCTGATGAATGAGAGGCATTCTTGCTCCTTTGTTCCTCAGGGCATTCTGTCACAGATCTTTCAATCTTAGATTATCACCATATTTCCCAGAAGTGTTGTTCAATGCATCCCTATAATTAGTAAATTGGAATGTGGGAATAAACTGAGTGTGGGAGTCTTCTTCCGTGTCCATCTTCCATGTTTCAAATGTTGACATCGCTGTCATCGTCCGTCCTGAAAAGGACGCGAGCTTCCGGTGACAATCAGTGGGAGCCGTCACTTGTCGCAATAGATGATGGTGGTAGCAGAATTAGCTCGGGATACTTCCGGTTTCCAGCCCTGCGACGTGGACGCTTCTGCTGTGGGACCAGTGTAGGAGTAAACCAGAGCACCAGGAGAAAACCCACGCAAGTCACGGGGATAACGTACAAACTCCGTACAGACAGCACCCATAGTCAGGATCGAACCGTGGTCCCTGACGCTGTGAGGCAGCAACTCTACCGCTGCGACCGCCTGTTAAATTGCATAATGCAATGAATGTTATGTACTGGAAATTAACTTTTTAATGATTATGGCAAATTTAACTTGTTTGCTAAATTGAATCCCATAGAAATTGAATCAATAGTTGTGTTTAAAGGACTTATTGTGGCAGCGGCAATTGTTAGAGTGAGGCCTGGTGACTGATGTTGGTCGCAGTGATCCTTTAATATATGTTCGTGGCCTTGACTTGGGTATTCACAGTATGATTTCAATGTGCAAAGGGTGCCGTGAGTTAACAGCAGAGGGTGGAAAGAGATTGCAGAAAAACCGAGACAGACTGCAACTTTGACAAGATATGCAGCGAAAGGAATTTAATATAGAGCGTGTGAAATAATAATGTTTGCCAGGGAGTTTGAGAGTGTGAAATCTATATAACTAAAAATCTCATCTTGACCACTTCCTGTCTGCGCTGTATATTGATTTTAGAAAAAACGCTACCATATATCGCTATGATTTTTGGCCATCTTACTCACAGTCCTCTGCTGAGGCAGCCTCGAGGATTTTTCCAATCGATTAAATATAAAAACGTTATGAGTGTTTAAATATTCTTGAGATCAGCTGATTGGTCCTCTTGCCTGTCAATCACCATGATGAAGGTAATTCCCCTTCTGGGGGGGGGGGCAGGACTGTAAAACCCCAGATGCCTGGATGTGAGTCAGTCACTCTGGAAGATGGTGAGGGAGAGGCCACAACTGTGATTCTGCAATGTACTTGCCATAAATGATTTGTTAGCCCTTAAAGAAAATGAAATTAGTTGTTTGGCCTGTCCTGTGCTTGAAACTGCAATGAAAATGAAATGAAAATGGAAATGGAAATGAAATGAAAATGCATTGAGCTGTTTGGTCTGCCCTGTGCATGAAACTGCAATGGAAATGGAAATGAAATGAAAATATTTGTGAATCTCCGGATTGGCCTTGGTTGGAATACTTCCATGCATCACATTTTCAGACAAGTGTCAATGGATGTTTCAGAGGGGACACTCTGGAGATTTAATAGACAGGTCTAATCTCTCACTAGGATTGAATTACAGTGAGGGATTAGACACACTAGTGATGTTCTTCTTAGGGCAAAGAAGGCTTAGTGTTGTTTAGAGATACAGCTAAGAAACGGGCCCTTCAGCCCACCAAGATGGGACAGGATGGCGGCGCCTTGCGCAGCGACCTCTGCAGACAGTCTGTCTTTTTTGTCTTTTTGTCCTGTTAGGTGGATGTCCTGGTTTTAGATTTTATATTATTTTTAGCTGTGTATATGTGGGGGAGCGGGGAGGGGGGTGGGGGAAACTTTTTTATCTCTTCCCTGTACGGGGACCCGACTTTTTCCTTGTTTGAGTTTCCGTTGTCGTTGGGCCTAACATCGTGGAGCCGGTGGCCTCCAACCGGAATCGACCTGGGGCTCCAGTCACAGAGCCTGCGGACTGACCATCGCGGAGCTGGCCGACTTCGGAGCGCGGAGCGCTTTGGTGGCGCGCGGCCGCGACCCGACTTCGGAGCACGGAGGCTTTGGCTGCACGACAGGGACTGTGTGAGGAAACCGGAGAACCCAGAGACCAGAGGTCAATGGAAGATTTAACAGGTGTTCAATTGAATGAATAGTTTTAATAAAGTAAATGACAGAAAATTGTCCCCGTGCTGATAGATGGCTACCGAAGGGAAAGGGTTTAATTGTAAAAGAACCAGGGGCTACACAAAGAAACATTTCTGAGATCGATCAGTATGATGTCAGGTCTATTGCCTGGAGGGTGTTACCACTAACAGAGAGAAAGAGACAAATGTCCTTTAACACTCCAATGCTTCTGGGTGCATGTGTTGTATTTCTGGAGCTGCAAGGGCGCTGCTAGGTTGTGGTGTGGAGTCTGAGCTGGCACCTTCCACATCCGTCTTGGTGAAGATGGTCAGGTAGTAAAAGACTCTGCATTCCATGTGTTTAAAATTGATAGAATGATTAATTAAACTGGAGCATTCTTTATAAATAATGGATTTTGAACAGACTTGTTCGACACATTCCTTTGGAAGTTAACGCAAGGTGGGACAGATTTCTTGTTGGCAACCATTTCTTCCGCAGTTGATATGATCATGAACCATTCTATGTTGGTAGAATAATAATTTCACTGGGAACATTTATTTGTCCAATTTATTTTATATTTTACTTGCTTTATTCATTTTCGCAAAGCTGCGGCAGCACTGAGCTTTTATTACAAGCATATGTGTACAATACAATATAATACGGTTTTATTCGTCACGTTGCACATAAAGTGCAAGTGAGATAAATTTGCCAGCAGTGATATAATGATAAAGAACACCCAAAACACACTAAAAGGTTAACATAAGCATCCAGCACAGCATTCATCACTGTGGTGGAAGGCACAAAATTTGGCCAAATGTTCATGTACAAATGATAATAAATGACAAACTGGTTACAGAGTTCTTACATAGCTTCAATTTTTAAAGTTTTTTTTTAAAGAAAAGGAATAGAGAAAGAAAGAGATGAGATAAACTGTAATCTAATAGAAAGGAAAGGAGAGCAAGAAAGAAAGAAGATTACAAATATAAAAATTGTGGAGATAGATCCGGGGGATGTTGAGTATGGTTGTTCATCCAACCCCAACTTCAATATCTAGCCCTCATTTTATTGTTCGTTGAGAAATTTTAAACATGGGTCACTTTGCTAATAATATTTTGAGGCGTTTGACTGTAAGAACACAAAGAATAATAGGAATATATAGAACGCAAGGGCGACGCACGATGACGCGGTGGTAGGCTCTCTCCCCTATAGCTACCTTGCCAACTGTGCCTTTAAAGATAATCAGAGACATTAAGCATCATGAAGCAGCAGCATCAAGGACAAGGCCAATCCCTCTTTTCCCCTCTCCCACCTGCGAAGTGGTACAGGAGTGTGAAAATGTACACCTCCAGATTCAGGGACAGTTTCTTCCCATCTGGGGAGGCACGGCGGCGCAGCGGTAGAGTTGCTGCCTTATAGCGCTCGCAGATCGCGACTGCGGAGATCCCGACTGCGGATCCCGACTGGAGGCAAGAAACATGTTCCCGATGTTGGGGGAGTCCAGAACCAGGGGCCACAGTTTAAGAATAAGGAGTAAGCCATCTAGAACGGAGACGAGGAAACACTTTTTCTCACAGAGAGTGGCGAGTCTGTGGAATTCTCTGCCTCAGAGGGCGGTGGAGGCAGGTTCCCTGGATGCTTTCAAGAGAGAGCTCGATAGGGCTCTTAAAAATAGCGGAGTCAGAGGATATGGGGAGAAGGCAGGAATGGGGTACGGATTGGGGATGATCAGCCATGATCACATTGAATGACAGTGCTGGCTCGAAGGGCCAAATGGCCTACTCCTGCACCTATTGTCTAGTGTCTATTGTCAAACTTTAAACCTATGTCCTCAGTTTAGACTGAGTGTTCCACCTATAGATTGGGAAGAACTATACCATGTCTTTCTTCCCCTCCCCAACGCTGGAAGATTATATATATTTTTTTATAGTTAACTTTTATTAGATGGAAGATTATATTTTGTTGAAACAAGTTTCAATTCGTTGTAATGCATGAACACACTGAACAACTCGGCTTCCAGTTGTAAGTCTCTGAATCGCTGCCAAAATTAATCCTCCGTTATTGGAACCAATGCCTTCAAGTGCTAAGAATGATGTTTTTGCTGCAATAAGGTTCTATTTGAAGCCAAGTTGATATCGTTCCCTCAAATGTTAAAACGGACAGTAGGTTAAAACTAGACTGTGTTTCGATCCGATAACATGGCACCATTTTTGTTACAAAAAAGCACAGTAACAGAAGGGACATAATTGTAAATGAATCACACACCTTCAGGCTCAATATTAGAGCTTACAATTCTTCTCATAACCCTTGTCACTCTCACCTGCTTACTTCAGCCAACACCCAGCAATAAAGTGACATCAATGGAAGTTTGTCAAGTCGAGGCTAATCAAATCTCTGGAATAATAACTCATTCCTTGTCTAATTTTGGCTATATTTCAATTTTATTGTCTTCTTAGTTCTCATTAAATCTATTATCAGCGATCTGGCTTCTTTAAGTTTGACTCACTGTAACCCCGTTGACAGCTGTCATTGTCCCAGGTAAAGCATGGTCACAGCTATGGAAAGCCCCAAATATGTCCAATAATTGTTAAATTTTACAATGCATGAGATGAGAAAGCAAGCAGATTGCAAAGCTTGTTTGATTCTGGTTAGTGTGATACTGGTCTTTTGTTCACTTAATCATAGTCATCGAGTCAAACACCGTGGATACAGGCACTTTGGCCCAACTTGTCCACACCAACCAACATGTCCCAGCAACATTAGTCCCACCTGCCTATCCCTCTAAATCTTTCATATCCATGTACTTGTCATATTGGTTTCTTAAACATTGCAATAGTCCCTGCCTCAACTACCTCCTCTGGCAGCTTGTCCCATACACACGCCACCCTTAGTGTGAAAAAGTTACCCTTTATTTATTTTCCCCTTCATCTTAAACCTATGTCCTCTGGTTCTTGATTCCCCAACTTTGGCTAAGAGACTACCCAATCTATTCCTCTCGTGATTTTATACACCTATATAAGATCAACTCTCATCCTCCTATGCTCCGCGGAGTGGAGTTCCAGCCTGCTCAAGTCCTGGCCCTCAAGTCCTGGCAGCATCCTCATACATCTTCTCTGTACCCTTTCTAACTTGACATTGGTGCCCAGAACTAAACACAATACTCTAAATGCGGCCTCACCAACGTCATGCTGCACCAACTGCAACATGACCTCCCAACTTGTTCTATGCCCAGCATTCTGACTGATGAAGACCAATGTGCCAAAAGCCTTTATGATCACCCTATCTACCAGTGAACTGCTCCTCAGTGCGATACCTTCAAACACTTACTGACAGAGTATGCAAGTAAAGATGTAGCATAGAAGCTACCTGGAGATGATGGCATCATCTTTCAAATTGCAATAAAGGAAAGAGTGAAAGCTGATGTAGTATTGGCATGTTGCTTGAGTGGAAGAATCGGGGGTGCAGATGCAGGAATCTTGAGCAAGAAACAAAGGGCTGGAGGAACTCTGGGGTCAGGCAGCATCTCTGTGGAGGAAAGTGGACCGATAACATTTTGGGTTGGGACCTTCCTTCAGTGATGGAGCAGATATGCCAAAGATGTCTAATACATCTACTAGATGTCTACTAAAGAGGAGCGAGGGGAAGTGATGGAGCAAGAAGTAGCAAGTGATAGGTGGAAGATGGACACGCTAAAGCTGGAGTAACTCAGCGGGACAAACATCGTCTAAGGAGAGAAGGAATGGGTGACGTTTCAGATCTCACCCATTCCTTCTCTCCAGAGACGCTGCCTGTCCCGCAGAGTCACTCCAGCTTTTTTTGCCGATCTTCGGTTTAAACCAGCATCTGCAGTTACTTCTCACACAAGTGATAGGTGGATACAGGTGATTTGCAGACGAGTGGAGATAGTAAAGGTTGAAGAAGAAATGAAGACAAAAGGGTGTCAGGTAAAGAAGGAAGAGGAAGACGGAGATGTGAAGCTGTGGGGAGGGATAGCAGGTGGAAGGGGACAAGTAAGATCACCCGCTCATTAGAGGTCTATGTTATTCCAATGTGTGAATTTTCTCCAGGTGCTCCGGTTTCCTGCACATTCTAAAGACTTGAAGATTTGTAGGTTAATTGGCTTCTGTAAATTGTCCCTGGCATGTAGGATAGAACTAGTGCACGGGTGATCACTGGTTAGCATGGACCCGGTGGGCCGAAGGGCCTGTTTTCATGCTGTATCTCCAAACTTAAACTAAGATGCTTGAAAATGGATAAGTCTGGGTTGGAGTCTGATGGAAAAATAAAAAAGTTGTTCGCTGAGTTTGTATTAAGCTTCCAGGATTCTCAAAGGCTTACGAATGTCTTGTTATGTGTTTTCATCAGGTTCTCAAAAAAAATACACTCAGGATGTTGTGTTAGGAGATGCCAGCATAGTCGGAATCCTCTGTGGTAATCCGACCAATACATTTATTTGTGGAATCCCATCTTAAAGTGTCATTCAATCAGCAAATGCAAGGGATTAAGAAACAAGCTGTGAATTGCAGATCCGCAGAAATTTGCCAGCATTTCCGCCAGCATTTTGTGTCTATCTTAAGCTAATATAAGAGTTGGAATTTTATTCGCTTTTTGGCATGGGCAGAAGCCTGGTCTGGAATTTAATCCCTGGAGTACCAAAGAGAAAACAGCATGATCGGAAAACTAGATTACAAGTTTAGAGGACATACAAGTTTAGAGGAATACAAAAACTGAGATGGAATGCTGAGCCTCTATAAGGCGCTGGTCAAGCCACATTTGGAGTACTGTGAGCAAATTTGGGCCACATATCTGAGGAAGGATGTGCTGTTTCTGGAGAGGGTCCAGAGGAGGTTTACAAGAATGATTCCAGGAATGAGTGGGTTAACATACGATGAGCGTTTGAAAGCATTGGGCCTGTACTCGCTGGAGTTTAGAAGGTTGAGGGGGTCCTCATGAAACTTACAGAATAATGAAAGGCATGGATAGAGTGGATGTGGAGAGGATGTTTCCACTGGTGGGAGAGTCTAGGACCAGAGGTCATAGTCTCAGAATTCAAGGACGCTCTATTAAAAAGGTGAGGAGTAACTTATAACCATATAACCATATAACCATATAACAATTACAGCACGGAAACAGGCCCTCTCGGCCCTTCCAGTCCGTGCCGACCATTTGTTTTCCCCTAGTCCCATCTACCTGCACTCAGACCATACCCCTCCATTCCCTTCACGTCCATATACCTATCCACTTTACTCTTAAATGTTAAAATCGATCCTGCCTCCACCACTTCTGCTGGAAGCTGATTCCACACAGCCACCACCCTCTGAGTAAAGAAGTTCCCCCTCACGTTACCCCGAAACCTCTGTCCCTTAATTCTCATGTTATTTAGACAGAGAGTGGTTAACCGGTGGAACGCATTGCCACAGAGGCAGTGTATATTTTTAAGGCAGAGATAGACAAATTCTTGATTAGAATGGGTGTCAAGGGTTATGGGGTGAAGGCAGGAAAATGGGATTAGGAGCCATGATTGAATGGTGGAGTAGACCCGATGGGCCGAATGGCCTAATTGTACCACTATAATGTGAACTTGTGCAGTCACAAGGAACTGCAGATGGTGGTTTACAAAAAAAACCCACTGAGTGTTAGAGTAACTCAGCAGGTCAGGCAGAACTAGAGGGGAGAAAGTTGATAAACAAAGGTGAGTGGAAAGGGTGGGGCAAGAGCTGGCCAGTAATAAGTGGATTCAGGTGAGGAGGGATTCTTGGCAGGTGGGTGGAGATTGTAACAAAGGGTGGAGGTGAAATGGAGACAAAAGGCCGATGGGAAAACATGGGGTTATTTTGACTGGCGTGGTCGTGATACCTGGAAACACATTCCTTCCTACCTTGCGAGAGGTGTGGGATCAAATCTCAGGGATTGGAGAATTAAATGCGATTACATTCCAGTCACAGCAGGATGCCTCATCATATTCCTGGGGTGTGAGGATGTGTCGACTGTATTATGCCTATCTCTGCAGAATGTACAAGGAAGTGTCTTTTGACCTATCATTTGTGATCTGAGTCAACCCTGTCTGCTTTTGCAGATGATCATAGCAACGGGAACGCTGGTGGACTTGGAGGCACGAGACTTTGAAGGTACGTAATTACTGCTCAGTCGCTCATGGTTTGGCTTTGTCCGCTGTATGAAACCCACATTGCTGTTCAACGAGGCGTGATCCTGGCTAGAAACGCTTCCAATGCAATGCAGACCTACAACCGAATAACAAACGGGTTCTGGAGATGCTGGAACCTTGAGTTAAAGCACAAAGTGCTGGAGGAACTCAGCGGGTCACGTCAGGCTGCATCAGTGAAGGGAATGGACAGATTTGTGTCGGGACCATTTTTCAATGGGTTCTGTTTTGACGGCCGTCTGTAAATTGATTTAATCTGTAATTTGGAGAATGCACAAAGATCACAGGATTGGTAACCATACCTCCACAGTATTGTAATGATTGGCATTAAAAGTACATAAGACTGAATGTCATAGAATTGAACAGCAGGGAAACAGGCCCTTCAGCCCCACTCCTCTGTGCTGACCAAGATGCCCAATCTAAACTAGTCACATTTGCCCATGTTTAGCTCATATCCCGAGAGAGAGAGAGAGAGAAAGATGGTCTTTGGGATGTGGGAGGAACCGAAGCACCTGAAGGAAACCCACACAGTCACAGGGAGAACAAGCAAACTCCACACAGACAGCACCCGAGGTCAGGATTGAACCTGGGTCCCTGGCGCTGTGAGGCAGCAGTTCTACCAGCTGCGCCACCGTGCTGCACATTGGTCAGTCATGTCCCACTCTTGCAATTTCGTGAAGTCTAAACTGACCACAAATGTACAAGTGAGTGGTAGAGACTGTCGATGTGAATGCAGGGAAAAGTAAAGTGGAATTAGTGGGGAGTGGTGTACACGGGTGCTCGATGGGTGACCTGGGCTGAAGCGCCTGCTTCCGCAACTCAATGTCTTCAAAGCTACGGAAACTTAACAGGTCAGGCAGCATCTAGAACGCCACTACGTTTCTCCTACACTGTGTACTTTTGCTGAAGATTCCAGAATCTGCAATTCCTTGTGACTCACCAGAAGTTCTTGATAACCATCTCTGGTCAGGACAGGGTGACTGTTCCTATCCCCAGAGATGAGCATTGCAGCAAGCTTCAAAGAGCCACCTATCAGCCCAACATTGACCAGTGCAGCTACTGGCTATGCCAACAAGGTAGACCTTCTGGCAGAAGACCGCTCTCGCCGGTCTGGCATCACCAGGTCCAACCTTCCCAAACATTGTGCCTGAGCTGTTTTAAGATTTTTTTAATTTCAGAATACTGCATTAAAAATAAATGCTCTTACCAAATTAGTGACGTCAAAACGATTTCCGTCTGTAGCAACTCAAATATAGTCTTCTGTGGAGGAATAGTTCTGTGGAGGTTTGTACGTTCTCCCTGTGATCGTGTGGGTTTTCTCCGGGTGCTCCTGATTCCGCCCACATTCCAAAGACGTGCAGGTTACTTGGCTTCTGTAAATTGACCCCGGTGTGTAGGAGGGAATTGGTGTATGGGGCGGTTGTTGGTCGGCACGGACTCGGTGGGCCAAAGGGCTTGTTTGCACACTGTATCTCGAAACTTACCCAAAAAACAAAACTCTCCTTATAGCTAATAACTTCGCCCTATCCCACGGTGCGAGTTCGTTCCAAGACCTCTCCCGAGTTTAAAAAAAAAAAATCAAACTCGTGGTAAGCACGGAGAATGAACGTAGCGGGTACGTTGGAGCTCGGGGACGTCTCTTAGCGCTAACGGCAGGTACTCGGGAAGACTCGCTAACGGCAGGTAAGCACGGGAAGGCTCGTGAAGATTTTTCAACATGCTGAAAAATGCCCACGAGAGCCCCGAGTACCGACGAGCGGCCATTACCTAAATCTCCGAGTTCGAATCGGGGCAAACTCGGGAGAGCTCTTGGAATGAACTCGTACCGTGGGACAGGGCCATTAGGGTGCACTGGTTTCCTCCCACTTCCCAATGATTTGTCTCCGGTTAGCTTGGAATTGGTTCTCAGTGGGACATTGCCGGCAGCATAGCTTATTCACCTTTTACCAATGAGAAATGGTGAGGGGGGGACTGATTGATGCCAGATTTCTGCTGCCCATCAGTCATTGCAAATGCCAGCAAGCACTCAACATGATTCTGGCCGTAGAAATTAAGGTGACTACATTGCAAGGTCACAAATAGATCAGTTGTGTCGACCTTCCAAGAAATTGTTCAATTCTGCTTAATAAATGAATAGTTAAATTTAAAAAAAAAAAAAAAAATTAAAAAAAAACATTCAAGAGATATCTTTATTGCTCCACACCCTCAACTGACAAGGCAGCTTCCCTACAATTGGAGTCTTTGTTTTAACTTGATGCCATCTGTGCTGTTATCTAATCTGCGATGGTGGACCGACTGCTGTCATCCTCGGCTGCCAAAAGCAATTCTATTCAAACATAACACTTCTGAACACTCCCAGCTCGCATGCGTCTGCAGGTGCCGATAATTATTGGCAATTATATATTCATGCAAAAGACATTATCAGATTATAGAAACCATTACAATCTCTCCACCTCCAAGATATCACTTGGAACGTAACTAGTCAAGTCACTTTTTCAAGTCGAGTCAATTTTATTTATATAGCACATTTAAAAAACAACTCTCTTTGGCCAAAGTGCTTTACATTGGTATCAGAATAGTATAAACAAACAACAGTGGTTCATAGATTAAATACAAACATCACTACATACATATAGTCCTCGCTCAGAGGACTTCAAGAAAGGCTTGGGAGTAGGGATTAGTTTTTAGTCTCGACTTGAAGGAGTCGATGGAGGGGGCCGTTCTGATGGCTAAATAATTCATAGCGCAGTGAAAGCCAATAATTACGCCAACGTCGTCAGTTTCCCATCGCATGCTCGAACATGCGGCTCAGTCGGTCTTGTGTTGTCATGTTGGCGGTTTTGTTGCCGTTTGCCTGCCTGCCATGGAATTAACCTCCCCTTCTTGTGTTTCAGGGCTCACCCCTTTGCATTGCGCCGTTATCGCTCACAACTCCGTTTATCGGGAACTCTTTTATGATCCTGACCTGATACCACAGAGGCAAGATGAGCTGCAGTATAAAGCTGAGCAACTTGAGTCCTGCATACGGTTACTGATAGAAATGGGAGCCTTAATGATCAGCCAGGTAACTTGTTTAGAAGAACTACCCAAACTTTAAAAAAAAGATAGACTCAAAATGCCGGAGTAACTCAGCGGGTCAGGCAGCATCAGTTTCGGGTCAAGACTGAAGAAGGATCTCGATCACCCATTCCTTTTAAACTTGCTGGCACTTGCATGGGGAAATTTTCTCGAATATTATGCCTTATTAATCTGTGTACACTCCAGCCAGGCTAGAAACAAAGCGTTCTTCACTGTTTTCCAAACATTAGTCTTTTTGTAGTCACCATAACATGGGCAACTTACATTGATTGCCAGAGTTATTTAGAGATTATATATATAATCTCTAAATAACTATATATATATATATAAGCGACTTTGTGCATTCACCCATCTATCCCCATCATAATTTGCAGCAAACTTAAAATCTCATTAAAAAATATATATATATATTTTTATTTTCTGTAAATATATAAATAAATATAAATATATATATATATTTTTTTTTAATGAGATTTTAAGTTTGCTGCAAATTGTGATGGGGATAGAGGGGTGAATGCACAAAGTCGCTTTCCCAGGGGAGGGGAATCAAGAACTAGAGGGCGTTGGGTTTAAGGTGAGAGGGGAACTAATTTTTAGGACCCTAAGAGGTATATTGTTCACACTGAAGATGGTGGGTACATGGAATGAGCTGCTAGAGGAAATAGCGAAGGCAGACACTATGACAGCATTTAGAAGGCACTAGATGACCCGTTGGCTCCCCGTTGTGGCGACCCGTTTGGTCCCCGTTTTAATGCCAGTCAAGTAGACACTGCACATGTGCGGATACGGGCAACCTTCCCACGACTGCCGCGTTCAAACTTGTGCCATTCATTCACAGTAGAAAGTAAATTAAGGTTTATAAAGGGAATTGCTTTGTAAAATCAAACGTAACTTGCTACTGCACACCGCAGGCCAATGTTGAGCAACGCGCCCCTAAAATTGTTGCGCTATCGTGTACCGTTTGCCTGTATTTCGGGAACATACATACATACAAGATGAGACTTTTAATTATATATAGATTTAGGCAGGTACATGGATAGGAACGGTTTAGAGGGATAAGGGTCGACGTGGGCATGTGGGACTAGCGTAGGTAGTCTGCATGGACAACATGTTCCCGCTGAATGACTCGATGACCCTACTATTCTAGGAATGTTGTACCAGAAGGTTTAATTGTTCCTGACTAGTGTTAACAAGTTCTCCCTGCATCATTGCCTTGGTACTGCATAGGAATTGTACTCTGGGTGGCACCTGAAACCACAACCTCTGGGAATTGAGTAGGTTACCATCAGGGCTTTTTCGCACAAAGGGTGGTGGGTGTATGGAACAAGCTGCCAGGTGAGGTAGTTGAGGCTGGGACTATCCCAATGTTTAAGAAACAGTTAGACAGTTACATGGATAGGACAGGTTTGGGGGGATATGGACCAAGCGCAGGCAGGTGGGGTTAGTGTAGCTGGGACATGTTGGCAGGTTGGGCTGAAGGGCCTGTTTCCGCGCTGTATCACTCTGTGACTGTGACTCTAAGGTGAAGCTGATGTTTAGCATTTGCAACAATGTACAGAGAAGTGAAGCGTGGCTTCGAACCAGGAACATCCTCAGTAACAAGTGGCAAAGTCAACTGTTCTCCTTTCTGTAAACAGGACGTGAAGAGCAATAAGACAGTGGTGCACTTTGCCGTTCAGGAAGGGAACCTGCTGTTACTGGATTGTTTCCTCAAGCTCAGTGGCATCTTCTGCTCACCCGAATTTATCAACATGAAGGTTTGTGATGTTAGCGACGTCCACTCGTAACATGATATAACTATAGTTGGATAACATATCCGTTAGATTCTTTGATAGTTTAATGTTTAAATAAAATACTTTAATTTATAATTTGGCCAGTGCAGTGGCGCAGGTGCTGCCTCACAACACCAGAGAACCGGGTTCAATCCTGACCTCGGGTACCGTCTGTGTGTGGAGTTTCCATGTTCTCTCTGTGACCGCGTGTGTTTCCTAATGGCCCTGTCCCACGGTGCGAGTTCATTCCAAGAGCTCTCCCGAGTTAAAAAAAAATCAAACTCGTGGTAAGCATGGAGAATGAATGTAGCAGGAACGTTGGAGCTCGGGGACATCTCTTAGCGGCTCGTACCGCTAACAGCAGGTACTCGGGAAGACTCGCTAACGGCAGGTAAGTTCAGGAAGACTCGTGAAGATTTTTCAACATGTTGAAAAATGTCCACGAGAGCCCCGAGTACCGATGAGCGGCCATTGCCGTAAATCTCCGAGTTCCAATCAGGGCAAACTCGGGAGAGCTCTTGGAATGAACTCGTACCGAGGGACAGGGCCATTAGGGTGCACTGGTTTCCTCCCACTTCCCAATGATTTGTCTCCGGTTAGCTTGGAATTGATTCTCCACCCAAGGTGTTTCAATAGACAATAGACAATAGGTGCAGGAGTAGCCCATTCGGCCCTTCGAGCCAGCACCGCCATTCAATGTGATCATTTCCAGTGGACATTTATCAGACATCCACTTATGATGGGTCTGAAATTCTGAAATTACATCAAGGCCACACCATGCCAGATTTCCGCAATGTTTGAGTGAGCTAAGAGGTTTTCCCATGTCCATAGTTTAGTTTAGTTTAGAGATACAGCGTTAGGAAACAGGCCCTTCGGCCCACCGATCCCCGCACGCTACCACTACACTACACACTCTAGGGATAATTCACAACAACCGACAAATCTGTACATCTTTGGAGTGTGGGAGGAAACCATAGATCTAGATTAAAGGTGTCTGTCTGAAGAAGGGTTTTGACCCGAAACGTTGCCTATTTCCTTCGCTCCATAGATGCTGCCGCACCCGCTGAGTTTCTCCAGCATTTTTTGTCTATCTAGATTAAAGGGCTCTACCTGAAACGTGGTTGTTCTATTACCCTCCACAGATAGACACAAAATGCTGGAGTAACTCAGCGGGACAGGCAGCGTCTCTGAAGAGAAGGAATGGGTGACTTTTCGGGTCGAGACCCTTCTCCCTCCACAGTTGCTGCTTGCCCTGCTGAGTTCCTCCAGCAGCTTTTCTTTTCCCTGGCTATAGATTCCAGCATCTGCAGTCACTCCTGCCACCAAAACCTAATGACTGCTGCAAGGCATGTTCAGGCACCTGAGCGATTTGCCTCAATTATTTCCTAATTGATTAAACAGCCTACAGGCATATTCATGCGTTAGCTCTTGCAGGAGCAAGAAAATACAAAGTGCTTGAGAAACCAGGTGCTGCGGGTCAGGCAGCACCTCGGGAGAACACGGATAGGTGACATTTCAGGTTGGGACCCTTCTGACTGTTTGTAGTGGGGGGGGGGGGGGAAGGGAGAGAGATGGAAGAGAAGCGGGGCAAGACAAAGCTTGGCACTTGATGTGTGGATACAAGTGAGGACTGATCGATTGGTAGGAGAGAAATGAAAAGACAAAAAGCGTGAGATAAGGACAGGGAGGTGTGAATAGTGAAGCCAAACGAAGAAATACTGGTGGAATAAGACGGGAAGGGGAGAAATGGGTGAAATCTAAATGGGGCACAGGGAAGGAAGGGGGGTGAAAGTGGGTGGATTTGTAGTAATTTAGTTACCTAACATTGGGGATTTCAATGTTCATATCATTAGTTTGTAGAGCCTCAAGCAGGGTCTCGACCCGAAACGTCACCCATTCCTTCTCTCCAGATGTGCTGCCTGTCCCGCTGGGTTACTCCAGCATTTTGTGTCTATCTTTGGTGTAAATGAGCATCTACAGTTCCTTCCTACACCATTAAACTCCTGTCCCATGGTACGAGTTCATTCCAAGAGTTCTCCCGAGTTTGCCCTGATTCGAACTCGGAGATTTACGGTAATGGCCGCTCGTCGGTACTCGGGGCTCTCGTGGACATTTTTCATCATGTTGAAAAATCTTCCGAGTCTTCCTGTGCTTACCTGCCGTTAGCGAGTCTTCCAGAGTACCTGCCGTTAGCGCTAAGAGACGTCCCCGAGCTCCGACGTACCCACTACGTTAATTCTCCGTGCTTACCATGAGTTTGATTTTTTTTTTAACTTGGGAGAGCTCTCGGAATGAACTCGCACCGTGGGACAGGGCTATTAGTTTGCAAGCTAGCCAAGGGGAAGATAAGGTGCTGATCCTCCAGTTTGCATATAGCAATGGAGGAGACACAGGACAGAAAGGGAATAAGAAGGGGAGTTGAAATGGTTCGCAATGGGAGATCCAGCAAGCCTTGGTGGACAGAGCACAAGCGATCTGCAAAGCTTGAATGAGCAATGTTGGCTGACATTATCTCTCTACCCGCTGCTACAGCAGGAAGAGGCCTGGAACACACACAGTCCTTTGTTGCTGGTGAAGTGGGCGACAATATATGTCCTCCTCGTGTCCTTCAGCAGCTACTGTACATCCTCCAGTTGTCACTGTTTGACGCAATCAATAAGAATCTAGCACTGCAGCCCAGTGGCCCAGCGGTAGAGCAGCTGCCTCACAGCGCCAGAGACCCAGGTTCGATCCTGACTATGGGTGTTGCCTGTCCTGAATTTGTACGCTCTTCCCACACTCCGGTTTCCTCTCACATACCAAAGACATGCAGGTTTGTCACTTAATTGGTTTTAGTAAAAATTGTAAATTGTCCCTAGTGTGCGTAGGATAGTGCAAGTGTGCGGGGATCGCTGGTCGGCGCGGACCCGGTGGGCCGAAAGGCCTGTTTCCGTGCTATATCTCTAAACTACTAAAACTAAACTGAAACAAAGAATTAGTAATTTAAAATATAGAAATGACAATTTATTTTTGCTTTCTCCTAGGCTCATGGTAACACCGTTTTGCACATGGCTGCTGGTCTTCACAGTGAGAGAAACCAGGAGAAAATAATTAAATTGCTTTTGTACCACGGGGCAGACCCCAGCATCCGAAACCTGGAGAATGACCAACCCATCCACCTGGTGCAACCGGGAGAGCAGGGAGATCAGGTGAGGAAGGGGATTAGGCCGGCACGGTGGCGCAGCGGTAGGGTTGCTGTTTTACAGCGCTTACACTGCCAGAGACCCAGGGTTCGATCCTGACCACGGGTGCTGTCTGTGTGGAGTTTGCACGTTCTCCCCGTGACCGCGTGGGTTTTCTCCGAGCTCTTTGGTTTCCTCCCACATTCCAAAGATGTACAAGTTCGCAGGTTAATTGGCTTGGTATAAATGTAAATTGTGTGTTAATGATCGGGGATCGCTGGTTGGCGTAGACTCGATGGGCCAAAGGGCCTGTTTCCGCGCTGTATCTTTAAACTAAAGTAAAAATCTCTCCTGAGTAAGTCATCCATTTTGTGTAATGATTGTTGCCATTCACCGTCCCACACTCATAGATAGATAGACAATAGGTGCAGGAGTAGGCCATTCGGCCCTTCGAGCCAGCACCGCCATTCATTGTGATCATGGCTGACCATCCCCAATCAGTACCCTGTTCCTGCCTTCTCCCCATACCCCTTGTTTCCGCTAGCCCTAAGAGCTCTTTTGAATGCATCCAGTGAATCGGCCTCCACTGCCTTCTGTGGCAGAGAATTCCACAAGTTCACAACTTTCTGTGTGAAAAGGTTGTCCCATCTCTTCATGGTTCCGTGTAAGAATTCATACCCTACTCTCCGGCACCATAAATAATAAAAGAGATAAAAGCATAAAAAGTTGCGGTAGGATCCTCGAGCCTGCTGCACCATTACCGAACTTTGATTCAAATACCACTTTCCCACCCAATCTCCATATCCAGATTTGTTCAAAGATGTCCTAAAGGGCCTGTCCCACTTTGGCCATTTTTTTCGGCGAGACTAGGTTGTCACCACATGGTCGCCGGGGTGTCACCTGTATGGTGGTGAGTCGTCTCCTCAGTCGCCCAAAGAGTCGTGGCGTCTGGTGTTGAAACATTTTCGGAGAGAGTCGGCGACAGTAGGTTTGACGCCAATGAGCGTAGCGTGACTTCTCCTGACGTAGGTGCTGTCGTAGTTGTCTCCAGGTTAATGTAGGTTGTCACCGGTGCTGACTTTTTTGTTGTTAAAGATAATTCTATTTCAAATTTTAAGTCGAAGTGGGGTCCAGTCGCCGTTTTTTCGGTGACCTGCTACGACTACGACAGTCGCCTAAAAATAGCCTAAGTGGGAATAGTCTTTCCAAAGGGTGGTTGTTGTATGGAATGAGTTGCCAGAGGAGGTACCCAAAATTGGAGAATTCAATGTTCATAACATTGGGTTATAAGCTACCCAAGCAGGATATGAGGTCCTGTACCTGTATCTCTGTATCTGTTCCTCATGTAATCAAACCTGTTGAATTTTGGAAAAAATAGACTAAAGGGCCTGTCCCACTTGGGGTCATTTGCGCGTCACGCAGATGGCGCACGAAGATTTTGTACATCCCAAAATTCTGGGGTGCCGCGCGTCACTGCCTACGTCACCACGCATCACGTGCGTAATGATGTCGCGTAAATGACGAGCAAACGATGCCCAAGTGGGACAGGCCCTTAACCTTGTCATATTCAAGGCCAACACCACAGATTATAGACTAACACAGAGCTTCGATTGAAAGCAGCAGATCACCTTGACATTGATTTGCTCATTATCTATCCGGCACTGTAATTCATTCAGCATGAGAAGTTATTTTATTAAAGCTTATTGTGAATATGCTTATGGCTTTACAGATAAGGCATCTCTTGAAGAAAGGACGGGTTGGCTCGGGGTCAAACCATCGCAATGCCACATCCTAGGAATATAGTTCATTCTGGACTCGGACCATTCCCATCTTCTTCACTCCTGCGGAATGAATGTGTACCTTATATTAGGAATGGTTTAACACGTACTCATCTGCTAAGCTCATGATTTTCACTGCTGATGTAATTTATCACATCCACCATTGCGAGATAACTAATTATTGAACCCAGCTTCCATTTTCTTTCCAATATTCCAAGAAACTTGTGTATTTTGTCATTTCTTTAACTCCTTTCTGAAGGAAATCTCCACCTCCTTTACAACCAATCAAGTGTTCCTTTTAGTTTGGTTGGCAGACAGTAGCAGAGTATTTCAAAGGACAGATATGTTTACTTATTCACTTATCGCCCAAATACAAGATATCAACAAAGATGGTATAATTGTACAAGTGAGCCCGTAGCTCTAGCTACTGAGAATTAGGGTGGCACGATGGCACAGAAGTAATGTTGCTGCTTTACAACGCCAGAGACCCGGGTTCGATCCTGACTGCGGGTGCTGTCTGTACAGGGTTTGTACGTTCTCCCCGTGACCACGTGGGTTTTCTTCTGGCTCTTTAGTTTCCTCCAAAACTACAAAGAATTACAGGTTTGTCGGTTAATTGGCTTCGGTAAAAATTGTAAATTGTCCCAAGTGTGTAGTGTGTGTTGGTGTAATGGGGATCGCTGGGTGGCTAGGACTTGAAGGGCCGAAGGGCCTGTTTCTGCGCAGTATCTCTAAACTAAACTAAACTGATTGACTCGTCGATGAGCAAAGGAACTGATCATGAACTGGCTTTTTCTTTACCAAACAAAGATCAAATTGATTTTTAATTTTCTATCTGGTATGAGCCAGAACAGTCTAACGTACCACTACTAAGCTTAGTGAGGGCATAGAATTATTACAAAACCGCATTCCTAAACTGCAAAGATGTGCACACATTGCAAAGATGTGCATTAGGACATGGCAAGAACACAACCTCATTCTTGATCATTCACAGTTTTCTGAACATGTTCTTGCATCAGTAAGTCTCAGCTCCTGAATTCCATTGCATGGTAAACTATGCTTGAGGATAACACTCTATTAATATTGATTGAATTTAGTTTAATTGAGAGATACAGCAATGGAAGGCACACAGAGTCCATGACGACCATCGATCTCCCTAGTTCTATGTTATTCCATTTGCCCATCCCTCCCCACCCACTAGGGACAATTTACAGAGGCCTGTTAACATTCAAACAAAGATAAATAAGCTGGAATGGATGCAAGTCCTGGTTACTTGTTAATGCATGTCCAGTAACATCTCATCATAACAAAGGTATTAGTATTCCAACTATAATACCCTCCCTGGTGTATCAAATGTGTTATTCTGAAAACTGGATATTTTGCACAATTACAGATACTATTGCCCAGAAAATATATGGTGAATTTAGCAAATTAATTCGATACGCTGCCTTAACGATTCCTTCTTGTATTTCAAACACTTTTTTTTTCAGCTGGTTTGGCTGGTGCGTTTCATTGATAAATAAATATACTGCAGACTTTCAATTTCAGATAATGTGAGACTGCCAGAAATAGGTTAATGACAATATCATACAAAGGTCCCGTTTAAATCATTTCAGAAACTTTCTTAATCCAGATGAGAAATGTGATATGGATTTTCTCAGCTAATACCGCCATAGTTCTATCTTTACACCACTAATATTTATCAGCTCCATAAAGGGGCTTTTCCGATTTTGGGCAGATGCCAAGAATAGTTTTACAGTTTGAGATGGTTCAAGAGAGTGTAGCACACCAAAAAGTCATTGGTAGGATTGGGATATCTTCATCCATTATGTGGATGCCTAGGGTCTCAAGCAAGGAAAGATCATCTCACAACTTGTTTTCCTTGTTAATAGATTTCCAATTTGTCTGCCTTGCTTTTTGGTTCATTATTTATACATGGGACCATATTTTCTACAACTTGCGCCATTATTTTTGCTCCTTATTTTCTCTTTCTTCAATACATTTGGGGAGTGGGCGCTGGTGACAGCGATGCCCTTTTCTACAGATCTATGACAGATGTGTGGATCAGGTTAAAGCGGAACTTTTAAATGATTATTTCTGTGAAATAGATCGTTGATTGTCAAACAATCTGAGATGTGAATAGGTTGGAAGGAACTGCGGATGCTGGTTTACACCGAAAATAGACACAAAAATGCTAGAGTAACTCAGCGGGTCAGGCAGCATCTCTGGGGAAAAGGAATAGGTGACATTTCGGGTTGATAAACTTTGTCAGTCTGAGAAGAGGTACAAAGATCAAATGAATGAAAGGAATGCAAAAGGATCCGTTGTTCAACCTTCTCCACAACCAGCAATGGACCATTGTGGGCTCCACCTTTCCTTGATCATGTTCTTTGTGCCTCTTCATACCTTTAGTTTCTCTCTCCCCTGACTCTCAATCTGAAGAAGGGTCTCGACCCAAAAACGTCACCTATTCCTTTTCAGCATTCCAGAGATGCTGCCTGACCCGCTGAGTTACTCCAGCATTTTGTGTCTATCTGAGATACGAATATATATTTTGTATTTTTTTTTTTTGTGTCGATCTGATTTTAATTACACTGCATCAGTGTGTTTTGCTTGCAATGGCTGTTTTGCTTGCCTGCATTTTGCTTTAGGATATCACAGGATTCAGGTTTAACAGCGTACAAGTCCGTTGTGCTTTATCGTTTTTTAAAACCGTTATAACGGCAAAGCAACGAATAATCTGTCATGGCAACATTGGTATAATTTTGCAATAATAGATAAAATTGGGAACTGGCTCATAAATCTGCAGATAAAGAAAATTGTAAAGTAAGTTTTTAGTCTCAATTCCCTTCTGTCCATCCTGAAAAATATGGGCCGAATAAGCTGCTTTAGTGCCATGAAATCCCAAGATTTAAAATGTTCTGATGTCTCCAATAAATCTTTTGGAAGGTATTTTCTACTTCCAAAGTCATTCCTCTCAGCTCCAAAATGTTTCATGGAGATAAGCTCCATGGGTGTATCCATGGGTATTCCTTGCCATAGGTCCAGGAGAGCAATTGGACATTTGTTCAACCTCTTCCGTTCTGCTCCAACGTACAGAAATAAGATGCTTATTATTACGTGTAAAACGCTCAACTTTTGCTCTGATCCTCAACAAGGCGAATGAACCCTGTGCGGAAATAATTTTGCCTGGAGTCGGTTGGGTAGAAAGTTAACTATGTTGAATATCATGTATTTCAAGTTTGAAATAACCAATTTCAGTGTGACCAAATGACCAACCTAAATCTGGTCATGCCCACAAATAGTGAATGAGGGCAGAAGTGGGTGCGCTTGTCAAGTTACTAATGAAGTTACCAATCATTTCAAAATGGGCTTTGCTCTATTTCGAACCTTTGATACACCTGATCTGAGAATGCTGAATATTGACACCCGATCTGAGAATGAAACTATTCTTTCAATAACTAATTTCAGGATAATACAATGCACCCAGAGATTGTAATCATCTCGGGCACGTTGTGGCTTATCTAATTTAAATCAATAAATGAATCAATCAGTTTTATTCATCACTTGCACATAAAGTGCAAGTGAAATTAATCTGCCAGCAGCGGTACAATGAAAAAGAACACACAAAAACACAATAAAAATGTAACACAAACATCCACCACAGCATTCATCACTGTGGTGGAAGGCACAAACGTTGGCCAGTCCTCCACCATTTTCACCATAATTATGTGTTAGCCCCACAGATGAATAAGTTTTGATCATTTGTGTACAATGATGTTGCAAAACGAATCGGACATTGCCCTTGGATTTGAGATATCATCGTCTTTCTTGTATTTATTCCTGAATCCTGAAAAAAAAACTCCGTCACGGCAGGCTTTGCTATTTGCGTGGTTGGGTAATAGTTTAAACTTGAGTTCGTTATTCTTTATTAGAATATAATTTATTGTGAATACACAATGTAACATTTTTGCTGGTTTAACTGGCCTTTCATCTGTATGCCTTTTAATAATGCATAATAAATTTTGGCATTTTTCAAAGAAGTCTTGTCTGATATTCCTCCCCTACTGCTTCTCCGTATCTACACTTGTAAAATGCACCACGGTTCTTTAGCCCGACCGCTAAATATCACCTCCAAAACCTGCAGGTCTACAACCAAGAAAGGGAAGGGCACCAGATGCAAGAGAGCAACATCACATTCCGGTTTCCCCACCAACTCACGCACCATCCTGACTTGGAAATACATGGTCATGGGGTCTGAACCATGGATCTCCATGCCTAACGGGGAGGGAGTGGTGCAGTGGCACACGGGTGTCACAGCAGTAGAGTTGCTGCCTCGTAGCGCCAGGAACCCGGGTTCGATCCAGACTATGGGTGCTGTCTGTATTGAGTTTATACATTCTCCCTGTGACCACGTGGGTTTTCTTCAGGTGCTCCGGTTTCCTCCCGCACTCCAAAGACATGCAGGTTTGTAGGTTAATTGGCCCCTTTAAATTGTCATGAGTGTGCAGGTGCTCACTGTTCGGCACGGACCCGGTGGGCTGAAGGGCCTGTTTCCACGGTATATCGCTACACTAAACTAAAACTAAGCAGAGGTGGAGGTGTCTTTTCCAGAAAGAATACAACAGATCAAGAAAGTAACATTGCCATCACATATGGTTTATTGTCACATGTACTGAGGTGCAGTGAAAAGCTCTTTTGTTGCATGTATTCCAGTCAGCAGAAAGAGTATACATTAATACAATCAAACCATCTACAGTGTATAGATACTGGGTAATGTTTAGTGTAAGATAAAGTCCAAAAAAGGGATAGACATTAAATGCTGGCTTTGCCAGAAACACCCAGATTTTTGTCACTTTAATTTCATGTTTTAAGTATCTTGCAGACCAATTTCCCTCCTGAGATTAATACAGTTCGATGGTATCATGCGCGGGGTGAACGCTGGTCGGCGCATACTCGGCGGGCCAAAGGGCCGGTTTTTGTGCTGTATCTCCAAAGTCTAAGCATTCCAAAAATAAAAGATTAAAATTGGATTGTGTAGGACTGGTACTTTTGTTTAGTGTTTTGTGTTTCAGTTTTGAGCCAAATGTTGATCTTAGGCAAGATTTAGTTAAACAAATGTCAGAAAATGGTTATGACTCCTTTCTTTCATTTTGTTCCATCTTTTCCTCCTTCAGTCTTCCGCCTTCCTTTATATAAATTAACCCTCCGGTGTTTTAGTTTTAGAAATACAATGCGGAGACAGGTACTTTGGCCCATTGAGTCTGCGCCAACCAGCACACCAAGAACAATTAAGCCAATGAAACTACAAACCTACACGTCTTTGGAATGTGGGAGGAAACCGGAGCACCCGGATGAAACCAATGCGGTCACAAGAAGAACATGCAAACACAATACAGGCAGCACCCCTAGTCAGGATCGAACTCAGGACTCTGGCACTGTAACTCTACTGCTGTGCCCCGTGCCGGCCCAGTGAACTGACGGTGTACTCATCTCAGTCTTCGCATTCTCTCCCATCTCCTCCCAATTTTCCTATTTAGTAACTTTCACATTTATATGTTACATATCCGTTCAAACCACGAGAAAAGCACGGTTCACGCGGGGTCTGAACTGATTGTACAAAGGTCAGCCAGAGGACAGCATTTGTTATTCAAAAATAAATTAAAACTTTCTGCAGCAGAATTTCTTGAATATATTCCAAATGTTCTGAACTGAATTCCTGTGAATTTCAGTTTCATCACATTTTGAGATAGTGGGGGGCATGTGTTTAACATCTGTTTACGTAGTCCGTTGTGCCGCTGCGAGTGAGAATTTAATTGTTCTGCCTGTGACAAATGACAATAAAATCACTCTTCACTTTCTCTTTCTTGGGTTGGTTACTTCCCTCTTTGTTTGCACAGAGCTGTTGGATTGTGCGAGGAGCGAGGAGAGCTCCCTTACACCTGGAGTTAATATTGAATAATAACCGCCTCTGTGCGGAAATCTGTAGTTACATGCAGGGAATAAACAGTCAGCTGAGAAGTGTATAGTGCTTTGTCAGTTGGTCGTGCTATCTTCTCTAATGATTGCAGCTTCCTTGGAACTGTGGATTTAACAAAGCGTCAATTGTTTATGCTAACCACAAAAACCAACTGTTGTCACAACACCGCCGAACATTCCCGAGGCAGAGTCGAGTCCGTGACCATGTTGCATCAGATGGTGAGGTGCTCTGAAAGAAAGATGCACTGAGGTCCAGCATTGAACGTTGCTCCTTGCTCCTAACGCTGATACACAACAGCATACAGACACCCTGAAACATTTGCCAAACACTTCAATTCTCCTTCCCATTCCCACACTGACCTTTCTGTCCAGGCAGGAACGGGGTACTGATTGGGGATGATCAGCCATGATCACATTGAATGACAGTGCTGGCTCGAAGGGCCAAATGGCCTACTCCTACACCTATTGTCTATTGTCTATTGTCTATTGTCCAAGGTCTCCTCCATTATCACAGTGAGGCTAAACGCAAATTGGAGGAACAGCATCTCATATTTCGCTTGGGCAGCTTTCAGACCAGTGGATAGACACAAAAAGCTGGAGTAACATTGTATTTAACATTGTACAAAAGCTGCAGCACATTGTATTTTGTTGAAGATTCCTTCACCTGCAGTTCCTGATGTCTCCATTTTATTGCTCACCTGTTAATCTAAAACCAGGGACTAAGAGCAGAAAGTGTTGGTAGTGCTCAGCTGGTCAAAAAAATCGCCAGACGGTGAGGAAAGTGTTAATGTTTCAGGAAGTAAGACACAAAAAAGCTGGAGTAACTCAGCTCAGGGACAGGCATCATCTCTGGAGAGAAGGGAGGGGTGACGTTTCAGGTCAAGACCCTACTTCAGATCCGAAGCGTCACCCATTCCTTCTCTCCAGAGATGCTGCCTGTCCCGCTGAGTTACTCCAGCTTTTTGTGTCTATCTTCGGTTTAAACCAGCATCTGCAGTTCCTTCTTACACATTACAGTCCAGTGAATATTGGTTTCTCTAACTTCAAGCAACCCCGGCATTCCCTCGCTCTCCATCCCTCCCCTACACAAGTCGCACTAGCTACTCGCTTTCACCCAACAAACAGCTAACAATGGCCTATGTCCTTTATCATCGTTACTTTTTTGCATATCTTTCATTCATTGTTTTTTTTACCTCTCTACATCATCGTCCATATCTCTCGTTTCCCAAATCCCTAACTGGGCTGAAGGAGGGTCTCTACCCGAAACGTCACCCATTCCTTCTCTCCAGAGATGCTGCCTGTCCCTGAGCTGAGTTACTCTAGCTTTGTTGTGTCTTACTTCCCTGAAACATTAACACTTTCCTCACCGTCTGCCGATTTTTTTTGACCTGCTGAGCACTACCAACACTTTCTGCTCTTAGTCCCTGGTTTTAGATTAACAGGTGAGCAATAAAATGGAGACATAAGGAACTGCAGGTGAAGGAATCTTCAACAAAATACAATGTGCTGGAGTAATTCGGCAAGTCAGGGAGGGAGTGGACAGATCATTCTCTCCATAGATGCTGCCTGATCTGCTGAGCTACTGCAGCACTTTGTGTTTTGCTCAGGAGGTGAGTATTTTATGGATAGAAAATTAAGATCCATCATTTAAAACAGATGTCGGAGGATGATGGGATATATAATAACATCTTATATTAGCAATTTGTTAAATATGTTTAGATAAGGTATCTCTTAATTAATATTTTTATATTAGATATTATTTAGATTGACAATATAGAATGAGCTGTCAGAAGAGGTAGTTGAGGCAAGTACTATAACTATTCAAAAGACACTTGGACAGGTACATGGATAGGAAAGGTTTAGTAGGATATGGACCAAACACAGAAACATTTGACTAGTCATAGGTAGGAAAGGTTTGGAGGGAGATAGGCTAAATATGGGCAAATGGGACAAGCTTAGATGGGGCACCTTGGTCTGCATAGACAGGTTGGGCCAATGTGTTGGAAGGAACTGCAGACGCTGGTTTAAACTGAAGATAGACACAAAAACCTGCGGGACAGACAGCATCACTGAATATAAGGAATAGGTGACGTTTCGGGTAGAGACCCTTCTTCAGACTGCCAATGGCCTGTTCCTCTATTGTACAATTCCATGACTCTATGAGTCCATGACTCTAATGTATTTATATTCCATCTTTAAATAACTTGCTAAACTATTCATCTCCTTACCCTTTCGAACAACAATGTTTTACATTGCATTTTTATACTTTAGGGCTAAACAGTATCAATGTAAAACACAGCCCAAGTAACACAGTTCAAATGAATGATTCACTACTCACTGTCTTGTGAAGTGTCAAAACTTCAAAGAGGATGTTTGTTGCTAATCAGCCAACAACTGCACTGCCCTGATGTATATAAACCAAAAATGTATTTTCGCACACTTGTTTTGCATAACACATGAAATAAATAAAATTCATTGTTCGAGATTATTTTCATAAAAACAAAGCAATCTTATCTAGGTCGTGCATAGACTTTTATGCAAAAGTTGCTTACTGCTCTTAGAAAATGTTTGCTGCTTGCTTGTGAAATCTGGATGTATAAATACTGGATTAATGAGAGTTCATTTCAGGTAACAAGCTGACTAGAAACATCGGCAGAGTGCTTGAAAACCTGGAACAGGCATTGTCTCTGAAACCGATGGACATTAACTGAGCTGCTCCCGGGGAAGATTGCAACCAGGATCTTACACATGCCCAAGAAGGAACTGCAGATGCTGGAAACTCGAAGGTAGACTGAATTGCTGGAGAACCTCAGCGTGTACGGCAGCATCTGTGGAGCGAAGGAAATAGGCAACGTTTCTCCAGCAATTTTATCTAACTTGCACATGTCACTGGGCGAGGCTGCTGACCATTGATCCTTAATCCCTATCAAGGATTATCAGGTGTCAAACTATTTATTATCAGAAACCTGAGTTTATATATTGAGCTCTATTGTCACATGTGACAAGTCACGGTGAAATTCTTTACTTACATGCCCAAGGTATGCAAATAGTCGCCCATAAAGGGCACTAACAAAGTTACAAAGTGCCCCCGCGCTAGGTCCCCTTTTGTTCTCTGCTCCTCACGGTAGCTCCCCCCACGTAGGCTCCCCATTGTTCCTCCCCCCCCCCCCCCGGGAATGGCGTCCTCACTTCCGCGAGTCCGTTCTCGTCTGTCGGTCGACGCCATCATTAACCGCCACACCAACCTCTCCACGTTCGCCGCCGAGTCCTCTCCGGACATCTCCGTGGCACCGAACCACCAGGCCCCAGCCGCGGGCAGTTGGCTGCGGGGTTTGGTGACCCACCTCCGACCCGCTGGGGTCCAGGCTCGGCATCTTAGCGAATAATCATTGAAATGGGATGCAGTCACAACTTAATTTGCAGAACAGATGTACAGATTGAACAAAGCTTATTGGCTTGGCAATAGGTTAATGATTTTAATGAAGTAACATGTTCTGGTTTTTAGACACAAATTGCTGGAGTAACTCAGCGGGACAGGCAGCATCTTTTAGTTTAGAGTTACCCTTCGGCTCACCGAGCCCGGGCTGACCAGCGATCCCCGCACATTAGCACTATCCTACACACATTAGGGACAATTTTACATTTATACCAAGCCAATTTACCTACATACCTGTACGTCTTTGGATTGCGGGAGGAAACCGAAGACCTTGGAGAAAACCCACGGGGAGAACGTACAAACTCTTTAAGACTTTAAGACTTTGCCTTCCATCACAGTGAGGAGGTGTTTGGTGAACTCACTGTGGTGGATGTTAAATTTGTGTTTATTGTGTGCTCTGTCATTTAAAAAAAAATAATAATAATATGTATGACTGCAGAGGAACGAAATTTCGTTCAGACCAAAAGGTCTGAATGACAAACAAACAATCTAATCTAATCTAATCTAAACTCTGTACAGACCCGTCGTTGGGATCAAACCTTGGTCTCCAGTGCTGCAAGGCAGCAACTCTACCGCTGGGCCACCGTACCGCCCTTGAGAGAAACCAAGCCCCGAAATGTCACCCATTCCTTCTCTCCAGAGATGCTGCTTGTCCCGTTGAGTTACTCCAGCATTTTGTGTTTATCTTCGGTTTAAACCAGCATCTGTCCTTCCTTCCTACACATGTTCTGCTTTTTTTTTTAATGGGGCCATTAATTAGTTGCTGCATAAGGCATTCCCTGCTTGTGTTGGATGTCCCCATCACTCTTGGAATGCCTTACAAACTTCAATCCATGTCAGAACAAACAAAAATTCCTCCATTGTTTCCATCATTTAATTGCCTGATCATTAAAAATGAATTAATCCAACACACTTTGCTTTGAGGCACGTGTTTGCGAGGCTTAGAGTTCACCTACTGCAAACATAATTCCTTTGTGTTTATAATTAAAAATGGAGCATAGATAGGAACAGTCACAATATTGGGAAGCAACTGCAGAAGCTGGTTTAAACCGAAGATACACAAAAAGCTGGAGTAACTCGGCGGGACAGGCAGCATCTCTGGAGGGAAGGAATGGGTGACGTTTCAGGTCGAGACCCTTCAGATAGTCACAATGTCTTTGCCAGTGGTAGGTGTATCAAATTCAAGTAGACACAGGTTTAAGACGATAGGGAGAAGTTTTAAAGCCTTTTGGCACTTGCCAACACAAGATGCTGGTTTAAACCGAAGATAAACACAAAATGCTGGAGTAAATGGGAGTTGAGGGCAACGTTTTTTACACAAAGAGTGGTTAATATTTGGAACTTGCTGCCTGAGGAGGTGGTGGAGTATGATTCAATCAATACGTTCAAAAGATATTTAGACAGGGACTTAAGTAGTCAAGGCATAGAAGGATTTAATGCAAGCAAATGGGATTAGTGTTGATGAACGATCAACAGTGACGAGACGGGTCAAAGAGCCAGTTCTATACTGCACAAATTTCCAATTCCACATTTGTTGGCAAGTGCCAAAAGGTTAGATCAGCAGACTCTCCCAAAACGCACAAACATCTTAAAGCTCCCCTTTGAAGCTGAAAATGCCTGGAAGCTGTTCATTTCTCAGCCCAGTTAGAGGTCAAGAGATGGTAATTAGCTTGTCAATGCTTTGAGCCAAATATTAATTCCGGGTGCGCCACACTTGCGGAATGTTGCCGACCTGCTGCCGTCTTAAATGCCACAGGTTATATCAATGCAACAAAGCTTTATAAGCTTCAAAACAAGTAGTTGCAGATTATCTTTCACGGGGGCGGCACAGGGACGCAGGTTCGATCCTGACTACGGGTGCTATCTCCAGGGGCGCTGGTTTCCTCCCACATTCCAAAGATGTGCAGGTTTGTAGATTAATTGGCTTCTGTAAATTTCTCCTAGTATGTTGGATGTGAAACCGGGATAACGTAGAAACAGGCGAGTACGGGTGTATCGTAAGTCGGCATGGACTCACCAGTGGCACAGCCAGAGACCCGAGGTTGATCCTGGATGTTGGTTTCCTCTCACACACCAAAGGTTTGTTGGTTAATTGGCTTCTCTAAGTGTGTAGAGCTAGTGTACTGGTGAAGTACGGACTCGAAAGGGCCTGTTTCTACACTGTATCTCGAAAAACAATCAGAAAATCCCCAAACACTTTTCAGCCATTTATCTTTGTTGATGCCAGATTCAGTCTCTCAGTCTCTTGACTAAGACTCCAGAACATTTGAGCATAGCTCCAAAGGGAGACCTGGCGCAGCCCCTGAGAATTTCACTGTGACCTGCCAGATATGACAATAAAATATTCATTCATTCATTGCCATAGGAATTCATCACAGAGCTACCTGACATCCTCCATAAAGACACTTGGGCTGCCCTCTCCTTGGAGATCGTTCCAAGCTAGAAATTCATGCTCATGCATCCAAGCTCTCGATCAAGCAGCACCTATGCAGTGAAGGAACAGGTGACATTTCGGGTTGAGACCCTTCTTCAGTCTGAAGACACGAAGAGGTACAAAAGGAAAAATCAAAGCCAGCAACGAAGATCAAGGAAAGGTGGAGCCCACAATGGTCCATTGTTGGATGTGGAGAAGGTGAAGGGTCTTAACCCAAAATATTACCGATTCCTTTCCTCCAGAGATGCTGCCTGACCTGCTGAGTCACTCCGGCATATTGTGTCTATCCTCAGCGTAAACCAGCATCTGCAGTTCCTTCCTACACATCATTGCTCAAGTTGGATAAACAGAATGGCACACTCTAATCCAAGTGCATTCTCACCAATGACTTGTACAATTGTAACAACACCTTTAAGGGTGATGGAGGTAAATCTGAGGCGTGGATCTAATTGTGCAACTCCATTAAGGAGCAGATCCACACTCAGCAAATGCAACGGGGAGCTCTCCATGATGTGAATTTTGTGTCTTAAAGTGAATCTGATTTTTATAATTGTTTGATTTTTATAGAACACTAGACCATGTGGGAGCCGATGGGCCCCGTTCCCACAACTGAATATTCCACCACTCACCCGTTCCCCCAACGCAACCCATTTCCATTACTCACCTGTTCCCCCAACGTAACCCGTTGCCCCAACGCAATATTCCACCACTCACCCATAGCTCTCAACTGCGCAGGCACACTCATACACTCCCCCCCCCCCTCGTCACACTCCCTATTCTCTCCCCTCTCCTCCTCCCCATCTCACTCCCTCCCTCACCTCTCCCTCCATCTCCTTTTCCCTAGCCTCAGTCAGTCCCTCTCTCACATGTCCCCTATCACACTCCTCCACTAAACACAATGTTTAATTATTATTTATTCTCCTCCCCTCCTCCACTCCCTCCCTCTCCTAACAATAATGTAACAAATCTCTCATTGCACTGGGTGGAATACTGTTGATTGGCAGCTTATGTAAATGAGATCCCATTGTGATGTCATTGTTGCGTGGAGCACTGTTCATGGCAGCTTATGTAAATGAGATCCCATTGTGATGTCATAGCTGCAAATTGCCAGAATCTGCCAGCAACTGCCACAGCACATTGCTCTCAAAGTGGGGTTTTGTAAAGTTTTAAATGTCAATAACTTGTGAAATATAACATCAACCTGAACGAAACTTGACACAAACCACCACAGGACAATAATGGGAAAAGTGGTGTAAAAATGTTAGCGTTATCATGTACCGTTTTGGCATGGTTCTGGGATCATTCGAACAGACACGCACGTTCACACACCCACGCATAGAAATAAACAAGATAAGTTTCAGTAATATATAGATAGATAGAGCAGTACAGGACAGGAATGGCCTCATGATGTTTGTGCCGAACACGATGCCAAGTTAAACTGATCTCATCTGCCTGTACATTTACAATATAGCCCCATTCTCTGCACTTTCATGGGCTATCTAAAAGCCTCTTAAATACCATTATCATATCTGCCTCCACCACCACTCCTGACAATGTGTTGCAAGCCCACACTACTCATTGTAGTACATAGTAGCCCCACACATCTCCATTAAACTTTCCCCCTCTAACCTTATAGCTCTAAAGTTGCACATTTCCACCTAGGAAAAAGGTTCTGACTTGTCTACCCTATCTGCACTTCTCATCTGTATTACTAAAAGTCTGATCTTGACCACTTCCTGTTGTTCTGTATATTGATTTTTTTTTTAAACGCTGCCACTTATGGCTGTGATTTTTGGCCATCTTACTCAGAGTCCCCCTCGGCTGTGCAGGACAAGATGATTTTTCCCATCAATTAAAGTTATTAGTGTTTACAAAATGCTGGGATTCTCTCTCCTGAAGGCCACGGTCCTTCCGGAGGGACTATAAAACCCGAAAGTGTTGAGTGTCTCAGTCAGTCTCTGCAAGATGGGGGAGCGAGAAGGTCACGTCTCTCAGTCTGAGCTGTGAATAACATTGAACACATGTCTACTAAACTGTGAGTGGTTTTACTGACCTGTCAGTGTCCTTAATGTGGTTTGAAAATACAGTTTGGAAATGCTAAAGCTGTGTTTCCTTTGGTTTGGAAAAGCTAAAGCTGTGTTGCTTTTGGTTTGGAAATGCTAAAGCTGTGTTGCCTAATTAAAGTTGCCTTGCCTTCTATATAATTAAAAGTCTAATCTTGACTTTCTGTTTGCACTTTATATTGATTTTAGAAAAAAATGCTACCACGTACGGCTGTGATTTTTGGCCATCTTACTCTGAGTCCCCCTCCACTCATCAGGTGCCGAGAAATTTTTCCATCAATGAAAAATAAAAGAGTTATAAGTGTTTTAAAAATGTTGAGATTCTCTCTCCTGTCAATCACGCCATGAAGGCCATGCCCCTTCTGGTGGGAGAGGGGGAGGGACTATAAAACCCAGAAGAGTGGGCAGGGCTCAGTCTCTGCCAGATGGAGGATGGAGAGGTCACGACTCGCTGTCTTTAGTGGCCTTGCACCCTGCTTGAAATGGTATGAAACTGCACTTGAATTTGGTGGAATTGCACCCTGCTTGAAGTGGTAAGAAACTGCACTTGAATTTGGTGGCCTTGCACCCTGCTTGAAATGGAATTTCAAGGAATAGCCGTGAGTCAACTGCCACCCATCAGCCGTGAGTGAGTCAACTGCCAGCACAACAGGCTTGAGTGACTGAGCCGCCAGCCCAAGAATCAATTCGGCCCACAATATCCATACTAGCCCTCTGGAAACCAGTCCCTTCAGCCCACAACACCCATACTAGCACTCCAGAAGCCCCCCCCCCCCCCCCACTGGCCACCAATATTGGAATTGGTGGGGAGGTGGAATATTGCTTTGGGGGACCAGCCCTCCCGTGTGATGCTGAGACCCAACGAGTCCCACTTAGTCTAGTAATTTTATATAATTTCAAGGCTCCCCTCAACCTCCAATTTAACCCCCTCCCATTCCCAATCTGACCTTTCTGTCCTAGGTCTCCTCCATTGTCAGACTGAGGCCCAGCGCAAATTGGAGGAACAGAACCTCATATTTCGCTTGGGTGGCTTACACCCCAGCAGTATGAGCATTTACTCCTCTAACTTCAAATAGCACTTGCTTTCTCTCTCTCTCCATCCCCTCCCCCTTCCTAGTTCTCCCACAAGTCTTACTGTTTCCGACTACATTCGATCTTTGTCCCGCCCACTCCCCTGATATCAGTCTGAAGAAGGGTCTCGACCAGAAACGTCACCCGTTCCTCCTCTCCAGAGATGCTGCCTGTCCCACTGACTTACTCCGTCATTTTGTGTCTGCCCTCAACCTCCAATGTTCCCGAGAAAACAATCCAGGTCTATCTAACCTCTCCCTGTGGCTGGAACCCTCTAATCCAGGCAATTCTGGTAAACCTCCTCTGCCACTCTCTAAAACGTCCACATCTTTTCTGCAATGGGGCAACCAAACTCCATGCAATACACTAATTGCGCCTAACCAAAGTCCTACAGAGATGCATTTTTGTTTGATTAATCACTGAAGCATAGCACATGATTATATATTTTTTTTATTTTCTGAATTCATTAAAAATTTCATCTTTTCAAAACATAGGTTCAGTAGTACGTCAGTTCCGCGCAAGCGTAAGAATTTTATTCCTGTGAATAAAACTCATACAACACGAAGTAAAAAGGTTTTAAAAATACATTTTTATTCTGAAAAATATATTCTCTTGGCAGTTAAAACAAATGACATATAGTTAAATGGAGAAATAAATTCAGAATAATTTGAATAAAAACTATTCCCACATTTTTTTGCCCTGTGAGATTAAACAATCTAATCACTGACCAGCACACGAGAAACAGCTAGAAAAAACAGAAAGGTGCCATTTCTATTTTAATAAAGCTGAAATTTTAAACTGTCAAAGGGATTGGTTGCAAGAAAGTGACAGTTCCCCCCTTCACCAATGGAAATTTGGTTAACCATTCAAGCATCAATTGGATTTATTTTTTTCTTTCCTTCCTAAAGCAAAATTAACCTGGTGAATTGTTTTTCCCACATGATGTGCATGGTTTTACAATGTTCACCTGAATGACCCATGAGTTTGACCATATCGTAGAAACATAGAAACATAGAAAATAGGTGCAGGAGTAGGCCATTCGGCCCTTCGAGCCTGCACCGCCATTCAATATGATCATGGCTGATCATCCAACTCAGTATCCCGTACCTGCCTTCTCTCCATACCCCCTGATCCCTTTAGCCACAAGGGCCACATCTAACTCCCTCTTAAATATAGCCAATGAACTGGCCTCAACTACTTTCTGTGGCAGAGAATTCCAGGGACTCACCACTCTCTGTGTGAAAAATGTTTTTCTCATCTCGGTCCTAAAAGATTTCCCCCTTATCCTTAAACTGTGACCCCTTGTTCTGGACTTCCCCAACATCGGGAACAATCTTCCTGCATCTAGCCTGTCCAACCCCTTAAGAATTTTGTAAATCTCTATAAGATCCCCCCAGTAACTAGTAACGGTCATTATGAAATCACCATCATCTCATGCTTCAATGGAAATCACCATGAAGGCCAATATTGACCTACAGGCAATAGAAATAATGTAAATAAAGCAATCTAGAGCTACACACTCAGGTAGTGTCAACCAATCCATTATCCATCATTCACATTAGTCTAAAGAAGGGTCTCGACCCGAAATGTCACCCATTCCTTCTCGCCAGAGATGCTGCCTGAGTGACTCTAGCATTTTGTGTCTACATTCACATTAGGCCATTGGAAATCAATTTGGAGCTAAATGCAGTTTTAGTTCAGTGACCAATAAATGAGCAGTGAACTCAATCACTGCGTATCAGCTTTGCATAATATGTACTTGGTATCGGCATGCAAACTTTACATTTCATATGCAATTGTCAGTCAAATGGAAACATAACAGCCAAAAAAGGTCTTGGATTATCGAGTTGCTGTATTTCTGTAACTGATAAAATGTTAAAACGAGCGTTCAAATGCCAATCTGGAACACCACGGAAACAGAAGCAACGCTGGAAAGTTGCTCAAGCGATGCGAGTGGAGCAAGTCGATGGAAGCAAGTTGGAACAATGATGTGCAGCTTCAGCGGGGCACTGCATTTCCAAGAGTAAGCTGAACCGATTAAAGGCAGGTGAGGCCTGAGCTTGTTTTAGATGGTGAGCAGGGGGGTAGAACTCACTGCACATGTCAATATTTGTGGTAGTCCTTCTGACCAAACCAATCTGCAATCACATTTCTATATCCTGTATCCTGTATCTGTGCACTGTGGATGGCTGGATTGTAATCATGTATAGTTCACTCGCTGACTAGATAACACACTACAAAATGCTTTTCACCGTATCCTGGTGCACGTGACAATAGTAAGCTGAAATAAAAAAATATCTAAATCTTCTCTCAGACACGTAATGATGAAAATGTTTTGTAATAAATGGTCGTTCAATTTTTTAAGGGTATAAAAAAACATAAATTACATTTAAGTAGCTTGCATTAAAATTATAATCTTAAAATTGGTTGGTGTGGCTTCAGAAGTGTTGTGTGCATTAAATGATTAGTCGCCGATTGCTTTGGGTAACATACAGTAGCTCAATGGGTGAACTTTGGAAAAGCGGTAAAAGTCACGGCAAACAGCAAAGTAAACGTTTGAGATAAAAAAAGTCACACACCATATCATATGAATACATATCTATGAAAAGAAAAGGTATTGGAATCAAGTGACTGTTGATTGAATTCTGAAATAAGGAAAGAGTAGTTCTTTCAGGTGAATAAACTGTGGTGATTCAAATCACTTCTCCATCCACATTTATCACGTGAAATCGGGAATGAGATTATTAGTGCATCGATTGGATGGATTTTCAGATCACTGGTTACATTCATTGTTAGGATGGGGGAATTTGCTGACTGCTGCTTATTTAACATGTAAATGCTCTTCGCTAACAATAAAAAAAGCAGAAAGCATTCCAAATGTTAGCAATTATGCTGCATGTTCCCGCAAATAGCTAAACTAAAATATCCCAAAGTAAATGGCAAGCTGATGTTGATAGGATCATGATTTTGAGGAAATTCTTTGTGACTTAGCAAGGGTCCTCCTTATCTGTGTGGCCCAATAGGTTTATCCAGTGGTTAGTAAAGACATACAGGCTAGGAGGACCTTCACATTAGCAGAGTAGCTATTATTCTTCATCTCAGTGCCCTTGTTTGCAGATAAGATACTTCTGAAAAGTATTTAACTAATGCCTCCAAAATCCAACGTGTTGATATTTCCGTGACCACCAAAAGATGTGCCGTGGAAAGCATTTTATCACTGCATGGTTTGGCAACAGCTCCATCCAAGACCGCAAGAAATGACAGAGAATTGTGGACGCAGCCCTGGACCATCAGACAGCCCGGACAACCTCCTTTCTATTAATTCCATCTCCACTTCACACAAGGCCACCAGCAAAATCAAGGATGAGTCTAACCTAGTCATCTTCTCCCCTCTCCCATCAGGCAAGAGGCACAGAAGTTGGAAAACGCATACCTTCACATTCAGGGACAGTTTCTTTCCAGTTGTTATCGGACAATTGATCCATCCTATCACCAACTAGGTCAGACTCCTGAACTACCATCTACCTCTTTGGAAAGACTGGGACTATCTTTAATCAGACTTTACTGGATTTTATGTTGCACTGAACGTTATTCCCATTATCATGTATCTGTACATTGTGGACGGCTCGATTATAATCATGTAACCACTGCTGGCAACATAAAAGCTTTTCACCGTAGCTGGGTACCATGACATCAAACTATAACTAACTAACCACCTAAGGTAGAACAGGCCACCAAGAGACATATGGAGCAGCACATGACACTAACCCCCTTGCAAAAATACATTATAATTGGATGGAGAGTGAAAAAAAGTTACAGAGAAACTGAATGAAGAAGAGTGAAGGCAGCAGTAATTCTACTACTCTGGGTTTGGATGGCTTGGCCTCACTGGTTTGACATTATTGTTCAGAGGAATTACTCACATTTAAACACAACTAAAATTATTTACAGGCGCATAAGAAAGAAGATTGCAAAACATTCCTGATAATTATTTCAATAGTCCAAACATTCACTCAGGGTTCCCCTCCAGAGATCATCTGTGAGAAATCCCGATGAATAGTCCCTATAGTCTGGGATTGTGAAGGACCCATTTTCAGACACCGAGCCCATCTCCATGTTGTCCGGCATGCAGGAAAAGATGGAGCAGATAGCTGACGTGCAGCTGTAGTGTTGGTGGGTGAAGTACTCTTCCGAAGTTGGGTAAAAGGACTTAGGTTCCAAGTGGGATGGTGGACAGAAGTCTTGCGGAGACAATGCAACACGCTGGGTGGAATATTCGTAATCCATTGAAGCGTAGGCAGGAGATCCTGCAAACTAATAGGAAGTATATACAATTATAAATGTGTACATTCGAAGAGATTTATGTCGCCAACTGTAATGAGCTCTCATATCTGTACACGGGAGACACAAGGAACTGCAGATGCTGAAATATTGAGCAAAAATGACACAGTGTTTAGTTTAGTTTAGTTTAGAGATACAATGCTGAACCGAGTCCGCACCGACCAGCGATCCCCACACACCAACACTATCCTACACATAGTAGGGACAATTTACAATTTTACCAAGCCAAGTAACCTACAAAGCTGCGCGTCATTGGAGTGCGGGAGGAAACCGGAGCACCCAGGGAAAACCCACGTGGTCATGGGGAGAACATAGAAATTCCAGCACTTTGGGTTTGTTTCTCTGTGCAGTTGGTTCAAAGCCTGTTCTATGATATGCTAGGCTGATAGTTGAGTGCCATAACTAGTGCAATAAGTTCTTCTGAACATGAAGTCCCTACTTAATTACTCAAGTGAGAATTACAAACACAGTGCCCCATTTTAGAGGAAACAGTATGAGTCTACTGAAGTATGAGTACTGAAACGATAGATATGATTGTCTCTAAAATATCACTAATGTTTAAAGTCCAAAGAGTGGATGGAGCCTTGAGTATTGCGAAGAGCTGGAGGGGAATAGAACCAGTGTGAATAGGTGATCGATGGTTGGCATGGACTTGTCAACTAATCAGCCAATCGATCAAACAACCAACTAATCAATCAATCAATTCAAGTATCCAGTTTAATATTCGTCACTTAGCCCCTGACCTCAAAAGAAATGAACAAGTCAAGCATCCAAAGGTTCTTTCACAGCTTTGTAAGTTTACTGTCTTGTTTCTCGCTAAAGAAACCCCACTGGAGGAACTGTTCCAGAGCCTCTCGACCCAACGCGCTGTCTGACCATTTCTCTCCACAGATGCTGCCTGGCCCAGAGAGTTCCTCTAGCAGATAGTTACAAAGTGCTCGAGTAACTCAGTGCATCAGGCGGAGTCCCTGGAGAAAAAGGTTGGAACCCTTCTTCCACCTCTTCCTCCGGCAGTTTGTTTTTTTTTGTCCCATATTTCGACATCTGCCATCTCTTGTGTCTCTATTTCGCAGCCATATTTATCTATATTTCAAAACTAAACATTAATCTGCAAAGCTCTTGCGCACATGTAGAGGAGTAAGAGGTTAACAAACTGTAAGTATTGTTTCTTGATCTGGGTTACTTCTGCAATTATATATCTGCAACAATTTCTCCCAGTGTGTGTCCATACATGTGTGTTGACTGGGCTCATACTGGTAAGAACGTTGCAGCTTTCAGATCAAGTTCCTAAGTGACCATTCTGCCCGCAGACATTAATAACTGCTTTACTACAAGACAAAGATGATTGAATTCTTCAAATGAACATATCATAACAACTTGCGTCAAGAGCAGCAAAGTTCTAATCCTCAGGGTTGACCAATATTAGGCGTGTAATTGGTAGTCCACATTATTCTGTGGGAAGGAAGGCTTGCATGTGTAACTTTATATAATCTCAAAGTATTTTGCAGCTAATGAAAGATGTTTGGAGTTGTATTGCTCTTAGGCAGGCAGCATCTCTGGAGAGGAAATCGGGAGATATGAAAATGTACATGGAACAAATTCATGAAAGATAATTTGTGGAGCCCACAATGGCCCATTGTTGGTGATGGGCTAGGTGATAACTAGTAATACAAACAGTGAAACTCAGCAGGATGACAGTGAAACTAATACGATGACTAGGGTGGGGGTCATATTCCCACCAACTTCTAAGGATTTACATATAAAGGGAATGAAAGATTACAGAAAGGCTTCCAAGATTGGCAATTAACCATCAAGTTTAGGCAGAAGAAATGTGTAGGAAGGAACTACAGATGCAAGTTTACACAGAAGATAAACATAAAATGCTGGCGTTTATAGCGGGACAGACAGCATCTCTGGATAGAAGGAATTGGTGATGTTTCGGGTCAAAACCCTTCTTCAGACTGAGATTCAGGGGAATGGGAGACACGGAGATAAGGAAGGGTAAAGTGTGTGAAAACGAGATCAAAGGAGATGAAGTTCTAGGGGTCTATCTATGGTTGGGCAGCATGAGAGAGAGCACATTTAATCTAGGAAAAAATAAGCCCCGATCATAATGTCCTGACTAATTAAAAAGGCGACAGACAATTGAATGCAAAGTTACTCCAGCAGTTTGTGCCTATCTCTGGAAATAAACCTAAGATACTCTCTTAGGTACATGTGGAGGAAGGAACTGCAGATGCTGGTTTACGCATGGACACAAAAAGCTGGAGTAACTCAGCGGGACAGGCAGCATCTCTGGAGACAAGGAACGGGTGACGTTTCGGGTCGAGACCCTTCCTCTGACTTTTTTTTGTGTGTGTGTCTATCTTCGGTTTAAATCAGCATCTGCAGTTCCCTCCTACACATTCAATTCAAAGAAGGACCTGAAGTAGAGAAAATGGGAAATTATTTGTAGCTACATTTTGAACATTGCTTTATTTTGGTGAAGTGAGATGCCACAGAGAAACGCCGTTGGAGGTGAATACTAACCGTGTCAAGGGGCTCGAATAGCAGTGGGCTGGGAGTGCAAAGAGGTGTTTACTTACCACAGCTGATTGACTGCAGTGAGCTGGTGTCTGGTAGCAGGCGGGGGGGCTGCACAAGCTGGAAGTGTAAGAATTGTCGGCGCTGAGGTCAGACAGACACGTCTCGTACACCTCGTCATACAAGATCGTGTTCTCGCCGTGCGAGGCATTCTCCGGGAACTGGCTGCCTTCATAGAAACTGGATTGACACCCGTTAGGTGGAGGGTTGTCATACTGAGGAGCTGGAACCACAAGTAAAAATACATTTTTTTTTTTAAAACAGAGGACGATTTAGCAATAATTTCTTCCCTGGCGAGCAGATGGAAGCGGTTGGCAGACAAGTTGATGAATGCGGATTTGGAATTATTTCAAGTTCAGGGTGAAAACAGCCTCTCCGTCCAAACTGCAAGGGTTGTCAATCGGAAATTATATGTTAAAAAAACAAAAACAGGATAACAAAGCAGTGTGGGATTCGTGTGGAATGAAAAAAAATTACAATTTCTTGAAATCGCAAGGAAGATTGGACGCAAGCCCCGTTGCACAAGAAAGGGTGGAATTCTTTTAGGAACAAAAAAAGAAGCAGGCGTCTCATACGTTGGCTTTTGAGAGGATAATGTGTGATTATTCGCCGTGGAGTGAGCTCTATAGGGCGGGCGAGCAGACGGACTGGAGTGTCTCGATGCCTAGAAATATCTGCGATAGATTTGGGCTGATGACTGCAGTTTACGCTTTGAGCTGATCACTTGATTCCAGTTCTTGCGTTCAGCGAGGTAACTTTAATGCCCTCTCAGTCGACATTACTTTAACATGCTGTTGGCTCGAATGGAACCCGCTGCCTTTCAGATGTGTTTGGAGCTGAGGGGGGGGGGGGTGGGGGGGGGGGGTGTTTGGTTGATTGCATTGAGTGAGAGATACAGCATGGAAACAGGCCCTTCGGCCCACCGAGCCCACGCCGACCACCCGTTCACGTACCATGTGTTATCCCACTTTCTCATCCACTCCCTGCACGTTAGGGGCAATTTCACAGAGGCCAATTAACCTACCAACCCACGTGTCTTTTGTGGATGCGGGAGGAAACCCAGGCGGTCACAGGGAGAGCGTGCAAACTCCACCCAGACAGCAGCCGAAGTCAGGATCGAACGCGGGTCACCGGGGCAGCTGCAGAACCACGCAGCAACGATTGTTAGGGTCTTTCAAGCCAGGAGTATTCCTTAAATATATAAGGGGAAATTTGCTGTAAAATTCAGCGGGCAGGATCTATGAGGGAGTGAGAAGTCACCGATCATACTCAGCCTCCAGACCAATGCTGCCTCAGCAGCTCCGATCAAAGGCTAACGACGTTGCTGCTTCTCTCTCCATGGATGCTGCCTGACCGGTCCATTCCGACATTCGCCTGCAGAATTCCAGCATCTTTCTGGTATTTCTGGTCACTGGCGGCTTAATTTAATTTCTGGCGCCCTCTCTCCAGTTCGGGCAGCTCATTCGGTGATAATTCTGAACAAGACACAGGAGTCGCCTCGCAAACTGCCCCCAAAGAACAGGTTTCCAACGGGCGGGTATCACTGATGGCTCCGGAGTTATCGCCAATGTAAACATAACAGCCCTTGGCGTGCGAGTAATGACAATTCTTACTGCTGCTTTCTAAATAAAGATTTTTATTTTGGATTGGGTGTGGAATGGGGGAGGGGAGATTTGGATTTTTCTCATTCACGTCTTACTTAAGGTCTCCCACGCAGCTTGAGCGTTTGAATTGAAGGGGGGGGTTTGCCCGGTGTATAATCCACTGCAGCAGGTGAACAAGCTGTGGGAAGGAAACACGCTAGCCCACTGGCTTTTTGTGTGTGTGTGTGTGTGTGTGTCCACTCAGGGGTGAAATATGAGAGTTGGAGAGATTGCCGCATCTGAGAGCCGCCGTTTGCCTGGTAACAACACGGCGAGAGAGGAAAGCCTTCAGCCAACAACAGCGGAGAAGCAGCAGTCACAGGGTTTTTGCGTTGAAACCGTGCCTTCCCATTTGCAGCTGCGATGACGACCTTTTGCATGGAGTCACCTCTGCTAGTGAGATCGCTGGATGGCTGGCGACCCCTCTGTCTGATTCGTTCTAACCCATTCATCTGCATTCCTTTCTCTCTGTTTGTGTACCTGATTGGCGGATTGACTGACTTATGTGCTGTCTGTCCTTTAATATGAAAGGAGTGGGTGCATTATCTTTAAAGGCTGCAGGCTGAAATTGTTTGCCCCTCTTTTGGGAGAGGTTAGTGCGGTGTCTTTGGGTACCCTTTTAACTGACCTGGATGAGAGAGAGCGGCTGGCTCGGCGATCTCTGGACTGTTGGCTCCGGTAAGCTGAAAGATATTAAAAAAAAAACAATCCCAAGTGAACGGGGTAGGCTTTAGGCAAACGTGTGGGAGCATTCCAAAAAAACCCAGCCTCAACCCGAGTAGCCAGGGATGAACTCGGATCTCTCACACTGATATCAACCAAATGCATTGCAAGTGAAGACACAGAGTGCTGGAGTAACTCAGCGGGTCAGGCAGCTTAGAAACATAGGTGCAGGAGGAGGCCATTCGGCCCTTCGAGCCAGCACCGCCATTCATTGTGATCATGGCTGTGGACAGGTCCCGAGCCGCAATGTCACCTCTCCTTGTTCCCCAGAGATGCTGCCTGATGACCCGCCGAGTTCCTCCAACACTTTGCGACTTTTATTTTTCCACCAGCATCTGCAGTTCCTTGTGTGTCCATTGTGAGTTATGTTCGTGTCATTTCTGTGCATGGCAGGCGGGTATTTGCGTCCAGATTTTTTGTTGGAACGGTTTTTTTTTCATTGTCGACCCTGGCTATTTATTTGCAGACCGGTAAACCAAAGAACTTGCAAGCGATGAGTTATAGTGAAGATAAGACACAAAGAGCCGGAGTAACTCAGCGGTCGCTGGGGAGAGGGAATAGGTGGCGTTTCGGGTCGTTATAGCGCAGTTGGGGATTGGGTGGGAGCTTGAAATGAGGTTGGTGTATAGACCCGAGCGTGATAGATAGTACATTCAAGTTGGTCAAAATAACACTTGCCTGGGTTTCTTCCCACACACGTGACTTAAACTCAAAGCCTGCCTGGATCGGATTTCAATTACATCACCCGGGACAGTCCCAGCACCAGATAGCGCTGGTCTTTCTAATCATTTTAGCCCTGGAAATATTCTAGCAGTTTAACCGCGCTATCAGTTTCAACAGTGTATCTGTGTGTTTCTCATTGCCTGGACTTTCAGATGCGCTTCACTCCAGGACAAGACCCCGGGACCCTGGTGCTGTGGGCAGGGGGTTGGGATCATGTGTAGACAGACAGACAGACTGCATGCCTCTATCTCGGGTGTGGTCCGGCCGGGGTTTCCACAAACTGACGCTGTTGAGATTCGGAGTGAACTCGCGCCCCCAATGCACTTGTTTGAGTAGATGGATGCCTCTCAAACATGACAGCCGGGGGTCGGTGGAGAGACAGTCCGGGTCTGAAGAAGGGTCTCGACCCGAAAGGTCGCCCATTCCTTCGCTCCGGAGATGCTGCCCGTGTCCCCCCCCCCCGAGTTACTCCAGCATTTTTGTGTCTGTCTTCAGACTTGCTCAAAAAGTCAAGTGTTGAATGTGGCAGGGATTCCTTCGGCCGTTTCGACGAGTGTTCGCTTCTCTTGGCGATGTCACAGGGTCCAGCGGCCCTCTATCTCCCCCCTCCCCGCCACCCCCGCTTCACTTCACTTCGCTCGGGGCATCTCACCTCCTCTCTCTGCTGCAGTTTCAAAACTCAGTGTGGGCTGTTAACTAAGGGGGGGGGGGGGGGGGGGGGGGGGGGGGGGAGAAACCAGCTCATGTTTAGACCAAGACCCCTCTTCAGTGAAACATTCACTCTGAAGAGAGAGACAACAAATGCTGGGGTAACTCAGCGGGTCCGGCAGTATCTCTGGAGAGAAGGAATGGGTGATGTTTCTGGTCGAGACCCTTCTTCAGACCCGAAACGTCACCCATCCATTTTCTCCAGAGACGCTGCCTGACCCGCTGAGTTACTCCAGCATTTAGTGTTTATCTTCGATGTAAACCAACATCTGCAGTTCCTTCTTAAACATTCTCTGTTTCCCTCTTCCTTCCCCGAGTTAGATTTAGCCCCGATGGCTAAGGGAATCAAGGGATATGGGGGGAAAGCAGGAACGGGGTACCGATTTTGGATGATCAGCCGTTTTTATATTTTCCTTGACTCTTAGTCTAAAGAAGGGTCTCGACCCGAAACGTCACCCATTCCTTCTCTCCAGAGATGCTGCCTGTCCCGCTGAGTTTACTCCAGCATTTTGTGTCTATCTTCGATGTAAACCAGCATCTGCAGTTCCTTTCTTTCTGTGTAGGATATATACCCACCACCATTTGAGTGAAAAAGTTGCCTCTTAGGGTCCGTACTAAATCTTGCCCCAATCACCTTAAACATATGTCCTGTTGTTTTTTTATTCCCCGAACCTGGGTAAAAGACCCTGTGCCTTCAGCCTATCCATCCCCCTTGTGATTTTAAACACCCCTATACTGTCACCCCCACAGCTTCCTGCGCTCCAAGGAGTTCAAGTTGTTGATTCTTCATAACTGAAACATCAGAACTGAATGAAGTCACACAAAGTCGCGCGTGAATCTCAATTGTATGGAGGTGGAAATGTCATATCATTTAGCTTCATCTTTACCTTCAACTTAGCTTTGGGTGTTGCTATGACAATTACATTCAGTGTTAAAATGCCCAAGGCTAAGCACCTTAATATAGAAACATAGAAACATAGAAATTAGGTGCAGGAGCAGGCCATTCGGCCCTTCGAGCCTGCACCGCCATTCAATATGATCATGGCTGATCATCCAACTCAGTATCCTGTACCCGCCTTCTCTCCATACCCCCTGATCCCTTCAGCCACAAGGGCAACATCCAACTCCCTCTTAAATATGGCCAACGAACTGGCCTCAACTACCTTCTGTGACAGAGAATTCCACAGATTCACCACTCTCTGTGTGAAAAACGATTTTCTCATCTCGGTCCTAAAAGACTTCCCCCTTATCCTTAAACTGTGACCCCTTGTCCTGGACTTCCCCCACATTGGGAACAATCTTCCTGCATCTAGCCTGTCCAACCCCTTAAGAATTTTGTAAGTCTCTATGAGATCCCCCCTCAATCTTCTAAATTCCAGCGAGTACAAGCCGAGTCTATCCAGTCTTTCTTCATATGGAAGTCGTGCCATCCCAGGAATCAGTCTGGTGAACCTTCTCTGTACTCCCTCTATGGCAAGAATGTCATAGATATATGTAAACATATGTAAATCAGTGTTGCATTTCTACATGATTTTTACTAGAAAGCAGGCAAATGTTTCAAGTGCATGCCTTTTGTGTTTAATTTAGTTGAGTTTAGTTTAGTTTAGTTTCGTTTGAGCTACAGGGAAAAGCTTTTGTTTGCATCTAATGGAAGAGAAGACTGTACTTAAGTACACTCAAGCCACCCACAGTGCAGAAAAAGGATGAACATTTAGTGCAAGACATTAAACCAGCAAAGTCCAATTAAAGATCGTTCAAAGGCCTCCACTGAGGTAGATGGGAGATCAGGACCGCACTCTAGCTGATTAGAGGACCATTCAGTTGACTGATAACTGCTGGGATGATACTGTCCCTGAAACCCTGAAGTGTAGATGGAGTCAATGGAAGGCAGGTGGGTTTGCGTGATGGTCTGGGCGAACATTTGGGCCTCAATCCTGTGCAGTTTCTTGCGGTCTTGGATGGAACTGTTCCCAAACCAAGCTGTGATGTATCCCTATAAAATGTTTTCGTCCAAAATGCTGCTCCCTTTATCCTTTATCTGATCATAATCATGTGTAGTCCCAGTTGTATATTTCCAACATCATCGAATGTTATGTTGCAAATATATAATAAGACAAATTATATTTGTTAGTCTTTTGCATCCTTGCAGAACCTCCCAAAGCACTCTAGTGGCAAAGATGTACTTCTGAAGTATCATTGCTGTTGACAGCCACTGTTGATAACAAACAATGTAATGATGACCTGATCACCTGTTTTTAGTGGGGTTGAGAAGGGAGTAAATGGTGATTGGTCATGGAGGATAACTCTCCAGTACATGAGCTATGGAGCCCATCGTGCCTATCTATGAGGGCAACATTTTTATGTCTCATCTTAAAGACAGCACTGCAGAGAGTTGAGCACCCAGCTAGAGCAACAGTCTAGATAATTGCATCCAAGCCTCCAGAATAGATCGTTAAGCCTGAACCTTCCAAATGAAAGTCAACAGTTTGACCAACTGAACTGTCAAGATCTTGATACTGTTTTATGTAAAGATGTTGGAATTTGAAATTCACAACCGCTAAACTTCAGCCTCAAGTTGCCTGTGATTGGTTCCATCAAGAAAAGGTTGACTAGCCAAACAACCCTTTTTTCACTTAAGATTCCATTTTTGGTTTTCACGAAGGGCTTTGAGGAAGTCTGAAAATCTTGACACCTCAATAGCAATAGGAACAACGTGTTTAATGTAGTGAAATGTTCCTCGGTTCCTCGGTTCTAACACCAATGTCTTGTGTGAAGCTAATACTGAATCAAGTTCATCACCAGGAACTTGCATTCTAAATGGGGAGTCAAGGTGACAGTCCTCTCTGTATTAGAAAATGTTTGCTGTTTTTCAAATTCTTTGTTCTCAAGATTGAAGACAATGTTAATCATAAAAGACTGGTCCAGTTATCAGGCATTAAGGATGACTCAGAAAGTTGTGGTTTCAAGTCCCCCCCCTTCAGAGTTCTGATACCAATCTAGGCTGAGTCTAGATAGACACAACAAGCTGGAGTAACTCAGCGGGACAGGCAGCATCTCTGGAGAGAAGGAACGGGTGATGTTTCGGGTCGAGACTCATCTTCAAGAAGCATCACCCACTCCTTCTCTACAGAGATGCTGGCTGTCCCATTGAGCTACTCCAGCTGTTTGTGTCTAGCTTCGGTTTGAACCAGCATCAGCTGTTCCTTCTTAGACATAGACTGAGTCTAGCAATGGTACTATTGGCAGCTAACATAATAAATAAAGACAATTATTCTTAATAAGGTAATGGTCTTCATGGATGTAAACCATCCTGCGAGAAAGAGCATGAAACCAGATGTATACATCACATAAAAACATCAACCTAATTGCTCTGCCTCCTATATTACAAAAGTGACTGAATTTCAAAGATGCTGCTTTAGTTTTCAGGCATAAAAAAACATGCTCAATAAATGTCTTTCTTGCTCAAACCGACTAACTTAAGGAGCCATTAAAACCGAAACATGAACTGGGTAAAAACGTTACAGAAAATCCATTTGCCCAGAAGCAAAATCACACACCCCACACCCCCACACACAATAACTGCAGGGGAATATATTAGTATGTTTTGAAGCTTTGACATTAAAAATTGATTTTTACTTTATGATTCAATCTGGGATTGAAAAGTTTGGGGATAGGAATGATGCAATAATTTGAATTAATCCCAACTCGCACAACAGCCAAATGCCTATTGGACACTGTTAGAGCATAAGCATTGTGCTGATCTCTGCAATGGAAACATTTCCTACAAGTGGATTCTATTACTTCTCTTCACTGTATTTGCCTCAGTTAAAGTTACTTGGAGACCAACTAATGAAATTGTCCCTGTGTTATAATATCTGTTAGAAAACATCAAAAAATTGAAATAATTTCAATACTGACATCCTATTAATTGCACACTGATAATGGAGTCCTCGGTGTCCAGAATGATCAACCTTCTTACAGTTTCATGAGCATTGGAACCACAAATGGTTATTTTCTAAATTAAACCAAGGGCAGTAGAGTTGCTGCCTCACAGCGCCAGAGACTTAGGTTTGATCCTGACTACGGATGCTGTCTGTGCAGAGTTTGTACGTTCTCCCTGTGACTGCGTGGGTTTTCCCCGGGTGCTCCAGTTACCTCCCATACTCCAAAGAAGTACAGGTTTGTGGGTTAAATGGCTTCAATAAGATTTGTAAATTGGCCCTAGTGTGTAGGGATAGTGTTACCGTAGAGCGTCACAGATTTGGTGAGTCGACGGGTCCTTTTCCCGCACTATATCTCTAAACTAAACCATATCTAAACTCTACTGGTTGCTGGAAAGATGGAAATGTCATAAATGACCTACTTTGGGTTAATGGACAAACTGTGGTATTTTACTGGTCTTGTGCACATTTCAATATAAAACATTTAACATGGAAAGGTACAGCACAAGAACAAGCCCTTCAGCCCACAATGTCTCAAACACGATGTAAAGACCAACACTTATCTACACATAAACCATAACCATCCATTCCCTGCATATCCACAAAAGTCTTTTAAATACCACTAATGTGCCTGGCTCCACCACCACACCATCAATGTCTTCCAGCCACTCACCCACCTTTGTGTAAAAAAAAACTTGCCCTGCACATCTCCTTTAAACTTTGCCCCTATCACCATAAAGCTATGCTCTCTAGTATTTGAATTTTCCATCCTGGAAAAGGTTCTGACTGTCTACCCTAACTACACTTCTATCAGGTCTCCCCTCAACCTTCAAAGCTCCAGATTAAATAATCCAAGTCTGTGCAACCTCTCCCCGTAACTAATACCCACTGACCCAGACATCATTCTGGTAAACCTCCCCTGCAGCTTTTTCCAAAGCCTCAACATCCTTCTTGCAATGGGGTGACCAGAACTGCAAGCAATACTCCAAATGTGGCCTAACCTAGCTGCATTAGAAACAACTATGTCTTTGCATTCATCTTTGAGGCAACAATGCAGCTGGTAAAATCCTTCTATCCAGTATTGTGCATTAGTTATGCAACAGTGGTGGGAAAGCAGGACTAAGCCACATTGCACTCTCTCTCAATGGGAGAAGCAAAGGACAAATGTTCAGACACTTACCTAGCCTTTACCCACTGTGAATCTGAAACTGATTGGAAACTCCAGAAATATCCCATGTACTGACTAAAAATTATCTCTTGACCGCTATCACTGAACCTGTTGCAGGACATTTGTGCATCCCTGTCTACGGAGAACTTTGCAGAAAGTGCCTGCTCCACTTCCCACCTCAGTGACTTCCAAAATGTTTTAAGTGGCTGAAAAATGTCAAATGTAAAATGCTCTGGATACTCTGAATATAGAAAGACATTACTCATATGACTCTGTGAACTAGTTTATCTCTTGCCACTGGAATGTAGACAACGTGGTCTTGGGAAATCTTACAAATTCACCGCAAGGAAAAGTGAACCAACATCACCACCTTCTCCCCTGACCAACGTCCTCAACAATGAGGTCCCAATTGGACTCAGTCAGCTTCATTGGACAGGTGAAGCCATTCACACATCCAAATCCAGATTCCCAAAATAGAAATGATTCCAAATTCCATCAGAGGAAATAATCAACCAGGTGGAGAAAGTAAAACTCAAGTGTGGCTGGAAGATTCCTTAAAAAATAACTGCTCAGAGAGGGAAGGATTGCTCTGACAGTATAGGGCCCTGTACAACTGCAGAAGGACCTAATTGCTCCTATATTCAACTCCTCTTGTTATGAAGGCCAATATGCCATTCGCTTTCTTCACTGCCTGCTGTACCTGCATGCTTACTTTCATTGACTGATGAACAAGGACCCCCAGATCCCGTTGTACTTCCCCTTTTCCCAACTTGACACCATTTAGATAATAATCTGCCTTCCTGTTCTTGATACCAAAGGTATTGATCTCACCTAATGAAGGTGAGATAATCCATGGATTTAGGACATCTTTCAGATGTAGAGGAGATGGAGAGTTATTATGCAGCAGATTGGTGGGGTTTGGACTGCACTGCAGGAAATCCTGGTGGAAGCAAATACAACTTTACATTTCCAAAAGGAATTGGATATACAGTTGAAATAAAAGATTGCAAGCAACAGAAAGATAGAAGATTGGGACTAGCTCTTTCAAAGATCCAGCACAAGCACAATGAGTCTTCTTTCGACCCAGGATTTCATGAGTATACGTTAGAATGCAGGAAGTATGAGCAGGGGGCCCCAAAGGCTGACTCCGTTATTCAATAAGATCATGGTGATGTAATATGAGCCACAGCTCCACTTACCAGCCTGTTTATCATAACCTTATTATCCCAAAGACCAGAACACTTTCAAACTCACTTTGACTATCTTCCATGACTTGACCTCTAGAAAGGTTTCAAAGTTTTCAATGGTATTAAATTGTCACGTGTCCCAATTAAGATACAGTGATATGCAAATTACCTGGGAACTCTCTGGGATAAAGCTTCACAATCTTCTGAGAGAAGAAATTCCTCGTCTAATTTAAATGGGAGACCTGAAGCTATGTCCTTTGGACATGAAGGAAAAAACTCTTCTCAGCTTCTACCTTCTCAGACCCTTCAAAATCTCGTATTACAATAAAATCTCCTCCAAATCTTCTGAAGTCCAAAATAGACAATAGACAATAGACGGTGGGTGCAGGAGCAGCCCCTTCAGCCCTTCGGGCCAACACCGCCATTCAATGTGATTATGGCTGATCATCCACAATCAGTACCCCGTTCCTGCCTTCCCCCCACATCCCCTGACTCTGCTATCTTTAAGAGCCCTATCTAGCTCTCTCTTGAAAGTACGAAGAGACTGGCCTCCACCTCCCTCTGAGGCAGAGAATTCCACACTCTCTGTGTGAAAAAGTGTTTCCTCATCTGGACTCCCCCAACATTGGGAACATGTTTCCTGCCTCTAGCGTGTCCAAACACTTATTAATATTATATGTTTCAATGAGATCCCCTCTCATCCGTCTAAATTCCAGAGTGTACAAACCCAGCCGCTCCATTCTCTCAGCACATGACAGTCCTGCCATCCCGGGAATTAACCTGGTGAACCTACACTGCACTCCCTCAATAGCAAGTATTTCCTTCCTCAAATTTGGGGAACAAAACTGCACACAATACTCCAGGTGTGGTTTCACTAGGGCCCTGTACAACTGCAGAAGGACCTAATTGCTCCTATACTCAACTCCTCTAGTTATGAAGGCCAACATGCCATTCGCTTTCTTCACTGCCTGCTGTACCTGCATGCTTACTTTCATAGACTGATGAACAAGGACCCCCAGATCCCGTTGTACTTCCCCTTTTCCCAACTCTCCCACCACCTAGATAATAATCTGCCTTCCTGTTTTTGCTACCACAAGTATTGATCTCACCTAATGAGTCTCAAGAAAACATCAACAAATCAATCCAGTAATCTTCTTTGAACATTTTCCAATGCAAATGACTTCCAGTTTATATGAAACAAAACTGTATGCAGCCCTCTGGGTGTGGTCTCAACAAAATGTGCAGTTAAAACTTAATGTTTATAGTCATCCTCCTTTGCAAGAAAGGTGAATATTCCATGTTTCCATGTTTATAAGTTGTCCCCTCATTTTCAACTTTGCATTGAATGTATGAATAGCATTTTGTACAATAGTACTCCGTATTCTTTCTTTCCAGTTAAATAATACTCAGCTTTGCTATCCATCTCATGATGATGGATAACCTCTCATTCCCCCATACTGTACTCCATTTGCCAACCATTTTCTCGCAGTTTAACCTACTCATTGAATAATTGACAGATACAGCAAGTAAAACAGCCCCTGCGGCCCAATGAGACCATGTCCACCACCTGAAAGAGCAGACTTTCTGCCCTGGGCGCCTTCCCATTCCCGCACTGACCTTTCTGTCCTGGGCTTGCTCCATTAGCAGAATGAGAACAGCACCTCATATTTCGCTTGGGCAGTTTACAAGTGCCCAGGGCAGAAAGTCTGCTCTTTTCTAACCACCCTACCTGAGGCTAAGAGAGACAGTCAAGAGTGTTTTATTGTCATGTGTCCCAGATAGAACAATGAAATTCTTCTTGCTGCAGGACAACAGACTATGTAAGCACAGTACACTGTGATAAACAATATGATAAACGAGAGAGAGAAATCAGGGTTGTCTGTTGCCAGTCCTGATTTGTCCTGGTCTTTTCTTGTTTCTAGTCCCCCCCCCCCAACACCACCACCACCCCCCACTACCCCCCCCCCCCCCCCATTATCCCCCCCCCCCCCCATTACCCCCCCCCCCCCCCCCCCACCCTCCATCCCCCAGCTCTTCAAAAAGCTACCTGACCCGCTGAGTTCCTCCAGCCCTTTGTGTCTACTTAGAGCAGATAGGCTGTTAGTTTTGCATCTTATATTAGGGGAGCACCCTCTACCAATGCACGGTGGAGTGTTAGCCTGGATTTTGTGCTAACATTTCTTGAGTGGAATTTAAACCTACAATCTCCGTCTCGATCGAAACCACGCTGGCATCTGGAAAAGGCATCTCTCGGCAGTTAATATTTTTTACTGTTGCATGCTTCATGAAATGAATCTTTTGTTTGATAAAGTTGATGTTTGTTGGCCGTGAGTGCATTGATTACAGAGTTGGCATGCAAAGGGGAGACATACATACCGCTGTGGGGGTTATTGTTGCTGCTTGAAGTGCCCTCCTCTGTTGCAAAAGCTCTTTCACTGTGATCTTCACCCTCACCCCTTGATAGATCTTCTGTTTCTCTGCCGGTGAAATTAAAAGGTGACAATAAGATCAGTGAGTCGGCACACGGTTTAATGTGAGAAATACTGCACACTCTGGTAATCTAAGGCATCAACAGAAGGCAGACACAAAAAGCTGGTGTAACTCAACGGGACAGGCTGCATCTCTGGAGAAAAGGAATAGGTGACGTTTTAGGTTGAGGGCCTTCTTCAGAATGACAGTCAGGGGAGAGATATGAAAGGGTACATAGAATCACAGAGGGGCTGCAATGACAGAGGGTGTCGCAAAACTCTCGTCGGAGAGGGGAGGAGATCTTCTTCAAAGTAGGCATACCTTCAGGAGATTTCACAGTGGAGTAGACTAAATGTGTAGGAAGGAACTGCAGATGCTGGCTGAGTTATCCCAGCATTTTGTGTGTATCTTTGGTGTAAACCAACATCTGCAGTTCCTTCCTAATTATGTTATCAACAGAAGATGGTGGGTATTCTCAGCAAGCCAGCCAGCATCCGCAGTGAAAGAAACAGCAGCATATCTGACCGTCTTTTCCCAAGTTTTAATCTCAGGGTTTCTGCCGTGGCATTTTTAATATGAATACATCTCAATTTCATTTCAAGGAACTAAATAATGAAATGAAGTGAGTGTGTGTTGGTGTGAGTCCGTGTGTGTGTCAGTGGGTATGTGTGTCAATGTGTGTTGGTGTGAGTCAGTGTGTGTGTGTGTGAGTGTGTGTCAGTGTGTGTGTCAAAGTGTGTTAGTGTGAGTCAGTGTGTGTGTGTGTGTGTGTGTGTGAGTGTGTGTGTGTGTGTAGTGTGTGTGTGTGTGTGTGTGTGTGTGTGTGTGAGTGTGTGTCAGTGTGTGTGTCAGTGTGTGTTGGTGTGAGTCAATGTGTGTCAGTGTGTGTTGGTGTGAGTCAGTGTATGTGTGTCAGTGTGTGTTGGTGTGTGAGTGTGTGTGTGTGTTAGTGTGAGTCAGTGTGTGAGTGTGTCAATGGGTGTTGGTGTGTGAGTGTGTGTGTGTGAGTGTGTGTGTGTGTGTGTGTCAGTGTTGTGTGTGTGTGTGTGTGTGTGTGTGAGTGTGTGTGTGTGAGTGTGTGTGAGTGTGTGTGTGTGTGAGTATGTGTGTGTGTTGGTGTGTATGTTGGTGTGTGTGAGTGTCAGTGTGTGTTGGTGTGTGTGAGTGTCAGTGTGTGTGTGAGTGTGAGTGTGAGTGTGTGTGTATGTTGGTGTGTGTCAGTGTGTGTTGGTGTGTGTCAGTGTGAGTGTGTGTGTGAGGGAGAGTGTGTGTGTATTTTGCTCAGTATAAATGTTAATATTTACATTTATGTCCTTCCTACACAAAATAAAACCTGCCAGATAAGAAGGAACTGCAGATGTTGGTAAAATTGGAGGTGGACAAAAATGCTGGAGAAACTCAGCGTGTGAGGCAGCATCTATGGAGCGAAGGAATAGGTGACGTTTCGGCCTCACTCGCTGAGTTTCTCAGCATTTTTGTCTGCCAGATATGCTGCTGTTTCTTGCACAGTTGATGCTGCCTGACTTGCTGAGAATACCCAACATCTTTGACTTCTGTTGATGAAATATGAAGGAAGGGACTGCCGATGATGGTTTACACCGAAGATGGACACAAAAAATGCTGGAGTAACTCATCCAGTTCCTTCCTACACATTTTATCAACGGAAGACGGTGGGTATTCCCAGAGAGTCGGGTGAAAGAAGCAGCGGCATATCAGTTTAATCACAAGGTTCCTGCCTTGGCATTTTTTAATATGGATACATCTCAAATTTCATTCCAAATAACTAAATAATAAAATTAAGTGGGTATATTGGCCAATTTCCACCAGGTGCTTTCCAAATTGCTTTAGATTGTGCGAAACTGATCCAGGGTTGTAAAGTGCCAAGACCCATTTTTGGCACAGCTCAGGGACCCATTCATGCTTAGGTAGTTCGCTGGAAAGCAACTGAATACTAGAGGGTGGGTGGGGGCGATAGGAGGAGGAAGTGTTATTCCAACTCACTCCTGATTAAGGGTACACAAAAGGCTGGAGAACTCAGCGGGTGCAGCAGCATCTAAGGAGCGAAGGAGATAGGCGACGTTTCGGGTCGACACCCTTCTTCAGACTCTCTAATCACTCCTGATTAAGACAGCTCAGTACACAATGTGTGTGTGTTTTTAAAGAAAGGCAAATCTGAAAACCATGAAATATACTATCAGACGAATTAAGTTAATCAGGCTCTGAAATATAAATATTAACACTTATACTGAGCAAAATACATCCACGAATGAATGCAAATTTATTTCCTGCTCTCCTCGCCCGGACTATGTTAGTGAAGCAGAACTGTAACATAATACCCTGGCACTTGAAGCCACAACGGAATTCTGGATAGATCTTGTTTCTTTTTCAATAAAATAGTAGTTTAGCTTCTGATTTCTTCTTCTTGCGTGTGGCGTGCACGGCCTAAAGTGGTTGGACAACTTGTTCTATTTGATCTTCCGTTTGTGCACGGCGAGTTGATTGCATTAGTCGAAACAGTGAAGGTTGCAGTCTTCCACCCCTTGCTTCTGATGCTGTAGTCTATCTCCCTCTCTCTCTCTCTCTCTCTCTCTCTCCCTCTCTCTCTCTCTCTCTCCCTCCCTCTCTCTCTCTCTCTCTCTCCCTCCCTCTCTCTCTCCCTCTCTCTCTCCCTCTCTCTCTCCCTCTCTCTCACTCTCTCTCCCTCTCTCTCTCTCCTCTCTCTCTCCCTCTCTCTCTCCCTCTCTCTCACTCTCTCTCCCTCCCTCTCTCTCCCTCTCCCTCCCTCTCTCTCTCCCTCTGTCTCTCCCTCCCTCTCCCTCCCTCTCTCCCCTCCCTCTCTCTCTCCCTCTCTCTCTCTCTCACTCTCTCTCTCCCTCTCTCTCTCTCTCCCTCTCTCTCCCCCTCTCTCTCTCACTCTCTCTCGCCCTCTCTCTCTCTCTCTCCCTCCCTCTCTCTCTCTCTCCACCTCTCTCTCCCCCTCTCTCTCTCCCCTCTCTCTCTCTCTCTCTCTCTCTCTCTCTCCTCTCTCTCTCTCACTCGCTCTCTCCCTCTCTCTCTCTCTCTCTCTCCCTCACTCTCTCTCTCCACCTCTCTCTCCCTCCTCTCTCTCTCCCCCTCTCTCTCTCCTTCTCTCTCTGCACCGTCCAACTGAACATTGAAACATAGAAAATAGAAAATAGATGCAGGAGGAGGCCATTCGGCCCTTCACGCCTGCGCCTAAAACTCCGTCTATCCACTATGAAAGCTCCTATCCAAGTTTGTTTCTCCTCAACACCGCACCCCTCCACACTCCATCCCACTTAACCAATAAAACCGAATACACAATCTCGCTGGCTTTCCCCAAACGTGGTTAATCTGTTTTTACCACCGGCCGCATTCGGGAAACGTAATGTTGTTTGGATTAGGCTTTTTAGCCGGGAAAATATGCGTATTCAAAGCAGGTGGTTGTGGCGAGGGGGTGGGACTCCAGTTTAATCGTCCTGCCTCAGCCTGTGGGTTTGAGATGGCTGATAAACATCAGCTATGCAAACCGCAGAATCGCCAGGCTGCACGCGTGCTGTCGCCCGTTCAGTTTCAGCCTTGGGGTCATTCCACCTCGGACCTTCCCAGTGAACGCACGGTCCACGCCATGTTACACCCACGTTTCCCCCCCCCCCCCCTCTCTCCCCCTTTCTGCCCCCCTCCCCTCCCTTCCTCTCCCCTTCCCCCTCTCCCTCCCTCTCTCCCGCTTCCCCCTCCCTCCCTTCCTCTCTCTCCCCCCCTCTCTCCCTCTCGCTCCCTCCCTCCCTAGTCAAGTCTAGTCAAGTTTATTCGTCACATACACACACGAGATGTGCAGTGAAATGAAAAAGTGGCGATGCTCGCGGACTTTGTGCAAACAACACACACACAACAAACAAACTACAAACAGAATGGAACAATCACATGTTCTTTTACATAGTAAATATAGTGGGCGGTATTGTGGTCCAGTAAAGTTAGTCCCTGGTGAGATAGGAGTTTACAGTCCGAATGGCCTCTGGGAAGAAACTCCTTCTCATCCTCTCCGTTCTCACAGCATGGCAACGGAGGCGTTTGCCTGACCGTAGCAGCTGGAACAGTCCGTTGCTGGGGTGGAAGGGGTCTCCCATTATTTTATTGGCTCTGGAGTTGCACCTCCTGATGTATAGTTCCTGCAGAGGGGAACCTCTGACTCGTTTCTCCCCCTCTCCAACCCTCCCATCTCTCCCTCTCTCTCCCTCCCCTCTTTCTCTGTCCCCTTCTCTCTCTCTCTCTCCTTGGAGTGTATTCTCGCTTCGGCTATCTCCACTTGCCGAAGCATTGCCCGCTTGCTCCCTGATAGACACACATGCGTGCGTGGTTAAAAGCAAAGCAATATCCAGTGGTGAATGTAGAAACAAACAACTGCAGATGCTGTTTCATACCAGAGACAGACACAGAGTGCTGGGGTAACAGCGGGTCAGGCAGCATCTCTGGAGAACGTGGGTGGGTGACGTTTCGCGTTGGGACCCTTCTCCAGTCACCCATGCCTTTTCTCCAGAGATGCTGCCTGACCCGCTGAGTTACTCCAGCACGCTGTGTCTGTCTTCAGTATTGGCGGGGGTGGGGGGCTAGGGCCGGGAGATGTCTGTACCACTGAACTGCTGCTGAGGGATTACACTCTCTTAGAAACCATCGCGCTCTGGACCCACATTTGTACAACTTCCCCCCACCGCCATTACCCCAGCAACTGTGATCTATTGTGGATAGACAATGAAATGCTGGAGTAACTCAGCGGGACAGGCAGCATCTCTGGATGGGAGGAATGTGTGAAGTTTCGGGTCGAAACCCTTCTTCAGACTGAGTGGGGGGGGGGGGGGGGCTGGAGGGGGAGGGGAGGGGGGGGGGGGAGAGAGGGACATACGGAGATAAGGAAGTGCAAAGTGTGAAAACGACACAAAGGGGATGGAGAACAAGGACCATGTAGAATAGATGATTGTTGGCTGGGAGGAAATAAGAACAGAGCAAATAGTTAAAATGTAAACGAGGACAGACAGACTGGTCGGGGAGAACTGGGACGGGGGAGGAATTGAGAGAGAGGGAAGGAAAGGGTTACTTGAGGTTAGAAAAGTGAATATTCATTCCGTTTTAGTAAGGACTTTGCTGTGGTTGTTCTTACGGGCTAGGGTGTTACGCTACTGTTACCTAGAGTGACACCATGTGCTGGGGTAACGCAACGGGTCGAGCAGCCTCCCTGGAGAACATGGGTGGGTGGCGTTTCACCTCGAGACCCTTCATCAAACCCACTTCACTTCTTCGCGTCAGCCGTCCACGTTCTCCAGAGATGCTGCCCGACCCGCCGAGTGACTCCAGCACTCTGTGTCTTCCTTTGTGAACCAGCATCTGCAGTTCCCTTGTCCCTCCCGCTGATCGTGTATCACTGAGTGTCAATGTTACGGTGTTTTAGTAGATTTATTCGGCGTGTTGCTGCGTTTAATGTGTCTGTATTCCACCCTTCCCTCCCCGGATCAAAGGACAATTAAACACACTTAACTCTTAACACAAAACTCCAAGTATAGTTTCAAAAACGTGTACAAAAAGGAACTGGTTTACACCGAAGGACAGACACAAAGTGCTGGAGTAAGTCAGCGGGTCAGGCAGCATCTCTGGAGAAAAGGGACAGGTGACGTTTCGAGTCTGTAGAAGGGTCCTAACCAGACCAAGCCCTTCTCGCCAAGGGTCCGGGGTCACTTGAACTGTTATTGCGGGGTAATCGACTACACGGGCGCTGAACGGGTTAAATAACGCACGCAAGTCGTGAGTTTAGCCTCAGAAATAGCGACCGTCCGACGCCAAACTGTTCCTGTTTATGGAATAAACCCCTGAGCCGGGGATGACCCTTCCCGTGTGCCGATCTCCCCCCCCCCCCCCCCCTGTCCGTCCCCATTCTCGGTAGCATCTGCACCTTTCCCCACCTGCAGTTTAAGTCGTAAACGCCGCCGCGTGTTTTACGGCACAGCCTTTCACAATCGCGTTTGGAAGGGGACAAATGTGCCGAGTTCCCGGTCGCCAAACTGTGTGAAAGCGCGGAGAGTTCCCGGCGGGCGAGTGGGCGAGTGGGCGAGGCGCGGAGCTCGCCGAGCGCCAGCTCAGTGGTAGGGGAAGGTTGCTTCTTTGCTAATTTGGGCGACGCGGTCGGCGCGTCTGTGAAAATGTAGGTCTACACAAAAAAATGCTGGAGTAACTCAGCGGGGCGGGCAGCATCTCCGGAGAGAAGGAATGGGTGACGCTTCGGGTCGGGACCCTTCTGTGAAACTGCTCCTGGTGAAGAGGCGTTGGCCGGGCATCCAGGGCAACTCTTGTGCCAGTTACAGTCGCTGAGGCTTCATTTTTTTTTAAAGTTAGAGAGAGGAGGCGATGGACCTTTTGTTTGGTATCAGTTTACGGAAATGCCTTAAGGTTGTGTTATGTTCACTGGAAACAAACGATGGTGAAGAGTTTGGGGGTGGGGGGGGAGGGGGGGGAGTAGGACAAATGTCTTCAACTATGTAAAACTTGCATGAAGCCGATCGATATGGGGGGGGGGGGGGCTCCCCTCCATTAAAGACAGCGAGTTTCAGTGGCAGCGATTCGGGTTTTCAATGCTGCCTTTTACCCCCGCGAATAGAATCACAATTCTGAGGGTAATTCATCTCCGCCCCCCTCTCCCCTCCCTCCCTCTTCCTTGCTATCCTGCAGAAACCAAGCGCAAGGAGTGTTGCTCCCAAGATGTCTCATTCCTCCGGACAGATGTGGCTAGTTGACTCGACTTCCACCTGTCGAGACGTGCCACCCTCTGGTCCAAACCTGCAAGCGCACAGACTCGAAAACACACCAAAAAAAAAACACCAAACTCCTTTTTGCACCTTTTTTTTTCGTCTTTCAATCCGTGTCGTCGCGCACACACAAAAAGACCCCACAACCGTGTCTGACAAATCCCACAACTTCAAAATGTTGCAATTAAATGCAAATGCAAAAGCAAAATAAAAATATTTTTATTTTAAAACGAACAAAGGAACTAGGTCCTTTCCACCTTGTGGCTGGCCGCTTAAAAAGTAACAACTTAAACCCAATAAGGCACCGATCATTAGCGTTTCAATATTTGTGCCCAGAAAGTGACCCGGTCAGGTCCTTCATCCAGATTAACATACATTTACAGCGGACCCCAGCCCATCCCCAAAAAACACCCCCATATCTTTCCCCAACTCTCTACTTTGTGGAAGCACGTGCCCCGTTTTTTTTTTAAAAAACACACAATTGAGGGATCGTCAGGGAAACTAGGGATATTTTATATTTTAAAGTCCATAGTTCATCAGAAAAAAAAGTGAACGGGTGAAGTTTTTAAAAGTCCCAGCAGAGCACAGGCAAACGGAGAAATCCTTCCTCGCAAATATTTAGGTCCAGACTTTGCCAAAACAGCACGAATTTTTTTTAGGATAAGGATACAAAAGAAAAAAAAAACTCGTCGAAAACATTAACGATTACTTAAAATCACCATGGATTAAGTGCGCTCATAATTTTGAGGTAACAATTGCGATATTTAACCCTGTGGGTCTTGTGCTGGAGTTATAAAGGAACATAACGGATTTCAGCTTTCTGGGATAACGCTGGCTGTGCTTGATTCCTCTCTTTCTTTTCTTACAGCTGAATACAAAGCGAGACAAGACAAGAAAAACAAGTGCAAAAAAAATCCACAAGAGAGAAAATAAAAATTCTTACCAGACATTATAAGATTATGTTTTGTCCTTAACTACAGGATAGATGCTTACTCGGCCCCAAGATGTGGGAATCTAAGTCTTCAGATTTGTTCACTAGAGTGCAATATTTTTTAAAATTAAGCCAATTTCTCCCCTGCAGTGCCGAACTTTGGATTAGTCACAAACAAAATTATTGCACTATAGCTTAGAATATAACTTAGAGTTTTGGAGCACAGTTGCCGACCTTTTTAAAACCCCTACAATCCAATGATTTGACAACGAATGATTGCGCGATACTTTCAATTTGAATATTCAAAGCCTAGACAAAAAGACTGCTCTCTTGCTAAAACACTGTGCATTTCCATGTACTAAAGCCTTCAATGGAATAAAATACAATGTAAAAGTGTGGAACTTTAAGCAGAATTTGGTACATTTTGGTGATTTTAGCAATCTTTGCTCAGGGAGCTTTGAGAGGACCAGACATGTTCATAATTTTTCATCTGCGAGGCCTTTTCAATCTCAAACCGCCACCAACGTCACCCACATGACTGCAAGGGATGTCCTGAATCTTTGGACATACTTTACATTGCCGATTTACTATAAAATGTACAATTCATTCACATTTTGGTGCCGAACATGGCAGATTGTGGGCGGGGCCTACTCTGGACTTCATTCCATCACACAGTTGGAAATGAAAGAGCGAGTTCTGACCCACACGTGGTCTCGCATCCGCTTCCTCTGCGCCCACTCCCTATTAATAAGCACCTTTCTCCTTAAAATCGCTCCTTTCAGGCCGGGGTGTGAGTGCAGGCCCCAGGACCGCAGCGCAGCCGCCTAACACTGTGTCTGCAACGCCTAGCGTCCCGTCTCCATCTGACGCATTGACAACATTGCCATGGATGGGCCCATTGGAACAAGTGACAGACTTGGGGCAACATTCCAGCTCACAGATGCTGTGTTTTAAACGCATTGTATCAATGTTCGCAGGATTTAAATGTTATGATGGTATATAACTAATAAAAAATATACTGACGATAATCGACATTTTTGATAAAACCACGCAGTCCCACGTTTCATATCCGACTGTTCAACCGAAACATGCTAAATTATAAACATATAATTATAATTATGTATACTTTTATACAAATAATATATGTAAATTATGTATATATATATATATATATATACATATATAATATACACATATGACTATTGTTATTACATATATAATATACAAATATATAAAATATAATTATATATATATAATTATATATATATAATTATATAATATCATTATAATGTTATGATTTAATATAATATGCATATATATAGAGTGAGAGAGAGCGCGAATTTACATTCAAATAAGGTATATATATATATAACTATATGTATATATAGATATATAGAGATATATATACACATATATATATCCATCTATATATACATATATTTATATATATACCTTATTCCAAATTTACCTTATACCTTATACCTCAAATAAGGTATATATATATATATATACACACACACACACACACATAGATATATATCTATATATATATCTATGTGTGTGTGTATATATATATACCTTATTCGAATGCAAATTTGCTCAAGTATTGCATAGAAAATCTATTGTTAAATCGACCACTAATGTCTGGTTGATGGTTCCCTTTGCAAACAATGATCCGAGTCCCTCTAACGATGCGCTCGCTACTTCAGGATGTTGCTCGTTCATTTCACGACTGATTCATTAATGGAACCGTGGGCGGGTTATTCTGAGTGTGATACAAGAAAATCAAACAATAGAGGTAATGCCCAGACATTTTTTTTGGTATCACGTCCTAACTGAATATGTTGGAGCTAGCTGTAAAATGCAATGCACTGCTCAGGTGGTTCTCCACCATATAGGGAGTTTAGATTAGTAATCTCCTTTCTTCTTGTAATGTTACATTTTGGCTTGGAAGAACCAAATGCCTTAATATAAATGAAACCCGCTTGTTTTAAATTCCAGTGGCGCTTTTCTAAATCATTGCATGTTACTGGAATGAATTAATCTTTAGACGTGTAGACACGGGTTTTTTTTTAATTCGGAATCTCGGCCACGGAGCTTCGGAAAGGGCATTGGGACAAGTGCGGGGCACGGCGTATTGCAGCCGTTTTTCAATGCAGTGTTCGCGTTACCGAAAGTAAACCAGGGAGGGGAGGGAGGGGCCTGGCTTGTCCCCCCCTCCTCGCTGGACTCTATTCTGTCGAACTGTCAGGAATAGTTAATGTCGTTTATGTTTTTTTAAGAAAAAGCAAGGATCCACTTGTATGTAATCCGATCGCGTTCGCTTGCTATAATTCCAGGACATTTATACTTAAATTGTATTAAAGCGAAGCGCTGGTCCTGCAGGTATCTCTGTGTGTGTGTGTGTGTGTGTGTGTTTAGAATCGCGTAAGAAGCGAAAGCGGCGCTTTATTCTGAGCCCGAGAGCGTGAATCCGAATCACAAATGAACGGACGCATTATAACAAATTCAACATTTGGTGAAGTATCTTTACTTTCTATGCGTCTGTGACCCTCGCGAATTCTAATATAAATTACCCCAAAATCTACGGGTAATTTTAATGCCCTCACTTGCCTGCGTGATAAAAACGTTCCCATCTAGATACACACTTATTATTTGTATTTTTCCAACATATTCGAGCGCGAATTCTTACTTTTGCCTCTGCCCCCAGTAATCATAAAGTCTCGCACTAATTGCGATGATGATTTTGTTTTAAAACTGCGAACATAAATAGGAAGGTTCTGTCAGTGGTCGCTGCCTCTTAGCGCCAGAGACCCGTGTTCAATCCTGATCTCGGGCGTTGTGTGTCTGTGTGTGTGTGTGTGTGTGTGTGTGGAGTTTGCGTGTTCTTCCCGTGACCGCGTGGGTTTTCACCGGGTGCTCCGGTTTTCTCCCACAATTCCAAAGACGTGCTTAAATTCCAAAGGTTTGTAAGTTAAAGGTAGACAAAAAGTGCTGGAGAAACTCAGCGGGTGCAGCAGCATCTACGGAGCGAAGGAAATAGGCAAAGCTAGATGCTGCTGCACCCGCTGAGTTTCTCCAGCACCTTTTGTCTACCTTCGATTTTCCAGCATCTGCAGTTCCTTCTTAAACAGGGTTGTAAGTTAATTGGCTTCGGTAAATATTGTGCAGTAGTGCTAGTGTGACGGGGATCGCTGGTCGGGGCGCGGACCCGGTGGGCCGAAGGGCCTGTTTCCGCGCTGTATCTCTAAACTGAAAATGAAGGACCAAAGGGTTGTCGACCCGAAACGTCGTCTGCACATTTCCATTTGCATCTGCGGTGACTTGATCTCCCAAGCACGTCTGGGTGGTAGGTGAATGACCCGCTTGTGAATCAAAGATCCTATGGCCGCTATGGGATCTTTGCTGGGAATGGCGCCAAGTGGAGGCAATGCGTGGAATGTGGAGACGAGAAGAAGGAGGGAGAATTATAATGGGATAAAGATAGGATTAGTGTAATTGGCTGGGCGGTGGTGGATAATGTAATGAGGCACATTATCTCTCTCTCTTTGTTCACATCTTTTGTAACACTTTCTAACGGCATATATTGCACCACCTTGTACCACCAAAATATACTCGAGTGCTGCCAACATATAGACAATAGACAATAGATGCAGGAGTAGGCCATTTGGCCCTTCAAGCCAGTACCACCATTCAATGTGATCCCCTGACTCCGCTACCTATCTAGCTCTCTCTTGAAAGCATCCAGGCAGAGAATTACACAGACTCACCACTCTCTGTGAGAAAAAGTGTTTCCTCGTCTCCGTTCTAATTGGCTTACTCTTTATTATTAAACTGTGGCCCCTGGTTCTGGACTCCCCCAACATCGGGAACATGTTTCCTGCCTCTAGTGTGTCCAAGCCCTTAGCAATCTTACTCGACATACTCGACATAGGCTCGACATATACTCGACTTTAGACACAAAATGCTGGAGTAACTCAGCGGGTGAAGCAAGATCTACGGAGAGAAGGAATAGGCGATGTTTCGGGTCAAGACCCTTCTTCAGACCCGAAACATCTCGACCCGAAACGTCGTCTATTCCTTGTCTCCGTAGATGGTGCCTCACCCGCTGAGTTTCTCCAGAATTTTTGTGTATCTCTGGAGAGAAGGTTGTGTGTGTATGTATGTATGTATGTATGTTTGTGTGCATGTGTGTATGTATGTTTGAAACATAGAAACATAGAAACATAGACAATAGGTGCAAGAGGAGGCCATTTGGCCTTTTGAGCCAGCACCGCCATTCATTGCGATCATGGCTGATCGTCCCCAATCAATAACCCGTGCCTGCCTTCTCCCCATTTCCCTTGACTCCACTAGCCCCTAGAGCTCTATCCAACTCTCTCTTAAATCCATCCAGTGATTTGACCTCCACTGCCCTCCATGGCAGGGAATTCCACAAATTCACAACTCTCTGGGTGGAATTTTTTTTTTCTCACCTCAGTCTTAAATGGCTTCCCCTTTATTCTAAGACTGTGGCCCCTGGTTCTAGACTCGCCCAACATTGGGAACATTTTTTCCTGTATCTAGCTTGTCCAGTCCTTTTATAATTTTATATGTTTCTATAAGATCCCCATCATCCTTCTAAACTCCAGTGAATACAAGCCTAGTCTTTTCAATCTTTCCTCATTTGCTCAATCTTTCCTTGCGGTGTGTATGTATGTTTGTGTGTGTGCATGTGTGTGTGTGTGTATGTATGTATGTGTAGGTGGGTGGCTTAGGTGGGTGGTGGGGTGGGGTTGGTGGGTGAATGGGTGGGGTGGGACTGGTGGGTGGGGTGGGGTGAGGTTGGCGGGTGGATTAGGTGGGGTGGGGTTGGTGGGTGATTTGGGTGGGGTGGGTGGATGGATGGATGGATACAGCATGGAGACAGGCCCTTCGGCCCACCGAGTCCATCACGACCTTAGAACACCGTTCACACTAGTTCTATGTCATCCAATTTTCGCACCCACTCCCTACAAATTTGGGGCATTTTTGGCATAACCAATTAACCTACAAACCTGCACGTCTTTTGAGAACGTGGGAGGAAACGGGAGCACTCTGAGGAAACCCACACGGTCACAGGGAGAACTTGCAAACTCCACGCAGACAGCACCCGAGGACTTAAATCTTGGCGGTGTTCCTAGTCATTGGGCAGCGACGGACAACTTTATCGGGACCAACATACATCCCACGTGTACTGCATTATATAGTCTTTCGCAGTTTGCCACATTCTCGGAGGCAGTTTACGCTGGTGGAGGGTATACGAGGGCACCTTATATTCGCGTGAGGTGCACGCACTCTCTCTACCATTGAGAAATACCGTGGATGAAAATAAAAGCTATTTCATGTTGCAGATGGAACTGCAGATGCTGGAAAATCGAAGGTGCATAAAAATGCTGGAGAAACTCAGCGGGTGCAGCAGCATCTATGGAGCGAAGGAAATAGGCAACGTTTTGGGCCGAAACCTGTTGAAACCAGCCTTTTTGTGTACCTCTGAAAGTTATTTCCTTATATGGATACGTAAAGCTGAACCTTGATTATCATACAGCGGTGGCACTTGGCACTAAATTGTAACATTTATGGCAAAATATTACAAGAATAATCTAATAAACGTAGTCGGATGAAACGACATTAAACCCTTCTCGGAGTTGTGTAGGAGGGAACTGCAGATGCTGGTTTCAACCGAAGATAGGCACAAAATGCTGGTGTAACTCAGCGGGACGGGCAGCATCTCTGGGGAGAAGGGATGGGTGACATTTCGGGTCGAGACCCTTCTTCGGATCTCGGAAGCATTTTGTGTCAAGTTGCTCGGAGTTGCGCCTTGAGTGGGGCTTTTGTTTTGGCAACCAAAGTTGCAGCTAGAGAAGTTATATAGTGGTTTAGCAAAAACTCATCCTCATCCGATGTGACCCCTGCTAATGCTAATAGATTCTGTTCGTACACTGCCACTGTTAGAGTGGCGAGTCTCTGGAACTCTCTGCCACAGAAGGTAGTTGAGGCCAGTTCATTGACTCTATTTAAGAGGGAGTTAGATGTGGCCCTTGTGGCTAAAGGGATCAGGGGGTGTGGAGAGAAGGCAGGTACAGGATACTGAGTTGGATGATCAGCCATGATCATATTGAATGGTGGTACATGTTTCTATGTACCATGAGACAATTTCTGTGGAGGGGAAAGCACATTTTGTCAGTTTCTGCCTGAACAAACTAAGATTGGATTTCTGTATGTTGTGAGCGGAGACTAGGTTTCACGGGGCATTCTGTGTGTCACTGCCAGCACCCATGACCGCTGGAGTTGGGTGCGATACAGATATTCTATGGCAGAAGTATTGTCCACGGCCAGACTATTCAGTTGCTGTTGAGCCTGAAGACTGGAGCTAGTCTAGTTTAGTTGAAAGTAGCAGCACGGAAACAGGCCCTTCAGCCCCCCGAGACCAGTTCGTACCTTCTCCCTGTGACCAAGTGGGTTTTCACCGGGTACTCCGGTTCCCTCCCACAATCCAAACATGTGCAGGTTTGTAGGATAATTGACTTATAGAATCCATTCGTAGTGTGTAAGATAGTGCTGTAGATGCGGACTGGGTGGGCCAAAGGGCATGATTCCACGCTGTATCTCTGACCAAAACTAAATCTAAACCGAAGATAGGCACAAATTGCTGGAGGAACTCTGCGGGACAGGCAGCATCTCTGGAGAAAACCAGGGGCCACAGAACCAGGGGCCACAGTCTTAGCATAAAGGGGAGGTCATTTAAGACTGGGGTGAGATAAACCTTTTTCACCCAGTGAGTTGTGAATTTATGGAATTCTCTGCCACAGAGGGCAGTGGAGGCCAAGTCACTGGATGGATTTAAGCGAGAGTTAGATAGAGTTCTAGGGGCTAGTGCGGTAAAGGGATATGGGGAGAAGGCAGGCACGGGTTATTGAAAGGGGACAATCAGCCATCATCACAATGAATGGCGATGCTGGCTCGAAGGGCCGAATGGTCTCCTCCTGCACCTATTTTCTATGTTTCTAGTCAAGTCAAATTTAAGTCACATTTATTTCTATAGCACATTTAAAAGACAACTCTCGTTGACCAAAGTGCTTTACATTTGTTATAATGTTCTATGTATCTAAAAGGAATAGGTGACTTTTCGGGTCGGAACCCTTCTTCAGACTGAAAGATGGAGAGGGCCAGAACAAGTGTGAGGGCCAGGCTGGCAACGGATGACCTCCGGAAGTGTGGAGTCCATAATGGCCCATTATTAGCTGGGGAAGGTGTGCTGGACTGAAGCTGTTTCTGATAAGAGTTTGGCATCCTCTATTGGCAACAGGGTGTAATGACAGTTCATCCTGGCAAATGTTCCATCTTGTGTTGTGGACAATGTTTATGCACTGCTTAATCATGTCAGTGTATTTGCAATCAGCCCTTTGCAATTGCATTAGTGTGCTGGGCCCAGGACATTTGAAGGCGAGGGACTAGATGTGAGCCAAATTCATTTGAATGGAGAGTAAGTATAAAATAATATGCATTTAAAAAAATAATAATAATTGAGTTGCTTTAATATTTGTAATAGTTTTAAAAGGTTTTCAGGTTTTTTGACGCTAGGAATGTTGCATTGATTCTTAATATTTTTTGCGTGTTTATAAATATCAGTGGACATTGGTATTAGACAATAGACGATAGACAATAGGTGCAGGAGTAGGTCATTCAGCCCTTCGAGCCAGCACCGCCATTCAATGTGATCATAGCTGATCATCCCCAATCAGTAGCCCGTTCCTGCCTTCTCCCCATATCCCCCGACTCCACTATCTTTAAGAGGCCTATCTAGCTCTCTCTTGAAAGTATCCAGCATATCGGCCACCACCACCCTCTGAGGCAGAGAATTCCACATACTCGCAACTCTCTGTGAGAAAAAGTGTCCATTCTAAATGGCTTACCCCTTATTCTTAAACAGTAGCCCCTGGTTCTGGACTCCCCCAACATCGGGAACATGTTTCCTGCCTCTAGCGTGTCCAAACCCTTAACGATCTTATATGTTTCAATCTATTTTAAGCAGTTTGGTGGTTTTCTACTCAATTTGCCTAATTTCACTGACATTGTTTCTGTGTGACTCGCGTTTGTACATTCAGGAGTGGGTCTGAAATATAGCCAAGGTGTTCAAACGTGTTGTGCTGCCAAGAGTTAATGAAGTGGGATAAATAAATTACACAAGAAGCATGCCTGAGTAAGCCTAACATGGTGTCCCCTGTCGGGAAAAAACAACTCCGCACAGACAACACCCGAGGCCAGGATTGAACCCAGCTGCCAGGGACTGTAAGGCAGCAGCACTACCTGCTGCACTCCCCATCATTCAACCGGCTGCTTCAGCATTACAGGGGGCTGAGACCAGACCCATGAGAAACTGCCTGTTATTCCTAGCGTTTCGGATCTCTCTGACATTCTACTAGCACTTAGATGATAGAACATAAAACAGTCTACCCGATCTCTCTCTGTAGCTAAATCACGCCAATCCAGGCATGCTTCTGGTAAACCTCCTCTGCATTCTTTCCAAAGCCTCCCACATCCACCCGGCAATGGGCGACTGGAACTGCATGCAATACTCCAAATGTGGCCTATCCAAAGTCCTATAAAGCTGCATCATGATGTCCTGATTTGAGCTGCTGATAATAGAGCTTTTTCATCCAGGCATATGCTAAGTCATCATCCTTCAGGAACTGGGCTAATCTGGAAGCAGCATTATCAGTCTCTTTTGGACTGCTCCCAATGTCAGTGTCTTTTCTTTTTTTTTTGTTTTGTTTTGTTAAATATTTTTATTAACCGTAAGTACATATTTAAATAATATACTTGTCACATACATTCGTAATATTATTAATATTAGCAATTATGTCTTATTTGTATTTCCATACATTTTTTTTAATTGCAGATAGGAAAAAATAGAGAAAAATAAAGTAAAAATAGAAAATCAAAAAAAAAATGAGTGGAGTATTAAACAGGTTATCCATCATTGGAGATATATCCATGATTTGTTATGTATGATTCTTCATCCATTCCTTTATTCAGGCTTCAGTCAGGCTCTCGCACCGAGCCATTTTGACCCTTTAAATATTCAATAAATGGAGACCATATCCCTCTGAAAAGATCCAACTTGTCCAGTAGGACAAGCCTTAATCTTTCCAGATGAAGTGTCTCCGACATTCCTGTAATCCACATTTTGGTTGTGGGGGATGTAGGAACTTTCCAGAATTTCAATGTTAATTTTTTCCCAATTATTAAACTGTAATCAATAAAAATTATTTGATTTGTTGTTATTAGTTGATATGTTTCTAATATTCCCAATATTATTAATTTAGAGTCAGGGATCAGATTCATATTAACAACATTTGAAATTATCTTAAATATTTCTGTCCAAAATTTAGTAATTTTTATACAATTTGTAAATTAATGCGTTAAGTTAGCTTCTAAGTGCTGACATTTATCACATATGGCAGATACATTTGAAAAAATACTATGTAATTTGGATTTTGAATAATGTAATCTATGTAATATTTTAAATTGTATAAGAGAGTGTCTAGCATTTAATGAACAATGGTGTATATGTTGTAAACTTTCATCCCATACTTCTAGTCTGATTAATTGACCCAATTCGTTTTCCCATGATTGTCTATATATTTCTGAATATTTCCAATAAAATGTTATAAATATATGATATCAATTTTTCTGTGTTCGGATGTTTATTTAGACTTTCATCTAAAATTTCTGTCCTTCTATTTCTGATTTTTTTGTGTGTTTGCTTTTACATAGTCTCTAATTTGTAAATATTAAAAGTAATCTTTTGAATGTAATCCATAAATTTGTTGTAATTCTTGGAATGAAATGAAAGAGTTTTCCCTATAGAGATCGCCCATCTTATTAATTCCATAGTTTTTGCATTGTAAAAAACCTTTGTCCATGATTGAAGGTTTAAATGTAACATTATTTACAATGGTATGGGCTAGTGGTATTCATTTCAATTTTAATGTTTTCTTTATTTGTTTCTTTATTTGTTTCTAGATACGTATCCCACTTTCTATTATAGGATTTTCACTATAGATTTTCTTACCTAATAAGCAATAAAATCGATCTAATTTTAAAAGGCAAACAATCTTCTTTTTCCATTTTTAACCAGATTGGTTGTTTATCTGTCTCTACTAACCAAAAATTTATATTTTTAATATTAACTGCCCAGTAATAAAACATAAAGTTTGGCAGTGCTAGACCTCCATTTATTTTTGATTTACATAAATGTTTTTTTATTTATTCTATGGCTCTAATAATCCCAGATAAAGTTGGTGACTATAGAATCAACCTTCTTAAAGAAATTTTTAGGAAGATATATCGGAATCAATTGGAAGAGATATAGTAATTGCGGGAGAAAAATCATTTTTATTGCATTAATTCTACCTAGCCTTGAAATAGGTAATGTTTTCCAATATAAAATATTCTTACTTAATTTATTCAATAAAAGTGAAAAATTGGTTTTAAATAAAGAATCGATTTTTTTTGTTACATAAATTCCAAGATATTTGATTTTTCGTTTGCTATCTACTATATCCATTATTGACATGTCACTTTTATTCCAATTAATACTATATCCTGAAAATAAATCAGTTATTAATTTTAGTAAATTCGGAATACTAATTTCCGGCTTTGTAATATAAAGTAATACATCATCCGCATATAAGGAGATTTTATTTTCAGTATCTCTGGTGTCATACCCATATATTTCAGGATTTAATCTCACACGTTGAGCTAATGGTTCTATTGCAAGTGCAAACAATAGCGGGGATAAAGGACAACCTTGTCTGCAGCCTTGGAATAAATTAAATTTAGTTGATAGCATTTGATTTGTTAGTATTCTGGCTGTTGGATTAGTGTATAATAATTTAACCCAAGTAATAAACTTCTCTCCCAACTTAAAAGTTTCCATAACCGAAAACAAGTAAGACCATTCCACCTGGTCAAAGGCTTTCTCCGCATCTAACGATATAATTACTAGGTCTTTATTAATACCTCTTTTCAAATATATAATATTGAATAATCGTCTCAAGTTATATGAGAAATATCGTTTTGGTATAAATCCTGTTTGATCGGGGTGAATTAATTTATTAATAACTGTGCTTAGTCTTTGTGCTAATATTTTGGTTAGTATCTTTTGATCAGTATTTAAAAGAGCGATCCTGGGTCATCCAGATCTTTGTCTATTTTAGGTATGTGTTATAATAGATTCATTTAACGTTTCTGGTAGTTTCTGGTGTGTATAAATGTATTCATAGAGTATCTTCAAACGTGGTGCAATCAGATCATAAAATGTTTTATAAAATTCCGAACCAATACCATCTGGTCCCGGTGTTTTACCATTTTTTTAATGATCTGATAGATTCTTTGATTTCTTTTACTGATATTTCAGCATTTAGTGATTCTCTATTTTGTGAATCCAACCCATTCAGATTACATTTTTTTTAAATGCTTCTATTCCTATCCTGTTTTCTGTCGTTTTAGCTGAATATAAATTTTTATAATATTGCAAAAATCTCTCATTAATATCTTTGGGTTGTACTAATGGTTCGCCATTGTATGATTTAATCCTATGGATTATTTTTTCTCCCTACATTTTCCGTAATTGACGAGCAAATAATTTTTTTAGGTTTTTCTCCAAATTCAAATTGTAATTGTTTAGTGTATTGATAGAGTTTTACAACTTGATCTGAGTATATTTTATTTAATTTATATTTCAGTGCAGCGATTTTGTTATGTTTTCCAGTTATGGATTAGCAGCATTCTCTGTGTCTAATTGTTTAATCTCCTTTTCCAATTCCTGTTGTTCCCTCCTCTGATTCGCTTTCTCTGTAAAAGATAAAATGCTTGAGAAGAAATCATAATTCCACGGGCATATGCTTTTAAAAGTTTTCCCATAATAAAACTCTCTGGGAAGAAGATATTTCCGATCATTGATTTATCATTTATTTCAAAGAAAATCTTGATCTGTTCTATAATATATTCCTGAGTTACTTTGTTTTTTAAAATTTGTGGGTTAAATCTCCATTGTCCCTGTATGTCCGTTTTACCATTTATTTTAATCATAAATGTTAAAGGTGCGTGATCTGAGATTGTAATATTATGGTGTTTTGAATTATATGTAAGTGAGATAAGTTTAGCATCAACCAAAAAATAATCTATTCTTGAATAGGATTTATGTACAGGTGAATAAAATGAATATTCTCGTCCAGTTGGATTTTCTACTCTCCAAACATCTTTAATATTACTAGTATCCATATATGCATTTAATAAGTCACTGGAATGGGATTTGGTTTTCCTTTGTCTTGTGGATCTATCTAAATAAGAATCCAATGTACAACTTAAATCTCCTCCAATTATTAAGTTATGTTGTGCTATTTATGTTGTTAAATATTTTCTTAAAGAACAGTGGACTATCAAAGTTTGGTCCATATACATTGACAAGAATCATTTTTTGTGCATTTAATTATCCTATTACAATAATGTATCTACCGTCATTGTCAGATATAGTTGATGTATGTTTAAATAAAGTGCCTTTACGAAATAATATTGCTACGCCTCTGGATTTGTGTGTAAAAGAAGAATGATACGTTTAATCTATCCATTTAGCTTTCATCTTTTTTTGCTCGGCATCTTTTTTTAAATGTGTTTCTTGAATAAAAATCACATCAGCTTTAATTGCTTTTAAATGTCCTAGTACTTTACCTCTCTTAATTGGTTCATTAATACCTTTAACGTTCCAGCTACAAAACGTTATTCCCTCATTCCCCTTATTCAATTTTAAAATCTTGCATCTTTTGTCTATGGAGGTCTATAATAGAGCCAATGGTTCAGTTCGACAGACCCGACCTTACACCCAAACTCCGAATAGATAAATTTTAAGACCCTTGAATGTCTCTCACGTGTATATTTCCTTTGATCCAATTTGTAACTCCATTCAAACTGAGAATAATAATAATAATAGAGTATAATAGAGAAGAAAAGAGGATAGGTTAAGAAATTAGTATTGTGCATAAAGAAGGAAAAAACTACATCTAGTATTAGTGTAGTTAGTGCTAGCCATACTAGCATAGCTAACCATCTACCGACTTCCGTAGTTGATGTTACCAACTTAACCAGCTCCTTGGTTTTTTGGAATTTTTATTCCATAGCAGTATTTTACCGGGGATGTTAGGTTTTAAAATATTCGGGTTCCAATAGTCGGAAATGTGAGGATACATATATTTAAAACTTGTTTGATATAATTTAAAAAAAACGAAAAGAAAGGAAAAGAAAAATAAAAATAAAAAATACTAATAAAAAAGAAAAAAGGTTTCCAAAGAGGGCAAATGAAATCAAACTCTATATTTGACTCCATTCCATTATAAGTAAATATTAGTCATTAGTGATAATTATTAACTCGCATTAGTAAAGATACCACGCTATAATTTTAGTATTTATTAGTTATTTGTATTAGTTGTGCAGTTATACCAATTATTAGTATCCATGGGAGAGTTTCCGATCCACATCTTTCTCCAGCTTCCTTAGTCATGACTTTAATTCCATCCAGTCCTGCAAAGTCAGTTTATTCAATGATTAAGTTCAGTTTTAAAAGTATTATTCAAGCATCCTCTCGAACCTTAATCTTCTGGGCAAAGTCCAATGCTTCCACAGGGTTGGTGAAAAAGTGTTCCTTCTGATTGTAAGTGACTCTTAGGGTAGCTGGATACCTCAGACCATATTTCAAATTCTCCACTTCCCTCAAGATACTTTTGGTCTCATTAAACGCTTTTCGTTTCCTGGAGACCTCTGCTGGATAGTCTCGATAAATACTGATCCTATATCCTTCAAATGCAATATTTCTGTTTCTTGCAATTTTTTGCATTATCTCCTCCAGGACATGGTCGTACTGTACTTTTATTATCATTTGTCTTGGGGGAGCGCTTTGTCTTGTCTGGCGTCTCATCACTCTGTGTGCTTGGGCAAGTAAAGGCTTTTGATCCAGAGATAAAACTTTTTGCAGTAAATTTGCAGTGAATTCTCGGGGATCTTGATCCATCTCTTTCCCTTCTGGAATACCCGCAATTCTTCTGTCTTCTCTGGCGACCTTTCAATTGAGTACATTTCTCGGTTATTTTGCCCAGTAATTCAGTTAGACGTTGGTTTTCTGTGATAAGCTTTGCTGTAGTCTGAGCACTTGTTTCGGCTAGTTCTTCAAGGTCCTTTATGGCTGCCATCTGTTGATTCAGTGCCAGCTCCACAGGATTCAGCCTTTCTTCAAGATCAGTTTTCATTTTTCTGATTTTAAGATTCGTCTCATTTGTCAGATTTGCAGTTTGTTCAGTCAATATTTCTGCAATTTCTTTCTTCAGTTCATCCGATGTATTCTTAGCCGTGGTATTAATTTCAAGCTTTAACTCCTTCATTTCCTCCTTGATTTTTTTAATTTCTTCCCCAAAATTTATCTTCTTCAATTCTTCATTTGTTTTTGCAAGTTCATTCTTTAGTTCCAGCTTTATTTCCTCCTTTAAACCAGCAAATTCACTTGCAATAAAAGTTTTAAGTTCTTCACCTTCCGATTTTTTCATCGTTTTTTTCTACACATCTTCTTGGGATAGCGTCCTACCTGAGCCCGAGGCTTCAGTCGGGCCTTCCACCGTTTTCTGCCCGGTAACACGAATTTTCGCTTTATCCGCGGGTGGGCTGCGCTGTGTAGACATAGTAAGTCGCGCGCCTGATGACGTCACTCACAGCAATCGGTACAGAGGCAGCAGGCAGCAGGTAGGTCGCTTTCTCCCCGATTTTTATCCGTTTTTTTCCCGAGGAGCTGACTGGCGTTGCTCTCTAGCCCTCCATAGCGCCACCGGAAGTCTTTTCTTAAATTAGAAGATGCAAATCGTGCACAGTTCATCATGTGTAGCCTCACCAGTAACCTGCAATTGTAACTATACTTCCTCTATCTAAATGTCAACTTTTTCCAATGTCATTTGCCTAACTCATCTTTTGTAGAACCTGCCTGCTAATGTTTTGTGATTTATAGCCATACAGTTAGTTTGTTGTTGAATTGGCCACAAGTCTGAGACTCTAAAAACTATTGGAATATAAGGATTAGGAAACCAGTTTTCTAAGTTTTGTTCAATATTAGAGAACTTCCATGGTTCATACATTCATGTTCTAGGAGCAGAATTAGGCCATTCAGCCCATCAAGCCTACTCCGCCATTCGATCATGGCTGATCTATCTTTCCCCTCTCAACCCCATTCTCATGCCTTTGCCCCCTAAAGATAGATGGTTCAAAGATATTTTTTAAATGAACATTTACTTACTGTGTAGAATGGAACTGCAGATGCTGGTATATACCAAAGCTAGACACAAAGTGCTGGAGTAACTCAGCGGATCAGGCAGCATCTGGAGAAAAAGGATGGGTGGCATTTTAGGTCGGAAACCTTCTTCAGACTCAGACTTCAGTTGTTCTCACTGAAATATACAGACTTTGGGTTTGGGGTTTTGGTGAACAATTGGATGGTTTGGGGGAAATAATGGTCTTGGAGGTAACGTGAATAAACTAATTGGTTGTTCTTGGAAATTCACAACCAAATAAGCCAAGTCCGATGGATAAATGGAGCTGATCTGTACAATTAGATGTAGTGTAAGGATTAAACAGCCTAAGTGTGAAATGGAGTTATCAGCTATATCAGCAGAAAGAACTGTATTCCATAGCCCCTCGAAAACAAGATTCAAACGTGCTATCTCCTAGAATTGACCTTGCAGCTGTGCACATTTTCTGGGCACGTAGCCTTTCTCAGGCCATTCTATGGGAAAGCATAGCATTGGTGAATAAAACACGACAGCAATAGTTGGGTAGACCACCCACGCCCTCTGCCGTTAGTAGTGAGGAAACATTGCAGACAAGAGGGGGGGGTTATAAATGGCTCGGGGAGGGGGCAGTGGCATTGTCTGCTCGGATGCGAAATGCCAGAAAGGATGGTGTTGGCCGCCCTTACGACGAGGGAGAATCCCGGCCTTAGACCGTGTCGTGAACGACACCGTGTGATGGAGAACATAAACATCCTACGGCGCGCTCTACTGTGTACTCGGGGTTTGCGAGTGTGTTCGGGAATACGTGCGTGTATGTGCCTTATTGAGTAGTGTAATAAATTACCTAGTGAACCTACCTCTGTTGTCTGAATCTGGTAATTTATCGAACACAACGTTAGATAAATCATAATATAATCTCATGGAAAAAAGCTTTAAGAGAATAGTTTTGTAATAGCATTTTGCATTCTTGATATTGTAAAAGGACCAACTTTTGATCAAGAATCATAGAGAGGGATAGTCTCCTGTACATATGGAAGGCCAATCGCAAAGGTGAGTAGAATCTAAATTCATAAGTACATAAGTTATAGGAGCAGATTTAGGCCATTTGGCCCATCAGGTCTTCTCCGCCATTCAATCATGGCTGAGTCTTAAATCTAGATTAAATGCACGCTACATATTATTAAGTAATTAACACAGAGGATGTTGGAAACACTCATCAGGCCAGTCAGCATCAATGGAGAAAGAAACAAACTTAATACATCAGGTCAATAATGTATTGATTTGAGAAGAGTTGTAAATCAAACAAGGTTTTGAAAGATATAACTGTTCTTTGTTATATTCAGCATTAAGAATAGGTTTGTGTGAGTTGCATTGTTTGAACTGATGAGCAAAGCATATTTTAGTGTCATTATCGTGTTGGTTTTCTGACATTGCCCTTGGCATGAGGCAATAAGTTCAGAACCTCAAAAGACTGAGGTACAGTCCGTGAGGTACTACCGACCTTTGATTTAGTTTAGTTCAGAGATACAGCTCAGAAGCAGGCCTTTTGGCCCACCGAGTCTGCACCGACCAGCGATCCCCGCACGTTAACACTATCCTACACACACTAGGGACAATTTACACACACCAAGCCAATTAACCTACAAACCTGCACGTCTTCGGAGTTTTGGCTCAATCATTCCTGCTGACCAAGATGCCCCATCTATGCTAGCATTTGGCCCATATCTAAATCTTTCCTGTCCATAGAACAGATCACAGGACAGTGCAGGCCGTTTGACCCTCAATCCACGACACCATGTTAACTAACGTCCCCTGCCACATGTCAATTTTACAGTAATTAGATTGGAATCATTTTGAAAGTGGTGACTTTAAAAGAAATAGCCTACGCTCAAGACTAACCTCTGCAGTGCACTCTCTCATGAATCTCTCAACTCCTGAGTGACTGTGAGATTTGGCAAATCTTTCACGTATACTTGCTTTTGGAAGCAGTCTAGAATTGGATCCTACTGACTTGGCTTGGAATCAAGGAGAACCATCAAACAAAAAAGTGGGTGCAGGGATAATAAAAAAATATCCACAGATTTGAACTTGTTGAAATTGGCCTATTTGACAGTATCAAAACACCACGTCTATCTATAATGAGATTGCATTCAACCCTTGTGGACTTAACATGTGCTCTTAGGCAATGGACTCTGCCTGATCGACCACCTCTGTTGTTTTTTGCTGCCGAAGCAACAACGTTGAATTACAATAAGAAAATTCGGTCGGGGGTCTCGAGCCTTCTATAGACATAGAAACACAGAAATACCTCTAAATTCCAAAAGTATTTCTGACCTGCCACACGCACTAGCGTGACATTTGGTATGCACAGGAAAGCATGCTTACCTCCCACTCAAATGTATTGACTTCACTTTATAGCTTAAGTAAATTGTTTCAATAAAGTAACAAACAAGCAACCAATATGCTGTAACAAGAATATTGCAACTACAGCAAATGCACAGAGTCTTTTGCCCAGAGTATGGAATCAAGAAGTGGAGGGCATATGTTTAAGGCGAGTGGGGAAAATTTTAACAGGAACCTGAGGGACAATGTTTTTACACAAAGGGTGATGGGTGTATAGAACGAGCTGCTGGAGGAGGTACTTTTGCAGCATTTAAGCAACATTTAGACAGGTACATTTGACAGGATAGGTTTAGAGGGATATGGGACAAATGCGGATAGGTGGGACTAGTGTTGATGGGACATGTTGGTCGGTGTGGGCAAGTTGTGCCCAAGGGCCTGTTTCCACATTGTAGGATTCTATGACTCTATGCTTGCCAGAAAGTATGCTTTGGGAGAACAGTTCCAGTTGGGACAAGGTTCTGACTCTGAAATTCCCTTTTGCAATAAATCCAAATAGCTTAACTGCATTTAGTAGCATGTATTTTGTAGACGCCCTCAACTTAAACAAGCTGGCAAGCGAATGATCCCACCACAACCAGAGAGCTGTACTGAACTACTATCTGCCTCTTTGATGACCCACGGACTTTCTTTGATCGGACTTTGCTAGCTTTACCTTGCACTAAACGTTATTCCCTTATCATGTATCTGTACACTGTGAATGGATCGATCGTAATCATGTATTGTCTTTCTGCTGACTGGATAGCACGTAACTAAAGCCCGAAAGCCCTTGGTACACGTGACAATAAACTAAACTGAGGAACAATGGACAATAGGTGCAGGAGTAGGTCATGCGGGCCTTCGAACCAGCACCGCCATTCAATGTGATCATGGCTGATCATCTCCAATCAGTACCCCGTTCCTAACAACTGCCCTCGTAGTATTGAATGTGTGGGATACTGCAGAAGCAGCCAAGGGCAATTGTATTTTGCATGGGCAGGGATTGTTAATATCATAATCATAATCATACTTTTTTAGCCAAGTATGTTTTGCAATATACGAGGAATATCATTTGCCATACCAAAAAAAAGCAACAGAATGCACAAAACACATTTTAACATAAAAAAGGCGAAAAAAAGTTCAATCACTTCCCTTCTTTGTTCTCCCGCGGTCGGGGGTCTCGAGCCTTCTGTAGACATAGAAACACAGAAACATAGAAAATAGGTGCAGGAGTAGGCCATTTGGCCCTTCGAGCCAGCACCGCCATTCAATGTGATCTTGGCTGATCATCCAACTCAGTATCCCGTACCTGCCTTCTCTCCATACCCCCGATCCCTCTAGCCACAAGAGCCACATTTAACTCCCTCTTAAATATAGCCAATGAACTAGCCTCAACTACCTTCTGTGACGGAGAATTCCAGAGACTCACCACAAAAAATGTTTTTCTCATCACGGTTTTAAAAGATTTCCCCCTTATCCTTAAACTGTGACCCCTTGTTCTGGACTTCCCCAACATCGGGAACAGTCTTCCTGCATCTAGCCTGTCGAACCCCTTAACAATTTTGTAAGATTCTATAAGAAACTTACAATAGACGGGACGATCTTGACTCCCGTAGCCGGCAGTCAGGCCCTCCGCGTCGGGGCGATCAAGCTCCTGCATCGGGGGAATCTTAGCTCCCCCGTGCCGGGTGCTCAGACCCCGGGTCGGGGCTGGTAAAACCTTCTGCGTCGTTTGGGGTTCCCGACATCGGTCTCTACCCGAGACTGTGAGCTCCTCGATGGTGAAATGGGGCTCATGTTGTTGACCTCCCCGTGGTGAGCCCTGTCAACTGACCTCAGTCAGGCGAACGACAACAAACGGAGACCGCAGCTTGGCGCCAACGTGGAGCATGCGCCCTTGGTAGGGCGGGCATCTACGGATGTTGAACCGGATGGCATCACCCTGCTGCAGACCTCTGCTGCCTCAAACGCAAGAAGAAGAAGATGGTGAAATCCGCAGGTCACGGTTGGAGCGTCGATCCCAGGCAAGGGATCACGGCCCCGCGGTGGGGCTCAAAGTCAGTCCCGAGCGAGGCCTCCAGCTCCACGATGTTAGGCCGCAGATACGACCCGGAAAACAATCGCATCTCCGGCAAGGTAAGAGATTTTTCTAAACATTGATCAGATACTGGTTTTATTCATAATAAAGGGCAGCCTCTGCTTGTGTGTAGAGCCCTCGGGTCATAGGGCATGGAAACAGGCCCTTCAGCCCAACTTGCCCACACTGACCAACATGCCCCATCTACACTACTCCTACCTGCCCGCATCTGACCCATATCCCTCTAAACCTGTCCAGTCCATGTACCTGTGATACTGTGGTAGTAATGTTTGAGTGGGACAGTGTCATTTAAGGATTGTGTCATGTTTTGATGTATTGTAAATTCTTGGCATGATTGTAATTACATGCATTTAGTCAGTCCACATTTTTCCAAAATGATGCATGATAGTATTATTTCACCATATATACTCTTTAGTGGAAGCAAGTTACTTATTCATTCCTTCTTTTCACTTCCCGAACCTGTTCTTTATTAATTTTGGGAGGAAACAGGTGATCTTGAAGAAAACCCAAGGGGCGAAGGTACATTCTCTGTACGAACACAGCCCGGGCAGTCAGTCGCACCCGGGTCTCTGGCGTTGTAAGGCAGCAACTCTACCGTGCCGCCCATTGTTCCATTTCCGGTCCATTTGACAATTAAACATTTTTTACCAGACTTTTGGTCCCACCACTTCAGCCAGTGGAACTAGCCATGAGATTACTTTGAAAGAAAGAGAAAAGGATAAAAAAAGAATAAAAAGGAATTGCAGATTCCTAATTTATACCAAAGATAGACACAAAAAGTTGGAGTAACTCAGCAGGTCAGGCAGCATCCCTGGAGAAGATAGATAGGTGGGATTTCGGGTCAGAACCCTTCTTCAGACTCTTGGGGAATGGGGATTCACTAGCTCTATGCATTACATAGTGGGTCCACACACCTATCAAACTGGCATCGCCAACTGTACCAAGCATAAGGTTAGATTTAGTTTAGTTTAGTTTAGTTTGGTTTAGTGATACAGCACGAGAACAGGCCCTTAGGCCCACCAAGTCCTTGCTGACCCAGCATCACCACGCACATTATCACCATCTTACACACTAGGGACAATTTACAAAGAACAAATCTGATTCATCTACAAACCTGTGTGTCTTTGGAGTGTGCGAGGAAACCGGAGCAACCGGGGAAAACCCATGCGGCCACGGGGAGAACGATAAACTCCGTACGTGGTCCGGATTGAACCCGTGTCCCTGGCGCTATAAGGTTGCAACTCTACTGCTGCGCCACCGTGCACCCTGGGTGATGCTGGCAAGCACCTCTCCACACAGAAACCCCATCATTCAGGCAGTGAAATCAAGTGTGTTCTTGGACTCATTGTTTCCGAAACTATTCCCTATTTCATCGGTATTGTTTATAGTTTAAATGGTGGCCATATTTGTTTGGGCAATAAGATCCCCGAGGCATACCTTTCTAAGAAGCAGGCATGATTCTACAGGCTTGGCACATTTGTAACGCACAGCCTGTTTGGGAGAGAGGGCGGTGGGGTGTGGAGCACAGAGTCTGATTATGACTCACAAACAACACAGAATTACTCAGAACTTTGGACCGCAATCTTCTATCTTACCCTTGCAAACAAAACATGCATCGACTAAAAAGAGGTAAGGTGACTGGGATGGCCTTAAGATGGAAGTTGTACATTGAATAGAGCTATTTTCACAAATGCTGTCTCTGTTTGGCAGTTATGCATAGTGGAATAATAGAATCAGTCTGATCAGGTCGCAGAGAACTGGAAAGTCGAGTTTGTGAATCATATTTCATATTCATGCAAGTTGATTCCTGCTAAACATATTCTCCCTTTTCATGGAATAAATGGTTTTGTGTGTGTGTGTGTTAAATGCCCATCTGCCAATATCTGATACCTGGGAGAATACAAAGGAATAGGTGATTTTGAACCAGGCAGCTTAGAAAGAGAGTGTAGGAAGGGTCTCGATCCAAAACGTCACCCAGACCTTCTATCCAGAGATGCTGCCTGTCCCGCTGAGTTACTCCAGCATTTTGCGTCCGTCTTTCAGTAGGAAGGAACAGCAGATGCTGGTTTATACCAAAGATAGACACAAACAAGTGTTGGAGTAACTCAGGCAGCATCTCTGGAGTAAAAAGATGAATATCAAAATATCAAAGTATCAAAATATCAAAAGGTTGAATATCAGTCTGGAGAAGGTTTCCGACCCAAAATGCCACCCATCCTTTTTCTCCGGAGATGCTGTCCAATCCGCTGCGTTACTCCAGCACTTTGTGTCTATCTTCAGCTTAGATAGAGAGCCTGCCATGCCCAGTGACTTAGTTCAGTTTAGTTTAGAGATACAGCGCAGAAACAGGCCCTTCAGCCCATCGAGTCCGCACCGACCAGCGATCCCAGTTCACTAACACTATCCTACACACTATGGGCGATTTACAATTTTTACCAAAGCCACTTAACCTGCCCGTCTTTGGAGTGTGGGAGGAAACCGGAGCACCCGGAGAAAACCCACGTGGTCACAGGGAGAATGTGCAAACTCCGTACAGACAGCACCCGTAGACGGGATCGAACCCGGGCCCCTGGCGCTGTGAGGCAGCGACTCTACCACTGCGCCACCGAACATCGATTCAGCGGATGGGTGTGTGGGGGAAAGTGAACTAGTTTTCACTGAGTTAGAAATGGGAAAGGTGCCTGCATTTTATTGCAATTACGGCTTTGCTGAATGAGTCAAACTGAGCAGTTTTGAGCCTGTGGTTTTAGTTAGTAAGAGGTAAAAAATTAGCTTGTCACATCGATGCCCTAATAATGGGCCGTGTGCCAGGCATGTGCAGTAAATAGTGAGAATTTGACAAATGTCGTGGAGCGACGAGGTTTGAAGATGTAGAAAACAAATCAATAAAAAGTAGGTGACAAAACATTCATTGTTAATGGCAGGTAGACAAAAATGTCTGAAGAAGGGTCTCGACCCGAAACGTCACCTATTCCTTCGTTCCATAGATGCTGCCGCACTCGCTGAGTTTCTCCAGCATTTTTGTCTGCCTTCGATTTTTCCAGCATCTGCAGTTCTTTCTTAAACATTGTTAATGACGCTCAGTTTTTTATCAAGGGGAATACATGAAGATTAAGTTACCCTTCCGCTGTTAAGAGCCTTTGTGTGTTTGGTTATTTTATACGAGCAAAATATAGAGCAAATAGGAGCCTTACATCTCCTCAGGCTTGCTTCACCATTTCATGGCTGATCTGATTTTGGCTTCAACTGCACTGTTCAACTTGCTCCCCAAAGATCAACCATGTGTCTCTCAGCCTACAAGGTAGTCAATGTCTCAGCTTTGGAGAATTCTCGAAAATTCTGGAGAGAAGGAAATTTCCTTCTGGAGAGAAGGAAGTCCTCCTCATGTCTGTCGACAATATGTGACCCCAGATTTGTTCGAGATTCCCACAAGGAAGTTTGCCCGTTACATGGCACGGTGGCGCAGAGGTAGAGTTGCTGCCTTACAGCGCTAGAGACCTGGGTTCGACCCTGACTACAGGTGCTGTCTGTGTGGAGTTTGCATGTTTAGTTTTGTTTAGTTTAGTTTAGAGATACTGCACGGAAACAGGCCCTTCAGCCCACGGAGTCCATGCCAGGCAGCGATTCCCGTACACTAGCACTATCCTACATACACGAGGAGTGATTTACAATGTTTACCAAAGCCAAATAACCTACAAACATGTACTTCTTTGGAGTGTGAGAGCAAACCGGATTCCGGCACTGGGGGAAAATCCACGCGGTCACGGGGAAAACGTCCAAATTCCATAAAGACGGCACCTGTAGTCAGGATTGAACCTGGGTCTCTGGGGCTGCACGGCAGCAACTCTACTGCTGTGCCACCGTGCCGCCCTGAATCACTTATCCACAGTTCTCCCCGTCAACATGTGGGTTTTCATTGGGTGCTCCGGTTTCCTCACACAATCCAACGACGTGCTGGTTTGTAGGTTAGTTGGCTTCTGTAAATTGTCCCTGGTGTCTAGGATAGAACTAGTGTATGGGGAGCGCTGGACGGCGTGGACCCGGTGGGCCGAATGGTCTGTTTCCGTGCTGGCTCCAATCGCCGGCCTGCTGACTTTAACATCGTGAAGCCATCGTGGTCTGCGGAGCTTCTAGCCGCGGGCGTGGAGCGGACTTTACCATCCTGGAGCCAGGGATCCCTTGCCGGGGATCGCCGGAGAAGAGCTCCGACCGCTGGCCGGCCTACAACATCGGGAAGCCGCGGTCTCCGGTAACAAAGTGGCCGATTCGGGCACTGCAAGCCGCGGAGTGTGTTCCATCCGTCCCAACGTCGGAGCTTCGATCATCCCGACGAGAGGGCTTGTACATCGGTCCGTCAATAGCGTGACTGCAGAGGGCCAAGGATGTTTGGTGGATGTTTATGTCAAGTCCTATCATTCTTTTAATTGTGTTGTGTTCTATTAATTGTATGGCTGCATGGTAACTCCAATATCACTGTACCTTAATTGGTGCATGTGACAATAAATGTGAATGTGAATCTGAATTTGAATTTGAATTTGAAACTGGGAACGTCACCGGGATTTCTCATCAATGCCCATCTCCATCAATTGAATCGAATGACGGAGCAGACTTGAAGGGCTGAATGGCTGAATTCTGATCCTGTATTTAATGGTCTGATAAACTTTGCTGTAGAAAATGCCTCCTGGATAGTATCCATAGCACATAGTACTCTTTTGAGGAATTCCCATAATTTAATCAAATACTATTTATTTTGAAATTTGCATGGTGTCCTGTTAGAGCATTTAATATTTTCCTAACGACAGATGTTAAGCCAGAAAACCTATAGTCACCTGCATTCTCTCCTTCCTGTTTTGAATAAAGGAGCTAAATTTGCTATTTTCCAATCTAATTTGGTCTGGTTTGGCTCAGCCACCAAGCACGACACCCGGAGGCTGCAGCGAATCGTCCGATCAGCAGAGAAGGTTATTGGCTGCAGCCTTCCCTCCATTGATGAACTGTACACTGCAAGGGCCAGGAAGCGAGTGGGCAAGATCACCTCTGACCCCTCTCACCCTGGCCACAAACTCTTTGAATCACTTCCCTCTGGAAGGCGACTCCGGACTGTCAAAGCTGCCACAGCCGGACATAAAAACAGATTTAATCCACGAGTAGTTGCTCTACTCAACAGCCAAAAATCTGTAGCCTCCGTTTGATCTGGTATTTTGTTGGTTCACATGCTTGATCAATGGTGTTTTATCATTAATGTGTTATTATTATTAATGTTTAGTGTTTTCTGAATCATTTGTAACTGTCACTGTATGTCATGTTGTTACTTGTGGGCGGAGCACCAAGGCAAATTCCTTGTATGTGAATACTTGGCCAATAAACTTACCTACTTACTTTACTTACTTACTTAATTAATATTTCCATTGGGGAAAATTAAAGACAAGGGATTTTGGTGTCCAAGCCCGTAACTCCCTGAAGGTGGCAACACTAGTAGATAGAGTGGTAAATAAGACATATGGTATCTTTGCCTTCATAGATTGGGGCAATGAGTATAAGAATCGGGATGTGTAGGGAAGAACTGCAGATGCTGGTTTAAATCAAAGGTAGATACAAAATGCTGGAGTAACTCAGCGGGACAGGCAGCATCTCTGGAGAGAAGGAATGGGTGACGTTCTGGGTCGAGACCCTTCTAAGTGTCTCTAGCATTTTGTGTCTCCCATAAGAGTCAGGATGTTAGGAGGCAGCTTCATAGGAAGTTGGTTATGACCGCATTCAGAGAACTGTATGCAGTTCTGGTCGCCCCATTATAGGAAGGATGTGGAGGCTTTGGAAAGGGTGCAGAGGAGGTTTACCAAAATGATGCTTGGATTAGGAGCTATTACCTATAGGGACAGGTTAAACAAACTTTTCCCTGGACCACCAGAGCTTGCGGAGAGACCTGATGGTAGCATATAGAATTATTACAGACACAAATAGGGTAGACACTCAGAACCTTTTTTCCAGGATGGAAAATCGTGTACGAGAGGAACTAGCTTTAAGGTAAGAGGGACAATGTTTATGGGGCAAGTTTTTTTTCCACAGAACGTGGTGAGTGCCTTGGGGTGATGGTTGAGGCAGGTACGATAGTGGCATTTCAGGGACATTTATCTAATGGAGATGGATATTGGATGCGCAGATAGACTGATGGATGCCTCCCCAGCCAGTCTGAATGACTACCGTCCAGTGGCCCTCACCTCGGTAGTCATGAAATGCTTTGAGAGGCTGGTGAAGAAACACATCCGCGCCTTCCTCCCTCGCAACATGGACCTGTTACAATTTGCATACCGTCCGAACAGATCCACGGACGATGCGGTCTCCCAGGTTTTGCACACCGCTCTCTCCCATCTTGACAGCCAGAAGGGGGGCTACGTGAGGATGCTGTTCATAGACTTCAGTTCAGCCTTCAACACGATAGTCCCCACCAGACTGGCCGCGAAGCTACTGGAATTAGGGCTCAACACCCCCCTGTGTGCCTGGGCCCTGGACTTTCTCACCGCCAGGCCCCCGGTAGTCAATATGGGAGGGAATATATCGAAGTCCCTCACCCTGAGCACAGGATCCCCCCAGGGTTGCGTCCTCAGCCCCCTATTGTACTCCCTGTACACACATGACTGTGTGGCTAGGTTCAGCTCCAACTCGATAATCAAGTTTGCTGATGACACCGTGGTGGTGGGCCTGATCTCAGACAACGATGAGAAGGCCTACCGGGAGGAGGTGGCTGATCTGGCACTCTGGTGTCAGGACAACAGCCTCCTCTTGAACATCAAAAAAACGAAGGAGCTGATCGTGGACTTTAGGAGGGCACATCATCCGAGGACGCACACACCATTGAGGATAAATGGGGATACTGTGGATAGGGTGAGCTGTTTTAAATACCTGGGAGTCCACATCTCTGAGGATATGACATGGACATCGCACGCTGCAGCACTCGTGAGTAAGGCAAAACAGCGCCTTTACCCCCTCAAGCAATTGAGGAAATTCAGAGTGTCTCCGAGGATCCTCCAGTGCTTCTACTCTGCGGCTGTGGAAAGCATCTTCGGCCGAACGCACTATGGGAACTTCTCTCGCCCCTCTGCAGGAACTATTCATCAGGAGGTGCGACTCCAGAGCTAATAAGATAATGGAAGACCCCTTCCACCCCAGCAACGGACTGTTCCAGCTGCTACGGTCAGGCAAACGCCTCCGTTGCCATGCTGTGAGAACGGAGAGGATGAGAAGGAGTTTCTTCCCAGAGGCCATTCGGACTGCAAACTCCTATCTCACCAGGGACTGACTCTACTAACTTACTGTACCACAATACCACCCAACATACTTAATATGAAAAATAACATGTGATTCTGTTTGTAGTTTGTTGGTTGTGTGTTTTTTGCAAAAGTCCGCGGGCATTGCCACTTTTCATTTCACTGCACATCCCGTATGCGTATGTGACGAATAAACTTGACTTGACTTGGGAAATAAGACTCGGTGTCAGTATTATGTTTGGCAGACAGTGTAGATCAAAAGGCCGGTTGCTACAACATGTTCTACAACACGTTAACTATTTCAGAGACGTTTCGTGATCTTCTTCTTCTTGCGTGCGGCGTGCACAGCCTGAAGTTGTCGGACAACTTGTTCTATTTGATCTAATTTGATTGTGCACACCGGGTTGATTGCATTCGTCGAAACAGGGCGGACCACGTGAAGGTTGCAATCTCCCGCCCTGTTTTGCGTATGAATCTGAAGAAGGGTCTCATCACGAAATGAAAGCCTCTACCTCCTCCAGAGATGCCCTCGTACCCACTGAGCTGTTCCTGCACTTTGTGCTCTAACTATCTCACTGGCCAGACCTTTTCAGTTTCATCCACCAGGACCCAAAGACTTCCCATCCTCGAGTCCCAACAATACGCTCCCCTGGTTATTGTAATAGTCCCTAGTTCCTACTCCCCTTCTAATTCCTGATCAGAAGCTAATTCTGGGATGCTGCTAATTCTGGGATGCTGCTAATTCTGGGATGCTGCTAATTCTGGGATGCTGCTAATTCTGGGATGCTGCTAATTCTGGGATGCTGCTTGTATATTTTGCTGTGAAGACTGATACAAGATACCTCTTAATTCATTTGCCATCTCTTTGTTTTCTCATCATTATCTCCCCACACTCTCAATTGTCCCTTTTGATTTGATTTTATTTTTAAATGTCTGCAGAAACCCTTGCTATCTGTTTTCATATTTCTGGCTAACTTCCTCTTATCCTCTAGTTTGTCATCAGCTATGGTGCAGTCCTGACCTCTCATCTACCTCATTGGAGATCTTTGAAGTATCTTTAATTGGGCTTTATCAGACTTTAATGTTATATCGTGTTGTCCCCTTTATCCTTAATCTGTGCACTGTGATTATATTCCTATATAATCTTTTCTTTGACAGGATAGCACACAAACAAAAGCTTTTCACCGTACCTCGGCGCACATGGCGATAATAAAACAAACTTACCGTATTATTTTTTGAGCCATTCTTTGCCGTTTTATACTCTGTCCCATCTTTTGACCTACCACCAGTCTCTGTACAATGGAATGTTTTCTTTTTAATTTTGATATTATTGTTAACTCTTTTAGTTAAGCATTGACGATGGATCATGGAATGTATCCATTCTGTACTGTCACTGCATCTTGACTGGCCAATCCATTAATCTGAAGAAGGGTCTTAACCCGAAACGTCACCAATTCCTTCTCTTCAAAGATGCTGCCTGTCCCGCTGAGTTACTCCAGCTTTTTGCATTTATAATCCATTAATCTACTTTGTCTGTTCACTTCTATTATTCCTGATAATTCCTGCTAAAAGTTTAAAATATTACTCATTCTTCACTCCCTAAAAGTAAATTTAGGAGTGCCTTCACAATTAAGTCATTAATCAACGCTAGCTCTTTTGAGAACGCTAATTCTATTGTAGTCTGGTCTTTGAGTGCCTCTGAGATGTGCTTTTCTAAGAAACCATTGCAAAAACAATTTGTGAACTTCTCATCATCGCTATTTTTCTCAGACTATCCTTGATCGGACTTTGCTGGCTTTACCTTGCACTAAAAGCTATTCCCTTACCATGCATCTATACACTGTAGACGGTTCGATAGTAATCTTGTATTGTCTTTCCGCTGACTAGCTAGCATGCACCAAAAGCTTTTCACTGTACCACGGTACACATGAACATGAACTAAACTTGCTTTCTCCCTCCTTCCCCTCCCCTTCCCAGCTCTCCCGTAAGCCTACTGTCTTCGCATTTTCCATTCTTTCCCCCCCCCCCCCCCCCCCCCACCGACATCAGTCTGAAGCAGGGTCTCGACCCGAAATGTCGCCTATTCCTTCGCTCCACAGATGAATAGAATAGTTAGAATAGTTTCTTTAATGTCATTGTAACATGAACCATGTACAACGAAATTTAAAAAATGCCAGCCAGTCAGTCAAACATTTCTAAAAACTAACGATACATACAAGGTAAAATATTAAAAAAGATAAACAACTAAAATAAATATGAAAATAGCACGCATAACCACCCAATCCTACATCGTTCTGTCGATTTCACAGTGTACCAACCACAGTCCCTTAGTCCCTGCGTTCCTTGCCGGCTACATTTAGTGCCTTTATAGCAGTGGGGTAAAAACTGTTTTTAAGTCTGTTTGTCCTTGTCCTTGTAGATCTGTACCGGCTGCCTGACGGCAACAGTTCAAACAGGGAGTGTCCGGGGTGGGAAATGTCCTTTATAATATTCTTGGATTTTTTGATGCAGCGGGAACTGTGTAGCGGGAACCGCTGAGTTTCTCCAGCATTTTGGTCTACCTTCGATTTTTCCAGCATCTGCAGTTCTTTCTTAAAAATAAGCTAAACTAAACTGATTTTTGCCCATTTGATTTTACAAGTTATATGTGAATTCAGAACCCTCATGATTACCATTCTACGTCTCTTTGTAACCATTGTACATGTTGTCCTACTGTGTAGCTGCTGGTAATTGATCAGTCGCGTTGTGATGCACGGGTACCGTGTGGGTAGCGCGGGACCGGGCGCATGGAGAGGCGTGGAGGAGTGTGGAGTTGCGCGCGGTATCGCGCGGCGCTCCAGGATTTTGTGCTGCACGAAATCCTCGCTCACCACCGGCTTGCGTATCGCGTACGCACGCTGACGCATTGGGTACGCACGCTGACGCATTGGCGTCGCACACTGGCGTCCCGATGTCTCACGTGCATCGCATGGTGACGCGTGATTTGCGTGCGATGTCGCGCGGACCTATTTTTCATATGACGCGTAAATGAGGCGCAAATGACGGCCAAGTGGGGCAGGCCCCTAGACCACAATCTATAACCCTTGCACTGCCCCACTCACTACCTTCCACGCTTCACACTCCCCTCCCCACGCCTTCCTCTTTATCCCCACCCCTCCACTTCCCCATCTCTTAAAGATAATGTTTTCCTTTTTTATTAATCAAAAGTATCGGTAATTCCATTAGTGTTTTAAAACACAAGCAACTCACAGTTGTATTTATAATTTTACAATTCATTCTGATGAAATCAGCAGCCTAAATGATAATATGAAAAATACTGATAATGTATGTTGCATTATGCAGAGATGTTATATTATTAATAATGCTAATAAAATGTTAAGAGGGTGGCACAGTGGCGCAGCGGTAGAGTTGCTGCCTTACAGCTCCATAGACCCGGGTTTGATCCTGACTACGGGTGCTGTCTATATGGAGTTAGTACGTTCTCCCGTGACCGCGTGGGTTTTCTCCGGGAGCTTCCGGATTCCTCCCACATTGTAAAGACGTACATGTTTGTAGGTTAATGGTCCCTAATGTGCAGGATAGTGCTAGTGTACGGGGTGATCACTGGTCGGCGCGGACTCGATGGGCCGAAGGGCCTGTTTCCGCGCTGTATCTCTAATCTAAACTTAAAAAAGGCAATAACACGTTACTATCTGCCAATGAACACGGTTTTAAGTCTCTCAGTGGATTTAATCTCGACAGCACGGTTAACTTGATTAAGAGTAAATTATGTTGAAAAAGGGAGAGCTTCCAATCTAACTATATTTTAAATGTTGATGTTATTGGAATAGTCACACCTTATTTTCAGCTCTTGAGAGGAAGTATCTTTTATTTGAACTCGAATCAAAATTAAACTTGCGAGTCAAAGGAATGCATTTTGATTTTCACAGCAAGTAGGTAAAATGCTCCCCCTTGTGGTAACATCACCTGCTGCACTTTAACCAACAAACGAGATCTTACTGCAGTGCATTGCTGGATTTCATTTCACTTGTCAATATATAACTATCTGGAGAGAAAGAAAGGCCGAAGAATATGTTCTTGGCAATTAAATAATTCGATTGTTCATTTCTTTCCTATAAGTAACCCAGTCATGTTATTGCAAATGTGTAATAAGGGAATTGAAATACATTTCTGGGAACATTGTCACATTTAAGTCTGAATGACATTGTTCATGAAAAAGAACGATACCAACAAATTAAAGGTGAGGAGCAAAATATGTATTGATTGACCCAGTGGTTTCAAATCTGATGTATTAGATTCAAGTAGATATGTTCAAATCTCAATTCGATTACCCCCATATTAGTTCAATTTGTAGCAGTTCTGAATTTTCCCACCAGATGGAACACCATACAAAATAGAGAATGGTAACAGCACCGACACATTCTATGTTTAAGAAGGAACTGCAGATGCTGGAAAATCGAAGGCAGACAAAAATGCCGGAGAAATACAGCGGGAAATAGGCAACGTTTCGGGCCGAAACCCAAGGGTATCGGCCCGAAACGTTGCCTATTTCCTTCGCTCCACAGATGCTGCCTCACCCGCTGTGTTTCTCCAGCATTTTTGTCTACAAACGCATTCTATCTTATTTTTAAGGCTATATATGTCTTGTATAGAAACTAACTGCAGATACTGCTTTACACCGAAGATGGAGACAATACGCTGGAGCAACTCAGCGGGACAGGCAGCATCTCTGGATAGAAGGAATGGGTGACGTTTCAGGTCGAGACCCTTCTTCAGACTGAGAGTCGGGGGAGAGCGAAACGAGAGATATGGAAGGGTAAGGTGTGAAAATGAGAGATCAAAAGGGGACGGATCATGGCAAATATATCATTGTTAGCTAGCGGAAGGTGATAATGAGGCGTACAATGTAAGATTTAACCAGGAGGACAGTCAGATTGGTCGGAGAACTAGGATGGGGGTGGGACAGAGAGAGAGGGGGAGCAAGAGTTACTTGAAGTTAGAGAAGTCAATATTCATACCGCTGGGTTGTAAGCTGTCCAAGCGAAATATGAGGTGCTGTTCCTCCAATTTGTGATGGGCCTCACTCTGACAGTGGTGGAGGCCCAGGACAGAAAAGTTTTTTTCTTGAGTGCAAGGTCTGCAAATCTTGTCGATATGTGCTCGAAAATGCCAGGACCCACGACGTGCGTCCACTCAAGCAGTTAAGAGATTTGGCTTTACGGGAAACGTCCATGATAGGTGGAGGGGAGGGGACCTTCTAAAAAAGGGTCTCGTCCTGAAACGTCACCCTTTCCTTCTCTCCAGGGATGCTGCCTGTCCCGCTGAGTTGCTCCAGTATTTTGTGTCTGTCTTAGAAATTAAAACTAAATCAGTGGTGTGATGTTCCAGGTGAGACACTTCAACAACCTGTTTTGATAAACATGTTTATTCTCCTTCATTAATTACACATCTGCTTGAAAACTATTTACAGAAGATCTAAGTCATAGATTAATCACCACTTTTCATCATAAATCTAACAAAGCTGCAATAAACAATAGTAATGGATTTTTAAGAATTTGAAGTATCAAATTGGGCATCAAAGCAGGAGGTGCTATCTGAACAGAACCATTCTGACTGAAATGGTTAGGAAGGGAGTTGCTCTCAGTACATACATCCGTCACCTCCTGTAAGTGCCACTGAAGAGATTGCTTAGTTTACGAATTTGTCATTTTGGTTTAATTTAGTTTAGTTTAGAGATACAGCATGGAAACAGGCCCTTCAGCCCACCGGGTCTGTACCGACCAGCGATCCCCGCACATTAACACCATCCTACACCCACTAGGGACAATTTTTACATTTACCAAGCCAATTAATCTTCAAACCTGTACGTCTTTGGAGTGTGGGAGGAAAACAAAAATCCCGGAGAAAACTCACAGGGAGAATGTACAAACTCCGTATGGACAGCACCCGTCGTCAGGATCGAACATGGTTCTCCAGCGCTGCATTTGCTGTCAGGCAGCAACTCTACTGCTGCGCCACCTTGACCACCGATCTGGGTGGTAATTTGATTTTTAACTGTTGATTGTGGGAAATGGCTTTGACTAACCTCAGGAGAATAGTGACCAATAATATGGGCGGAGATATCAAATCATAAAGAGTAAAAACTTTAAAAAGAATTGTTATGAAGATTTCTATTTCAGTCACACTGCCAGCTTAGCCAACTTTCGAAGCTAACCATAACTCTAAATATTTCTGAAGATGACTATTTCTGAAGATTACTATTACATGAGAATTTCACATCTAGAGAATGGCTTCTGTAAGGGTGTCCTCCACTTGGGATGTGCAGAAGGTACGTATGGGTTTAGCAATTAAGTGTGGGCTCATCAACACCCTTCTCAAGGCTAATTAGGGATGGATAAGAACTGTTACCCTTGCCAATAATGCCCAAATGCAGGAAATTAAAAAATAAAGATTATTGTCAGATAACAGTTGGGTGGGAAGATTCTGATTCCATTGGGAAAGGTGATGTTAGTTAGCATGGAAATGTTCAAACATTACTTTCACTTCATACTTCATGGTTGAGCATAAGATGTTGGACTTGGAGAATGATGACACTGAGTTGTCTACCAGCCAAGTGTTGGGAGTATGTCCCACAGGGTTAACAAAATGTTGGTTTACCGGTGGCACAGTGGCGCAGCAGTAGAGTTGCTGCCTTACAGCACCAGAGACACAGGGTTCAATCCCGACTACCGATGCTTGTCTGTATGGAGTTTGTACGTTCTCCCCGTGACCTGCGAGGGTTTTCTCTGAGATCTTTGTTTTCCTCCCACAATCCAAAGACGTACAGGTTTGTAGGTTAATTGGCTTGGTCTGGATGTAAATTGTCCCCAGTGTGTGTAGGATAGTGTTAATGTGCAGGGATCGCTGGATGGTGCAGACTCGATGGGCCGAAGGGCCTGATTCCGCACTGTATCTCTAAACTAAACTAAATACCCAGGAAGTAGGAGTAGAAGTTAGCTCTGTGGCCTACGCCCTTTCTCCGCAGTCTAGTAAGATTATGGCTGACCTGACCTGGGCCTCAACTCCATCCTGCCTTTGCCCCATAAGCCTCGATTTACATTTATCCCAGCCTTGAACACATCTACTGGAAAGAATATATTCAATTATATATATCGACCCCAGAGAGTCTTCCCATCTCACTTGTATTAACAAATCCAAAGATTCATGATCCTGTTGAGAGAAGAAATATCTTCTGACTCCTGTCCGTAATGAGTGGCCCTTTAACATGAGATTATACCCGCAAACCCCCGGTTCTATCCCCCCTTTTCTCCTTGAGGGCCACCATCTTCTCAGGCTCTAGAATCTGTATTTATTTACGCCTACTGCATTCTGTTATGCTGAAGCAAAGCAAGAATTTCATTGTCCTATCTGGGACACATGACAATAAACTCTCTTGAATCTCGAATCTCTAATGTCCCTGCGTAAAATATTGTCCCAAGCCTGGCTCACTTACCTGTCTTCATTTACTTCACTCCATGAAAGGCCCATAACATTGAAATTAATGTTTACGCCACGTCCTCTGGTCTGATTAATCTATTTACTTCATATTCCAATACTGCACCAGATTTGTGCAGCACTGATGTCCAACAATCACAAGTCCTTTCCTAATGCAAGATTAAAAGTGTATTTGTTTTTTTAAATTATTTCTCCCTGACAGAAAGCCCACTACAACTTGACGTAGACATCTCCAGCCCTTCATCTAGCTAGCTTTACAATTGAGCGGGCAGCCAAGACTTCTCAGTAGGTCCGCCTGACTTCATACAAAGGCCAGCTGGTGCCTGCTTCTTCTTTGGCCCAGGGCGACATGTCAAGCATGGACGGGGCTGGGGTGTCGGACGAATCTTCGGACGTGAGGTGGAGGGACTTGGCCGCCAGCTCGGAGGCTACAGTCATGAAGGGGGCACAGCCGTACGCCGAGGTGGATGGGTAACCAGGGCCAAAGTGCATCTCCTCCAGCGGGTACAGGGAGTAGGGCTGGGAGCTGGGGCCGGGCGCGTTGCTGTTGCGGGCAGCACTCTTGTACTGGGCTGGAGAGGCAGAGTCAGTGTCCGGCAGGGGGTGGTTGCCGTGGTGTTGCGATGGACAGTCAGGCGCCGACGTCTGCATCTGCTGGAGGGTGTCGCAGATCGCCTCACTCTGGCTGCCGTTTTCTTGCACACTTTCCCACGAATCTCTCTGTAGAACAAATCAAGAATACATTCATAAGGTTCATAAGTGATAGGAGACGAATCAGGCCATTCATTCAATCACAGCTGATCTCCCTTTCCCTCTCAACCCCATTCTCCTGCCTTCTTCCCATAACCCCTGACACCCGTACTAATCAAGAATCTATCTATCTGCCTTAAAAACATCCATTGTCTTTGCCTCCACAGCCTTCTGTGGCATTACGAAACGTTTCAACATTTGAGAACATCACATTGTTTAAGAGGCATCCGCAAGAGCATTTGAATCACCAAGGAGTAGAATGCTATGGAGCAACTCCTGGAAAATGGGATTAGTACGGGTTAGGCACGAGGGACTGCAGATGTTCAAGAAGGAACTGCAGATGCTGGAAAATCGAAGGTAGACAAAAGTGCTGGAGAAACTCAGCGGGTGCGGCAGCATCTATAGAGCGGAAGGAAATAGGCAACGTTTCGGGCCGAAAAGAGCCTGAAGAAAGGGTTTCAGCCCAAAAAATTGCCTATTTCCTTCGCTCTATAGGGACTGCAGATGCTGGTTTACAAGTGAAATGAACAGAGTGCTGGAGTAACTCAGCAGATCGGGCAGCAACCCTGAAGAATGTGGATAATTTCGGGTAGGGACTCTTCTCTGATGAAAGGTCCTGAGCTGAAACATAGCTTTTTAAAAATAAATTACATTTATTTAGGGACACAGCGTAGAAACAGGCTCTTGTGGGTGGAGCATCTAGACAAATTCCTTGTATGTGAATACTTGGCCAATAAACCTACCTCAGCCCACCATGTCCATACCAATCATGGATCACTCAGTTCTGTGATATCCCACTTTTGCACCGTACACACTAGGGGCAGTCTACAGAAGCCTAACCAACAAAATCTATTCCACAGATTCACATCTCTCTGGGTGAAAATGTGTTTCCGCATCTCCGTTCTAAATGGCTTACCCATTATTCTTAAACTGTGGCCCCTGGTTCTGGACTCCCCCAACATTGGGAACATCTTTCCTGCCTCTAGCGTGGCCAATCCCTTAATAATCGTATATGGTTCATTAAGATGGTAAGGCCAAAAGGGACTTCTGCTCCAAGCTGGAGGATGAGACAGATGTTCGGCAACTGTTACAGGGCTTGAATGCCATCACCTCTTACAAGGCGAAAGCTGGAGGCAGCTCAAATGTCAGTGAAGCATCACTCCCTGACGAGCTCAATGCATTTTACGCATGCTTTGATAGGGAGAATACTGATGTGCCTTCCCGAGCCCCCATTCGCTGTGATGGTATTTCGGTCACAGTCAAAGAGGCCAACGTCAGAAGATCCTTCAGAGGGGTGAACCCTCGAAAAGCGCATGGACCTGATGGTATACCCGGGCGTGTTCTAAAAACCTGTGCGGACCAACTGGCTGGAGTTTTTACGGACATTTTCAACCTCTCACTTCTGAAGTCTGACGTTCCCACCTGTTGTAAAAGGGCATCAATAATACCTGTGCCCAAGAAGAGCAAGGTGACGTGCCTCAATGACTATCGACCTGTGGCACTAACGCCTGTGGTGATGAAGTGCTTCGAGAGGTTGATCATGGCGCAAATCAACTCCTACCTTGACAAAAACCTGGACCCACTGCAGTTCGCTTACCGCCACAACAGGTCAACGGTGGATGCGATCTCGCTTACCCTCCACTTGGACAACTCTCTCTGGACCACTTGGACAACAAAAACTCATATGTCAGGCTGTTATTCATTGACTACAGCTCGGCATTTAATGCTACCATCCTCTCCAAGCTGGTTACCAAGCTCTCAGATCTGGGTCTCTGCGCATCCCTCTGCAATTGGGTCCTCGACTTCTTCATTCACAGACCACAGTTTGTTCGTATTGGTGGAAATGTGTCAGACTCGATAACAATCAGCACGGGAGCACCTCAAGGCTGCGTGCTCAGCCCCCTGCTGTACTCACTCTATACTCATGACTGCGTAGCCGGACATAGTGCGAACTTCATCATCAAGTTCGCCGACGACACCACTGTTGTGGGACGTATCACTGATGGGGATGAATCAAAGTATAGAAGTGAGATTGACCGACTGTCCATATGGTGCCAGCACAATAACCTGGCTCTCAACACCAGCAAAACCAAGGAACTGATTGTGGACTTTGGAAGGGGTAGGATGGGGGCCCACAATCCCGTTTATATCAATGGGTCGATGGTGGAAAGGGTCAAGAGCTTCAAATTCCTGGGCGTGCACATTTCCGAAGATCTCTCCTGGTCCCAGAACACTGATGCAATCATAAAGAAAGCACATCAGCGCCTCTACTTCCTGAGAAGATCACGGAGAGTCGGTATATCAAGGAGGACTCTCTCTAACTTCTACAGGTGCACAGTAGAGAGCATGCTGACCGGTTGCATCGTGGCTTGGTTCGGCAACCTGAGCGTCCCGGAGCGGAGAAAACTGCAAAAACTTGTACCCACTGCCCAGTCCATCATCGGCGCTGACCTCCCCACCATCGAGGGGATCTATCGCAGTCGCTGCCTCAAAAAGGCTGCCAGCATCATCAAGGACCCACACCATCCTGGCCACACACTCTTCTCTCCTCTGCCTTCAGGTACAGGAGCCTGAAATCTGCAACATCCAGGTTCAGGAACAGCTTCTTCCCCACAGCCATCAGACTATTAAACACAACTTCAAACAAACTCTGAACTATAACGCACTTTTATTTGTTTATTTATGTGTGTGTGTATATATATATTCTATGGTATATGGACACACTGATCTGTGCTTTATTTATGCCTACAATATTCTGTTGTGCTGCAGCAAGCAAGAATTTCATTGTCCTATCTGGGACACATGACAATAAACTCTCTTGACTTGACTTGAAGAGAACTTCTCATCCTTCTAAATTCCAGGGTATACAAGCCCAGTCGCTGAATTCGTTCAATATATGACAGTCCCGCCATCCCGGGTACATGGATAGGAAAGGTTAAGAGAGATATGGTCCAGATGCAGGCAAGTGGCACATTGTCACTGAGGCAATTTGGTTGACGAGGACAAGTTGGGAAAAAGGGCTTTGACTGTGCTATCGTCATGAGTAGTGTCTCCCACAAACAGAGATATGATCAAGATCTATTTTAATAACACTGATTAAAATGCCAGGATACTAAGACTATCGATCTAACTTTTAAATAATGGCAAGGGATCTTCTACTTGTTCTGTGCCGCACATTGTTGTCTGTGGGAAACCATAGACAGGTCCAATGTACAATGTTTCATCCAGAAGACAGTACTGCCAACGCTGCAGTGCTTATGTTTCCAGAGTGGGATTTGAACCCACAATCTTCAGACTCAATAGAGAGAGTGAGAATGGTTTTTATTTTTTTGTTTAAGTTGTGTTTTTTAGAGAAACAGGTCTTTGGCCCACTAGGTCTGTGCCGGCCAACATCGACCACCCATACGTCTGTCTCATAACACTAGGGGCAATTTACCCAAGCCAATTAACCTACAAACCTGCACGTCTTTGGAGTGTGGGAGGAAACCTGAACATCCAGCGAAAACCCACACCGTCATAGACAAACTCTGTACGTAGTCAGGATCGAACCCGGGTCTCTGGCGCTGTAAGACAGCAACTCTACCGCTGTACCATACTGAGGCCAGTGTGCTGTTGTGAAGCAAAAAGTCACCTATCCATGTTCTCCGGAGATGCTGCCTCCGCGTTGAGTTATTCCAGCACTCTGCTCCACGCAAGATTCCATCATCTGCAGTTCCGTGTGTCATAGAGTCGTAGACTGATACAGCATGTAATCAGGCCCATCGGCCCAACTTGCCCACACCGGCTAACGTGTCCCACTGCCCGCGCTTCGTCCATACCCCTCCAAACCTGTCCTCTCCATGTACCTATCTAACTGTTTCGTAAATGTTGGGATAGTCCCAACCTCTACCAACTACTGTGGCAGCTCTTTCCATACACCCACCACCCTTTGTGTGAAAGCATTACCCCTCAGATTCCTATTAAATATTTTCCCCTTCACCTTAAACCTATGTCCTCTGGACAAGAGACTCCGTGCATCTACCAAGATCTATTCCTCTCATGATTTTATACACTTCTATAAGATCACCCCTCATCCTCCTGCGCCCAGGAATAGAGTCCCAGCCTACTCACCCTGTCCCTGTGTCTTTAAGCAATAGAGTTCAGTGAAGTGGAGGTTTATCCACAGCCAGATAAATGGGATGTTTTTGTCCTGTAAATTCGATGTAACTGTAAAACTGTAATGTCTTCAACTGTTAATTATCAAGGTTCAATTATCCCCTTGATGTGGTTTCTGAACTCGGCAATGAGAGACCTCTTATAATTGGCCACCTGATGACTTAGGGCAGGATGTGCAGGATATTCTTGACAATTAATAAATTTTACAGGTAGGTATTTGAATATCCCAGCCACTACACTACGTTAAACAGGTGTGTAGCTCTCTACGAGTGACTTGGACACACAGGTACAAAGTAAGGCTATAAACTGTATTTACCAATCTCATCAGACCTGATTCACCTGCCAAAAATTTTAATGTTTCTAAGTATCTAAAATATATTGAAGGATGTGCTGTATATCTAAAAACACTTCATGATATTGCCTGGAGCCATTAACGTTTCTTTGGCACTTCAATTACTTCTGGCACAGTGCAGTCTATTCTATTGCAGAATTTATATTTAACAAGACATTAGGGCAGATTTACAGCCCCTGCATTCTCAAAAAATGATTATGGATTCTGCATTAAATTTCTGCTTAGCATAAATGGATCCCCATCATGTTTCTCGACAGTATTTTCATCGTTCACATCCCTCAAGATTAATCCTATTAAACCAGATTAACTAATGGCTTTGAGTTTCTGGCTGCTATTCAGATACAGGTCGGAGGAATTTTCTCCGGTGGGATCATTTCTGTTTGGAAGGCAGCAAAACCTTCAGATTTCAGATTCCAGTAATACTGATTTTTTTTTTTTTGCGTCAATGCCAGCTATATCTATACAAAACCCACTAACCAGCAACTAATCTTGCATTAAGATCACTAATCACATTTATTACTTTGTGCAGGAAGGAACTGCAGATGCTGGTTTAAACCGCAGATAGACACAAAAAGTTGGAGTAACTCAACGGGACAGGCAGCATCTCTGGAGAGAAGGAATGGGTGATGTTTCGGGTCGAGACCTTTCTTTGGACTGAAACGTCACCCATTCCTTCTATCCAGAGTTGTACGGTTCTATGGTAGGCACAGAATGCTGGAGTAACTCAGCAGGACAGGCAGCATTTCTGGATAGAAGGAATCTGGAGAGATTGAACAGTTCTATGTTCTGCATAGCCTCGCAGCTAGAGAGGTGTTCTCTGTTGGAGAATTTCATTGAAAGGCAACAATATCTGGCCTCGAATGAAGGCTGCAACTTGTAATGTAACTCCCTCACGGCTTAACAGTGAAGTTTATTGTCTCGTGTTGTTTACTCGTTCCTTCTCTCCAGAGATGCTGCCTGTCCCGCTGAGTTACAACAGCTTTTTGTGTCTATCTTACATTTATTACTTTACTCTACGTTAGAGATAAGGGCCTGTCCCACTTGACGTTTTTTTGGCTACAGCCGTCGTCATTGACTGAAATATCAGGGTCGCCGAAAGATTTACAAAATCCAGCGGCAACAAAAAAACGTTGCGACACTTGAGGAAGCACCGTACGCCATCGAGCCACGTCACCGCCGCGCCGCGCCGCGACTTTATCGGTGACCTGATACGTCAGTCAATGATGCTGACAGTGGCCGAAAAAAATCGCTAAGTGGGACAGGCCCTATACAGCACAAAAACAGGTTATTTCGGCCCACCGAGACCATGTCGACCAGCGATCGCCCTGTGCACTAGCACTCTCCTATACACTTGGGACAATATACAAATGTTACTAAGGCCAATTAACCTACAAACCTGTACGTCTTTGGAGTGTGGGAGGAAACCCAAGCACCCGGTAAAATCCCACGCGGTCACGGGGAGAACGTACAAACTCCGTACAGACAGCATCCGTACTCAGGACCAAACCCGGGTCTCTGGCGCTGTAAGGCAGCAACTCTACCGCTGCGCCACCGTGCCACCCCACTTGCCTTAAAATAAAATAAAATATTAAACTGTGATCCAGGGATTCAGATGCAAAGTGAAGATGAAAATATACTGGGACGGATGTGAAGGTGTTTTTTTTAAGCCAGTATTTGGTTGTGATGTGGAATGTAAAGGTGGTCAGTAAAGGGTGATGGGGCCAGGGCCAGTGTCAACCAAGAGACAGACAGATGGAGAATGGGACTGCCGAGATTGCTCCATACGAATAGTGTTGACGGGCCAAGTCATTTCCTCCAGTATAATGACTATTATTTTATATTTCAACAATACATCAAATAACCTGATTTATTGGTTCAAATCAAATGGAACAGCTAGAATAGCCACTGCCTCTGAAAAACAGAGACCCGGGTTCAATCCTGACCTCAGGTTTCTGTCTATGTGGAGTTTGCATGTTCCCTTTGTGACCATATTGGTTTCATTTGGGAGCTCCAGTATCACTCCACATGTTGGTCGATAAGTTAAGCGTTAATTCTGTAAATTGCCCCTAGTGTAGATCAGGGGGAGAATGTATGATTAGTGTAAATGGGTGGTGGATTGCCAGCACAGGCTCAGTGGGCCGAAGGGCCTGATTCATACTTGTATCTCTCTACGACTATGTTATCAATTTCCAATCAGCTGTGGCTGCCATCACAAGTGTTATCATCTGTGTCAACTTGCTCCAGACATTGAGGCATTGAGCATTAAAAAACCTGGTTCTATTTGTTTACCATAATTCTAGGACATCTAATACGCTCAAGTGTCAAGGGATCAGGATTTGGCCATTTGGCCCATCGAGTCCACTCTGCCACTCAATCATGGCTAACATCTGGTAAGGAAGTCCACAGTCCCAGGTGACATTAAAATGTACAGCGTGCCTCAGCAGCCCCGGGGTTTGAATTCTCCAGCAAGATTTCACACTCAGTTCAAGCACAAATTCCAAAGCCTTTGGTCAAAGTAGGTGCTTACTAGGACCCCCGAAGATAGACACAAAATGCTGCATTAACTCAGACTAAAGAAAGGTCTCGACCCGAAACTCCACCTATTCCTTCTCTCCAGAGATGCTGCCTGTCCCGCTGAGCTACTCCAGCATTTGGTGTCTATCTTCGGTGTAAACCAGCGTCTGCAGTTCCATCCTACACATGTCGCTTACTTAGCCGCAAACAAGAAGCAAGGTGGGTAACTACGTACCAACAGGAAATGGGATGCCTCGTTGGGATAAGGGGGAATGAGGGGTGTCAGAGGCTGAGGCGTGAAAATGGGACTTGCTCCGGATGGGAACGTCGGCGCGCGGTAATCTCCGAACGTTTCCGCAATGTAGGGGTCGAAGAGGTGTGGGTAACCAGATACCACCGGTGCGTCACATCCAAAGGACTTGCTGCCCATTGATGGCGAGTACATGTCCGTGGAGTACTGCTTCGATGAGTGGCAATGAGGCAAGTCGGAATCTGATAGATATGGTCTTCTTACACCATAGTAGCTGGGTATAACATGGGCACCTATACAAATAGATATGAAATGTGTTAGCACTCTCTACAACCAGCGATGAAACTCATCATCAATTACCATCACACAATGCTGCAGTTTACGGGACCATCACTGATAATAGAAATCAACTATTGGCCTTAGAAATCATTGAACCAAAGGACTCAATCCATTTCCAAATATCATTGTTTTCCTCCATTTAGTTTGAGGCATTGTAGAGAATTCAAGATTCTGTTTTAGTTTAGTTTTAGAGATGCCGCATGGAAACAGGCCCTTCGGCCCACCGAGTCCGCACCGGCCATCGATCACCCGTTCACACTAGTTCTATGTTATCCACCGTTTACATTCTACACACTAGGGGCAAGTTACAAAAGCCAATTAACCTACCAACCTGCACATCTTTGGAATGTGGGAGGAATCTGGAGCACCCAAAGAAATCCCATATGGTCACAGGAAGGGCATGCAAACTCCACACCGACACACTGGGGCTCAGGGATGCAGGACTTCCATATGAAGAAAGACTGGATAGACTTGGCTTGTACTCGCTAGAATTTAGAAGATTGAGGGGGGATCTTATAGAGACTTACAAAATTCTTAAGGGGTTGGACAGGCTAGATGCAGGAAGATTGTTCCCGATGTTGGGGAACTCCAGAACAAGGGGTCACAGTTTAGGGATAAAGGGAAGTCTTTTAGGACCGAGATGAGAAAATCATTTTTCACACAGAGTGGTGAGTCTGTGGAATTCTCTGCCGCAGAAGGTAGTTGAGGCCAGTTCATTGGCTATATTTAAGAGGGACTTTTAAGATGTGGCCCTTGTGGCTAAAGGGATCAGGGGGTATGGAGAGAAGGCAGGTACAGGATACTGAGTTGGATGATCAGCCATGATCATATTGAATGGCGGTGCAGGCTCGAAGGGCCGAATGGCCTACTCCTGCACCTAGTTTCTATGTTTCTATGTTTCTATGTTTCAGGGTGAGACCAAGTTACTGAAGCTGTTACAGGTAACTGAACTATCCAACAACGTACAGGTTTGTAGGTTAATTGGATTGGTGTAAAATTGTCCCTTGTGTGTGTAGGGTAGTGCTAATGTGTAGGGATCACTGGGCAGTGCGGACTTGGTGGGCCGAAGGGCCTGTTTCCACGCTGTATCTCTAAATACAGTACTTTGAGAATGGTTATTGCTAGTTTGTGTAACAATTTAGGCAACCTGATGAGGGAAGCAAGACGAAAGACCCCGAAACATAGAAACATAGAAACATAGAAATTAGGTGCAGGAGTAGGCCATTCGGCCCTTCGAGCCTGCACCGCCATTCAATATGATCATGGCTGATCATCCAACTCAGTATCCTGTACCTGCCTTCTCTCCATACCCCCTGATCCCTTCAGCCACAAAGGCCACATCCAACTCCCTCTTAAATATGGCCAACGAACTGGCCTCAACTACCTTCTGTGGCAGAGAATTCCACAGATTCACCACTCTCTGTGTGAAAAACGATTTTCTCATCTCGGTCCTAAAAGACTTCCCTCTTATCCTTAAACTGTGACCCCTTGTCCTGGACTTCCCCAACATCGGGAACAATCTTCCTGCATCTAGCCTGTCCAACCCCTTAAGAATTTTGTAAGTCTGTATGAGATCACCCCTCAATCTTCTAAATTCCAGCGAGTCTATCCAGTCTTTCCTCATATGGACGTCATGCCATCCCAGGAATCAGTCTGGTGAACCTTCTCTGTACTCCCTCTATGGCAAGAATGTCTTTCCTTAGATTAGGAGACCAAAACTGTACGCAATACTCCAGGTGTGGCCTCACCAAGACCTGTACAACTGCAGTAGAACCTCCCTGCTCTTGTACTCAAATCCTTTTGCTATGAATGCCAACATACCATTCGCTTTCTTCACAACCTGCTGCACCTGCATGCCTACTTTCAATGACTGGTGTACCATGACACCCAGGTCTCGCTGCATCTCCCCTTTTCCTAATCGGTCACCATTCAAATAATAGTCTACCTTCCTGTTTTTGCCACCAAAGTGGATAACCTCACATTTATCCACATTATACTGCATCTGCCATGCATTTGCCCACTCACCCAGTCTATCCAAGTCATCCTGCAGCCTCCTAGCATCCTCCTCACAGCTAACACTGCCCCCCAGCTTCGTGTCATCCGCAAACTTCGAGATGTTGCATTTAATTCCCTCGTCCAAATCATTAATGTAAATTGTAAATAGCTGGGGTCCCAGCACTGAGCCTTGCGGCACCCCACTAGTCACTGTCTGCCATCCTGAAAAGGACCCGTTCACTCCTACTCTTTGCTTCCAGTCTGCCAGCCAGTTCTCTATCCACATCAATACTGAACCACCAATACCATATGCTTTAAGTTTGTATACCAATCTCTTGTGTGGGACCTTGTCGAAAGCCTTCTGAAAGTCCAGATACAACACATCCACTGCTTCTCCCTTATCCACTCTACCAGTTACATCCTCAAAAAATTCAATAAGATTCGTCAGACATGATTTACCTTTCGTAAATCCATGCTGACTTTGTCCAATGATTTCACCACTTTCCAAATGCGCTGCTATCCCATCTTTAATAATTGACTCTAGCAGTTTCCCCACTACCGATGTTAGACTAACTGGTCTGTAATTCCCTGTTTTCTCTCTCCCTCCCTTTTTAAAAAGTGGGGTTACATTAGCTACCCTCCAATCCTCAGGAACTACTCCAGAATCTAAAGAGTTTTGAAAAATTATCACTAATGCATCCACTATTTCTGGGGCTACTTCCTTAAGTACCCTGGGATGCAGCCTATCTGGCCCTGGGGATTTATCGGCCTTTAATCCATTCAATTTACCCAACACCACTTTCCGGCTAACCTGGATTTCACTCATTTCCTCCATCTCATTTGACCCGCGATCCCCTGCTATTTCCGGCAAATTATTTATATCTTCCTTAGTGAAGACAGAACCAAAGTAGTTATTCAATTGGTCTGCCATGTCTTTGTTCCCCATGATCAATTCACCCGTTTCTAAAAAACATATTCTAAAAATCATTTCAGTCTTTTTAGTACTTAGCAAATATTTGGCAGAAAATTCCACCTACCAGACATTTGGACATAAGGTGATGGTTGAGAAGAGTTGGTTCCTGTCTGAAGAGGAAGGAGATGAAAAGTTTATTGTGCAAACATAATGAGACATTATAATGCAATCAATGGCATATTATTGCAGTTAATTGAGTCATAGGACATGGAAACAAGCCCTTTGGCCCAACCAAGCTAGTCCCACTTGCCCGCATTTGACCCATGTCCCTCCAAACCTTCCCTATCCATGTACCCGTCCAAGTGTCTTTTAAATGTTATTACCGTACCTGCCTCAACTAAATTGATCTATAATACTTAGCGCAAGGCATCAAACTGGCAGAGTCTTGCACTGCATCCATTTTCAGCTCAGCAACACTTCTGAACTCCTCATTCTTTTAAACGAGACAGTTCTCATTTGACCAAAAATGGACATTCTGCAAAAAGCAAAGGCAAGCAAACACGATAAAAGGCCTTCTGAAGTCATCCCATCTACCTGTACATGGTCCACATCCCTCCATTCCCTGCCTGTTCCTGTGTCAGTTCACATATTTTTTAAACATTGCCATCGTATCCACTTCCAAGACTTACCCTGACGGCACATTCTCTGTGTGAAGGTTTGCCCCGCACGTCTCCTTGCAACTTTCCCTCTCTCACCTTAAACCAATGAACTCAGAATGAATGAATGAACACTTTATTGCACCCTCAAAATCTTTATTAAAGGTCTTGCTGTTTACTGTACACTTTCCTCTTGATGATCACTCTTAGAGACATAGAGTGATACAGTGTGGAAATAGGCCCTTCGGCCCAACTTGCCCACACCGGCCAACTTATCCCAGCTATACTAGTCCCACCTGCCTGTGTTTGGTCCATATCCCTCCTAACTTGTCCTATCCATGTACCTGTCTAACTGTTTCTTAAACTTTGGGATAGTCCCAGCCTCAACTACGTCCTCTGGCAGCTCGTTCCATACACCCATCATCCTTTGCTTGAAAAAGATGCCCCTCAGATTCTTATTAACTCTTTTCCCCTTCACCTTGAAGCTATGTCCTCTGGTCCTCGATTCCCCTACTCTGGGCAAGAGACTCTGTGCATCTACCTGATCTATTCCACTCATGATTTTATACACTTCTCCACAAAATGGGAAATAAGAGATGAAATGCAGAAGGAGTTGGCCTCAATGACGTCTTACTCCCTCCCTATAAGGTGAACTCAACCCCTTCCTCCTCTGGAATAATTCTTATGCAAACATACTTCAGAATTTGCATACTCCGGGAACGCTGGCAACTTATTTGCCTCGTGTTCTGCTCTCCTGAACTAAATTAACCCAAAGCCTGGTTAATGTTGGAATCACCAGGAGAGTTCCATGGACTATGGGCGGGGGCTAGAGGGAGAGACCATCCACTAAGTGTCAACACCAGCCACCAGGAGGAACAGGGTGAAGCAGTCACAGGATCGTTGCTAGATTCCCTCAGGATAAGGCACTCCATTCCTGAACCTCCACTTCCTGGATTAGTGTGAATGCTTTAATCTCCCATTTTTTAAATCTCTAGATGCATTTAAGAGAGAATAGATTGAGGACATGTTTAGAAATATTAACAGTAAACAAAATAAACTCCAACCGTGGGTGGCACGATGGCGCAGCGGTAGTTGTTGCTGCTTTAGCACCTGGGACCCAGGTTCGATCCTGACTACAGGTGCTGTATGTACAGAGTTTGTACGTTCTCCTCGTGACCTGCATGGGTTTTCTCCAGGGTCTCTGGTTTCCTCTGACAATGCAAAGACGTGCAGGTTTGTGGGTTAATTGGCTTGGTATAAATGTAAATTGTTCCCCAGTGCGTATAGGACAGTGTTAGTGTGCGGGGATCGCTGGTCGGCGCGGACTCAGTTGACCGAAGGGCCTGTTTTTGTAGTGTATATCTAAACTAAACTAAACTTTATAACCATATAACCATATAACAATTACAGCACGGAAACAGGCCCTCTCGGCCCTTCCAGTCCGTGCCGACCATTTGTTTTCCTCTAGTCCCATCTACCTGCACTCAGACCATACCCCTCCATTCCCTTCACGTCCATATACCTATCCACTTTACTCTTAAATGTTAAAATCGATCCTGCCTCCACCACTTCTGCTGGAAGCTCATTCCACACAGCCACCACCCTCTGAGTAAAGAAGTTCCCCCTCACGTTACCCCGAAACTTCTGTCCCTTAATTCTCATGTCATGCCCTCTTGTTTGAATCTTCCCTACCCTCAATGGGAAAAACGTATCCACGTCAACTCTGTCTATCCCTTTCATCATTTTAAAGACCTCAATCAAGTCCCCCCTTAACCTTCTGCGCTCCAAAGAATTAAGACCTAACTTGTTCAACCTTTCTCTGTAACATAGTTGCTGGAACCCTGGCAACATTCTAGTAAATTATGTATTGGGTCACATGAAAGATTGATTTTGGGAGATAATAAGTACAATAATTTAGGTTTCATAATATTTTTCTGAAGTGCAACAGACCATTTTTGTGATGTTAAAGAAACTAGATAAATAAAAGTTATTGTTGTTGGAAGTGAAGGAAACGTTATGGGGTTAGGATCTCAGAAATGTGATAGGGCTGTTCAATTTGGAGTGGTTTAGTGCAGTTTATTGTTGTCACATGTACTGAGGAACAGTGCAAACGTTTTGCTAAGTATCTCGGTACAGGCAGCAAGAATAAATGTTGCACTCTAGCTCAACTTCACCATAACCATTTACCAAAGAAATATTTACTGAGCCAGATCCAACCAATTCACATTACTCTTCAAATGAGTCCACAGGGGGTCTGGTGAAGAAGGAAGGAAGGGCGGGCGGGGGGTCTGCCCGCAGCCACGTGCGGCGGCAGGCAGAAGTTAAAACTGTTCGATGAACTTTTTGTAACTTTTTGAACTTTTTGTCGGCACCAGAAATGTGGTGACTCATTTACTGCCCAGGTGAGGTCTGCGGTATAATTTTACAGTGTTGTATGCAAAACAAATTATTTAACTGTACCTATGTGATAATAAACTATCTTTGAATCATTGAATCATTAAATTTTACACAGACTGTCTGAATGACTAATTTCCTGTGGTACTTGTATCTAGCTGTAATCATTCCAGCCCCTCCCAGTTTCATCCCAGCTGTTATCAGGCAACTGAACCATCCCCTCACCAGCTAGAATATGGTATAGATCTCCCATCTACTTCCTTCAACATGTTTGAACTATCTTTAATCGGGCTTTATCTGACTTTATCACAAAGTGTTGTACCCGTTATCCTTTATCTGTACACTGTGGGTGGGTTGATTGTAATCATATAGAAAATAGACAATAGACAATAGACAATATACAATAGGTGCAGGAGTAGACCATTCGGCCCTTCGAGCCAGCACCGCCATTCAATGTGATCATGGCTGATCATCCCCAATCAGTACCCTGTTCCTGCCTTCTCCCCATATCCCCTGACTCCACTATATTTAAGAGCCCTGTCTAGCTCTCTCTTCAAAGCATCCAGATAACCTGTCTCTCCTGCTTCTGAGGCAGAGAATTCCACAGACTCACCACTCTCTGTGAGAAAAAGTGTTTCCTCGTCTCCGTTCTAAATCGCTTACATCCTATTCTTAAACTGTGACCCCTGGTTCTGGACTACCCCAACATCGGGAACATGTTTCCTGCCTCTAGCGTGTCCAAGCCCTTAACAATCTTTAAGCCCTTAACAGTGTAATCTTTTCTTTGACTGGATAGCATACAACATATCTTTTCACTGTACCTCAGTAAATGTGACAATCATAAATGACACTAAACCTAAACCAAGATCTCAACACAAACTGGAGCAAACACTCACATGGCTAATACACACACAACCACTATCTGGATGAGGAAAGTGGCAGAGTAAATCACCTGCTGGATATAAAATAGTCCAAAAAACACACTGCGGGAAGAACTCAGTGGGTCAGGCGGCGCCTATGGAGGGAAATAGACAGACAACGTTTTGGGGCATTTTTGTATCCACTGAATTCATCAATGGCCCAATAGATTTCAGTTAACTACGAATTCTAAACTTATTGACGCTTTTGTGCCTAGTTCTGATTTTCACCACCACCATTGCAGATGTGTTGCCACTGTCTACATTCTCAGATCACACCTCTAAGTTCTAGTCCACAAACATAAAGTGAGAAAAGTGTAGAAACACGAAAAGGCTACATGGTCCCTTAAACCCTCTCCACTATCCCGGAAATTGTGTTGGAACTACTACCATGTGTCTCCTTTTTCCAATTTCTGTCAACATTTCTTGATTGATGAAGAACTATCCCAGATCCCAGAAATCAATGGGAAAAGGATTGGCCTTCATTAGTCAGAGTATTGAGTGTAGATGTTGGCAGGTCATGTAAGTGTTAGGTGTACAATACATTGGTGAGGCCACACAGAGTACTTGTGTTTTCAGTTTTTGTCACCCTGTTTCAAGAATGATGTTCCTAAGCTGGAAAGGATGCAGAGAAGATTTACAAGGATGTTGTCAGACTTCGAGAGCCTGAGCTGCATGGAGAGGTTGAGCAGGCTGGGACTATATTCCTTGGAGCGCAGGAGGATGAGGGATGACCTTATAGAAGTGTATAAAATCATGAGTCAAACAGATAGAGTAAATGCACAGAGTCTTTATCCCAAAGTAGGCAAATCAACAACCAGCAAATATGTTTAGGGTGAGGGGGAAAGATATAAAAAGAACCTGAGGGGCAACCGTTTTGTACAAAGGGCGGTGGGTGTATGTAACAAACTGCCAGAGGAGGTCGTCGAGGCAGGTACTATCACAACGTTCAAGAAACATTTGGACGGGTATATGGATGGGATAGGTTTAGTGGGATATCGGCCAAATGCAGGCAAGTGGGACTAATGTAGATGATGCATGTTGGTTGGCATGGGCAAGTTGGGCAGAAGGGCCTGTTTCCATGCTGTATGACTATGACTCTAAGGATCTGGAATTAGGATCATTTAGGACCAAGTCACTTCTCACCTCATCTACGACGCACTTTAAAACCTACCTCTTTGACAAAGCTTTTGGTCATTTGTTCTAATATCTCCTTATGTGGGTCGGTGTCATATTTTGGCTCATGGCGCCCCTGTATTGAAAGAAAGAGAGATCTGCGTTGATATGGTGCTGTTCACAACATTAGGTTGGTCCAAGAACATCGATATAGTGTTCCAAATGAATAGCATCAACTCCAGTGGTACTATGGTAAAAGTACTTTACAAATTCATGTTGTTGTTACATTGAATATCTATTACACAGATAAAGGCCATTCAGCCCCTATGGTCCAAGCCATCGCCCATCACTCCCCCTTCTTCGATCCCTGTTATCCAACAATTCATTCTGTCGCATGTTGGGTGCCGTGGGCAAGATGGGCTGAAGGGCCTGTTTCCACACTGTATGACTTTATGACTCTGCATGTCTCAAATGACCATCAACTTTTGTCACTATGGAATATTTAACCGACTAGCTCTTCTTTGGGATGTGGGGTGAAAACCGGAGCAGCCGGCAGAAGCCCAAAGAGTCAGTGGGAGGACATGCAAACTCCACATGGACAACACACAAGGTCAGGATTCAACCCAATGCACTGGAACTGAGACAGCAGCAGTAATTCTTGAGCCACTGTGCTGTATTCTTTATAGATTTATAGTTACGCATCACGGAAACAAGTACTTCGGCCAAACCTGTCCATGCCGACCAAGATACTGATCCACATTAAACCCAGTTGCCGATATTTCACCCTTATCCCTCTACATCCTTCCCATCCACGCACATGTTGAAATGATTATTGAGCATAAATATTCCTGCCTCTACCACCTCCCCTGTCAGCCCCTTCCATATATCCACCACCCACCGTGTGAAAAACATACCTCTCAGATCCTTTTGAAATCATTCCCTCATTTTAAACCTATGCCCACTAGTTTTAGATTTTAGCAGTTGCTTTTTCCATCCAGCGAAAAAAGTTCTGACTGTCTACCCTATCTGTGCCTCTCATGATTTTGGACATTTCTAGCAGGTTTCCCAGCCACCTCTGGCGTTCCAGAGAAAACAATACAAGTCTGGGCGATATTCGACCAATAATCGATGACGATGGAAGCACGACTTTGTATCAGTTCCTGCCTCTGGGAATTAGGTTGAATTGACAACACCTTGAAAGTGACTGCACACTGGAGAAGTAGCATTGACTACATACAGGATGCCTCTGGCCCATCCTGAAGGCAAAACAGGTTTTCCATAAATGCAATTCCCACCCTGTCCTGCAGTTCCATCAACACACTCACTGATGGGGCTGAAACTCTTCTGTTCAGAGTGAGCGTGCGTGCACACATCCAAATTCACATCGTGCTTGCAAAGGTATGAAATGGCTCATGAGAATACCATCACAAACAGGGCAGTGCAGTGGCGCAGCAGGTTGGCACGGTGGTGCAGCTGGTAGATCTGCGTCCCCACAGCGCCAGAGACCCAGTTTCGATCCTGTACTGGGTACTGGCTCCAGTAATGTTAGTGTGGAGTTTGCACGTTCTCCCTGTGACAGCGTAGGCTTCGTCGGGGTGCCCCGGTTTCCTCCCACAACACAAAGACCTGCGGGTTTGCAGGCTAATTGGTGACTGCAAATTGTCCCTAGTGTGTAGAGAGTGGATGGGAAAGTGGGATAACCTAAAATTTGTGAGAATGGATTGATGGTTAGTGTGGACTCGGTGGGCTAATGGGCCTATTTCCATGTTGTATTACAAATCTCAATTAAAAAACACATCATGCTCTTATCTTTTATTTAGAAGGCAGTGATTGCCCCATTTACAAATGAATGGTTGTTTGGCCAATTCAGTGGGCAGGTTAAGGGCCAAGTACACAAGGTGGGACTGCAGGCACACAAGACTAATGGCGATGGATTAGTCCTCTGCTGAAGAATGCCGGAGAACCAGATTCATTGTACAACCATCCGGTAGTTACTATGGTCAAGTTAATTAAGATTAGTTTTTCTGTTCCCCTTAAAATTAACCGTTACAAATGTGGTGGGTTTTGAATTAAGGCCATTCAATTGTTAGTCCAACTCTCTGGATTACTAGAACAGTCATTTGACCGTTGCATCATTCCTGTGCATTAGGTACCTTTTTAAATACCAACTTACTCAATTAACAGGGTAACAGCATCCAGTAAAGGCTTCTGATTGCAGTACATGGTCCTCATTCGCAACCGGAGATGGGGGGCTCCGCCAGAGCCCAGCCTGTGAATGCGGAGCAGGACCACAGACAGCCAACCATGTCATCTCTGGGTGCCCGCTCTACCAGCCACCAAATGGAGCTCAGGGCCTGGCAGACATTGACGCCAACAGAGACAACAACCTGGCTGCTCAACACCCGGCTTGAGATCTAACTATTCCTTTGGTTTATTTATGTATCATTCGCAAGAAGAAGAAGAAGATTCACAACCTTCTATCGACAATATCCTGTGCAATCACCTTTGCAAGATCAAACATGATTTGGTCCTCACAACATTTCAGTACGAGAAGGAGATTGAGAACCTCGTAACATAGTGCCAAGATAACACTCCCTCTAAAGGCAGACAAAAATGCTGGAGAAACTCAGCGGGTGAGGCAGCATCTATGGAGCGAAGGAATAGGTGACGTTTCGGGTCGAGACCCCTCTTCAGCAAGACAAAGGATATTGTGATTGACTTCCGGAAGCAAAGTAGTGCACACACTCTGTTATACATTGAGGGTGTCAAAGTAGAGAAGGTTGAAAGCTTCAAGATCTGAGGAATAAATATCACCAGCTGTATGTCCTAGACTAGGCACATTGAAGCAATGACCATAAAAGTGCACCAACACCTTAGAAGGCTTAGGACGTTTGAAATGTCCCCAAGAACTCTCACCGACTTCTACAGATGCGCTATAGAAAGCATTTTATTGAGATACATCATAAGCACGGGTTTGGGAACAGCCCCACCTCTGACGAAAGCCGATTGAGCTGAAACATTAACAGTTTCTCCTTCCACGGAAGGTTCCAGGGTTAGTGAGCACCTTCGGGTTATATTTCGGATCGCCAGCATCTGCAGTTTTTTTAAATTTTCAGCTTTTAATGATCATCTCCCAACTCGATAACAAAATGCTCCAGAGAGGTTTATTGATGGGAACATTGTAGATAACTACTAGACTTTAGTCCTTAACAACAATCCAGTATCGTTACTCCTTCCAAATGAGACAAGCAGCACATTCAAAGTATCTAGGGGCGACAGTAATGCAAGAGGTGTGGCAGCATATCTTGTCCCCACAACAGCAACACCTGCTTCCATTGACATAGCTCCTTTAACACCATCATCAGAATATCACGGGGCACAGGAGCGCCATCAAACGAACACGGATGCTGAGTCTTGGAAGGCTCAGTACAATCTTAGTACAATATTAAGGCGCTGTCCCACTTGGGCGACCTAATTGGTGAGTTTAGAAGAATTTGAAAAAATGACATGTAGAAGACCAGCTTCGACCAGCTACGACTAGTTACGACTAGTTCCGACTAGCTACGACTAACTTCGGGAAAATTGGGCCCCGAATAGTGGAGAGTGTAGACGACCTCCTTCGACCTCCTTCGACCTCCCTTCGACTATGATGAAGACTGTCTACGACTACCCTCGATTACCTACGACTAACGTGCCGACCTACTGCGACCTACTACGACTAAACCTACGAGTAAAAAAAGTATCGATTTTTTCCATGCCGACCTTTTTTTACTCGCGGGCATTTTTTAACATATTGAAAAAAACGCCGCGACCTAGCTGAGGCCTCGAGTACTCGGAGACCACTCTCGAGCATGAGGGAGAGTTACGAAGACCTCCTACGACCTCTTGTCGATCCATGCTACGAGTATGAGTCGAGGGCAAACTCACCAGAACTCGCGGATTGGGTCGCCCAAGTGGGACAGGACCTTTAGTAACTTGGTTTTAAAGACCTCAAATTGCAAAATGTTGATGGTTGGCAAGGTCCCGTTGGGCTAAAGTGTGTAGGAAAGAATTGTGGATGCTGGTTTAAATCGAAGGTAGACATAAAATGCTGGAGCTCCATTCCTTCTCTCCAGAGATGCTGCCTGTCCCGCTGAGTTACTCCAGCATTTTGTGTCTACCTTCTTTGGCCTAAAGGGTCTATTTCCATGCTGTTTCAATTAATCGAAGAGTCCTTGAGAGCTTTGCAAGGACCCAGTGTGGCCAGCCTGGGATTGAGATACCCCAGTCGTGTGCGCCATAGAATGGGGGAGACCAGGTGAGAGCATGTTGCACTGGTTGAGACTCAAAGATGGGAAGAGAATTTCAGTGACAGGTGAGCTGAAGTAGGTATGGTATGGTACTTTAATGGTCACATGTACCGAGGTACAGTGAAATTAATTCTTGTACACAATTCAGTACAGGTACCACTAGACAAAGGCACTTGGATACATATATATATACGGATACATATACAGAAGGCTGTGGAGGCCAAGTCAGTGAGTATATTTAAGGCAGAGATAGATAGATTCTTGATTAGTTCGGGTGTCAGAGGTTATGGGGAGAAGGCAGGAGAGTGGGGTTAGGAGGGAGAGATAGATCAGCCACGGTTGAATGGCGGAGTAGACTTGATGGGCTGAATGGCCTAATTCTACTCCTAGCACTTATGACCTTATGACCTTCTATCTAAGTAGGGGAGGAATCACGCAACATGAGGTAGGTGGACCTGGGCAGCCAGCGTAAATCTCCGTGAGTTAGTGGGCCTTCTGGTGAGCCAGACTGATAGGAAGGGTTGCAGAGCTGGGGCTGATGCACCAGAGTGGGGATTTCTGCTGCCCCCGACCTGGATGAGCTTTGAATTTGCTCTGGTCACATTGCAAGTGTTCCAGTCTTGCAGAGAAAAACGCACCCTGAAGTGTGCAGTCCATTTAGAAGAAGATTAGTGCTCACAAGTGCTGCTGGAAAAATAAATGGTCGGATGGTCACGTCGCACACCGACCCGGCACAGACCTATTTGCACTTTATACTGTTTTACTGTTTTACTGTTTTCTAAATTTTTGGTTGATTAAGTTATGACATCGGATGGAAGCTGCATACCAAATCTCGTTGTACCTATGTGCAATGACAATAAAATATATTATTATTATTATTATTATTATTATTATTATTATTATTATTATTAAAAGAAAAGCAGATTGCAAAGTGCCACTTAGCCAAAAAATACAGCAGGTTGCAGAGTTGGTCTCCAAAGGGAGTATAGATTGATGATACCATCTCTTCATTTAACTTAAAATATCTAAGCTTTTAATCTTTTAACAAAACAAATAAAGATTCGCATTTCGATAGCGCCTCTTATGTTCCGGTGAGTATGCCCCAAAGCCCTTTACAGCAAATGAAGCAACTTCCACAATGTAGTCACTGAGGTAACGCGAGCAGTGTAAAAGTTAGACCCTCTCAATGTGGACATCTTCAGAGTTGATGCCACAACCCAGAGGGTGTTGGTTCTCGCAAAGGGTGGTGGGTATAAGGAACGAGCTGTCAGAAGAAGTAGGTACGATAACGGTACAAAATATATGCTGGCGCAGCAGTAGTGTGGCTGCCTTACAGCGCCAGAGGCCCGGTTTTGAACCTGACCACGGGTGCTTGTCTGTACGGAGTTTGTACGTTCTCCCCGTGACCTGCGTGGGTTTTCTCCGAGATGTTCAGTTTCCTCCCAAACCCCAAAGACGTACAGGTTTGTAGGTTAATTGGCTTTGTATACATGTAAACTTGTCCCTATTGTGTGTAGTGCGGTGTTAACATGCGGGGATCGCTGGTCGGCACTAGCTCGGTGGGCCGAAGGGCCTGTTTCCATGATGTATATCTAAAACTAAAATTAAAATAATTTGGATTGGAAAGCTTTTGAGGGATTTGGGCCAAACACAACTAAATGGGACCAGCATAAATGTAGCTGAAGATAGAGGCAAAAAGCTGGAGTAACTCAGCGGGACCCTAAACGTCACCCATTCCTTCTCTCCAGAGATGCTGCTGTCCCGCTGAGTTACTCGAGCTTTTTGCTTATATCCGGTTTAAACCAGCATCTGCAGTTCCTTCCGACAGCATAAATATGGCATCTTGGTCAGTGTGGATAAATTGGGCCAAAGGGTCTGTTCCCTGCTTTAAGACTCTATGTCTAAATTGAATACAGAATAGAACACATCGTATAGAAATAGAATACAGTTGGCATAAACGCATGAAATGCATTTTGCAAGAGATTTGCTTCATGTTGATTACTGCAGAAAGTGCGTTGTTATGGGCAACAAATGATAGTATTATCCATGAGGTTTTTGGATAGGCCTATGGATATGCAGGGAATGGAGGGATGTGGATTGTGCAGGCAGATAAGAGATGGTCTTGGCATCATGTTTGATGCAGATATTGTGGGCTGAAGGGCTTGGTCCTGTGCGAATGTCCTGTGTTCTATGAACGTGCCAAAGTACGCTGCATGGTTGCTTGCATTAGTTCAACAAACAGGAACCTCACCAAGAATGTTCAGGCTAATCTTGGTTTAAACAAAATGATTTAACTGCGCTGAGGCCATGTTTTACTCTTCACACTGTTTGTTCTCTGTAAAAAAACATAGCAACCCAATCATAAAATCATTTAAAAAAGCATATTTTAGATCAAATGGCCATTTTTTATGTTGAACCTCGTCCAATTCTCATATAAGACTCTACACCCCTCATGAAGATGCTGTACAGTAATTGCACTTTGATGAAGTTTTTGATCGCCTGCCCTGGTACATTCTTATGTGTGAAGTTTTGTTTGATAACCCAGCAAAATGTTTCTTGGGGCACTTTAGTTTAGTTTGGTTTAGTTTAGTTTAGTTTAGAGATACAGCATGGAAACAGGCCCTTCAACCCACAGAGTCCACACAGACCAGCGATCCCCGCACATTAACAATGCCCTACACACACTAGGGACAATTTTAGAATTATACCAAGCCACTTAACCTACAAACCTGTGCGTCTTTGGAGTGTGGGAAGAAACTGAATATCTTGGGGAAAACCCACGCAGATCACGGGGAGAACGTACAAACTGCGTATGTATGTGGCTCCAGACAGCAGGAGTGAATGTGAATCTCTGGCATTGTAAGGCAATAACTATACCACTGTGCCACCTTTACTTTGATAAAGGTGCTATATAAATGCAAAGTGTTTCTCTTCATGTTCCTGCTTACAAATACTTCCAATCTCTACATTGCTGGGTAGCAACAGGGTTGCATTAGTGAATTACATTTGAGCTTCGCTCATACACAAAATATATATATATGTAAGGTAGCATGGACATCAAATGCAAGAGTAACTCAGTGGGACAGGCAGGTTTCTGGAGAAAAAGAAGGGGTGCCATTTCGGATCGGAACCCTTCTTCAGACCACGTAAGGTGGGAATCAGAGAATGGGAACGATGCGATATGATATGATACGATATAACTTCATTTATCCCAGGAGGGAAATTGATCTGCCTACAGTCATATAAACACAAAACACATGAAACGTGAAATTAAAGTGACGAGTGGAAAGGATTGGGGATGTGCAAAGATTAGGGTGGGGGAGGGGAGTCAGTCTCAGTCTACCCCAGGACATAAGAGGGAGAGGAGTTGTACAGATTGATAGCCACAGGGAAGATGGATCTCCTGTGGCGTTCTGTCCTGCATCTTGGTGGAACCAGATGCTGAATGTACTCCTCAGGTTGAACAGTGTGTCAGTGTGTTGAGCTGTATTGTCCAGGATGCTCCGCAGTTTGAGAAGCATCCTCCCCTCCAAGACCTACCTCCCTTGAATCCAACTCCACCCCCAGGACAGAGCCAGCCTTCCTGATGAGTTTGTTAATAGGAAAATATTGAGGACAATGGAAAGTATGGAATGAAAAAGTTAAGATTAAAACTAGTGATTATTTGGTTTGAAGACTTGGCTAAGAACCAAATAGAAAAGGAATGGCAGAGGAAGATAGGAACAGCTAGGCAACCAAACAGCATATTCTACAAAAATAAACAGACATTAACTATTGACAAAATAGCGTAGTTTTATCTGATCAGTCTGATGGGAGCAAAAAAATATTTTGAGCAGTATTTAGGTTTAGTTATGTACCGAGGTACAGGGAAATACTTTATTTTGCATGCTATCAATCAGATCAGATAATACTATACATAAATCCAATTAAGTCAAACTCAAGTGCAATAGGTAGAGTGAAAGGGGAAGCTACAGAGTGAGAATATAATTGGAACACATGGAAATAGTGCTGGATTTACAGGTAAAAAAGAGATTCAAAAAAGTGGAGCGATTGTATCGGACGTTGGATCTTACTCTGAGAACAGCATGCAAAGAGGCGACATGCTCTAGTGCCATCTTTGAGTATTGCGTACAGTTTTGGCCTCCAAATCTGAGAAAAGACATTCTTGCCATAGAGGGGGTACAGAGAAGGTTCACCAGACTGATTCCTGGGATGTCAGGACTTTCATATGAAGAAAGACTGGATAGACTTGGCTTGTACTAGCTAGAATTTAGAAGACTGATGGGGGATCTTACAGAAACTTACAAAATTCTTACGGGGTTGGATAGGCTAGATGCAGGAATATTGTTCCCGATGTTGGGGAAGTCCAGAACAAAGGGTCACAGTCTAAGGATAAGGGGGAATTCCTTTAGGACCGAGATGAGGAAAACATTTTTTTCACACAGAGAGTGGTGAGTCTCTGGAATTATCTGCCACAGAAGGTAGTTGAGGCCAGTTCATTGGCTATATTTAAGAGATAGTTAGATGTGGCCCTTGTGGCTAAAGGGATCAGGGGGTATGGAGAGAAGGCAGGTACAGGATACTGAGTTGGATGATCAGCCATGATCATATTGAATGGCGGTGCAGGCTCGAAGGGCCGAATGCCCTACTCCTGCACTTATTTTCTATGTTTCTATGTTTCTATTTGGCTGATACTGCTTACCGTACTGGTGAGAACAATGGATACTGGTAGCAGGAAATTCGAGAAGGTTGCGAGCAAAGGGTCAGAGCAGCACCCATCTCTCTCATCATTATCCAACAGGTTAGATGGCAGCCGGCACCTATTCCTTGGAATCCATGCTGCCTGCCACCTAACCTGTTGGATACTGATGAGAGAGATGGGTGCTGCTCAGACCCTTTGCTCTCTCAACCTCGTGGGAAAGACGAGGCTGGCGGCTGGTGTCGGCCAGAATGCAATGAGATATTAAACATGGCCCGTGCACATTGAACATTGAACATGAGCTCAATATTGCCCATGGCCCACCTGCATCTTCCCCAGCCAACACCAGGAGGGCACGAGGTGGCGTTTCGGGTCGGAACCCCTGTTCAGATGGGAAACGTTCCGCCACGAAACGTCACCTATTCCTTTTCTCCAGAGATGCTGCCTGACCTATTAATATAAACCTCCAATCTATAAGACCCACCATCTTTGCTACAAACCAGCATCTGCAGTTTCTCCCTACACCTGAAGGGCAATGTTTAGTGTGTTACAACATTTTTGTGTGGACAATCTGCTGATCTCAATATGGTATCACATCAAGTCATTGACGTCTCCCCCCCATACCCCATACCCTCCAATATTTGACCAAGTTTCTGATATTTTCTTATGTGTGAAGTTTTCTTTGGTAAGCCCGTGTGAAGTTTCTTGGGGTATTTTACTTTCATAAATACATAAGGATGAATAGATTAAATTGGTCAATCCACAGCTATATTGAGATATGAGACAGGTGGTAAAGAAGGTGTATGGTATGCTTCTCTTCATTGCTAGGGGAATTGAATGTAAGAGTCGGGAAGTCACGAAGCAGCTCTATATATAAAATCACGAGAGGCATAGATATGGAAAAGAGTCAGAACCTTTTTCCCAGGGTGGAAATGTCCAACTTTAGAGCTATGAGGCGGAAAGTTTAATGGAGATGAGACGGGCAAGTTTTGTCCACAGAGAGTAATGGGTGCCGGGAACGCATTGCCAAGGGTGGTGGTGGAGGCAGATATGTTAGTGGTTTGTAAGAGGCTTTTAGATAAGCACATGGGAAATGCAGGGAATAGAGAGATAGGGATCATACACAGGCAGATGAGATCAGTTTAACTTGGCACAAACATTGCGGGGCCCATCCCAGTGTTGTACTGTCCTGTTCTATGTTCTCTGTTCTAATATGCCCTGATGATTCTTTCGATTATCCGAGCATTTCAGGAGAATTGCCAAGAAGTGGCACCAATGTTCAGAACGGTGCACCCTGGAGACGAACGGCAACTTGGAAAATCTCTTGCTTTTCCTCCTTCACTGCCATGACACAAACAACAAGGTGCTTGTGTGACATTCTTAATAAAGTGAACCCCCGGGAGAGTTAACGAGGAGGTGGCTACAAAATTAAGTTACAAATTAAGAAAACAACAAGACAACTTGGTGATTAGATTTACCTGGAAAAAGGCAGCTCTCAGTATCATGGTGATATGCAAAGCACAAGATAAACACAGCGAGTCTTTGAATTTACTATATGAAGTATGAAGCTGTTGATTTTTATGACGCAGATAATTATTTGAGAATTGTTTGTATTTTCAGTTCAGTTTAATTTGGAGAAAGAGCGTGGAAAGTGGCCCTTCGGCCCACCGAGTCCGTGCCGACCAGCAAGCCCTGTACTCTACCACTGTCCTACACACACTTGGGACAATTTACAATTTTTACTGAAGCCAATTAACCCACAAAAACCTGTACGTCTTTGGAGTGTGGGAGGAAACCGACGCACCTGGAGAAAACCCACGCAGTCACAGGGAGAACGTACAAACTCCGTACAGGCAGCACCCGCGGTCAGGATCGAACCCGGGACCCTGGCGCTGTGGGGCAGCAACTTTACCGCTGCGCCCCCGTGCCGCCTGTATAATCTTTAATCAAATAAAATGATTATATGGCATCTGTTTCAATACCAAATAATCTTTTTTACAAAGCATCTTTAACACTACAAAATCATTACTTTCGGAATCTTTGTCAGGCAAAATTTAACACTAAGCTGGATAAAAAGAGGTGCAAATGGATGAATAGCCACAGCAGGAGTTGGAACCGCCAGTGGTGAAACAATGATAATCATTTGTGTACTTGGTATAAGTGTTAAATTGTCCCTATTGGGTGTAGGCTTGTGTCAATGTGTGTTGATCGCTGGTCGGTGCGGACTCGGTGGGCCGAAGGGTCAGTTTCCGCTCTGTACCTCTAAACTAAACCAAACTAGTTTGCAAATCATCATAGAATGTAGTACAGCACAGGGACAAACCTTTGGCACAAACAAAATGGCAAGTTAAACTAATTTGTTCTGCCTGCACATAATCTATATACCTCCATTCGCTGCATATGGATATGCCTGTGTAAACGCCTCTTACACACCACTGTCTTTATGCCTCCACCACCACTCCTGGCAGCGCGTTCTTGGGACCCATAACTCGAGGTATAAAAGATTTTCCCCCTCAAATCTCCTTTAAATTCCCCCATCTCCACCTAAAGATATGTTCTCTAGCCTTTGACATTTCCACCCTGGCAAAAAGGTTCTGAGTGTCTATGCCTCTCATAATTCATTATACCTCTATCAGGTCTCACCTGAGTCTGCGATGTCCCAAACAATCCAAATGTGTCCAAAGTCTTCTTATAGCTAATGCCTTCTAATTGAGGCTGCATTCTGGTAAACCTCTGTGTGATCAGATGTGAGGTGCCCTTGCAAATATTGTCAGGACTGGCATCCTCAACTTATACCGTTTCTCCTTGTCCAGACCCCAAGGTTTGAGGATAAGTTGTTTCCTCTCCACTATTTTAAGCAGTGGAAGATACCTGTACATGAATTATTTTAACATAGACTGATTGTCATAAAGTCATATACGATGTAAACAGGCCCTTCGGCCCAACCTGTCCATCCTGCCAAAGATGCCAATCTAAGAAGGGTCTCGACACAAAATCTCACCTCTTCCTTGTCTCCAGTGATGCTGTCTGACCTGCGGAGTTACTCCAGATCTTCCATCCGAGATGGTCCGATTTGCCGACTTTTGGCCCACATGCCCCTAATCCTTTTCCACATTCATGTACCTGCCCAAAGTGTCTTTTCAATGCTTTTATAGTACCGGCCTCAACTACCTCCTTTAGCAACTCGTTCCATATCCCCACCACTCACAATTGTTGTATGCAAGCAATCACATGGTCTTGACAGAGACAGGTGGTAAAAACTATGGCAAGGAAGTCCAAGAAAATTGGAGACCAAACTTTATGCACAAGTGTACATGCACACGCACACCCTTGGACACGCCGTGTGTACACAACCACCACACCTTCCCCACGTACACCCTCCTCAGCCTCTCTTCATTACCACTCCAACTCTTGCTATCTCAACAAATGCACAAAATATGGCAATTGATTTACACACAAACTGTCATTAACAGCAATGTCACCATTTTTGTTGCAATGCTGTTTCAACGGGATGAATGTTGGTCACTACTCAACACTTATCACCGTTGCCATGGTCCTGTTTGCATTCACCCAAGGCAGTAAAGCAGGTTTGACCTCATTAAGAATCTATGGAGCAAGTAGGAAGCTTAGTTTAGTTTCGTTTCGAGAGACAGCAGGAAAACAGGGCCTTCGACGCTCCGAGTGCACGCCAGCCATCGATCACCCATTCACACTAGTTCTATATTATCCCACTTTCTCATTCACTCCCTACTATTTACAGAGGGCCAATTAGCCAACAAACCTGCACACTCTCAGACTGTGGGATGAAACCAGAGCACACAACATAAACCCATGTTAAACTATGTTAGCCCACTTTTTCAAACACTGCCAACATATTAAGGGCAACTTAGAGAGGCCAATCAACCTAAAACCCTCACGTCTTTGCTGTGGTTTCTTCCCACAGCCCAACAATCTGTGGATTTGGAAGTTTGTGACAGTTGTTTGCGTGCAAACCGGTTGCCTTATTCTGCACAGTGATTGTCTCCACAACAAGTCATCTGGCATAGCAACATACTCTACAACAGTGACCACTCTTCAGAAGTAATTTATTGGTTGTAAAGGGCCTGTCGCACTTTCAGGACCTAACTCACGACCTCTGCCGAGTTTGCCCTTGACTCATACTCGCAGCATGGTCGTCATGAGGTCGTAGGCGGTTGTAGGTAGGTCGTAGGTAGGTCGTAGCGGGCCATGATGCTAGTCGTAGGTACTCGTGGCATCAAGTAGGTCGGGGCGTTTTTTCTAGCATGATGAAAAATGTCCATGAGTAAAAAAGGTCGTGAATTAGGTCGTTAAAGTGGGACAGGCCCTTAGAGGGCTTTCGGATGGCCTAAATACAGCTATAGAAATCTAAAACTTTCTTTCTTTCAAAGTGATTCAGCTTTCCACCCCTTTTGAAGTTTAGAGGCACCCACCATCTAGGTGTTAAGTTTAGTTTAGTTCAGTTTAGTTTCGTTGGTTTATTGCCACGTTACAGCTAACCAGTCAGTAGAAGGACAATACATGATTACAATACGACCAACCACATGTAGAGATAGATGATAAAGGGACTAACGTGAATAGCTCGTTTAATGGTTGTAATGCACTCTGAGGCATCCTAAAGTCATGATTGAAATGGAGGTTTTTCTCCGCTTTCTTCAGCTAAATGACTGTCATAGAGTCATAGAGTCATACAGCATGGAAACAGGCCCTTCGGCCCACTTTGCCCATGCTCACCAAGATGCCACATTTACACTAGCCCCACCCGCCTGTGTTTGGCACATATTGTATCATTCTAAACCTCTCCTATCTATGTAACAGTACAAATGCCTTTTAAACGTTGTGATAGTACCTGCCTCCTCTGGCAGCTCGTTCCATACACCCACCAACCTGGGTTGAAGGAATACAGTATCACCATCCTGCCGTACCTCAAGGAATGGTAGTTGTAACAGTTGGAGGCCATTCACCTGTGTCAAGAACAACCTGCAGTTCCAAATGCTCTTGAAAATAAACCCTTGGCAAGAGACCCCGAGATATAACTTCCTTGGGGCAACATTTTGACCTTCTTGGCTGTGTAATCATCGTGAAGTTTGCATATCAAACCCTGTATCTGGATCCAGTAAACTAGCCTTTGGGAGGGGACAAACAAATTTCACGGAGAAATTTGAATGTCATTTGCGAGAAGCTCGGCTTCCTGGTACATGTACTGCATGCATCACAGGCTCGCTGTGACAAATATGAAAATTAATTCATCAAAAGCTCAAACTCGGAAGATGAAGCTAGATAAAACCTTCCAACTGCTTAAAAGTTCTGACGGTTATTTATTTTGCTATCTGTTTCTACTCGCTTGTCTATCTATTCCGACATTCTTTCTTTATTTTTTTTCGCACTGTTCTTTTATTATTAAATTAAAAATACGAACTTGTACAAGAATGGAAATATGTATTTATGTATTAGGTACTCAAGTACCACACTATTGTACTTACCTCTAACAAAAATAAACCAAAAAAAAAAAAAAAAGGTTCTGACGGTGAGGCGTTTTTTTAAAGAGACTTTCGCTTCAAGTTACAGTCCCTCCTTCTGAACCTTCTGAACTTTGTAGTCGGCAGGGCTGTACTCTGCATATCGCCAACTTGGACAATTTTACATTTTTATCAAGCCAATTAACCTACAAACCTGTACGTCTTTGGAGTGTGGGAGGAAACCAAAGATCTCGGAGAAAACCCACGCAGATCACGGGGAGAACGTACAAACTCCATACAGACAGCACCCGTAGTCGGGATTGAACCCGGGTCTCCGGCGCTGCATTTTGGTGTAAGGCAGCGACTCTGCCGCTGCGCCACCGTGACCGCCTCAAATCTTTGGTTATGACCTACCCGATCATCTCTAACCTACTATTGCGCAGGTCAAATCAAATAATTATTCACGCTTTCCAATCCAATTACATTATTAGTTTAGCAATTAAAAAATTCAGTTTACCTATGATATGATAGGTGTCAAGGGTTATGGCGAGAAGGCAGGAGAATGGGGTTAGGAACGAGAGATAGATTTTATTTTTGTCTTTTTGTGTCTGTTTTAGTGATAATTTTGGTTTATTAGGCTGTGTATGTGTGTGGGGGGAGGGGTGGTGGTGGGAGAAACAGGGTTTTAGTCTCTCCCTTCGGGGGGATGCGACTTTTCTTGTCGTATCCCCCGTCACAGTCTCCGTCTGTGCTGAGGCCCTAATGGCGGAGCTGGCGGCCTCAGAGCTATGGCGGCCTTCCAGCTTCCAGCAGCGGCGACCTGGCTTCGGGGCTGCGGTGCTCCAGCGGCGACCTGGCTTCGGAGCTGCAGTGCTCCAGCGACGTTCCGGCGGCGGCCTGGCTTCGGGGCTGCGGTGCTCCAGCGACGTTCCAGCGGCGACCTGGCTTCGGAGCTGCGGTGCTCCAGCGGCGACCTGGCTTTCGGGGCTGCGGTGCTCCAGCGTTCCAGCGGCAGGCCCTGTGGCGGTGTTCCGGCATTCCGGCGACGGCGGTGGCGGCAGCCCGGCTTCGGAGGCTCGGCCGCGGGCCTGGTGGACGGCAACATCGGAGGCCTGGATCTCCTCAGCGCAGAGGGAGAACAAGGAGGGAAGAAGACAGAGACTCTAAGACTTTTGCCTTCCACCACAGTGAGGAGGTGCCTGGTGAACTCACTGTGGTGGATGTTAAATATGTGTTTATTGTGTGTTTTGTTTTTTTATTATATGTTATGACTGCAAGGTAACGAAATTTCATTCAGACCGAAAGGTCTGAATGACAATGAAGGATAATCTAATCTAGATCAGCCATGAGTGAATGGCAGAGTAGACCTGATGAGCTGAATGACCTAATTCTGCTTCTATTACTTATGATCTTATGACTTAAACCATATTTTATCTCGGTTTCAATAAACCATATTTTAGATCCATTTAATACGGATTATAATTTAATGTGTATTTTGTAAATTAGTTGAAAGTCATTCTTTCACTTCTTATTTTTGGATTTATAACCATTTAATCTTTAATAGATTTATCATTCGACGCTAAATAGGTGAGGAGGAGTGAGGGTTCTTTTTTTAATGTTGAAAAAAATAAAGATGTGAAAATGACTGTGTGAAGTAGTGGAAACAGAGTTAATCGTACCTTTAGAAAGGGTATAGGGCGGGTTATTTGAGAGATAAAGGATCGCAGGGAGAAATGGTGGGATATTGAAGCTGACATACTAGCTTCATGGGGAATCAGCATGGACTCAATGGGCTGAACGATCTCTGTTCTCTCCAGACCAATTCTACAACTCTCCGAATGAGTTAACTGCTCTCATGAAACACTGACAAACACTTTGGAACACCTTCAGGATTGTAATCTCAAATTCAACTCTTTAGAAATGAAATAAAGCAAAGAGATCAATAGTTTTCAGGTGGGGGAAGGGATTGGTTTACACTGAAGATAGACACAAAATGCTGGAGTAACTCTGCGTCACGTGCAGCATCTCTGGAGACCTGAGGAAGGGTCTAGACCCGAGACGTCACCCATTCCTTCTCTCCAGACATGCTGCCTGTCCTGCCGAGTTAGTCCAAAAGTTTTCAGGTTAAGGATTCATAAATTAAGACGATGGTTTTAACTTTTTGTGTTCTGCCATTTTTAACTCCTAGACGCGCCCAGATATGAGACTGAAATGAACCAGGCAGCTAGCAGGAGATTTGCGGAAAGATTTCACCCAAACATTACCGTACAAAGAAACAAAGTGCATCCATTCTCATACTCACATTGTACTTGAAGGGCCCGTTAGTCTGCCGTGACCGTTTCTCTGCCAGCAAATCTTTAACGGTATGCTTGACACGAACTCCCTGATAAACGCGTCTCGAATGATCCGATGGAACTGTTAAATAGTAAAAAATAAAATAGAAAAGTAGAAATCTGAAATGGTTCAACGCCTTGATGATCGAGAGCCCTTTCCCTCTTGAATCCTGCTCTGAATGGCACTGGCTGTGAATGGCATTGAGCATTTAAACATGAACAAAGATGTAAGCAAATGTAATGCACACATACAAATATAGGAGCCAATTATTTGGAGAAGGGACAATATACGTAGTTGTGATCAGCGCAACTCAGATTAAATTTATTCTTATTTTTCAGTGACGGGCAATGAGAAGCCAGGCGGGAGAGGGAACGGTGGAATGTTTATCTCTTGCTAAGCAAGGGAACGGAAGGCTAGTGCAGGGCAAATGCTGCATAGAAACTTCAGATCCTGGCCAGGTGCTAACATTTATTTACATGTTAATGTGTACCTGCTCTGCACCTTTTGCACAGTCACCTGTTTGTGGGCAGGGAGTGAGATCAAGAGTGAGAGAGGTAGGTGGAGGAGGGTGTTTGTTTTGTTTAGTTTAGAGATACAGCGTGGAAACAGGCCCTTCGACCCACTGAGTCTGCGCTGACCGGTGATCCTCGCACATTAACACTACCCCACATACACTAGGGACAATTTTACATTTATATCAAGCCAATTATCCCGCAAACCTGTACGTCTTTGGAGTGTGGGAGGAGGCTGAAGATCTCGGAAAAACCCATGCGATCATGGGGAGAACGTACAAACTCCATACAGACAGCACCTGTAGTCAGGATTGAACACGGGTCTCTGGCGCTGTGAGGAAGCAACTCTACCGCTGCGCCACTGTGCCCCCATCTCTGCCGCCATCTTGTTTTCTAGACCTCTACCTCTCCAGCTAGAAATGTTTCCGATTTCCTCAACAATGCTTGGTCCTCTTGGGCCAACTCTCCTCATCCTCACTACTCATGCCACGTCTCCACTTCTGAGCCTTCTCGTGAAGTAGAGCGTTCCAATTCGACCTCAGCGAATGGATTCAGAAGCCCTGTCGCAATTCCCCCATCTCCTTTTGGCTGCTTGCCACCAACAAATGCCTTTACATTTAGACCAAGCCAATTAACCTACAAAGCTGTACCTCTTTTGAGTGTGAGAGGAAACCGAAGATCTCGGAGAAAACCACCAAGCGGTCATGGGGAGAACGTACAAACTCCATTTGTTTCAATAACTTGATGAAAATGACTTGTTTCTGTATTGCATTAATGCCAAGACGATTGTGTGAATTTGGGGAAGTGCCTTAGAATCACAGAGTCATACAGCAAGGAAACAGGCCCTTTGGCCCAACTTGCCCGTGCCAACATAGACGCCACAGCTAAACTAGTCCCACCTAAACTGCCTGTGTATGCCACATATCCCTCTAAACCTTTCCTATCATTCTACTTGTCCAAATGTCTTCTAAACGTTGCTGCAGTGCCTGCCTCACCTACCTCTGTGTGAAAAGGCTATTCACAGGTTCCCAAATAAAGGTGGTGGCGCAGTGGCGCAGGGGCAGAGTTGCTGCCTTCCAGCGCCAGAGACCTTGGCTCTATCCTGACTACGAGTGCCATCCGTACGGGATTTGCATGTTCTCCCTATGACCACATGGCTTTTCCCTGGGTGCTCCGGTTTCCTCCCACACTCCAAAGACCTGCAGGTTGGAGGAGCTGCAGCTGAGAGTGCCATGCATAGCAGAAGAATTAGGCCATTCGGGGCTACTTACCATTCAGTTTTGCTGATCTATCTTTCCCTCTCAACCCCATTCTCCTGCCTTCTCCCCATAACCTTTGACATCCTTACTAATCAAGAACCTGTCAATCTCTGCTTTAAAAATACCCAAAGACTTGAGGTGTAGGAAAGAACTGCAGATGCTGGTTTGAATCGGAGGTAGACACAAAATGCTGGAGTAACTCAACGGGGCAGGCAGCATCAGTCTGAAGAAGGGTCTCGACCCGAAACATCGCCCATTCCTTCTCTCCAGAGATGCTGCCTGCCCCACCGAGTTACTCCAGCATTTTGTGTCTCCCCAAAGACCTGACCTCTGCAGCCGTCTGTGGCAATTATTCACCGCCCTCTGGCTAAAGAAAGTCCACCTTATCTCCATTCTAAAGGTGCGTCCCTTTATTCTGAAGCTGTGCCCTCTGGTCCTCAACTCTCCCACTAGTTCAATAGACAATAGACAATAGACAATAGACAATAGGTGCAGGAATAGGCCATTCGGCCCTTCGAGCCAGCACCACCATTCAATGTGATCATGGCTGATCATCCAAGCAAATTCAATTGATAATTTCAACAAAGATTCAGCACAGGCAATGAGACCTCAATAACCTTTCAAAACTCAGGTCGTGCGTGATATCCCAGGAATTTCTGACACAATGAGAAGTTTCATTTCAAGGTGCTCTCTCTCCTCCTCCTCCACCTCCCCCCACCCCGACAATGACTGAGGTTGGGTCCCGACTTGAAATGCACCTATCCATCCCCTCCACAGATGCTGCCTGACCCACTGAGTTACTCAACCTTTGCTCAGGATTCCAGCTTCCGCAGCTCCTTTTGCCCTCACGAGTCGATTAGCCAGCTACTAGATCAGTTGCACGCTACCAACAGTGCTTTTTTTATTTCAAAAATAAACTTTATTCATAAAATATATCAAGATAGTCAAGAGATAAGGGAGATAAATTGGCATATGTACCGCAAACAATTCAAATTCAAACTTGCAGCAGCATTACGGGTTTGTAAGCCCTGTACTCATTATAGATAAAAAAGAAAAAGTTAAATAAATGAATAAAATATGATAGTAGTGCAAAAAGCCTGAAGTCCTAAGTGCAAGCGAGACAGTTTGTGGTTCTTAGTTCATTGTTTAGTTGGTGTTTAGATTGTTCAAGAGCCTGATGGTTGTTGGAAAGAAGCTATTTAGTTTAGTTTAGTTAGGAGAAACAGCGTGGAAACAGGCCCTTTGGCCCACCAAATTAACGCCGACCAGCGATCCCTGCACGCTAACACTATCCTACACACACTACGGTCAATTTACAATTTTACCAAGCCAATTAACTTACAAACATGTACGTCTTTAGAGTGTGGGAGGAGACCGGAGCTCCCGGAGAAACCCCACGCAGGTCACAGGGAGAATGTACAAACTCCGTACAGACAGCTCCCTTAGTCAGGATCGAACCCGGGTCTCTGGAACTGAAAGGCAGCAACTCTGCCACTGCGCCACCGTGCCGCCCCCGTTCCTGAACCTGGAGGTCATTGTTTTCAGGACTTCCCGAGCCTTCTTTCTGACGGCAAGAGTGAAATGAGAGCGTGGTCAGGGTGGTGTGGGTCTCTGATGATGCTGGCTGCCTCGTTGAGACAGTGCCTGCTACAGATCCTTTCAATGGTGGGGTGATACATCTATTCATGAAATGGTTGACACACTGTTGGCGAAAACACAGCCCTTCTCTGTCCGCAGCGGAAGGATGCTAGACCAAAGATCCTATAGCAAGCAAGATAGACCACTCCTTCTAAATACAACGGGCTGACGTGTAGTACGCAACGGAGCGGAACCTGGGCCTTTTTTTCATCCATTTCCGCAACCGGACCCGACCCGACTCGCAGTGTAATCAACGTTGCAGTGGAACAGTTTGTGTTAATAAATTAAAATTCTGAAAATGAGGAGAAGATTTTTACCAAATAACTTTTATCTTTATGAGGGTGTTTCCGTAACCGGCTTCCGTCTCCACACTAGTATCCTATGGGATCTCTGGTGCGGAGACGGAAGCCGGTTACGGAAATGGGGCCTTAAATTGCCCATGAATCTGCCCATGATCGTACAACGTCTTTTTCGTCGAGTGGACTATCTTGCTCGCTGTAGGATCTTTGTGCTAGACTGTGATTCTTCCCCACAGACACTGTGGTAGCTGCACTGAGCATCAGTGCGTCCCTCAGCATTTAATCCTGCACCCTGGGATGTGCCCGTCGGCAACAGTCCCTTACGGACATCTCCTTACACTGTAACACCAACAGGACCCCAGAGCACAGCCTGTGAATGCGGAGCAGAACGACAGACAGCCAACCATGTCATCTCTGGGTGCCCGCTCTACCACCCACCAGATGGAGCTCAGGGCCGGGCAGACATTGACGCCAGCAGAGACAACAACCTGGCTGCTCAACACCCGGCTTGAGATCAAACTATTCCTTTGGTTTATGTTTCATTCGCAAGAAGAAGAAGATCAACAGGTTTTGGGCACATAAATGCCAAGTGAAGCCGGGTTTATTGTCATATGCACACGTATACCCTCTTGAACTTCTACAGGTAGAGAGCATACACACGGACTGAAGATAGACACGGGACAGGCAGCATCTCTGGAGAGAAGGAATGGGTGATGTTTCGGGTCGAGACCCTTCTTCAGACTGGTTGCTTCATGAGTTTGGCAACTCAAACGCCCAGGAAGAAAGGAGATTGCAGAAGTGGTAAACACTGCCTGGTCAATCATTGGTACTCACCTCCCACCCCACCCCACCATCAAAGGGCTCTCTCGACAGGAGACGCTGCCTCAAAAAAGCTGCCAGTATCAACAAAGACCCACACCATCCTGTCTATGTTCTCATTTGACTCCCACCATTGGGAAGAAGGTATAGGAGTCTGAAAATTGTGGTCACCAGGATCTTGAACACTGCTTAACATCAGTTTGATCTGAACTTTAATTCAGTCTGAAGAAGGGTCTCGATCCGAAACATCACCGATTCCTTTTCTCAGCTAAACATCCCGCGGTCGAGGCATAAGCTCAGGGGCGACCGCGCCTTTGCGGTTGCAGCTCCTAGACTGTGGAACAGCATCCCTCGTCCCATCAGAACTACACACGAGGGCCAACTCACAATTTACAAACCTGTACGTCTTTGGAATGTTGGAATGTTGGAAGGAGCAGCTGGAGAAAACCCACGCAGGTCACAGGTAGAACGTACAAACTCCGTGCAGACAGCACCCGTAGTCAGGGTCGAACCCGGGTCTCTGGCGCTGTAAGGCAGCGACTCTACTGCTGCGCCACCGTGCCACCCAACCTCAACCATGAACTAAGGACTATTTTTGGTTGCATTAGTATTGGAGTTATTAATTTATTGTTTTTTGTGTTATCTATGTATATTGCGTTTACAGGCCTGTTGTGTTGCTACAAGGAAGAATTTCATAGATTCATTATTGTCAGTACATATGATCATTAAACTCTCTCGACTTTAAAAGTATGATGAGTTACAGGTACAAGGAAAATCTTGCCTGCAGCAGCAGCAACGGGCACATACATTCAGGCAACACACAAAACACATAAGTTACACATAAATGACACATAAATTCTAGAAGACGATGAAAAGAAAATGACTGGGCAAAAAAAAAAAGCCGAGATATTATTGCAAATATATATAATTAGAAAACAAAGTTCATGGAAGTGTAAGGGGGCAGAGGTGTGCAGGTCGGATCATAGTTCCTGAGAGCTGAAGGAACGCCACTGTTCCTGAACTGATGGTGTGGGACTTCAGGCTTCCGTGCCTCTTGCCTGATGGTAGCGGTGAGAAAGAGGGCCGGACGGTGGGGATCCCTGATGATAAACAACGCCTTCTTAAGGCAGCGCCTCGTCTAGGTACTTTTGATGCAGGGTGGTCTGTGCCAGTGATGGGCCGGTCACTCTCTTCAGTCTGTTGAATTCCTGTCTAATGGAAGCGGCGTACCAGTCACGATACTCTCTACAGTGCATCTGTAGAAGTTAGTTAGTTTAGTTTAGAGATACAGCACGGAAACAGGCCTTTCGGCCTACCGAATCCGCGCCGACCAGCGATCCCTGAGCACCAACGCTATCCTACACACACACTGGGGACAATGTACATTTATACCAGGCCAATTAAGCCACGAATCTGTGCGTCTTTGGAGGGTGGGAATGAAGCCAGATCCCCTGGAGAAAATCCACGCAGTCACGGGGAGAACGTACAAACTCCATACAGACAGCACCCGTAGTCAGGATCGAACCCGGGTCTCTACCGCTGCTGCGCCGCCGTGCCATCTAATATTCGGTGACTTGCCGAATTTCTTTAAGCAGCGAAGAAACATGTTCACATTTCACCGAGTTAATGATTTGCGGCAGCAGTTGCAGCTTCCTGGGAACAGCCCATAGATTACAGAGCGCTCTGTTATGTAACCGCTGCAGGCGAAACTCATAAGGACCCTAGACAATAAAATGTTAACTGTTGGACTGGGAGCTCGAGGCTTCGGTACAAATTGCATGCCGTTTGGCTGCAACCCACACTGCTCAAAACACCTTTGTGTGCAGTGAATGACAATGTACACAGTAACAAAGTGGATGAATTACACTGAAATGTGTATATATTTTTAAGCAATCATCAATAAAAACAGATGATGTATTTAAACATCCCAGTAAATGTAATGAGCAAAATGATCTGTGCCATTAAAAAATTATATCAATTAATATATGTCTGTTCAACTGTCAGGTGAGTGTTTTGAAATTTCGAGTACCTGTCTGATTCTGTTTTTATTGCAGATTTCCTGCATTTGCGGCTTTCGGTTCGATGCCAGATAAAGAGAGGCCAGTCTAATTGTTTATTGTGCTAACAAGCAGGAGGTGCCACAGTTGCAGAACACGTTTAATTCAACAACATTTGATAAAACTCCAGGTGTCACAGCCAGCAGATGAAACACTCCCAGCAGACATAGAGATTGTGAAACCATTTGTTCAGTCATCATCATTTTTAACGATATCTTTCCAGAGGCAAAACAACATAAAATAAAACTTGGAAATGAAAGAATTCCACGTTAATTGCTGATGACTAGCCTATAAAATTATTTTCCTTGTTTAATTGGTATATCTACTAAACCTCCCCACCTTTCGTACACTGATTAGCGCTCTGCTAACATTACTAATGTGCCAAATCCCAAGAAGGGTTACATCCAACTCCAAACACTCACCTGGCTCCCAAAAAGACCATAAGAGCCAAGATTTTTAAAAAAACATCAAGTAGAAACAAGGAACTGCAGATCTGGTTAATATACGACACACGGCATCAGACGGAAGAAGGGTCTCGACCCAAAACGCCACCCAGCCTTGCTCTCCAGAGATGCTGTGTCACTCCAGCACTTTGTGACATTTTCAAAGCACCACTCGTCATGTTTTTTGTGACCTTTTATAGCATTACTTGTTATGTTTTTCAACAGTCATATAATAATATAGCACGGAGACAGGCCCTTTAGCCCAACTTGCCCATGCCAGCTGAGATCCCCCATCTACACTAGTCCCCAATATCTGCTTTCCAATCCACCTACCTGTCCAGATGTCTTTTAAGTGTTGTTATTGTACCTGCCTCAGCTACCTCCTCTGGCAGCTCGTTCCATATACCCACCAACCTCTGTGTGAAAAACGTTGCCCTCAGGTTCCAATACTATAAAGAATATAGAACAAATGCCTGTGCCAAATGCGATGCCAAATTAATCCGTTCTGCCTGCACCCGATGCAAATCCCTCCGTTTCCTGCCTATCCATGAGCCTATCTGAAAGCCGACTACACGGCTTCCACCAGTGCGTTCCAGGCACCCAGAACCCTCTGTGTAAAAAGCTTACCCAGCGCATCTCCTCTAAACTTATCCCCTCTGACTTTAAAGCTTTGGCAGAGTTGGGGATGAAAGGTTCCACAGGTGACTGCCAATATTCGGTAGCTTCATAGGAGCTTCATAGGACGGCACGGTGGCGCAGCGGTAGAGTTGCTGCCTCACAGCGCCAGAGGCCCGGGTTCCATCCTGACTGTAGGTGCTGTCTGTACGGAGTTTGTACGTTCTCCTTGTGACCTGCGTGGGTTTTCTCCGAGATCTTTGGTTTCCTCCCACACTCCAAAGACGTGCAGGATTGTAGGAAAATTGGCCTCGGCAAAGATTGTAAATGGTCCCTAGTGTGTAGGATAGTGTAGGGTGATCGCTGGGGGGCATGGACCTGGTGCTGGTCTGCACTGTATCTCTAAACTAAACTAAAGTAGGTCATTAGTTAAATATTCGGTTTGTGGAGATTGTGAATTGAATATAAGGGCAACATTCCAGTTGATGAGCATGTATAGATTGATGTTTTGGATCATACAGACAGATTCAATTGAAAAGAATGTCATAGTAAGTACTATTTCCAAATTATTTGAGTTGAAATTGAGTACAGTTATTGACGATAATTGTCACATTTCTATCTGAGCTTCGTAGACGTCAGTTGACGCAAGGCATTTGGCATTCCTGGCAAAGGTCAGCTAAATGGAGTCGGAAAACAGATCAGGCACAATCACCTTGAATGGCAGGCCAGCCTGGAGGGATTGAATGGCCTTTTGCCACCTCTCTGAGCAGACGGCAGACACATTATTTTTCACGTTAATTAGTTTGTAAAGGGAATCGGTTGCTTATACACTCCAACAAGTAAGAAAAAACTTGCTAAAGGCAATTCAAGTTTCGGCAAACTGTGAGAAGATTATACTAATCATACCGTATACACTGACTCCAACCAATGAGACAGAATACTTGAAGGATGCAGGTGTGAAAAGATTAAGGTTTTTGCAATTTTTAAAGTCTGTCAGAAGCATGACAATTACATTAGGTGTAATGTATTTCTGGCTATGTTAATCGCAGTGACTTAATTTGATCTTCTGAATGAGACGAAGAGTGGCATTCCCGAAGATGATGGATGCAGGGCAGCTCCTGGCAACATGAGGCAGAGAGAAAATTAAATGTGCGAGGTACGAAGGCACATAAAGAGATAAATCCAGTGCTTGAAGAAAAACAATTGGAGTAGGACATGGGATTCAGCTGCACGCTGGTGAAAATTGAACTTGAGTCCGTTTCTGAAGAAGCGTCCCATTCTCTAGAGATGCTGCCTGACCCGTTGAGTTCCTCCAGCACTTTTTGCATTTACCGGCGTCTGCAGTTCTTTGTGTCAGTATAAGAATGTCTTCAGTTACGGAGGAGCCAGTTGGACATTGTGAGGGGCTTTCTGTGAGTTACTTTTTTAATCATTGGCTTTCTTTGTCTATATTGATAATGTACTGGTATTCAGTGGTGAAGTTCTGTTAGCCACACAGTGTTAAATAAGCATAGCAGGGATGTCACTTTATGCTGAGAAGAATAACGATGATCACCAACAATTCAACAGAATGCATCATTGAAAAGCAGACGATTCGACACAAAGAACAGTGCAGGAATTGATGCACCTTCATCCTAACCCATCATCTGAAGAAGTTGTCTCGACCCAAACCGTCAAATATTCCTTTTCTCCAGAGATGCTGTCTGACCCACTGAGTTACTCCAGCATTTTGTGCCTATCTCCGGTTTAAACCAGCATCTGCAGTTCCTTCCTAGACATTAATCCCCTTTCCCTTTCCACTCAAGTTCTCAGCTGGTCGGCCCGTACATTCCGTAATACTTGCGTCTATATGATTAGTGTTTTAAAGAGCTGCTTAACATGTAGGTAACTGTTTTTTTGCCGACAGAGTTAAGGGCATGTCCCACTGACGCGACCTTTCAACGAATGCCTTCGACCTTCAAGCTCGGGGGCACTCACCTGGAAAACCACGAGCTGGATCGACCGTCAGCGATCAAAACACGAGCTGGATCGACCGACCGCATACACACACACACACACACACATCGCAAAGGCGGAGGCCAGGGAAAGTGGGGGAGCGCTGTCTGAAATTCACACCCGCGATGAAACAGGAAGGTAAAAGATGGCTGCACAGTGTACGGTAAGTCCTTTAGAGAGCGTGGAGGGGAGGGGGGGGAGAGAAGGGTAGAGAAGGGTAGAGAAGGGGAGAGAAGGGTGGCAGAAGGGAGGAGAAGGAGTGGAGACATTTTTAAGAAGCCAGACAACTTATAATAAAGTTTAGCGGGCATTTTACCTACGTTTTACGGTCATTTTACGGTTTTCCTTGGTCCTGAAAACTCCAATGAGCCAACTAAAATGCTCGGTCAGCGAAGGAGATTGCCTACGGCTGCCCTTGACTGCCTGTAACTACATAGCGACCCCACTCCACTGCACTACGAGTTCAAAAGACCCATGCCGAACAATTTTTACTCGCGGAAAACTTTTCAACATGCTGAAAAATTTCCTTGACCAAATTGAGGCTGTGGGTATGTGGGAACTTCCCTCGAGCATGAAGGAGAGTTCCAGTGACCTCATAGGACCTCCTAGGACCACGTGTCGACCATGCTGCGAGTTTGAGTCGAGGGCAAACTCTTCTAAACTCGCAGATTAGGTCGCCGCAGTGGGACAGCCCCTTTACTTATTGTCCTTACTATGAGTTGGTATATTCAGTTAGATAGTTAGATGACACGTTGGCTTTGGGCTTGGTTTTCTTAGTTGAGCGCTTATCCTTCTTCTTGCGAATGAAACATAAACCAAAGGAATAGTTAGATCTCAAGCCGGGTGTTGAGCAGCCAGGTTGTTGTCTCCAGCGCTTATCCTGGAGTTATAGCACTTTGTATATTAATTGTGATTTACTTCAACCTCTCAGTGGTATAAGTTCTATGTAACTTTGATTCTCTCGCCTGGTCCTGAGTTTGATTAGTGCCACATAATGTTCATGGCTCTGGTGCCCAAAGGAACAAATAATTCTGGATGATAGACCTTTTAAAGTCTGCTTTGTAGTAAATACAGCTGCCCTATCACACAAAATAGTTTCAGTCATTTGCCTAATACGATATATCACGGGATGAGTTAATGCATCCCCAACTGGGGTTGTTTTTTTTAGTATTGTTGAATGAATGGATATGGTTGAATAAATATGTATTAGGGACCTACATGTGAGGTTTTGACTGCTGGTTTATCACAGTGTGTTTGTGTCTAATCCCCTCTAAATAGTGATGTAATCAAAAGTCATCGTGTTCACACACTGCCCTTGTTCACCTCTCAGCCAAAGGAGGTCACGTTATCCATGCTGCAGGATCAACCAAGACGATCCAAACAATTCCAGAACTGATTTTGATGGGTCAGAGCCACATCTGACCAATTTTAATCAGCTTTAACTTCAGCACCAGATATCTTCCAGTAATAGAGCCACTGACGTCTGCATAGCTCTCAGTTCATCTCATAGGTAATCCACTAAATTATCCTGAACTGAACTATATACGGCCATCAGACCATAAGACATAGGAAGAGAATGAGCCCACTCAGCACATTGAGTGTACTTCACCGTTCAATCATAGCTTAATGCTCCCTGTAACCTTTGACGCCTTTTCTAATCAAGAACCTATTAAGAGTCAAGAGAGTCAAGAGTGTTTTAAGTTTAAGAAAGAACTGCAGATGTTGGAAAAATCAAAGATAGACAAAAATGCTGGAGAAACTCAGCGGGTTAGGCAGCATCTATGGAGCGAAGGAATGGGTGACGTTTCGGGTCGGGACCCTTCTTCAGACTGATGAGCCTGAGCCTCACCCGCTGAGTTTCTCCAAGAGAGTTTTATTGTCATGTGTCCCAGATAGAACAATGACATTCTTACTTGCTGCAGCACAACAGAATATGTAAACATAGTACACTGTAAACAATGTGATAAACGAGAAATAAAAGTTCAGTGTGTGTTCAATCTCCGTTTAAAAAATACCCAATCACTTGGCCTCTACAGCCGTCTGTGGCAAGAAATTCCACAGATTCACCAGCCTCTGGCTAAAAGAATTCCTTATCTTCTCCATTGTAAAGGTACATCCTTTCATTCTGAGGCTGTGCCCTCTGGTTCTGGACTCACCCATTACTGGAAGCACCATAACCCCTTGTGATGCGGTAATATGTGCAATGACGAGGTTAATTCACCAGGTGAGCCTTTTACAGAAGTCTGAGCATTCATGCCGTCTCTGTTGTTATTGTGCGATGTTTATTGTTCAAAGAAAGGTGTGTTAAAATAATTAATGTAATTTAAAGACCTTCCTTGCTCCATAAACATTAGACCTATTTCTCAATAAAATCGATTCACACAATGAAGTCTGTCTCCTGAATCTGTTGTGGGACAAAACTCATTTGAGTTTGTTTTTCTAAATTATTAAATTATTGTGTTCTCAGCAGAGGTTTCCAGCTCCAAAGAAAGATAAATGACTTATTAACTGCATTGCAATTGAAAGTAATTAATTCAATGTGAGGGAAGGAACTGCAGAAGCCGGTTTAAACTGAAGAAAGACATAAAATGCTGGAGGAACTCAAAGGGGCAGGCAGCATCTCTGGAGAGAAGGAATTGGTGGCGTTTCAGATGCTGCCTGTCATAGAAATCATAGAAACATAGAAATTAGGTGCAGGAGCAGGCCATTCGGCCCTTCGAGCCTGCACCGCCATTCAATATGATCATGGCTGATCATCCAACTCAGTATCCTGTACCTGCCTTCTCTCCATACCCCCTGATCCCCTCAGCCACAAGGGCCACATCCAACTCCCTCTCAAATATGGCCAACGAACTGGCCTCAACTACCTTCTGTGGCAGAGAATTCCACAGATTCACCACTCTCTGTGTGAAAAACGATTTTCTCATCTTGGTCCTAAAAGACTTCCCCCTTATCCTTAAACTGTGACCCCTTGTCCTGGACTTCCCCAACATCGGGAACAATCTTCCTGCATCTAGCCTGTCCAACCCCTTAAGAATTTTTGTAAGTCTCTATGAGATCACCCCTCAATCTTCTAAATTCCAGCGAGTACAAGCCAAGTCTATCCAGTCTTTCTTCATATGGAAGTCATGCCATCCCAGGAATCAGTCTGGTGAACCTTCTCTGTACTCCCTCTATGCAAGAATGTCTTTCCTCAGATTAGGAGACCAAAACTGTACGCAATACTCCAGGTGTGGCCTCACCAAGACCCTGTACAACTGCAGTAGAACCTCCCTGTTCTTGTACTCAAATCCTTTTGCTATGAATGCCAACATACCATTTGCTTTCTTCACAGCCTGTTGCACCTGCATGCCTCCTTTCAATGACTGGTGTACCATGACACCCAGGTCTCGCTGCATCTCCCCTTTTCCTAATCGGTCACCATTCAAATAATAGTCTACCTTCCTGTTTTTGCCACCAAAGTGGATAACCTCACATTTATCCACATTGTACTGCATCTGCCATGCATTTGCTCACTCACCCAGTCTATCCAAGTCATCCTGCAGCCTCCTAGCATCCTCCTCACAGCTGTCCTGCTGAGTTACTCCAGCATTTTGTGTCTAATTCAATGTGAGGTTCTTCGATGTGGGAGAAAATCACACATTTGGTAAAACTAGGTAAGGAATATAGTGGATTACAGTTTTGTTCATTGTGTATAGTTCTGTTTGGAGATACAGCGCGGAAACAGCCACCGAGTCCACACCGACCAGCGATCCCCGCATATTAACCCAATCCTACACTCAAAGGAGTCAAGGGATATGGGGAGAAGGCAGGAACAGGGTACTGATTGTGGATGATCAGCCATGATCACATTGAATGGCGGTGCTGGCTCGAAGGGCCTAATGGCCTACTCCTGCACCTATTGTCTATTGTCACCCCAGGAACTATTTTTTTTTACATTTACCAAGTCAATTACCCGTACGACTTTGGAATGTGGGAGGAAACCAAAGATCTCGGAGAAAAGCCACGCAGTCACGAGGAGAACATACAAACTCCGTACAGACAGCGCACGTAGTCGGGATCGAACCCGGGTCTCCGGCGTTGCAAGCACTGTAAGACAGCCGAGCCACCCTGCCACCCATGCTATAAGGTTCCAATCCTCAACTTCAAATCTGCTTAATTGGCAATGAAGCGCTTGGATACATTTTAAGAAACACGATACTTTTTTTTTGTTCCCTTTACAATAAATGGCAATGTGCTTACAACCCTAATACTAAAGGGGCTGTCCCACTGCGGAGACCTAAACTGCGAGTTTAGAAGAGTTTTCCCTCGACTCAAACTCGCAGCATCGTCGACACGTGGTCCTAGGAGGTCCTATGAGGTCACTGGAACTTTCCTTCACGCTCGAGGAAGTTCCCGCCTACTCGCGGCCTCAGCTAGGTTGAGGAAATATTTTCAACACGTATAAAAAATTTCCGCGAGTAAAAATTGGTCGGCATGGATCTTTTGAACTCGTAGTGCAGTGGAGTGGGGTCGCTATGTAGTTACAGGCAGTCGAGGGCAGCCGTAGGCAATCTCCTCCGCTGACCGGGCATTTTAATTGGCTCATTTGGAGTTTTCAGGACCAATGAAAACTGACCGGTAGGTTAAATGCCCACTAAACTTTATTATAAGATGTCTGGCTTCCAAAAATTATCTCCACTCCTACTCCCCCCCCCTCTCCCCCCCCCTCCCCCCCCCCCTTCTCTCCCACCTTCTCCCCCCCCCCCCCCCCCCCCTTCTCTCTCCTCTGGCAAGGATTTGGATCGAGACTCTTCTTCTTCAGGTCCCGACCCGGAACTTCACCTGTCCACAGAGGCTGCCTGACCTGCTGAGTTGCTCCAGAACTTTGTGTTAAATCCCAACACCTGCATATGCAGCAAACCGGGGCGTCGAGCTACAGTTGAAAGGTGTCCATAGGTAGAATTATTTTTGAAACTATTTCCTCTTGCAAACAATGGGTTTTGTTATGTTTGTGCCAGTTGAAATGTTATTTCTTATTAGCACTGTAAATTATTAAGCTAAATATATTTGCCATGCTTTAAAATAATGCAATCATTTTTAATCACTTCATCTACCCAAACCATCGGTTCCAAAGTTCATGAGTGTTCCTTCTCGCAGGTGCTGACCGCCTCTCCGTCATTGATAAGCTCATGTTCATAAATGATAGCGGAATTAGGCCATTCAGCCCATCAAGTCTACTCTGCCATTAAATCATGGCTGATCTATCTTTCCCTCTCAACCCTATTCTCCTGCCTCCTCCCCATAACCCCTGACATCCGTACTAATCAAGCATATATCAATCATTCTGTGGCAATGAATTCCACAGATTCACTACCCTCTGACTAAATAAATTCCTCCTCATCTTCTTCCTAAAGAAACGTCCTTTCATTCTGAGGCTATGGCCTCTAGTCCTAGACTCTCCCACTAGTGGAAATATCCTTTCCATGTCAACTCTATCCAAGCCTGATATCTCTTATCTGGCTATTCTGAAATACTGATGGTTTGGCATCGGCTATGGGGATAATGTACAAATGCTTCTTGTATTCCCTCCCAATTTACTGGGACCCTAATTCCAGTGCACTCTTTCTTACCAGGTCCCGTGGAAAACCTATTACAATGTTGTGTTACCTACAAAACAAGTGAATTACAGGTACAGTGTTAAAGAAGGAAATGCAGATGCTGGAGAATCGAGGGTTACACAAAAGGCTGGAGAAACTCAGCGGGTGCAGCAGCATCTAAGGGGCGAAGGAGATAGGCGACGTTGCGGGTCGAGACCCTTCAGGTACATGTTGGTACTAATAGAAATTAACATCAGGTAGTCATGTAAATCTTACACAGGCATCACCATCTAACCATCATCAAGTGACACGGTGGCGCAGCGGTAGAGTCGCTGCCTCACGGCGCCAGAGACCCGGGTTCAATCCCGACCGCGGGTTCTGTCTGTACGGAGTTTGTACCTTCTCCCCGTGACCGCGTGGGTTTTCTCCGGGTGCTCCGGTTTCCTCCCACACTCCAAAGACGTACAGGTTTGCACGTTAATTGGCTTTGGTAAATTGTCCCAAATGTGTAGGATAGTGCCAGTGGACAGGGATCACTGGACGGTATGGACTCAGTGGGCCGAAGGGCCTATTTCTGCTCTGCATCTCTAAACTAAACTAAATAAAATTAAACCAACATGCCAAACTAACCATGCCAGATTATCAAGGTTTGCTATAGTGTGGGCTCAGGCATGTTTTCACTATTTAACATCAATGGGCTGGTTCTACCACACAACATAATAGAACAAGAAGACACAAGGAACTGCAGATGCTGGAATCTTGAGCAAAACACAAAGTGCTGGAGTCAGTCAGCGGGCCAGGCAGCATCTGTGGAGGGAGTGGTCAGGTAAGGTTTTGGATCGAGACTCTTCTTCTTCAGGTCCCGACCCGGAACCTCACCTGTCCACAGATGCTGCCTGACCTGCTGAGTTACTCCAGAACTTTGTGTCAAATCCCAGCACCTGCACATGCAGCTAACCGGGGCGTCGAGTTGCAGTTGAAAGGTGTCCATAGGTAGAATTATTTTTGAAACTATTTCTTCTTGCAAACAATGGGTTTTGTTACATTTGTGCCAGTTGAAATGTTATTTCTTATTAGCACTGTAAATTATCAAGCTAAATATATTTGCCATGCTTTAAAATAATGCAATCATTTTTAATCACTTCATCCACCCAAACCATCGGTTCCAAAGTTCATGAGGATGCCTGGTGTTCAGAAGTGTTCCTTCTCGCAGGTGCTGACTGCCGAAGCAGCGCCTGTAATCAGGATCGAACCCAGGTCTCTGGCGCTGTAAGGCCGCAACTCTACTGCCACTACTTCCCTAATCTACAAACAACGGGCAACTTTGTTTTCTTAAACTAGGTATTGAAGCAGAGGCTAGTTAGTCTTTACCTAGAATTACTGCGAGGGGAACAGACCCTTCGGCCCAAAGAGTCTGCGCCGACCGGCAATCACCCAGCACGCTAACACACGCACACTAGGGACAGTATTTTTCAACTTGCCAAAGCCAATTAACCTCCTAACCCGCACGTCTTTGGAGTGTGTGGGGAAACCGGAGCACCCGGAGAAATCTCACTCGGTCATGGGGAGAACGTACAAACTTCGTACAGACAGCGCCCGTAGTCAGGATCGAACCCAGGTCTCTGGCGCTGTAAGGCCACAACTCAACTGCCGAGGCACTGTGCCGCCCTGACCTTGAGCTAAATCTCGGATGTCTGTGGGAAGACGAGTTTGTCTTGTCTCACCACTTTAGTCCTTGAGGCTGTATGATCTGAGACCTCATGATTTACACGCTCTTTCAAGTGAGCAAAGTTATTTTCCTGAGCACATTATTCTTTTTCCAAATGGGGCTTCTTGCTCGATGAGTAAGATGAGCATATTTTAGCTGAGAAGTCTGTTTTAACACTGTTATTGCGCTGCAATGGTGCAGATCCACCACCAACTGGTGGTCCGGCACCTGCTTTATTCCGGACAAAATCCCCCCCGGAAGTCCCCCTGAAAACGTTGTGCCTAGGCCGGGCAAGGCGGCCGATCTTGACCTCATCGGGACTTCCTCGCCGATCGGAGGGTCGAATTTGCCGCCTGCGGCTGGGGCTCTGGAGCCGGCAAATCCCTTCCCATAGCCGAATATCGTAGCCAGATTACAGTGCGGAAACAGGCCCTTCGGCCCATCGAGTCCGCGTCGACAAGCGATCCTCGCACACTTACACTATCCTACGCGCACATGGGACAATTTACAATTATACCAAGCCAATTAACCTGCAAACCTGTTCGTCTTTGGAGTGTGGTAGGAAACCGGAGATCCCAGAGAAAACCCTTGTGGTCACAGGGAGAACGTACAAACTCCATACAGACTGCACCCGTAGTCTGGATCGAATGGAGGGTGGTGAATCTGTGGAATTCTTTGCCACAGAAGGCTGTGTAGGCCAAGTCCACAGATATATTTAAGGCAGAGATAGATACATTCTTGTGGTGTCAGAGGTTGTGGGGAGAAGGCAGAAGAATGGGGTTTGGAGGGAGAGATACATCAGCCATCATTGAATGGCAGAGTAGAATTGATGGGCCAAATGGCCTAATTCTACTTCTATCACATGATCTTATGAATCGGGTCTCTGGCGTTGTAAAGTAGCAACTCTACCGCTGCACCACTATGCCAGGGCAAACAAGCTGAGGTCAGGAGCAGATGGGATGCTGAGTGTGTGAGTGAATGACACAAACAGAGAGCAGTGCTGAATTACTGTCCACCTGATTGGTGACCCTTGGACTATTTTTAATCAGACTTTACTGGCTTTATCTTACACTAAACGTTATTCCCTTATCATGTATCTATACAGTGCAAACGGCTCGATTGTAATCATGTACTGTCTCTCCGCTGACTGGATAGCACGCAAAAAAAGCTTTTCACCGGCAGTCGTGACAATAAACTAAACTAAACTAAACTAGTTAAAAGACCAATCTCCAGGTGCGGGCGGTGAAGAAGGGTCCTCGATCGCCTATCTCCTTCGCTCCTTAATGCTGCTGCACCCGCCTGAGTTTTCCAGCTTTTGGTGTACCCTAAACTAGGACCAGCTGAAAGATCGGAATGGATAGTTTTGGAATGGTTTACAGTAGGAACCAGAGATCAGAGGGCTGCTTAATATTTAATTGTATTAAATTTCTGATCAGTCATTCAATACTGTCAGAAACCAAAGTGCAAACAAATGGCAAGATATTGCAGGCATTGTCATTGAATCATGTGCAAACTGTAGCCATTTCTTTTTGCAGCTAATGCAGTAATCACTCCTTTCGGTGGCACCCTGCAAAATCGATTTTTCATACGGCAGAGAAAGGATTTAGTCAAAGGGGAACACAAAATGCTGGAGTAACTCAGCGGGACAGGCAGCATTTCTGGAGAGAAGGAATGGGTGACGTTTCAGGGTCGAGAGCCTTCCTCCGACCGATAGTGATCTCTCACTAGTCAAAGGGGGAAATAGATCAGGAAAAAAACATTTTATTATTAGGAGCCTTTGTTCTGTGACGTTGGCCTCAGCAGGTTGTGAAGGGCAAGCATTGGGCGGCAGAGGTACAAAGCGTCCTTTAAAGTCAGAGCTTACTGAGCTATTGCAGTTGGTCACCGCCCGCACCTGGAGATTGTTTGTCAAGGACTTTATTCAAATATCAGGGCGGTCGATGTTAAGGTACTTGTTGTAGAACACATGCGAGAAACAAAAGGGAGTATTTTTCCGGGGAAATGGATTTACTGAGAATAAGTGCGCTTTTGCTGAGAAGGGGAACGCAAACAATAAGTACAAAGTCAAATCTGTGCGGGTCGGCTTTATCTTGCAAATTTGGACATACTACTTATTTGTTTATAATCAGTCGGTGTGCATGCTCTTTAGTCATGCCTTATTCCCGAGTCGCTATTCATCTTATGGACATGGAAGAGGATATAATATTACTCCAAACCTAGTAAATGCACTGCTCTGCAAGTCAGCCTCTCAGCTTCCAGTCGGACAATGAATTATTTCAATAGACCACAAGCAACAGTATTACAAAGCACAAAGTGCTGGAGGAACTCAGCAGGTCGGGCAGCATCTGTGGTGGGAATGGATAGGCAATGTTTTCATAAGTTAATAAGTTCATACATTTTAGCCATTCGGCCCATCAAGTCGACTCCAGTGGAGGATCAGAGACTTGGCAACATTGCCGTATCACGGCAGGTCACCCAGGGTAATTATGGGTTTATGTTACAATTCATCACCTTTATGCATCTGCAGCATTTGCTAACTCTAGGCTTGGCCAAACCAACTTTACTAAATATAGAACTTCTTCGAGTAGTTTTCTCAACTTGGAGAGTAATGATATTATGGAACATCAACTGGTTGAAACAAATTATATTTCTATCTTCAAAGGTAGACAAAAATCCTGGAGAAATTCAGCGGGTGAGGCAGCCTCTGACTGATTCAGGATTGAATGCACTTCAGGGTGGGGCACCAGATGCTGCCTCACCCGCTGAGTTTCTCCAGCATTTTTGTCTACCTTCCATTTTTCCAGTATCTGCAGTTCCTTCTTAAACATTTCTATCTTCAAAGGGAGGAGGTGCCTCAAGAAAGTCAACAGAGTAGAGGGAATTGGAAACAATGGAGACTGTAAAACTCTGATATGTTCAAAAGTTCATAAGTGATAGTAGCAGAATTAGGCCATTCGGCCCTTCATGTCGACTCCGCCATTCAGTCATGGTTGAACTATCTATCCCTCCCAACCTCATTATCCTGCCTTCTCCCCATAACCTCTGGCATCCGTATTAATCACAAATCTATCAACCTGCACCTTACAAAACACCCAATGACGTGGCATCCATGGCCATCTGTGGCAATGAATTCCACAGATTCACCAACCTCTGATTCTTCTTTAAACCTGAAACTGCATCTGTTCATTTCCTCCACAGATGCTGCCTGACCCACTGAGTTACTCCAGCACTTTATGATTTGTTCATTATTTCAGTAGCTGCAGTTCCTTATGTCACCAAGAAACCCCATGCAGTTTTCCAGCTGGTTCTCCCTTCCCGCTGAGCAGGAGAGTAGGGAAGAGGTCGGGAATCAGCCTTCCATGATCCAATTTTGATTCATGAAAGAGAACTAGGTTGTCACTTCCTTCTCTATCGTATTCAAACTCCATTTGCACAAATCCACCTTGCACCAGTCTGAAGAACGCTCCCGACCAGAAACATCACCCATCCTTTATCTCCAGAGATGCTGCCTGTCCCGTTGCGTTACTCCAGCAATTTGTGTCTATCTTTGGTATAAACCAGCTTCTTTGTTTCGACTATTCTTCTTCCACTCTTACTACTGCCGTTACTAACCAAGAATAAACATTCTCTTCACTCCTTAAGTAGATGACTATGATCTTCACAAAAATAATAGTCTTCCTTCATTTACCTTTCGGGAGCCCAGAACCAACAGGATGTCCTGTGCAAGTGCGTTCTCCTATTCAGCTGGCTAATTTTTAAATTATCAAACAAAAATAATTTCCCTCTTGGTAGAAAACAATACTAAACGTAAGGTAGACAAAAATGCTGGAGAAACTCAGCGGGTGAAGGGTCTGTCCCACTTGGAGGACCTAATCCACGAGTTTAGAAAACCCTAGACAAGTTGAAAAAAATACGACCCCCTACGTCCTCAGTCTTCCACACCTAAGACCAACTACGACTAGCTACGAGTGGAAAATGATCACATGATAAAATGATGTCATGTTTGCTTTTTTTTTTCTCGGGCCAGTTACCGACCTACGACTATCTACGATTACCTACGACTACCATCACGACCTACTACTACCTACCTACGAGTAAAAAATATCAATTCTTTCCATGCCGACCTTTTTTCTACTCTTGGGATCATCGCCTATTTTCTTCGTTCCATCGATGCTGCCTCACCCGCTGAGTTTCTCCAACATTTTTGTCTACTTTCGATTTTCCAGCATCTGCAGTTCCTTCTGAAATACTAAATGTCCACGTTCAGTGGATTGCCTAAACACTCATGAGACTAAACCTACACTAGATCTAACATCGCACAACTCCTGCTTTGTTGATCTGACAGCCGGCATGAGTTAAACCTGTAAGACAGTGACATGAATATGCGGAGAACGCAGGGAAATGGACCATGTGTTGGCAGAGGGGTTTAGTTTAATTTGCCTCATGTTCGGCACAGAAATCATAAGATTTCCATTAAGTCTACTCAATCATGGCTGATCTATCTCTCCCTCCTAACCCCATTCTCCTGCCTTCTCCCCATAACATCGTGGGCCAAAGAGCCTTGTACTGTTCTAAGATTTACACTTGTAAACACGCAGCAGTGCATGTCAAGTAAGTACAATATTTACTTGCAATTTAAATCGTCTTTTCCCACAGTTCAGGATATTTACACATCTGATTGTAAACCAATTTTACCATATCTTTTAACCCATCCTGAAACGTCACCTATCCATGTCCTCCACAGATTCTGCCTGATCCACTGAGTTTACTGTAGATTGATGTTGCATGTTAACCAATCACACACCAGCCAGCATCTCTAACTCCACCCCACTGTAATACTTATACTAACACTGGTTTCCCAGCACCGACAGTTGGAGCAGCCAGGATGTACATCATCCTCCATGCTGTAAAGTTTCAGGGCTGATTAACGATGTATTTAAATCACGTACTGAGTACAGAAGCCATTTACATGTACTTTTTGTAAACTACCATCTGCAGTTCCATGTGTCTCGATAGTAATCATCGCTGCTGCAGATAATTCATCTGTTCAGTTCCACTATTGATAAAAAAAAATACAAATGCTGGGAACAGGTCAGGCAGCATCAGTGGAAAGAGAAACAGAATTAACGTTTCAAGTCAAAGACTTTTTATCACAACTTAGCTGCAACATAATTATAGACAAGAGACAATAGACTATAGGTGCAGGAGTAGGCCATTCGGCCCTTCGAGCCAGCACCGCCATTCAATATGATCATGGCTGATCATGGCTGATCATCCCCAATCAGTACCCCGTTCCTGCCTTCTCGCCATATCCCCTATCTTTAAGAGCTGTTCTCTCCAAGGATTCTATTCTTCTCTCCACGGATGCTGCCTGACCCCCTCGGTATTTCTTACATTATCTATTCTTATTCCACATTTCTAACATAATGGATTGCCATTTTTTTTTCCACATGGAAGGGGGTGGGTGTATGGAACGAGCTGTCAGAGGAGGTAGTTGACATACTGTAGGTACTATAATGACATTTAAAAGATACTTGGACAGGTTTGGAAGGATGTGAGCCAAACGCAGGCAGATGGGACTAGCGTAGATGGGCATCTTGGTTGACATGGTAAGTTGGGCTGAAGGACCCGTTTTTCGGCTACATATATGCCATAACTCTGACTACAAATGTAATTGACCTCCTAACCTTCTAAAACATTGATACATATTGCCCACTCCTATCCATAACTTCTTCTGGGCTACAAGGAAAATGACTTATCTTTCAAAAGAAATTAATTGCCGGCTGCAACAGCTTCAGGCTTTTGAGAGATATGCAATCAGCAACTTGGAGTCATACAATCATAGTGTCGTTCGGCCCATGCCCCACCCACACTGACTAACATGCCCCATCTACACTAGACCCAACTGCCTACTTTTGGCCCACATCCCTCTAAACCTATCTTATTCATGTACCTGGCAAAATGTTCAGTTCACATTGGGTTATTGTCACATATACGGAGGTTCAGTGAAAAGCTTTGTTACTCAAACATTGCGATAGTACCGGCTTTGTAAAAATCGGTTAATCAATGAATCAGGTTGAAATGTTCTTTATGTACGAACACAGCCACTGAAAGCCAAACGTGAACTTGGTAAAGTCGCAGCTGATGGGCTGTCCACCAAGCAATCCTACTTCCCATTAGCAGTCACCAAACCACAATTAGAAAGGTGTAATTACCAATAGAATAGGAGGATATTTGGCTGTACCTGTCTATATTGGCTCTTTGGGAAAGACAATAACCATAATCATACTTTATTAGCCAAGTATGTTTTGCAACATACGAGGAATTTGATTTGCCGTACAGTCATACCAATAAAAAGCAACACAACACACAAAACACATTTTAACATAAACATCCACCACAGGGACCTCCACATTCCTCACTGTGTTAGAAGGCGAAAAAAAAGTTCAATGTCTTCCCTTCTTTGTCCTCCCGTGTTCGGGGGCCTTGAGCCTTCCATTGACGGGACAATCATGGCTCCCGTAGCCAGCGGGTAATGGCCCTCCGCGTCGTGGCGATCAAGCTCCCGCATCGGGGATCTCAGTTCCCCCGCATCTGACTATCGGACGCCAGGTCGGGGCTAGTTGAACCTTCTGTGGAGCTTGGAGCTTCCCGGCATCAGTCTCTGCTCGACACTGTTAGCTCCTCAATGTTGAAATCCGCTTGGAGAGTCGATCCCAGTCAAGGGATTGCAGGCTCCGATGGTCAGCCCACGGCCGCCAGCTCCAGGATGTTGGGCCGCAGAGCGACTGGAGATACGACCCGAAAACAATCCCATCTCCGGCAAGGTAAGACATTGAAAAATATTTCCCCCGACCCCCTCCCCCACCCCCACCTCCCACATAAAACAAACCAGAAAACATCAACACCCACAAACCAGAGCACATTAACACCTACTTTTAAAACACACAAAACTAACAAAAAAGAGATGAAAAGACAGACAGACCAATGGCGAGGCTGCCATCGCTGACGGCGCCACATAGAAACATAGAAATTAGGTGTCAAAGACAATAGACAATAGACAATAGACAATAGGTGCAGGAGTAGGCCATTCGGCCCTTCGAGCCAGCACCGCCATTCAATGTGATCATGGCTGATCATCCCCAATCAGTACCCCGCTCCTGCCTTCTCCCCATATCCCCTGATTCCGCTATTTATAAGAGCCCTATCTAGTTCTCTCTTGAAAGCATCCAGAGAACCTGCCTCCACCACCCTCTGAGGCAGAGAATTCCACAGATTCACCACTCTCTGTGAGAAAAAGTGTTTCCTCGTCTCCGTTCTAAATGGCTTACTCCTTATTCTTAAACTGTGGCCCCTGGTTCTGGACTCCCCCAACATCGGGAACATGTTTCCTGCCTCTTCCAAGCCCTTAACAATCTTATTTGTTTCAATGTAATCCTTGCACCATGGTCCAGGGAAGACTTTGACAACAAATATATATTTATCTGCTAAAAGTTGGCTGGAACTCTATCCTTCAGGCCCATGCAAAGCAGATGTAAGACATCAGAGTGCGACCTGTTCTCCTGTCTTATTGGTAATAGGTCCATTAATCAGCTGAAATAATTAAAAAGTCAAGGGAAGAGTTTGGCACCACCCTGACGTATTTGATTCAACTTCGGACCTGGCCGTTCCCCTGACGATTGAACCAGAGGTGCAATCGATGTAGGGTTCTTGATCGGAAACGTTAATCTGGTCCCCCCTCCACACATGCTGCCCAACCTGCCGAGCAAATCTCTATCTGTCTTCATTTGAAAAATACGGCTTCTGAGATATTTTTATCTTGTTGCCACACTAGTATCTATTGGATTTACACTCTCTGTGTAAAATATATATCATCTCGTTTGATTTTCCATGGTTATATCTGGAATACGTTTTATAAGGGGAAACCAGAAGCTGTTTTTTTTCTGAATTATGGCCACATTGACAAAATTAAATCGTCTGGGCACATTTAGTGTCGACCTTTGAACCTGCTACATGTTAATTGGAATAGTAGTTATTGGTTTATTGTGTACAGTGAATAGAATAGAATAGAATGCCTTTTATTGTCATTCAAACATTCCTACAGTCATGACGTTACAAAAAAAACAAGACATACACTTAACACAGTTTACACAAACATCCATCACAGTGAATCTCCAACACCTCCTCACTGTGATGGACGGCAAAGTCTTATCTCTTCCTTTTGTTCTTCTCCCCCGGTCCAGTAGTCCAACTGCAGCGTCGAGGCAACTGGGGTACACGATGTTAAAGCCCCCAGCTGGCGATGGTAAGTCTCGCGGCCGTTTAAGCCACGCGGGGCGATGTTAGGCCCCGCTCCGAGTCATTTAAACCCCGCGATTCCAGCGGGAGAAGTTGCCGTTGCGGGAGCTCTGAAAAGAGGTCTCCCACCAGGGACCTGCATGAGCTCCCGATGTTACCGCCCACCGGGCCTGCGGCCGGAGCCTCCGAAGCTCCGAAGTCGGGTTGCAGCCGCGCGCCACCACAGCTCTCCCCGCTCTGAAGTCGGCCAGCTCCGCGATGGCAAGTCCGCAGGCTCTGCGACTGGAGCCCTCAGGTTGGTTCCGGTTGGAGGCCGCCGGCGGCTCCACGATGTTAGGCCCAACGACATCGGAGACCCGACAGGGAAAAAGTCGGGTCCCCGTACATGGAAGAGATTAAACGGTTCCCCCCCCCCCCCCACCCCCTCATATACACAGCTAGAGAATAATAAAAATTAAAACCAAAAACATACATCTAACGGGACAAAAATTTTAAAAGACAGACGGACTGCAGTCGGGCCGCTGCCGTTAGGCGCCGCCACATTCGCAAACACTCTGTTTTGCGTGCTATGCAGGTAAATCATCAAAACACGATTCCAATGAGACCATACACGAATACAGCAGCTCGCGCAAGAAGGAACAAAGAAACAAAGTGCAGAATAGAATGTTACAGCGAAAGAGAAAGCGTGTAGGAAGGAACTGCAGATGCTGGTTTACACCGAAGATAGACACAAAATGCTGGAGTAACGCAGCGGGACAGGCAGTTTCTCTGGAGGGAAGGAATGGGTGACGTTTTGGGTCGAGACTCTTCTTCAGACTGTGAATCTGAATCAGGGTCTAAAGAAGGGTCTCGACCCGAAACATCACCCATTCCTTCTCTCCAGAGATGCTGCCGGTCCCACCAGCATTTTGTGTCTGTCTAACGAGAAAGGATATTTTTTTAGGCGGAGCTTGACAGATACTTCATTGGTACGGGTGTCAGGGGTTATGGGGAGAAGGCAGGAGAATGGGGTTGAGAGGGAGAGATAGATCAGCTATAACTGAATGGCGGAGTACATTCGATGTGATGACTGGCCTACTTCTGCTCCTATGAACATATGAACTTATAAAAGTGCAAATTAAAAAAAGTGCAAGGGCTGCAACAGGGTAGATTGGGAGATTGGGAAAACAGTCTTAGTTTATGAGAGGTCCATTCAAATGTCTGATAACAGCAGAGAAGAAACTGTTTCTGAATCTGGTGCCATTTATCTGAAAGGCATAGCTGAGCTAACTGTGATTTTTAGAACAAGTTGGTGATATATCGTGGGCATTTTATCTCATGAAGGGATACCTAACTGATTGAAACTCGACATCTCATCACAGCAGCACCTTTTGTGTTCCTGGTTCCATATCATACCTGTGAGTGTGAACCTTCTGCAGTCTGGTTGAAGCACAGAAACACAGAGTCAAAATAGAAGGTGGACAAGGAGAGAATGATTGGGCTGGATGTTGTGGGAAATGAGGGTAATAAAGAAGGAAAAGGTAAAGAGTAAATTACAGGAGATGTATTTAAGTGCACTCAATAAGCATGTACTCACAGACGTCACTGTATGTCTTGTGTGGGGGGTGGTGGGGATTAGGGGGAAGCTGTTTTTCAAGCAGCTACCTCGACGGTAGCTGGAGAAGCGCTCTGACCGCTGGCCTGCGGCCTACAACATCTTGGCGCCTCGGTCTGTGGAGCTTCTGGCGGCAGGCGTGGAGCGGACTTTCCATCGTGGAGCGGGCAATCCCTCGTGGAGCTCCGACCGCCAGCCTGCGGCCTACAACAACTTGAAGCCGCGGTCTCCGGTAAGGAGGTGGCCGATTTGGGAGCTCCGGGCCACGGGTGTGCTCAACCTGTCCCGAATGGCGTTCCGACCATCCCGACCAGAGGCTTGAACATCGGGCCGTCCGTAGCGGCGACTACGGAGGGTCAGGGCCCCGACCACGGATGAACAAGCGAGGAGGAGGAGGAGGACTGTCTGAACTGTGAAGAATGCTGTGGTGGATGTCAGTGTTGAATTATGTTGTGTATTATGTCCTTTTTTAATTGTAACGCTGCGTGGTAAACTCATTTCACTGCACCTGATGGCGCACGTGACAGATAAATTTGAACCTTGACCCTTGATTTAACCTGACCTTGGGATGTGGGAGGAAACTGAGCACCTGGAGGAAAACCACACGGACAGAGATCACATGCAAATTCCAAACAGACCGCACTGGAGGTCAGGATTGAACCCAGATCACCGAAGCCTTGAGGCAACCACTCTACTAAATGCACCACTAAATGTAGAGAGGAGATGGAAATAGGAAGTCTTGGAGATCGGGCGATCAGAGGCTATTGTGCAGTCTGCTACATGAAGGTGTTCAAACAGTCTGCTTCACCTCAACACCAGCCAGAGAGACAGTGAGATTTACGGGCCTGACCCACCTAGGTGGTTTTTTAGGCAACTACAGGCGACATGTTTGCCGCTGGTCGCCGGGTGGGGTCTCCACAGTCGCGCAAAAAAGTCGTAGCGTCTTTCTGGTCGCCGCTAAATTTTCAACGTGTTGAAAAATGTTCGTCGACAGTGGGTTTGATGCCAATGAGCGTAGCTTGACTTCTCCTGACGTGGGTGCTGTCGTAGGTTGTCGCCGGGATGGCATAGGTTGTCGCCGGTTTTTCGGCAACCTGCTACGACTATGACAGCTGCCGGCAGTTGCCTAAAAAAAAATCGCCAAATGGGACAGGCCCATTAGAGATATAAAGGAGAGGGAAATAAATATTCTGTACTTTAGGAGCAGTATTAGATTTAGGAGCAGTACAGGTTTAGAGGGATATGGGCCAAATGCAGGCATGTGGGAATAGTGTAGTTGGGCTGAAGGGCCTGTTTCTATGCTGTAACATTCTATGACTCTATCACTGGCAGGAACTAAATAAAATGTAAAAACAAAGGTTTAGAAACAAGTGCTGGCTTACCAAAAAAAAGGCACAAAGATCTGGAGTAACTCAGCAGATCAAGCAGCATCCTTGGAGAACATGGAGGGGCAAAGTTTTGGGACCCTTCTTCAGATGGATTGTGGGGCAGGGGGGGAGGGGGGGAAGAAAGCTAGAAGACAAGACCTTCCTCCACCCCCCACAATCAGTCCGAAGAAACGTCACCTATCCACGTTCTCAATAGGATAACATTTACTGAACAATGCCATATTTATCTGGAGAACATCGATTTTAATATGTAGATTTGGTGGTGAGATAGACATTGTAGGGTACAAATCAAAGCTAAATGGGAATTAGAAGATTTTGCAGGTCAGAACTTGAGAGCCACCAACCAGAGTAATGATGGGGAGGGAAGGAAGAGAATTATGTTTATTCTCTGGCTGCGAGTGATGATGGATATGGAAGCAATGCCATGAATAAAAGTCACATCCAAAGGATGAAAAGAGATGTTGGAGACCAGGAAGATGAGGGGTGTGTACAAAATCATGAGAGGAATAGACTCTAGGTGTTAAAAAACATTTAGACAGGTACATGGCTAGGAGAGGATTAGGGGAATATGGGCCAAAACGCAGTGATCAGTGTGGGCAAGTTGGGCTGAAGGCCTGTTTCCACACTGTATGACTTTATGACTATGTGTTAAATTCTAAACATAGTTTTAGATTAAGAATATTTATTTTTGCACTGGAAAAGAGAAAGTTCAGAATGTCTTCCTCGAGGGGAAAATAAAGGCAGAGCAGAGTACAAAGACAAGCAACAAGCAAGTCTTGGTGCAAGGAAACGTGGTCAAGATGCAGCTGCCCATATTAAGTGGCCATGTTATGATGAATCACTGAAAACTAATGTGGAAACATTTCACACTGCTTAGCCCTATCCAGAGTCGCCAGCCCTTGCATGCTGCCTGACTCGCTGAGTTCCTCCAGCACTTGGTATTTTGACCCAGATTCCATCATCTGCAGTTCTCCCTCCCCCACCCCCCCCCCCCCCCCCCCCCCACGTTTACTGCAACTGAAACGTATTTTTAAGGCGGAGATTGGCATATTCTTCATTAGTACAGGTGTCAAGGGTTATGGGGAGAAGGCAGGAGAATGGGGTTGAGAGGGAAAGGTAGATCAGCCATGATTGAATGGCAGAGTAGACTTGATGGGCCGAATGGCCTACTTCCCCTATCACTCACGAACATGAAAACTAACTTGTCTTTCTCTCTTTCCCACTTCTGATGAGGAGTGATGGACCTGAAACATTAACTCCATTTCTCTTTCCGCAGATGCTGCCTCACCTGCTAAATGCTTGCACCATTTGCTGTTTTTGTTTTCAATAAAAGTCTATTTATTTAAGAAATGCAACTTATTGCCCATTTAGCTCATTATGAAGATTCAGGAACTCTGGGAGATTTTGGAGAAAGTTTGTGCCACAATTTGTTGGCCTTCCCTTTGCTTCTGCCAAGTGAGTTGTGAGTCTGTGGAATTCTCTGCCTCAGAGGGCGGTGAAGGCCAGTTCTCTGCATACTTACAAAAGATAGAGCTAGATAGGGCTTTTAAAGATGGCGGATATGGGGAGAAGACAGGAACGAGGTACTGATTTTGGATGATCAGCCATGGCGGTGCTGGCTCGAAGGGCCGAATGGCCTACTCCTGCACTTATTGTCTATTGTCTATAATCCTTCACCACTATGTTCCTTTTCCAGTCGTTTCCTTAAACGTGAAGACACAAGAAACTGCAGATGCGGGAATCTCTTTAGCAAAAAAAAACCAATGTGCTGGTGGAACTCAGCGAGCCAATCTGCCTAACCTCTCTCAGTCTGAAGAAGGGACCCCACCTCAAAAGTCCTATATCCATTCCTTCCACCCGCTGAGTTGGCCCCGACCACACGGGTGAACGAGAGGAAGAGTACTGAACTTTGTTGCCTTCCCTCACAGCGGGAAACGTTGATCCTGCTGTGGGGGGGATGTTCTTATGTTTTATGTTAAATTCTATAGTGTTGTGTTTATCTTATTTGTCTGCTGCCTGGTAACTCAAAAATTCACTGCACCAATTGGTGTATGCGACAATAAATGTCCTTTGTTCATTTAGTTTTTCTGCCTTCGATCATAAATTGATTACTCCAGCTCAGTCCGAAGAAGGGTCTCAACCCGAAACATATAAGATTGTTAAGGGTTTGGACACGCTATAGGCAGGAAACATGTTCCTGATGTTGGGGGAGTCCAGAACCAGGGGCCACAGTTTAAGAATAAGGAGTAAGCCATTTAGAACGGAGACAAGGAAACACTTTTTCTCACAGAGAGTGGTGAGTCTGTGGAATTCTCTGCCTCAGAGGGCGGTGGAGGCCGGTTCTCTGGGTGCTTTCAAGAGAGAGCTAGATAGGGCTCTTAAAAATAGCGGAGTCAGGGGATATGGGGAGTAGGCAGGAACGGGGTACTGATTGGGGATGATCAGCCATGATCATGAATGGCGGTGCTGGCTCGAAGTGTCAAATGGCCTATTCCTGCACCTATTGTCTATTGTCTATTGAAACGTCACCCATTCCTTCTCTCCAGAGATGCTGCCTGTCCTGCTGAGTTACTCCAGCATTTTGTGTCTACCTACTCTAACAATTTGGATCCAATCTGAAGTATTTATCTGGGAATCGCACCTGCACTTTATATTTCAAGTGAAAATTCTAACTTTGTTTTTTACCTAATGCTTCACCTCAGATGAGGAGATCAAGTGGACCATTTTCTGAGCAGTCTAACTCTACACATCTTAAAGTACTGTATTAACCCAGATTACAGTCATTCACTAGACACAATAAAACATCTCAAATCCATTCATTTTCTGAAGCCCCATTTTTACATAATCGAGTAACTTTAGACATTATAATGTAAATTATAAAGAAATTGGATTTGAGAAGTTTTGCGCACGTGGTAAATTACTTTCTATCTATCTACCTACGGCTTTCACTCCAATTCGAGGTTGAGTGGTGCCATCTGCTTCAAGATGTCCTGCCACTCTCTTCCGTCCCCAGCTAGTGTTCGAGCTCTGACCAGAGAGTTGATGTAATATAACCAGGGGCTGAAACCCAGGTGCTGTGTTGGCCATCCATCATGATGCAGTTTTGCTCAAGGGTAGGCTGGGCGGATGGGCAGTCCTCTCCCAGCAAGAAAGAAAGGATACAATACACGACAGAAATTCAACGTCAAACATAAAACATCCACCACAGTGGGACCAGCATTTCCCTCTGTGATGGAAGGGACAAAGGTTCAGTTAGTCTTCCTCTTTCTGTGGATTTGTGAAATTGTTCCCAAATGTACCGCGATTTTCTGCACATTTCCATCTACCAACGAGGAAAATAAATCTAATCTGCAGACAATATGATCACCAATAATGTGTAGGAAGGAACTGCAGATGCTGATTTAAACTGAAGATAGACACAAAAAGCTGTAGTAACTCAGCAGGACAGGCAGCATCTCTGGAGAGAAGGAATAGGCGACATTTCGGATCGAGGCCCTTCTTCAGTCTGAAGTAGTATTCTTCTTATAATTAGTAGTATCTTCTTATAATTACCAATAATATTGTCCACAATGTGTGTTTTTGCAAGGAGGAAATATTGTTTTCAACTCTGATGGTCGAGTAACACCTCACTTCACACTAGTATGGCTTTATCATTGCAGCCACCCTTGGACATGAAGTAACCAAGGAATGAGAACTGAGGGGAGAATCGTTTCCCCAACTTTAGCACAAAAGTGTAGTCATTCTATATAGAAAAAAGTGGCTGCAGATGAGAGTTAATACACATAAACACCCAAAGTGCTGGAGCATCTCAACAGGCTAGGCAGCATCTCTGGAGAACATGGATTCAATAGACAATAGACAATAGACGATAGGTGCAGGAGTAGGCCATTTGGCCTTTCAAGCCAGCTCCGCCATTCAATGTGATCATGGCTGATCATCCCCAATCAGTACCAGGTTCCTGCCTTCTCCCCATATCCCCTGACTCCGCTATTTATATCTAGCTCTCTCTTGAAAGCATCCAGAGAACCTGCCTCCACCGCCCTCTGAGGCAGAGAATTCCACAGACTCACCACTCTCTGTGAGAAAAAGTGTTTCCTCGTCTCCGTTCTAAATGGCTTACTCCTTATTCTTAAACTGTGGCCCCTGGTTCTGGACTCCCCCAACATCGGGAACATGTTTCCTGCCTCTAGCGTGTCCAAGCTCTTAACAATCTTATATGTTTCAATGAGAATCCCTCTCATCCTTCTAAACTCCAGAGTGTACAAGCCCAGCCGCTCCTTTCGGATCATGACTTCTTCAAACGGGTCAGATGGGAATCTTCTGAAGGAGGGTCCCGACCCTAAACGTCACCTATCCATGTTCTCCAGAGATGCTGCCTGGCCCGCTGAGCTACTCCAGCACTTTGTGCCCTTTTAATCATTCTGTGTTAATCTGTGAATGAACCACTGGATTGGTATAGTCGGTGACCCACAGAACTAGAATAGGCAAATTGAATTGGAAAACAAATCCAGGCATACATTGTGAGCTGTTCTCAAGTACATAGCTGGAGCAAACTAAACAGCGCCTGGATTCCAAAACACGCTAAAGAACAGCTTAATTTTGATGGAAGGCAATAATCCTTGCATCCCCCACCCTCCTCCCCCCTCCTTGAATCAATCTGAAGGGACCCCACACAAAACGTCACCTATCCATGTTCTCCACAGATGCTGCCTGACCCGTCGAGTTTCTCCATCACTTTGTGTCTTTCTTCAAGTGAATTCTTGCTTTTTTTTTAACCACGGCTAAACGATCAAGACTTCTGCACTTCCAAACTCAAAGATATTTAGATCAGGAAAAAAAACGAAATTCTCCAGCATTGAATTAAAAGTGCAAAGAGTTAGAAATGTCGTTGCTAAATATGAATCAGATAAGCTGAGTTCAGCGGCTTTGAATTCATGGTAAGATAATTGTGATACACGTTATGATTGTATAACCACAGGTGTCTGAGATTGTCCAGAAGACAATCCATACATCCTGCAGCAGTGACTATAGACCAACACTCAACAATTGCACATTTTATACCAAATTAAATAACCCTCAGCTAGTTCCCATCTACACATCACTTTTCCGTCTACTCATCCTACAACACATCAGTTGCCCGAGACCATTCATGCAGATGGATTTTGAACACAGCAAGTGACATAATTTTCTTCAACAACCAGACTTTCTGTTACAGCACGTTTTCATCACAATTACTGTACCCATACACCAACGAGATCCAGAAGATAAATGTATAAGAATCTAGCCATGGGTACAGAGAGATAATTCACCTGCCCCATGTGTTTTTAATATCTGTTGTTACAATTCATAACAGTTTTTCATTTGCTGGATATGAAATATTATTTTATGTTTGCTTGCTTCAGTTTCATTCTCAACTATCCACCCCTCACTCTTTTCCACAGATTATTCATTCCTTACTGTGTAACATGTCGCGACTGACCAGTCAGTACCCACTAATGTATTTTAATCATCCACATAATCACCTGGGCAAAATGAGAGGTAGCTCCAGAATTCAACCCAACAGGTTATACCAATGGAGACACAAATAAATGCAGATGCTGGAATCCTGAATGAGACACAAAACTCAAAACTGGTGGAACTCAGCAGGTCAGGCAGCATCTCTGGAGGGAATGGCCAGGCAACGTTTCAAGTCGGGACCATCTCCAGACTCATTTTGCCCTTAGTTAAGATCTACGGTTGTGTGAAGACAAAATAGTTGCCGCTTGTCAAGCAAGGTGTTTTTTCTTCACAGTTTTCAACATTGCAGTGCTGCAGATTGGACCATTTAGTCAACTCAGATGAAGACCATAGCCTACAACTTCCTTTCTTTCAGGATGGGATTTTAAAATTTGATTTGGGTCATTTTTTCTTGGTGGAAATGAGGATAAATAAACGCTATGTACCTTGATTAATCAATCTTTTTTAGAGTGAATGACCAAACTTAAGGATTATTAAAATTGAATACATTCTGAATGAAACATAGCTGGTATGGAAAAGAAACTAATTTTTGCTATTAGCCAGCAAGGTCTGCACTTCCAAACATATAGCGACCCAAACACAAAGTACTAGAGGAACTCAGTAGGTCAGGCAGCATCTGAGTTCCTCCAGCACTTTGTGTTTTGCTCTCGGTTCCAGTGTCTGCAGTTCCTTGTGCCTCCAGTTAACAAGCATTATTGCACGTTATCAAAAAATAAGTTGAATAATACTTACTAGTTTCCATGGTGCTGACCAGATATTGGGATTCTTGCAAAGCAAGATCAAAAAGATATTTGGCTCCTTTTTTGCCTTTTTTTTAAGAAGCAATTCTGCTTGTGAAAATTTCCAGCAACTTTGTCAGAACTTCGAGTACATTGCAGCCTGCAAAATGCACTGCGGGTCTGCAGAAATGTATTTCCCATTTCAACCAATACAATACAGCGAGTAGTTTGACCTACTGCAATTTGTTTAAATGCAAATATTCTTGCCATCAGTTGATTTTCGGAAATTTGCATTACCATTATAGATGGTTGGAAGGTAGTCAAATGCACAATTAGTCCTTTGGTTTCTGTTTTGAAGAGTTAGTTTATACATTTGTTTCAAAAATATTTGTTTTTCTTCCAGATTATAAAGGAATATTTCCTATGTTAACAAGTAATCTTCTTCAACAGATGTGAATCGGATGTGAAGTTACTATCTGTAAGCCACGTGTAATATCTGATCCAAATTTTGAATCAGACTTTAAAGTAAGGCAAGGTAGTCCCTCTCAGCGAAGGTTTTTTTTAGCTTAGTTTATTATCGCGTGTGCTGAGGTGCAGTGAAAAGCTTTCGTTGCGTGCTACCCAGTCTGAGGAAGAACAATACACGATTACAATTGACCTATTACAGTGTATAGATGCATGATAAGGGAATAACGTTTAGTGCAAGGTTAAGCCAGCAAAGTCCAATCAAGGATAGTCCGAGAGTCACCAATGAGGTAGATAGTAGTTCAGGACCGCTCTCTAGTTGTGGTAGGATGATTCAGTTGCCTGTATAATGGACCCTGTGTCACAATTCCAGGCAAACATTAGGATCCCTGGGATGGCGGGACTGTCATATGAGGAAAGATTGAAAAGACTAGGCTTGTATTCACTGGAGTTTAGAAGGATGAGGGGGAATCTTATAGAAACATATAAAATTATAAAAGGACTGGACGAGCTAGATGCAGGAAAAATTTTCCCAATGTTGGGCCGAGTCCAGAACCAGGGGCCACAGTCTTAGAATAAAGGGGAGGTCATTTAAGACTGAGGTGAGAAAAAACTTTTTTAACCCAGAGAGTTGTGAATTTATGGAATTCCCTGCCACAGAGGGCAGTGGAGGCCAAGTCACTGGATGGATTTAAGTGAGAGTTAGATAGAGCTCTAGGGGCTAGTGGAGTCAAGGGATATGGGGAGAATGCAGGCACGGGTTATTGATAGGGGACGATCAGCCATGATCACAATGAATGGCGGTGCTGGCTCGAAGGGCCAAATGGCCTCCTCCTGCACCTATTTTCTATGTTTCTATGTTTCTATGTCTCTATGATAGCTTCTGTATACTCACTAATTAGAATCCTTAGGCAACATTTTTTAAATACATTACTGAGGGATAGCTTTTTTTTTGGAGACACTGAGACTGCAGGTGTTGAAATCTAGAGCAACAAAAAAACTCTGTGAGGAACTCAACACAGCATGTGTGGGTGCAATGTTTTGGGTTGTGACCCTGCATCAGGACCTCCACCAGTTTGTTTATGGCTGCTAATTGGGATCTTGCTGTGTGTAAATACCCATGCATCCTACATTACATTTCACAGGTACTTCATTGCTATAAATGGCCAGAGGATGGGTTGAGGATGTAAACGGCACTATAGAAATGTAAGGTTCATTCCTGATAGACACAAAGTGCTGGAGTAACTCAGCGGGTCAGGCAGCATCTCTGGAGAAAAAGGACAGGTGATGTTTCGAATTGGGAATTCGAATCTTTGAAGAATGGTCCCGGCCTGAAACGTCGGCCATCTTTTTTTTCCAGAGTTGCTCACCTGTCCCACTTGGGCGACCTAATCCGCGAGTTCTGGTGAGTTTGCCCTCGACTCACAGTCGCAGCATGGTCGACACGAGGTCGTAGGAGGTCTTTGTAACTCTCCTTCATGCTCGAGAGTAGTCTCCGCGTACTCGAGGCCTCAGCTAGGTCGTGGCGGTTTTTTCAATATGTAAAAAAATCCCCGCGAGTAAAAAAATGTCACCATGGAAAACATTGATTTTTTTTTACTCGTAGGTTTAGCTGTAGTAGGTCATAGTAGGTCGTCATGTTAGTCGTAGGTAATCGAGGGTAGTCGAAGGTTGTCGTAGATAGTCTTCATCATAGTCGAAGGGAGGTCAAAGGAGGTCGTCTACACTCTCCACTATTCGGTGTCCAATTTTCCCGAAGTTAGTCGTAGTTAGTCGGAACTAGTCGTAACTAGTCGTAGCTAGTCGAAGCTGGTCTTCAACATAGTCGAAGGATGGTCGAAGGAGGTCTTCAACATGTCATTTTTTCAAACTCTTCTAAACCCGTCAATTAGGTCGCCCAAGTGGGACAGCCCCTTAACTCCAGTACTTTGTGTCTATCTACCAGCATCTGCAACAATGTGAGCTGTACCGTGATGCAGAGATACATGATATAACGTTTAGTGCAAGGTAAAGCCACTAAGGTCCGATCAAAGACAGTCCGAGTGTCACCAATGATGTAGATAGTAATTCAGCACTGCTCTCTAGTTGTGGTCAGGTGATTCAGTTACCTGGAGAAACTATTCCTGAATCTGGAGGTGAGCATTGCAATATGACTTCACGACACTGAATCCATGAGTGCTAAACTGGTTCCACGCATTCCCATTCAATTCTCTTCAGCCCTGACCTCTCAGCTACCTCAGTACACGTTGCAGATCCTCAGAATGACGGAAGGGAATAGATGTTATGGCGCTCGCTCGTCGGTGTTGTCTATGTTGCCTTTGCGAAAGTTCTCCCTCATTTTCACATCTGAAAACTGATCCTTTTTCCTTCTGGTGAAAAGGTTTCACAACTGAGCTAAAATATCCACTGATGTGTCGCTGATAAGTCCACATCTCATTCTTCAAATGCTACCGAGTTTGTTTCTCAGCCAAAGAATATGCAGCCTCATGAAAGCCTGTTCAAACCCATGTAAATATTTGGCTGTTCAAAACACCGATCACCGAGCACGATTTAGATCAACGGGTGAACTTAAGGCGACTTCTTAAGGGTTAACATTAAGGGGATATTAATTGAACAATCATTAAGTGTACTTTTGACCACCAAATTCCCAGCTGCTTTCCAGTTTCAGCATTGCAAACTGAAACTATATGCTTTAATATGGACATTAGAACAAAAGAGGGGAGAAGATCTTATGCCCTTGAGCTGCCATTCAATACCTGGTCTGCCATTCAATATCATCATCGATTTTGACCACAGTTTTTTTTTTCTGATAATAATCAAATTCCTCTGATTTGTAGAAATCTAAACATCCATCAACACACGTGGATGGATATGCAGGGAAAGGAGGAATATGGATCATGTGCAGGCAGATGAAATTAGTTTATCTTGGCAACATATTTGGAACAGGCATCATGGGCCGCAGGGCCTATTCGCGTGTTATGTTTTTTTAATGAACGTTCTGTGTGTATATTGTTTCATATATTATTTTGCATTTATTAATCTTATTGCATTAATGGGCTCGTTAACCTGCAGCAAGTGAAAAAATCATCATTCCGTTGAAGAAACACTGCGACATAGCCCAGAGCCAACGAGTTGTGAATTCCAAAGATTTACTGCCCTTTGGCTGAAGAAATAATTTCTCCTCTGATTGACCCCTTATTAATGGACTGTTGACTCCTGGCTTTAGAGACCAGGGTCAAGGGAAACATCACTCCTGCATCTATCCTACCAAGCCCTGTAAGAAAAATGTTGTACGCATCCAGACGATCAGCTCTCGTTCATCTTAACCCTTGAGAGTACAGCCCCAGTTTGTTTGTCTCTGCTACGAGCATAATTCTTCTGCTCGTTCAACCCACATATTAATCTGGTGGGAACGTAGGGACTGCAGATGCTGGTTTATACGGAAGATTGACGCAAAATGCTGAAATAACTCAGCGGGTCAAGCAGCATCTCTGAAGAGAAGGAATGGGTGACGCTTTGGGTCGCGAGCCTTCTTCGGACAATCTGACGAACCTCTTTCTTGATTGCAGAAATATCTGTCCATAGGTAGGGTGACCAGGCCTGTACATAAGTACATAAATACACAAATTATCTTCCAGTAATGGCCTACATACAATTGTCCTTGCAACTTGCTTGCTCTACTTGAGTATACGACCCCACCCAAAATGTCACCATTCCATCCCTCCATGGATGCTGCCTGACCTGCTGAGTTCCACCAGCACTTTCGTGTTCTTCTTTTCATGTCCATCTTGTTACAAACGTTGACCTCGCTGTCATCGTCCGTCCTGAAAAGGATGCAAGCTTCCGGCGACAATCAGTGGAAGCCGTCACTTGTCGCAGTAGATGATGGTGGTAGCAGAATTAGCTCAGGAGACTTCCCGTTTCCAGCCCCGCGGCCTGGACGCTTCCGTTATTTTTGTGTTTTGTGTTTTGCTGAATCTAAGAGGTTATTTTCACTGATTGTGTACCAGGATGCTCAGATCACTCTGTAATCTGAAATCACTGAAGTCACAATTTCCCTCCTGGGATAAATAAAGTTATATCGTGTCACATTGTATCGTATCGTAAGCCAACACGCTCCCATCTCTCATCGTATGAAAGGTATCAAAATATTTGTATTTTACAAATATACATGACTTCATATTTTTCCACATCATATTTCAACCCGCATCTCCTCACCTTTTCATTCAACCTTTCGACACCCTCCAGAATGCTCAGTCCATCCACCTCACCGTCTGCATACATTCCCCTGAATGCTGTCTGAATCCTCCTCGATGCCCATCCTGGCATCCAGCATTGTATCATCAGCAAACCTGGATATATTACATTGGTCCCCTCATCTGAATCTTTGGGAAAAGCAAAGCCACTACAACAATGGCCACCCTTCTTAGAGCCTACCAACTTGAAAACTACCCAGTTTAAAGAAACAAAGCGCTGGAGGAACTCATCGGGTCAGGCAGCATCGGTGGAGGGAAATGCACGGGTAGTGCTTCCGGTGGGGATTCTCTGAAGACGGGTCCCAACCTGAAACATCATCTGTCCAATTCCCTCCACAGATGGTGCCTGAAGCGGCCTGCCCCACTTGGGCATCAGTTGCACGTCACGCAGATGGTGCGCAAAGATTTTGTACATCCCAAAATCCTGGGGCGCCGCGCGTGTCTGCGTGTCACTGCCTACGTCACCACGCACCATGCGTGCATCACGTGCGAGTCACGATGCGCGCGTCGTGCGACGTGACGCGTAAATGACGTCGCAAATGACGACCAAGTGGGACAGGCCCTTGACTCACTGAGTTCTTCACGCTGCACACTGTTACTTACTCAAGACTACAGATCTGCAGTATCTTGCGTCTTGGTAAAAATGATCGAAATAACCAAGCATCCATCTATTTCATTACATTATCCTTAACCAAGTAGGCTCTAGTTATGTTTTAACCTCTTGTGTAGCACCCAGGCAAAAGCCTTGTACAAATACTCGACGTCTATTTGTTCCCCTTTATCTGTCCTGTTTGCTAGCAGATTTGCCAAACATGGTGTTCAGCTCAATAATCGATGCAGTAACATAGGCTTATGTTACCAGTTTGTCATTCAGAGATCTGCCACAGACAAGACTTCGAATCACACCTAGACACCAGACAGAATCCTTCATCAATAGTTGAGTGCGGCACCGTGGCGTGGCAGTAGGTTTGCTGCCCTTACAGTGCTTGCAGCGCCAGAGACCCAGCTACGATCCCAACCACGGGCGCTGTCTGTACGGAGTTTGTACTTTCTCCCCGTGACCGCGGTGTTTTCTCGAAGATCTTCGGTTTCCTCCCACATTCCAAAGGCATACAGGGATGAAGGTTAATTGCAGTCTGATGAAGGGTCTCGATGCCCTCCAGTGCTGTGTAGGTGTACAGAAGGTGTGCAGTGTTCATGTGCGGGGATCGCTGGCCGGCACCGACTCGGTGGGTCGAAGGGCGAGTTTCCGCGCTGTATCTCCAAACCAAAAAAAAAGACATTAATTCAAATAATTAACTAAATCTGGAATAAATGACCAGTATCATCAATGATAAGGGTCTGAAGAAGGGTTTTGGCCCGAAACGTTGCCTATTTCCTTCGCTCCATGGATGCTGCTGCACCCGCTGACTTTCTCCAGCACTTTTGTCTATCATCAATGATAACCTTGATGCTTTTATATTGTTCCAAAATTCAATTGATTTCTTTAGACTTTAGACTTCAGAGATACAGCGTGGAAACAGGCCCTTCAGCCCACCGACTCCGTGCCGACCAGCAATTACCCCACACAATACTAGCACTATACTACACACTAGGGACAATTTACAATTTTTACGGAAGCCAATTAACCTACAAACCTGTATGTCTTTGGAGAATGGGAGGAAACCGGAACACTCTGAAAAACTCACGCGGTCACGGGGAGAACATACAAACTCCATAGAGCCGTAGTCAGGATCGAACCTGGATTTGGATGTTTGTGTTTACCTAGATGCAATTCAACAAGCTCTTCAGATATCAATCCAATTCATGGAGGATGTTCATCCTATAATGTGAACGATTCAGAAAGACATTTCACATCATCAGTAGTTGCCCACACAGCCTCCATCTCCCATTTCCATTGAAGATGCTAAATAGTTTGGGATGTTGAGAGAAATTTGGTTAATTAAATTTTACCTGATCTGAATAATCTTGAGTTGTTTGATTTTTATTTCTTTACTGAGTAGGGTTGTGGTGAATGAGTCCAAATTGGGCACATCTTCCACTTCCCTGTGGAGTTTAGTGAGAACATTGAGGACTTGCTAGTTGGACTTGGGTTGTCCTCCCATTGCACCAATTGGCTGCTTGAATTGGCTGATTGAATGATGCAACATGGAAACGGGCTCTATGGCCCACACTGACCATCGATCACCCATTCACACTAGTTCTATGTTTTCCTACTTTTGCACGCACTCCCTGTACATCAGGGGCAATTCACAGAGGCCATTTAACCTACAAACCTGTACATACTTAGGATGTGGGTGGACGCTCGAGGAAATCCAAGCGGTCACAGGGAGAACGTGCAAACTCCACACAGACAACACTCAAGGTCAAGATCCCGGGTCTCTGGTGCTATCTTCTTCTTCTTTCGTGTGGCGTGCACAACCTAAAGTTGTCGGACAACTTGTTCTATTTGATCTTCCGTTTGTGCACTTCTAGTTGATTGCATTAGTCGAAACAGGGCGGACCACGTGAAGGTTGCAATCTCCACCCCTCTAGTGCTACTAGGCAGCAGCTCTACCATCTGTGGCACTGTGCCACATAAAAAGTGTTGGTAGGTGAGGGTGTTTGGATGACTCAAAAGTGAGATTGTCCTCAAATCAAATAAAGACATTAGGAGTTTTGTTTCACCTTAAGAGCCTGTCACACTTTCACGAGGTAATTCACAAATTCCCCCGAGTTTTCCCCTGATTCAAACTCGCAGGACGGTCGTAACGAGTCCATAGGAGGTCGAAGGAGTTCGTAGATATATCGCAGCGGCTCGTTATGCCAACCGTAGGTACTCGTGGCATCAGGCAAGTCGGGACGTTTTTTCCAGCCCGATAACAAATGTCCACGAGTATAAAAATGGTCGGGATGAAAGAATGAAGTCGTGGAAGTGGGACAGGCCCTTTAGAATGCCATTACTAACTGACACAAAACTGGCCCTGGTGTTGGTTCAGTAATAATCTGTTTCACTTATAAGTAGCTTGACTCCAATGTCCAAATAAGTAGCATGCCAGCTGATAAACTGTAAAACACCAGATACATATAGTGCACAACGCGAATCAACACCATTAGCCGCAGATCATTCATTGCATTTGTTTCCTTTTCACTTTAGTGTCTAGACAATGGACAATAGACAATAGGTGCAGGAGTAGACCATTTGGAGCCAGCATCATCTACAAAGGCCTGGATGTATCTTTCACACATCTCTATAAAAGAAAGACTATAAATGATTATAATCGAGCCGTCCACAGTGAAAGAAGACTGCAAAAAACAAAGTCGTTACTGCAAAAAAGTTCATAAGTTCAAGAAGCAAAATTCGGCCATTTGACCCATCAAGTCTACTCCGCCAGTCAATCATGGCCGATCTATCTTTTCCTCTCAACCCCATTCTCCTGTCAAATATAATTAGAAGAAAAATAAGTTCCTGGTGATACAATAGGTGGTCCCGAGTGGTCTGTTGCTAAAGTGGGATTAGGGTTGTGCTCGTTGGTTCAAGTACCTGGTGGTTGTAGGGAAGTGGATGTTCCTAAACCGGGTGGTGTGGGACTTCAGGCTTCTGTAATGAGTCGAGGGAATGGCTGGATGGCTCAGCACAAACATTGTACATTCCTGTGCTGTACTGGTTTAAGTTCTATGTTCCAAAGGTTGCGAAAAGGTTGAGGAATTAACTCGTCGGTTAATGTCATGGTTTGTATGTCGTCGTGAAACAAATTAACTTGGAGGCTATTTTCTGTGGGCAGCTGAGTTTGTGATGTTCTTCCCAATGATAGTCCTTGGAGGCAAAAGCTTCAGTGAGGATGAAGAAGACCATGTTCCTGCTTCCTTCATTTTTGCTGGGTTTGTCTCACTGCAAAGACCGTGTAGCTATCCCTCAGTGGTTACCAGGATCAGATTTTCACAGAGAGTGATGGGTGTAGGGAACGAGCTGCCAGAGGACATGGGAGAGGCAGGAACAATCACAAATTAAAACACATTTGGACAGGTACAGAGAGATGTGAGCCAAATGCCCATATTTTATGGAATTTATCATGCAGTAATGTTATTCCCTTTATCATGTATCTGTGCACTGTGGACAGATCGATTGTATTCATTGATAGTCTTTCCACTGACTAGTTAGCACGCAACACAAGCTTTTCACAGCACCTTGTTACGTGACAATAAACTAATGTGAACGAAACTAAACAAAACTAAACTAAACTATATCGGGAAGGCGCCTGGATCAGCATGCGTTAGGTTGAAGGGCCTGTGTCTATGTTGTGTACCGCTGTGGCTCTCTGTTTAAGACCCCCTCAAATATGTGCTCATGTCCCCTCATATATCCTCCTTTTCATAGAAGTTCGGATACCAACCATGCTTGATCAATGGGTAGAGCAATGGGGAAGAACCAGGGTGCTGAATGTAGTTCTCAGCATTGTCGCGCATCCATCTCCAGAAACTGTCTCCAGAGTGGGATTTGAACTCAAAGACCACTGGCTGTGAGGTAAGTATACCAGTTATCTAGACAGGGGTGCCACGTGCAAAATTCATTAATTTTAAAGGACAAATCAAGTCTGCATTATGGGCCTGTCCGACTTTTTCGGCGGACTGCCGGAACCCGTCATAGGTCGTTGCAGGTGGCCGAAAGTTTTCAACATGTTGAAAATCGCCAGGATGTCGTCTGTATGGCCATGAGTTGTCTCCTCAGTCGCCCAAAGAGTCATAGCGTCTTTCTGGTTGCCGCTGGATTTTCAACATGTTGAACCTTTTCGCCGACCTGCGACGACCTATGACGGGTTCCGGCAGTCGCTGAAAAAGTCGTGTAAGTGGGACAGGCCCATTAGGATTGTGGAACATAAAGTAAGAATGGTCTAAATGTCAAAGATCTGGTCTTCCCATTAGGTATCTTATGATATTGTGAGGATCGAAATCTAATGGGATTACACTTATTTGCTTTTGAAATACTACAATAAACCCTTGTTTCTAAAGTGGATCTGCACACTCAGAGATATCGCTCAGTGGTCACAGATATGGTTTCTTCACATACAAAATGGTGCAGCCGTCATGAGCAGTAATCTCTTTTGCCCGCTGCTCCGGAAAGCTGATGAGGTGGCTTCTTCATTTGAACAGGATGATGAACACGAGTTGAGAAATGAGTTTGAGTACGTTTCAGTTGTTCCCTTGAATCAGATGACACCTGGTAATATTTTCAAGCAGAGCCACAATACCAAGTCTATGGGCCAGATTTGTGAAGAGGGCGAATGGCAGAATAATGTATCCTACCACAACTACAGAACAGTCCTGAACTACTATTTACCTCAATGGAGACCCTCGGACTATCTTTGATTGGAATTTACTGGCTTTACCTTGCACTGAACGTTATTCCCTTATACTAGATGCAGGAAAAATGTTCCCAATGTCCAGAACCAGGGGCCACAGTCTTAGAATAAAGGGGAAGCCATTTAAGACTGAGGTGAGAAAAAACGTTTTCACCCAGAGAGTTGTGAATTTGTGGAATTCCCTGCCACAGAGGGCAGTGGAGGCCAAGTCACTGGATGGATTAAGAGAGAGTTAGATAGAGCTCTAGGGGCTGGTGGAATCAAGGGACATGGGGAGAAGGCAGGCACGGGTTATTGATTGGGAACGATCAGCCATGATCACAATGAATGGCGGTGCTGGCTCGAAGGGCCGAATGGCCCCCTCCTGCACCTATTTTCTATGTTTCTATGTTTGACAAACCCGAATAATGAGGTGGAATTTAAAAAAAAAAAAAAAATGTTTTAAACAAAATCCTGATTCAGTGAGTATCTAATAAATACAAAATATGCAATGTAAAATATGCTATGGATAATAAAATTTGATGATGCACGTCAAGATAGAACTCGGTCAGGTCACGTAACCTGAAATTAAATTGCACATTATACAACATGTCGACAAAATTTATTGCCAAATTGTTATGCTTGGTTTGTTCAGGCCGAACGTTAACTTCTTGCATTGTGGAGCTCACTGTTTAGAGATAATATGTGTCAGGTGACATAAGCAAAGTAACTAGTGTATAAGTACATGCCTTATCAGTTAATTCTTGGTAATATCAGTATATCTCTTGAATGTGTTTACAGTCACAGTTTTTACAGTTAAGGTTTACAGTTTGCAGCTTTTGGGCAATTGTACAGGACACCTTACATGTATGAAAATCCAAAAGTAACAAACTGAGAAAGATCAAATGCCGCCTGCCATCAGTGATATCATTTTAAGATACGTCAATGAAGTAACATTTTTAAAAAAGGCTTTAGTTTCTATGGGTGGACAACTAATTCATTGATGTTTGACGTGCCGTCAGACTTGTAACGCACCGACCACTCGAGACAAGTTTTCAAAGCCAACTTAAATCAGACAGCAGTCAGTTATGAGCAGATAATCGCAGGTTATCTGAGGCCAAACATATTGCCTATTTTTAAGCTGGGATCATTTACATCCATCTGACACAAATGAGTTCCAGCTGGTTATACCGTCGTTGAAAATATTTGTCTGATTCGCGAAAGTCTACCCGCAGTCAAGATTGAAAACGTGTATAATCAGATCCAGGAGCTGCCTCTTCCCCGCTGCTATCAGACCACTGAACGGGTTGGTCGGCCCATAACCTTAAGGTGCAGGCAATATCACAACGTCTAAAAAAATGTTTGGAGTTTAGTTCGTTAGTTAGTTTAGTTTATTGTCACGTTCGCCGAGGTTCAGTGAAAAGCTTTTGCTGCTTGCTGACCAGTCAGCGGAAAGGCCATACATGATTACACCAAATGTTTAAGAAGGATCTTGATTCCAATCGAGCCATCTACAGTGTGCAGATGCATGGTAAAGAGAATAATATGCGATATGGACTAAACGCAGGCAGGTGGGACTACCATAGGGGGAGCATTTTGGTCAGTGTGGGCAAGTTGGGCCGAAGGGTCTGTTTTCTCTGCATGAATCTATGACTCTAGTCCCAATCTCCCAATTTACCACATTGCTGTGTCTATATTCTGCACTTTGTTTTGTTTTTTTTGCATGGTTTGATTGCACTCATGTATAATTATAACTTGCCTGAATGGCTTTTCCACTGAACCTTGGTACATGTGATAAACTAAGACCAATACCAACATCGTTGGCGATCACTCAAAATGAGTATGAATGTCCTCTCATGGAGGACGCCTGTGCGTGACTTGGTTTAACGTTCGGAAGTGGCGGCGCTGCATGGCAGCTGCGGCTCACCTGCAGTCCGTCTGTTTTTTTTCCTTTTTTTCATCTTTTTGTGTCTGTTTTAGTTAGAATTTTGGTTTATTAGGCTGTGTTTGTGTGTGTGTTGGGGGGGGGGGGGGGGGGGGGGGTGGGAGAAAACAAGGTTTTAGTCTCTCCCTTCGGGGGGATGCGACCTTTTCTTGTCGTGTCCCCCGTCACCGTCTCCGTCTGTGCTGAGGCCTAATGGCGGAGCTGGCGGCCTCGGAGCTGTGGCGAGCGTTCAGAGCTCCAGTGTTCCAGCGGCGGCAACGGCCCGGCTTCGGGGCTTCGGCGCTCCAGCGGCTCTCCAGCAGGTGCTCCAGCAGCGGCCCGGCTTCGGAGCTCCGGCGCTCCAGCAGTTGCTCCAGCGGTGCTCCAGCGGCGGCCCGGCTTCAGAGCTCCGGCGCTCCGCGTTCCGTTCGATCCTGATTGGGAGCTGTGGTGGTGTTCCGGCATTCCGGCAACGGCGGCGGTGACGGCCTGGCTTCGGAGGCTCGGCCGCGGGCCTAGTGGACGATGACATCGAAGGCCTGGATTGCCTCAGTACAGAGAGGGAACAAGTAGGGGAAAAAGACAAAGACTTTAAGACTTTTGCCTTCCACCACAGTGAGGAGGTGCCTGGTGAACTCACTGTGGTGGATGTTAAATATGTGTTTATTGTGTGTTTTGTTTTAATTTATTACATGTTATGACTGCAAGGTAACAAATTTCGTTCAGACCGAAAGGTCTGAATGACAATAAAGGAATCTGAATCTGAATCTGAATCTGAACGTGGGGAGACTGGTGCACGGACGGCCACCACACGGTCCTTGACAGATCTGGGTCAGGATCCAGTGGCATGGAGTCCAAGACGACCGGGGACCAGCCCGTCTTTCAAAGTAGCAAATCAGCCATCTTTACCCAGTCTGGCCTATACATGACTCCACATTCACCAATAATGCTTTTTATATGCAATGGTCAAGAAAGCTACTCATTAAGACATAGGTTTAAAGCAAAGGGGGAGAGATTTAATACAAACATGAGAGGCAACTTTTTTACACAAAAGGTTGTAGGTATATCAAATGGGCTGCCTGAGGAGGTAGTTGAGGCAGGTACTACCACAAAGTTTAAAAAAACATTTGGACAGGTACATGGATAGATTAGGATCAGAGGGATTCGGGCCGAACGCAGACATGTGGGACCAGCGTAGATGGGACACGGTGGCCGGTGTGGGCAAGTTGGGCCCAGGGGCCTGTTTCCACGCTGTGTCACTCTATGACTATTTCAAGAGGAATTGGGGATGACCATGAAATACTGGCCTATCCGGATCCGGAGAAATGAATAAAGGACCTGTCCTACTTTCACGACCTAATTCACGACCTCTGCCGTTTGCCCTTGACTCATACTCGCAGCATGGTTGTCACGAGGTTGTAGGAGGTCGTAGGTAGGTCGTTGCAGGCCGTGATGCTAGTCGTAGGTACTCGTGGCATCAAGTAGGTCGGGGCGTTTTTTCTAGCCTGATGAAAAATGTCCACGAGTAAAAAAGATCGTGAATTAGGTCGTGAAAGTGGGACAGGCCCTTTACTCAGACGAAATCATTTGAGGGAATCTTTCCAAGAAGTTATTAATATAGGAAAATTAAATTAGATGACAAAGCCATCTGTCTTTCTCTACGGTAAGAGGCAATTACCATATTGTGGAGGAAGTAATTTTGCTACTACTGACCTTGGTGCCATTGCCTTGTGAAGGCCCAGCAGCGGAGACCGTCTCCCCCATTAGGTAATACCATACAACTGGGAGACCCCATCAAGCTGACCTTGAAAGTCAGAACAAAATTCACATGCTGGAAATTGTACATTATAAATTTGAAACGATATGTTCACTTTCGACAGAATCTGTGACAGAATCAGATGCTGACACTCATGCACAATGAAGGGACTGCAGACGCTGGTTTACACCGAAGATAGACATAAAATGCAGGAGTTACCCAGCGGGTCAGGCAGCATCTGTGGAGAAAAGGGCTAGGTGAAGTTTCAGGTAGAGGCCCTTTTTCAGATTGAGAGTCAGGGGAGACGGAGAATGAAGATATGAAAAGGTACAAAGAACAAATGTATGAAAGATCTCCAAACGGGCAAGTTAAAGCCAGCAGCGATGATCAAGGAATGGTGGAACCCACAATGGTTCATTGTTGGCTGTGGAGAAGGTGGAACATTGGACCAATGTATCTTGGTACCTTTGTGCTTCTTCATATCTTTTGGGGGGAGAGAAAATGTTGCTCCCTTGGTGGAGAATGTTACTCCCTTGTTCAATAAAGGAAGTTAGGAAACAGACTCAGCAACAAAGGCCTTTGAGTGTTACCTTAGTGGTGAGATGTATTTTAGATACATCCTGCGATGTAAGTTTCAAAGTCACCTGAGACAAACTGATTAATTAAGGCAAGACTGCATGGATTTACTAAGGTAAATAGTGTTTATTGTGGCCTTCAAGAAGGCCCTCAAATAGGAAAGAACATGCAAGGCTCCAAGAAGGGTCAGAGGTAGAACTGGTAAGTTATTCTGGTGATAAGCTAGCCTGTAAATATTGGGCCAAATGGCCTCCTTCAGTGCTGTAACCATTGCATTGTTACATGACTATGAAAAATGTCTCCTTAATTGCACATTTAACACAAACAATGAAGTAATCGCTACCCCACCTTTGAAATCCTGCTACAATTAAGGCAACTGAACCAAATTTCAAAATCCATAATAAAGACAAAACCAAATTCCATAAGCCAAATCCACATGAACACCTCCTAGATTATATGTTTATTACAAAAGAAATGAGTATAAATAACTGTCCTTCAGTTCATGTTTCATCTTTAGTCAGAGAGTGGTGAATCTGTGGAATTCTTTGCCACGGAATGCTGTGGAGGCAAAGTCAGTGGATATATTTAAGGCAGAGATAGATAGATTCTTGATTAGTACTGGTGACAGAGGCTATGGGGAGAAGGCAGGAGAATGGGGTTCGGAGGGAGAGAGAGATAGATCAGCCAGGATAGACAGGCGGAGTAGATGATGGGCCGAATGGCCTAATTCTATTCCTATCACTTATGATTTTAGGATCTTCATGTGACCCTTTAAACTAAATCCTCATCTATTCTAAGTGTGGAACGGTGGTGCAGCGGTAGAGTTGCTGCCTTACACCATCAGCAACCCGGGTTCGATCCTGACTACGGGCGCAGTCTGTACAGCGTTTGTACATTCTCCCCATGGCCACGTTGGCTTTCCCCAGGTGCTCTGGTTTCCTCACATACTCCAAAGAGGTACAGGTTTGTAGGTCAATTGGGCTTCAGTAAAAATTGCAAAGAGTGTACGACAGGGCTAGTGTACGGGGATCACTGGTTGACACGGACACGGTGGTCTAAAGGGCCTGTTTCTGCGCTGTATCTCAAAAGTATAACCAAACTTTGATAAATGAAACATTTCCTGTGGCACTCCTCTGATAAAACCTCTGCCTCTTTTAGTTACAGTATAAATGCTGCGTCTGAGTGCACTTGTGAGACCATTACACTTGCTGAAGAAGGGTCCCAACCTGAAACGTTGCCTATCCATTCTCTCCGGAGATGCTGCCTGACCCGCTGAGTCACTGCAGCACTTTGTGTTCTCCCTGCAATTGCTGATCAGCTTCAGGCAGAGAAGAGAACAACAGCTGAATGTCCAGCACCTAATGGCAGAAGTCTCCTTTAGACTTCAAGACTTCAGAGACACAGCGCGGAAACAGTCCCTTCAGCCCACCAAGTCCGCGCCGACCAGCGATCACCCATACTCTAACTTCATCCTGTACACTCAGGACAATTTATACTTTACCTAAGCCAATTGACCTATAAACCTGTACGTCTTTATAGCTTGGGAGGAAACCGGAGCATCCGGAGAAAACCCACGCGATCACAGGGAGAATGTACAAACTCCGTACAGACAACATCGGTAGTCAGAGTCCCCAGCGCTGTGAGGCAACAACTCTACCGCTGTGCCACTGTCCAGAAATCTCAGAATGGGACCTCTTTATTTACCAACCAATATAATTTGGCATGTAGCAAGCTAAAAGTAAGTATGAAAACACAAACGTTGACATCTTTGAAGGACCTAACAACTCTGAAACGATACGCACGTAATGGGAATTGATTTAAAAAAAAGGACCCCAGGAACGAGTTAAAAACACTGAAGAAATCTTTTATTCACCAAAATGTTAAGAGAGTTGTGGAACAGGTTCCAAAGAACACCTGTGGTGAACTGGGTTTAAACATAATTACCTGGGTAGAAGAAATTTATTAAAAAAAAATAAGAATAAGTTCAAGAACAGGCCACTTGAATCCATCATATCTTATCTCAAGTAAATATCAAAGTTCCCAAGTTATACTTACAAGGCTCTCCTCCTGGAGTACTTGAATGATATTTATCTTTCAATCAACCAGTTTAGTTGAGATTAGACATACAGCATGGAAACAGGCCCTTCGGCCCATCAAGCCCGTACTGACTATCAATCACCTGGTCACAGTCATCCCACTTTCCTAACCATTCCCTACACACCAGGGGCAATTTACAGAGGCCAATTAACCTACAAATCCGCACATCCTTGGGATGTGGGAGGAAACCGGAGCCCCTGGAGGAAACCAAGCCGTCACAGGGAGAACGTGTAAACTTGAACCCTAATTCTCTGACGAGCTCAGGCAACAGTTCTACCAGCTGCTCCACTGTACCACTCGAGACAATCTACTCTTCATGATGTCTTGTTCCTGGGATCTTGTTGAACATGAAACAACCTCTGCATTTCCCATGACTGCACAGTGACCAATTTAATAGTAGGCCCCCTTTGGTCACGACTGACCATGGGTGATGCATCTTAGTTTGCAGGTGATGTGTGGTCAGATGCAAGCCTGGGCGATGTCATATGGAGGACAGGCTGTTGCCTACACAACACATCCCCCCCTCTCCACGTCGCTGATCGATCCAAAGGAACATCAGGGCGTTACAGTTTGGCACCAGCACTGTCGCAGGAGCTGCCAGAGCGAGGTTGTAGACAACGATGAACCCGACTCCAGATTTTCTTGAGGTTTACTCCTGGAACCTTTTCCATGACTGGATATGGCCACAAAGCAGTGGAGGTTTTAAATTAGAGTTTTCCCTCTCCTAGATGGACTGCCTTCCCAGGCTGACAAGCCCCATCTGCACGAGACTCGTGGGGTCTACCTTCCCGTGCAGGTCTACAGCACTTGCCCACTGCCCACTAATAAAACTTATAAAAATTCACATAAATCTCTTTACTTGGAAACTTTACATGGAGCCCATCACCACAGGAACAGATGAGGGGAATAGTACCAAAGTATTAGGAAATAATGCTTAGTTTAGATTTGTTTGGTTTAGAGATACAGCGTAGAAACAGGCCCTTCGACTCACCGAGTCGGTGCTGACCAGCAATTATCCCCACACGCTAGTTCTATCCTACACACTGCGGACAACGTACTGAAGTCTATTAACCTACAACCCTGCGCATCTTTGGAGGGTGGGAGGAAACCGGAGCACCCAAAGCAAACCCACGCGGTCACAGGGAGAACGTACAAACGCCATACAGACAGCACCCGTGGTCAGGATCAAAACTGGGCCTCTGGTGCTGTAAAGCAGCAGCTCTACCGCTGTACCAGAAATAGAAGAATGGAACAGGACCAAAAGTTCAAAGGTGAGCTGAATGGAAGGACTAGTTGCATGCCAGTATTTATGGGTGGTACACTAGCTCACTGCGCCAGGTTCAATCTTAACCTTGGGTGATGTTTGTAAGGAGTTTGCAAGTTCTCCCTCTGACCATATGGGGTTTCCTCCAAAATGTTCTACCCAAATTACTCCCAATGTGTAGAGACACAAAATGCCGGAGTAACTCAGCGGGTCAGACAGTATCTCTGGAGAGAAGGAATAGGTGACGTTTTGGGTTGAGAGACCCTTCATCTGACTCGAGTCTGAGGAAGGGTTTCGACCTGAAACATTACCTATTGCTTTTCTCCAGAGATGCTGCACGACCCGCTGAGTTACATGGTCCGCCCTGTTTTAGCTAATGCAATCAACCCGGTGTGGTGTGTGTGTGTGTGAGTGTGTGTAGGATGAGTGTGAATGGGTGGTTGATGCTCAGTGCAGACTCAAAGGGCCGAAGAGCTGTATCTTAGATATTTGGTTTATAGAAACAGCGCGGAAACAGGCCCTTCGGCCCACCGAGTCCGTACCGACCAGCGATCCCTGCACATTAACATCCTACACACACAAGGGACAATTTTACATTTATACCAAGCCAATTAACCTACAAACCTGTACGTCTTTGGAGTGTGGGAGGAAACCAGAGATCTCTGAGGAAACCCACGCAGGTCACGAGAAGAACGTACAAACTCCGTACGGACAGCGCCCGCAGTCAGGTTCGAACCTGGGTCTCTGGCGCTGTGAGGCAGCAACTCTACCACTGCGCCACCGTGCCACCCACACTACGATTATCTGAGCTTGACAACGAAACAGAACAATTTGTGGATAAATGCCAGGACATACTGTACAAAGCATGTTGTTGAAGCAAATACATTTAATTGGAATAAAAAACTGGACAAACCGCTCAGACTGGGTGTGGCGATGGTTGGACCAGCCCGGTTCTCTCGATGATGTTTGGGTGGAGTGGGCAGCTGAAGGCCCTGCAGCATCCTGGGGCTCGATTGTATCAGGGTCCACTCCAAGAGGCTGAGCGGCTCAGCCTGGCTCTCACGTTGACCCTCCCTCCACCACATCCCACATATCATCCTAACAGCCACCAGACTCCAAGTTCTGCTGCTACCGCATTCTCTGGTCACAGACTTCCAAACACACAATACACCCCCCCCCCCCACCACAACCCCCACCACCACCATCACCCCTTGTATCCAGTCACCAGTCAAATTCGGTCAAACACAGTCCACCTCAGCCTTTGTGATCTAGGGGATGCCGAACACTTTAGCTCCCCTTCCCATTCCCACACTGACCCTTTCTGCCCTGGGCCTCCTCCACTGTCAGAGTGCGGCCAAAGGTAAATTATAGGAAGAGCACCTCATGTTTCACTTGGACAGCTTACAACCCAGCGATATGAATAGCGAGTCGACACAGACTCGGTGGGCCAAAGGGTCAGTTTCCGCACTGTATCTCCAAAGTCTAAAATATAAAGTCTAAACATATAAGATTGTTAAGGGTGTGGACACGCTAGAGGCAGGAAACATGTTCCCGATGTTGGGGGAGTCCAGAACCAGGGGCCACAGTTTAAGAGTAAGGAGTAAGCCATTTAGAACGGAGACGAGGAAACACTTTTTCTCACAGAGAGTGGTGAGTCTGTGGAATTCTCTGCCTCAGAGGGCGGTGGAGGCCGGTTCTCTGGATGCTTTCAAGAGAGAGCTAGATAGGGCTCTTAAAAATAGCGGAGTCAGGGGATATGGGGAGAAGGCAGGAACGGGGTACTGATTGGGGATGATCAGCCATGATCACATTGAATGGCGGTGCTGGCTCGAAGGGCCGAATGGCCTACTCCTGCACCTATTGTCTATTGTCTATTGTCTAAAATAAAGACATTAGATTCACAGACTTATAGTTACCAAGCTTATCCATTCTTGATGATGGTATTATGATGAGGCATAGATGTAATATATCTTTCAGCAAGGATTCTCATTTCCCAGTGGATTCTCATTTCAGGGTCCAGCATCAAAACTGTACAAACATTTTCATGAAGTTATAAAATAAAGGAAAATTGTTGACTTTGTAAAGGTAGATGTTTGAAGAACACACTAAGGTGGGCCTCACGCAAGAGGAGAGGGTTGTCATTGTTGGATACCAATCATCTCCGGATATCTAAATTTAGTTTCATTAGTTTAGAGATAAAGCGTGGAAACAGGCCCTTCGGCCCACCGTGTCCGCGCTGACCAGTGGTCCCCATCAATAACACCATCCTACACACACTAGGGAAAATTTACATTTATACCAAGCCAATTAAACTACAGTATATGTTTGGAGTGTGGGAGGAAATCGAAGATCTCAGAGAAATTCCACGCAGGTCACGGGGAGAACGTATAAAACTCCATACAGACAGCATCCGTAGTCAGGATCGAACCCGGGTCTCTGGCGCCGTAAGGCCTCTGTGCTGCCCCGCTGGGCCTGACCTCTCACAACGTTCACACTGGTGTTACCAGACTTCCCTGACCTGACTCAACCGGAACTTAAACATCCCACTTCACCATCTCATCAACCTCAATTACATCACTCCACAGTCCACATCTCTACGGCATCAAGCACCAGTCCGCTCAACCCATCTTGATAACTACAATGCTTTGTAGTGGAAATCATCCATTCTCCACTCACTCGCTGAGGTTGATGATGAGTCTGGTTGTAAGGTGACTATTAGAAGAGGGTTATGTTCCTTGAGCTCTCATTGAGGACGGAGGTATCAGAGTGGAATATTGAAGTAATAATAGAAATGGGGAGGAATTTCTTTACTCGGATGGTGGTGAATCTTTGGAATTCATTGCCACAGGCAGCTATGGAGGCAAAGTCAATTAAGGCGGAGATTGACATATTCTTGATTAGTCCGGGTGTCAGGGTTATGGGGAGAAGGCAGGAGAATGGGGTTGAGAGGGAGAGATAGATCAGACATGATTGTATGGTGGAGTAGACTTGATGGGCCGAATGGCTTTAATTCTGCCCCTATCACTTATGAATATGTATTATAGGATATGGAACAATGCAGCAGAGGAGCAGGCCTTTCGATCACATGGTCTGTGACCAACATGATGCCAAGTTCAACTAGTTTCCTCTGCTGGCACGTGATCCATATCCTACCATTCCCTGCGCTTCCATGTGCCTTTCTGAAAGCCTCTTACACACCACTATCTAATCTGTCTCCACCGCCTCCCCTGACAGTGCGTTCCAGGCACCCAAGACTTAGCAGGAAACAGATAAAACTAAACAAACAGTTGCTCAGCAATGCGAGGTTGTTTGCATCGCCCAACAAAAGACAAGGCTGCAGCGGATGTAACACCTGTCCACAAGAGAGAACACAGCTCGGCAGTGATAGTTCACAGGCGTCCGTGAGACAGGTTAGTGCGAATGTGGAGTATTCACATCGCGACTGTCCTGGGCTATGAAGTGATGCATCTTCCATGCTCACTATATGGCTCTACCGTGGCTAGAACAAAATATTCATTGAAATGCTTTTGCAGAACACGGTAAAGTGAAGAGTCAAGCCCCAGTGAAATGCGCCTGTACTGTTACACTTTAGACCTTAGGGCGGGACGGTGGCACAGTGGTAGAGTTGCTGCCTTACAACGCCAGAGATCCGGGCTCGATCCTGACTACGGGTGCTGTCGGTACGGAGTTTGTACGTTCTCCCCATGACCTGTGTGGGTTTTCTCCGAGACCTTCGGTTTCCTCCCACTCTCCAAAGACATACAGGTTTGCAGGTTAATTGGCTTGGTATAAATGTAAAATTGTCCCTAGTGTGTGTAGGATGGTGTTAATGTGTGGGGATCGCTGGTCGGTGCAGACTTGGTGGGCTGAAGGACCGATTTCTGCGCTGTATCTCTAAACTAAACCTTAGACTATAGAGATGCAGCGTGGAAACAGGCCCTTCAGCCCACCCAGCCCATGCTGACCAGCATTCACCCGGTATAATAGCACTATCTGACAGACTAGGAATCATTTACAATTTACAGAAGCTGATTAAGCTACAAACCTGCACATCTTTGGAGTGGAATTGCATTTGCAGTGGAACTGACCCACAGCTCCAGTACTGACCAACAGCCCTGGTGCACCACATCATTCACACCTGTCTCCATCACCAGATTCAGGGACAATTTCTTCCCAGGCTGTTATTAGGCAACTGAATCATACTACCACAACCAGAGATCAGTGCCGAACTACTTACTATCTACCTTTTTGATGTCCCTCGGAATATCCTTGAGCGGACTTTGCTGGCTGTGATGTTTGGTGGACTGTGTGGTGTGGACCCGTTGCTCCTCCCATGCAGCAGGTGGCGCTGCACAGGATAAAAGGAGATGTTTGTATATAGTTTATCCTGTGTGAATGTGCAGTCATTTTGAGTTGTCTTGCTGCCAGCATTGAGTAAGGCATTAAAGACTTCTGTGTAAACTGAAGACTCTCAAGTACTTGTGCAGACCTAGAAGACGAACACGAAAGTGTTGTCAGAAGTGGGATTCTTCGGATTGCGTCCAAAGACCCAGATAAGAGCCTATTATTTATTTATTTTTAAATATATATATATTTTTTTGAGTTCTGCAGTGAACTCAAACTAACAAGTCTCGGCAATTCGATCGTTTCGATCCTGAGCGAGAAAGGTGGTCGACGTATTTAATGCACGCTGAGTTTTATTTTGAAAGTATGGCAATCACGACTGACTAGAGGAAGAAGGCTCTCTTGTGTTCGTCGATGTTTCCAGAAACTTTTGCACTGCTTCAAAATTTACTTAAAGAAGAAGTAACTGAAGCCTCACATGCTGAAATCACAATGACTTTGCAGCTGCATTTCGAAGAAAGTCGAAATTTCCTTGCAGCTCGCTTTGATTTCGACCGGAAGGTGCAACAGGAAGGGAAATCGATTACCGGCAAAAGCATGTGATTTAAAAACTCAACGCTGCGAAAAGTGCCAAGACAATGTGTTGCGGGATAGACTGGTCATGGGCTGCAGGCATGCATTCATCCAGCAGGCGATTCTGAAGGAATCGGACGCTTCATTGAAGAATGCACTGCAGTGTGCTAAGATGGCCGAGCTGCTGAATAACGAACTGCACAGAATGGCCGTCGAAACAGCGCCGAAGCTCCCTCAGGAGGTGCATACAGCCCGTCAGACCAGTTGATCGACCCAGAGGAAATCCGGAGAAGGTGGGACAGTTTCAGAAGAGCCGCTCCCTGTGGGGGGAGGATTGAAACCCTGCTACCGGTGCGGCTCGACTGATCATCATCACCCGTATATCGAGTCCGTTTGTTATGCCTGTTACCGAAAACGTCATCTCCAGGCAGTGTGTCAATCCATAGGAAAGCGGAGAAAGGGCAAGAAAGCGCAAATCACAGTCGACCAGATCGCGGAGACCATTCCTATTGAAATGCTCGGTGTGTCTACGATCACTGACAAGATGAGAATTTCGCTGCGTGTCTCGAACGTCGATCTACAGTTCCAGGTGCGGCTGTGTCGCTAGTGGGTCAGGACATCTGGGAGAGGATCGGATCGCCGAAACTGAAACTGGCCAACATCCGCCTTTTTGGATACGGACGACAGCCCATTCCCACGAAAGGCAAATGCACTGTCGCCATTTCCTGTAATGGTCTGACACGGATGTTGCCGCTGATCATCGTTGGTAAAGAAGGCACATCCCTGTGCGCCATCGACTGGGTCCGTGCTTTCAAGCTTGACATGAACGCCTTGATCTAGAATGGATCAACTATGGCATTGTCATCGACCACGGATCGCAACATGGGCAGCATGGGCAGAAAACAGAACGTCAAATGGCACAGGTCCAAAGAGTGTGACCACGCATTCACCAGGTTGAAGGAAATGCTCGCCCAGAAGACACGTTTGGTCCAGTATGACTCATCGAAGCCGATCTCGCTGGCCGCCGATGCATCGCTGCATGGTCTTGGAGCTGTAATCTCACAAACGGCACCGAACGGCAAGGAAGAACCAATCGCTTTCGCATCCAAAACGCTGATGACCGCCGAGAAAACCTACAGCCAAGTGGAGAAAGAACAGCACACAGATAAAGCAAATACTGATATCTATTCAAAAGAAAACACTGAGGAAAACTCTGTGGATTCTGAGCCTTTAGCAAGAGTTGGGAAACGCAAAAAAGGCTGGAAAAAAAGAGTGAAGCAAGGTCCAGCCAAATGGAGACGTTCAAACTGGAAATGGTGGACTGTGTGGGGTGGGAGGACCCGTTGCTCCTCCCGTGCAGCAGGTGGCGGGACAAGACAAAGGGAGATGTTTGTATATAGTTTATCCTGTGTGAATGTGCAGTCATTTTGACTTGTCTTGCTGCCAGCATTGAGTAAAGCATTAGAGACTTCTGTTGTAAACTGAAGACTCTCAAGTACTTGTGCGGACCTAGAAGACGAACACAAAACTGGCTTTACCTTGCACTAATCATTTTTCCCTTATCATGTATCTTTGCACTGTAAATGGATTGATTGTAATCATGTATTGTGTTTCTGCAGGTTGGTTAGCATGCAACAAAAAGCTTTTCACTGTACCTCAGTACACGTGACAATAAATTAAACTGAAACTGAATTGAAACTGAGCTTAATAGAAACATAGAAAGTAGGTGCAGGAGTAGGCCATTCGGCCCTTCTAACCTGCACTGCCATTCAATATTATCATAGCTGATCATCCAGAATCAGTACCCTGTTACTGCTTTTTCCCCATATCCCTTGATTCCATATTTACTTCCATTTATTCCTGCTGTTTGCTGAAATGTATTGGATGCCACAACTCATTGTGAATCATTTCTGACACCTTCCCCTCACAACCCGGGAGGATGGTTATACCTCGGGATGGCGGGTCTGTCATATGTTGATAGAATGGAGTGGTTGGGCTTATATACTCTGGAATTTAGAAGGATCTTATTGAAACAAATAAGATTATTAAGGGTTCGGACACGCAAGAAGCAGGAAACAGGTTCCCGATGTTGGGGGAGTCCAGAACCGGAGGCCACAGTTTAAAAATAAGGGGTAAGCCATTTAGAATGGAGATGAGGAAAAACATTTTCACACAGAGTTGTGAATCTGTGGAATTCTCTGCCTCAGAAGACAGTGGAGGCCAATTCTCTGGATGCTTTCAAGAGAGAGTTCGATAGAGCTCTTAAAGATAGTGGAGTCAAGGGATATGGGGAGAAGGCAGGAATGGGGTACTTATTGTGAATGATCAACCATAATCACAGTGAATGGCCTACTCCTGCACCTATTGTCTATTGTCATTTTGATTAGTAAGGGTGTCAGGGGTTATGGGGCGAAAGCAGGCGAATTGGGTTGAGAGGAAAAGTTAGATCAGCCATGATTAAATGGCAGAGTAGACTTGATGGGCCGAATGGCCTAATTCTGCTCTTGGAACTTATGAGACCATCCTTTAAAGTTCCAGCAAGGTTTCAAAGACAACACACTGCATTAACATTGATGGTGAAACAGGACGGGCAACTCAGCGGGTCAGGCAGCATCTCTGGAGAAACAGGAACACTTCGTTGGTTTCAGCATCAAACAGTGATAACTTCCACCATAGAGTCATACAGCACGGAAACAGGCCCTTCGGCCCAATTTGTCCATGCCGACCATCGTGCCCCATCAGTACTAGCCCCAATATGATAGAAGGGTCCCAACCTGAAAAGTCACCCATCCTTTTTCTCCAGAGTTGCTGCCTGACCCGCTGAGTTAGTCCAGCACTTTGTGTCCATTAACATTGATGGTTAACATTAACCATATAACCATATAACAATTACAGCACGGAAACAGGCCCTCTCGGCCCTTCCAGTCCGTGCCGACCATTTGTTTTCCCCTAGTCCCATCTACCTGCACTCAGACCATACCCCTCCATTCCCTTCACGTCCATATACCTATCGTTATTAAGCGTTCTGGCAGAAATTGGTCAGGCAGAGAGGTGCATTTTGTTGGCTTCTTCTTTGAAGATCTGCAGAAGGCGTGGGGAGGGATCACAGATCTTTTCCAATGACGGTCACCTCTTCCTTCTTGTCCATACATGACTCCAAAATGGAGCTGCTGCCCTCTGCTGGAAGATGGAGGATTAGGCTAGAGAGCAAGGAGCAAATGTTCTGAGATCAATGGCAGATTCTGCTGAGGTCCTCATGCCTTGGAAGATACAGGGCCACAGTGGTCACACACCTCTTAATCCCACTGGATTACCAGACTAAATACTACTGTGGTAAATTTATTCAGGGCTCGGGGTATTCAATTCATTGGGCAAGGCCTAAACGTCAAGGGCAGGGTAATGTGTAGGACGGAACTGCAGATACTGGTTTACACTGAAGATCAACACAAAATGCTGGAGTAACTCAGCAGGTCAGGCAGCAACGTTTTGGGTTGAGATCCTTCTTCAGACTTGCAGAACTCTTATCGGAGAGAGGAAAAGAACATCTTCAAAGTCTGTAGAAGGGATTCGACACAAAACATCACCCATTCATTTTCTCCAGAGATGCTGCCTGACCTGCTGAGTTACTCCAGCATTTTGTGTCTAGCATTCAATTCATTTAAACATCACGATAGAGGAGTTTGAGATGAAGCAAACATTGGCTGAGCAGGAAAGCTGCAGACTACCATTGGCGTTATAGTTCTACCTATAATAGTCAGTCGGGCTGAACAATAGCAAAGTACACGTAATGTAGAGAAGTGAATGCATTTGGGATGGTGCAACAAAGTAAGAGAACATGGGATTGAGAGGGAAAGATAGGTCGGCCATGATTGAATGGCAGAGTAGGCTTGATAGGCCCAATGGCCTAATTCTGCTCCTATCACTTATAAACTGATGAACATACAACAATGGGAGTATATTGAATGACGTAGAGGAACAGAGAGACTCCAGGAATAAGTGCACAGATCAGCAACATTAGCAGGTTGGGTTAAACAGATGGTTATATAGGTGCACATTTAGATGAGATGTGAACTGTGTCTTCCAGAGTTAGGAACCCAGACTCGGGTGGGGGTGTGGGGGGGGGGGGGGGGGGGGGGGCGAGGGGGTGGGGAGGGGGGGAGGAGGGAGGAGGATGGGGGGGAGGAGGGGGAAGGGGGGGGGGGAGGGGGATGGGGAGGAGTGGGGGGGAAGGGGGGAAGGGGGAGGAGTGGGGGGGGGAGGGAGAGAGGAGGGAGAGGGGGGGATAGGGGGGGGGGGAGGAGGGGGAGAAGGGGGGGGGGGGGGGGGGGGGAAGAGGGGGGAGAAGTTAGGTTAACTCGGTTTTCCCTGTCCAGTGCAAATCTGATGATCAAATTCAGTGACAGTTTCTTCCCAGCAGTTATCAGGCAACTGAACCATCCTCTCACCCAGCTAGAGTGTGGTCCTGACTTCCCTCGAACTTTCTTCATTCGGGCTATATTGGATTTTAATCTTGCACTGAACGTCATACCCTTATCCTGTAGCAGTACACTGTACGCGGCTTGATTGTAATCATGTATTGTCCTTTCGCTGACCGGATAGCACGCAACAACAAGCTTTTCACTGTACCTCGGTACACCTGACAATAAACTAAACTGAACGTTGATGTAACAGGTAGCAGCTGATCATACTCAAAGTATGATCATACTCTTTGAATTGTGAATTGTTGATGTCCTTACTATTTTTGTTTTGTTTTGTTTCATTCCGCTTATATGTTTTGTAATCTGCTTACTAAATTTTGTAAGGCATCCTTGAGAGTCCTTTGAAAAATGCCCATAAGTAGAATGTATAATAAGTATAGAGTTACCAAAGTCATTCACAATTCTCTTGTAGTGATGAAATCTACTCAAGTACATCCTCTCTGGCCCGGTGAGAACGCTGCAAGTTGGTAAACTTTACATTTTGATCAATAATTGAATTATTTAAGACAAATATAATGTTGCCATTTTATTTCAAGCGTCTATATCATCTTGATTCTGTGCACATTAATTCATACGTTCATTTACAATTAATTCAACATTGCCACCAAAATTGATTCCAAAAATGAAATGGAACGAATAATTCCAAAGGGTTGCGCATCATCAGAGAAAAATATATAACGATGCTATTAGTTAGATTAGTAGTAACATTAATTAACGAGGTTTATTTCAAACATTTATTTAACCCCAGTGAATGAATTATTGATAGTTCTATAATCTGGATAAGGTCAGAGGAGGTGCAGAGAATAAGATCCACCTTTTATAGATTTTTGTTCATCTAATTTGGGTCAGGTTTTGCTGATTTTAGAAAACCAACTTTATTCCCAAGGCTGAAAAGACTTCTAATCTGAAAAATGACATATTTTATTGCTATATTTATAAATTATTTCCTGTCTCAGAGTGTACCGTTTTCTTCTATCTATTTCTCCCTTACTCTCCATTTCAGTTTTCCTCATACTTCTTCTCTTTCTTTCACCTTCTTTTTCTTTTATTCCTTCTGTGCTATCTCTCCAAATCTGTATTTCCCCTCTCTTCTCTCTTTTCTTGCTCAATCTCTGACTTTGTTCTTCCTCCCTCCTTCTGCTTCTCAGGCGTAGATGGCCAAACGACTTGCAGGTCGGTCGGTGGAGACAAACTGCACGTTCTCAATTCTCCAGTCCCGACAAAAATCTCCCACTAAAAAGCTAACGATCAACCCCGACACTCCCTCACTCTCTATCCCTCCCCCACCCAAGTCGCACCAGCTTCTCGTTTTCACCCAACAAACAGCTAACAGTGTTCCTTTATCATCATTAATTTTTTGCATATCTTTGTTCTTTACCTCCCCACATTATCATCTATATCTCTCGTTTCCCTTATCTCAGTCACGACCGGAAAATCGACTCGACCCATTCCTTCTCTCCAAAGATGCTGAGTTATCCAGCTTTTTGTGTCTCTCTAACAATCTCATTGTTTGGGCTTCGTTTGCTCTACCTTTCCTTGATCATTGGTGCTGGCTTTGATTTGTTCTTTTCATACCTTTCACTCCTTAGTTCCTTGCACCTTTTCATACCTCTAGTTTCCTCTGACTCAGTCTTGCTCCCTTTAGGAGCTTTTACTATCCAGTGTATAGATGGAGCCACCAAGGAGGCCACAAACAGTCCGTGTTCATACACAGGTCACGATAAACGTCTGAAGGTCATTAGCCCACATTGGCATATCCTGGCGGAAACTGCTTTTCATCCAGACCCCAACGAAAATGGCCATTGCCTAACTGGGAATGTGGTCGGGAATCCTCTGTTTCCATCTGCCATTCTCCCTTAGATAGACACAAAATGGTGTAGTGACTCAGCGGGTCAGGCAGCAACTGCGGGAAGGTACAATTTAATTCCAATTGTGGATGTTATGATGTTGCGATCTCAAGTGGATGTTGTGTGTTGGGGTGACAATGCCTCAATAAACACCTGGAGACAACCAGGGACACAGTCACAAAGGGGAATGTGTTTGACTTGTTAATTTAAGAGCAACATGTCTCTGGTGCTGGAGGAACTCAGCAGGTCAGGCAGCAACTCTGGAGAAATGGAATAGGTGGCGTTTTGGGTCGAGACCCTTCTTCAGACTGAGTGGGGGATGGGGGTGGGTGCGGTGAAACTGGAGGTATGAAAAGGTACAAAGAAAGAATGAAAAGAACAAATCAAAGCCAGCAACGAGGGTCAAGGAAGGGTGGAGCCCACAATGGTCCATTGTTGGCTGTGGAAAAAGGAGATAACGAGTGGACACAAACCGTTAGTGCTTGTCTATTGTGGCACATAGGGCATCTAGATTGTACAACTGTGTGGATGTGATGATGGGAGGTGAAAGAAGGCAGAGTGGAGCCTGGCATTTGCCTGGGTGTACGGTAGATGCTGACTGACCAGCTGTGTAAATACAATGTCAGCATTGATAGAAAATGGGAGGATGATACAAAGGTTTTTTTTATTCACATTGTAATTGACTTGAAATTTAATTTAATAACTTATTTCCCCAATTACTCTTGTTGATATAGGAATCTGGCAGACATATTTAAGATGTTCCTTCTAATTTTCAGATTCTGATTCTGTGACAAGTTTTTTGATTTCATTAATTCCAGGCGTAACGGACCTGCGGAGGTTTTCAACTCCTTCTTTGAATCTTTTCTGGACTGTGCTAATCAAAGGGATGAAAAGCTGTTGCAATTGCTCTAGCTTCTGATTAAAGTCTTCTTGAACAGAGTCTGGGAAATTTGAACTGGTATTATCGGGTATGGTACTAACTGCCCATTGACTAATGTTCGTCTTTAATGCTTCCAGTTGTTCGATGATGGATGATGCAGGACGTTTGGGGAGGCCAACGTCTTCTGTGTGGAATTGTTCAAACAGAGAGACCACCCGGTCCTTGAACACGGTCACCTGTTCCTCTATTTGACTACCAAGAGCTTCAAACCTCTGCTGGAGAATTTCTGTTGCATTGTTTGGAAGATTGGTAAAATTGCCATTATTATTGGAAATATGTCTGAAAAAGAGAAATAAAGAACATTTCTACGTCGTTTCCAAATCTCAGCCACCTCTCTGTGGCACAGAGGTGGTAGGGCACGTTAATCATGATTTGCCGAGGATTAACGGGGAGAACGAACAAACTGCGTACGGACAACGCCCGTAGTCAGGATCAAATCCTGGTCACTGCTGCTAAATGGCAGAGAGCCTGTTGATGCCACGAGGCGGGTTTTGGCTGGAATCTTAGTCTGCGTTCGGTCTATCGTTATCACCTCTTCCACAGCCAACAATGGACCATTGTGGGCTCCACCGTTCCTGGGTCATCGGTGCCGGCTCAAATTTGTTCTAAATCTTTTCATTCCTCTAGTTTCCTTTTCCCTCAGTCTGAAGAAGGGTCTCGAGCCAAAACGTCTCCTATTCCTTCTCTCCATAGATGCTGCCTCACCCGCTGAGTTTCTCCAGTATTTTTGTCTACCTTCGATTTTTCCAGCATCTGCAGTTCTTTCTTAAACATTGGCTCTACGGCTCAGAATTGTATTTTGTACATAAACTGACAAGTGAAAATCTCAAAGCTGGAGCCGAAAGCACAACAAAACGAGTCAAAACAAAAGGGAGTCAGTCCCGATTTTTTTCCAGTTTCTCTCCCCACCAACTGAAGAAGTGTCCCAACCAGAAACATCATCTATCCACGTTCTCCAGAAATACTGCCTGGCCCACTGAGACTCCAGCACTTTGTGACTATCTATCTCTACCTACAACCCTGCTGTATGAATATTAACTTCTCTAACTTCAAGTGACCCTTGCTTTCCCTCTAGGGCCTGTCCCACCAGCATGCAATCGCATGCATCTGGCGCGACCAAACGTGCTCGCTTGAGGCGTACGGGCCGCGCGGGGCCAGTCCCACTTCGAAGCGCGGAGGCGAATGGTCGGTCCCGACATCGTGCAGGGCTCCGAAAATCCCGCACTGTCTGAAAATTCCACGTGGCAACGGCCTGTCGGCCCGCAGGCGCATTGAGGGCGTACGCAGCGCCTTGATGGCGTACGCCTAGCGCGTGGCGTTGCGCGATGACGTCACCACCCGGCGTGGCGTTGCGCGATGTCGTCATCAGCCCGCCTCCTGCCCAGCTGATTGGTGAGTATGACACGAATTACGTCACGCGCAAACTTAGCGCGTACTTACCGCGAACTTAGCACAAACTCCGCTTCCGTTTGGTCGCTCCAAATGCATGCAATCGCATGCCAGTGGGACAGGCCCTTCTCCCTCCATCACTCCCCACCCCAGTTCTCCGACTAGTTTCACTGTCCTCCTGATTAGATTTTACTGAATGTGTGCCTCGTTGTCACCTTCCCCTCAGCTAACAGTGATCCATTCTGCATTTCCCTTGATCAACGTCCCCTTTGATCTCTCGTTTTCACACCTTACCCTTCCATATCCCTATGTCTCCCTTTCCCCTGACTCTCAGTCTGAAGAAGGGTCTCGGCCCGAAACGTCGCCTATCTCCTTCGCTCCTTAGATGCTGCAGCACCCGCTGAGTTTCTCCAGCTTTTTGTGTACCCCCGCTAAGTTACTCCACCATTTTGAGTTTATCTCTGCTTATCCCGGGGGAGAATCGTATGAACCCGTGAATGTTCACAACACTTGCAGTAGCTTTTCGGAGTGATAGAAGGGATTAAGTGCGTACATCAGTGGTTTGATCAGTTCAATCCAAGGTTGTGATTCAGTTGCCTCCGACTGCACAGGAGGAGCATGGACCTCCCATCCTAGTCAAGAAAACAGAGAACAATGGGTGGTGATGTTGTTATGCATTTCAGATCTTACAACAGTGAGCAGACGTCCAGAACATTGCAGTAACCCTCATGAGATTTTCTATAAGTTTAGTGCAGTTTAGAGATACAGCGCGGAAACAGGCCCTTCGGCCCACTGAGTCTGCACCGACCAGCGATCCCCGCACATTAACAACATCCTACACACACCAGGGACAATTTACAGGAGGTAATTAACCTACAAGCTTGTACGTCATTGGAGTAAGGGAGAAAACCCACACGGCAGAGACCCGGGTTCGATCCTGACCACGGGCACTGTCTGTGTGGAGTTTGCCTGTTCTCCATGCGACCGTGTGGATTTTCTCCAGGTGCTCTGCTTTCCTCCCACATCCCAAAGGCGTGCGAATTGCAGGTTAATTGATCTCTGTAAATTGTCCCTATGGTGTAAGGAGTTGATCGGAAAGTGGGATAACATAGAGTCCGTGTGAACGGGTGATCAGTGGACAGCAAGGACTTGGTGGGCTGATGGTGTATCTTCCAATCAAACATTTCAATCAATCTTTCTCAGGCAAACGTAATTTTCCAAATGTGGATAATATTGTGGCATTGTAAAAAAATGGCCCAGTGTACGGAGTGGGGCAGGCAGCAGCTATCTCTCACCAGGAATCAGGAGTGAACTAAAAGTGATATCAAAGGAGGCACAGTGGTAGAAGTACTGCCTTACAGTGCCAGAGATCCGGGTTCGATCCTGACTACGGGTGCTGTCTGCACAGAATTTGTATGTTCTCCCCATGAAACTGCATGGGTTTTCGCCAAGATCTTCGGTTTCCTCTCACACTCCAAAGACATGCACGTTTGTAGGTTAATCGGCTTGGTATAAATGTAAAATTGTCCCTAGTGTTTGTAGGGTAGATATGTGGACATCGCTGGTTGGTGCGGACCCGGTGGGGCAAAGGGCCGGTTTCCGTGCTGTATCTCTAAAATTAAAATTAAAACTAAAACTAAAAAACATACCTTTCAAGAGAAACAGCATCAAAGTCACGATGAATGTCTTCATTTTGCCAGCAGGAGATAGTCAATCTGTAATGAAGTAAAGCCATCAGTCGTTTTATTCTCATGGTGGGCAAATCATGGGCATGTGGAACCTTGAGTCTGTGATCCATTAACTCAGTGTTTACCGAAAAAAAATCAATAATCAATATCCACAACAACAACTTTAATTTATTTAGTGACATTGCACGAGCTTTATTAAGCCATATTTGACAAGACTTAAATCAGGTGACTAAGAATTCGGTCAAAGGGTAATTCCAAACAAGAAAGGAGTGGGAAGCTTTAGTATGTGGACCATAGAACAGGCCCTTCAGCCCACAATGTCTGTGACGGACATGATGCCAAAACCATAACTGATCGACCTGCACATAACCCATATCCCTCCATTCCCTGCATATCCTTGTGCCTATCCAAAGGGGTTTTACACGGCACTAACGTATCTGCTTCAACCACCGCCCCCCGCAGCACGTTCCGCAACCCACTACCCTTTATGTTGAAGCTGAAGGTTCCGGGAAGCTCAAGGGGCCAGAGTTACCGAAGCATGGATATTGCAGAGGCAAGGACGAATTTACAGAGGAGGGAGGGTGCATCTTGAGAAAGACGGCGAGAATGCTCAAATCAAAGTGCTGCTCGACCAGAACCAGATATTCCACCAGATGTGAACAACATCTGTCTTTGAACAATGAACAACATTGATGCAGTGGTAGAGCCAGTCACCCAGGTTTGATCTTCACTACGGGTGCTGTCTGTACGGAGTTTGCACGTTCTCCCTGTGACTGCGTGGGTTTTCTCCGGGTGCTCCGGTCTCCTCCCACATCCCAAAGACGTGCAGGCTTGTAGGTTAATTGGCGTCTGTAAATTGTCCCTAGTGTGTGGGATAGAACTAGTGTACGGGTGGTGATTGGTTGGCACGAACTTGGTGGGCCGAAGGGTCGTTTCCATGCTGTATCTCTAAACTAAACTAAACTTATTTTATCTCACGCATTTTTATAGAGTCATAGAGTCATGCAGCACAGAAACTGGTCTTTCACCCTAACTCAGCCATGACCACCAAAATGACCCACACTTGCCCACATTTCACTCGCATCCCTCCAAACCTTTCCTATCCATGTAACTGTCCAAATGTCTTAAATATTGTATAGTACCTGCCTCAACTACCACCTCTGGAAGCTCATTCCATACACCCATCTTCCTCTGTGTGAAAATATTGCCCCTCAGGTTCCAACTACATTTTTACCTTCACACCTTAAACCTATGCCCTCTAGTTCGTGATTGCTCTGCCAGGGAAAAATACATTCCCTTATCTACTCTTATGGTTTATAGACTTCTAGAAGATATAATATATCTAAAACACTATAAGATCACCCCTCAGCTTCCTGCATTTCAAGGAATAAAGTCCGAGACTGCCCAACCTCTCCGAAGAGCTCAGGCCCTCAAGTCCTGGCAACATCCTTGTAAATCTTCTCTGCTCTCAAACTAGCTTAATGACAACTTTCCTGCAGCAAGATCATAAGATCATGTGATAGTAGTAGAATTAGGCCATTCGACCCATCGAGTCCGCTCCACCATTCAATCATGGCTGATCTATCTCTCCCTCCTAACCCCATTCTCCTGCCTTCTCCCCATTACCTCTGACACCCGTACTAATCAAGAATCTATCTATCTCTGCCTTAAAACTATCATTGACGTGGCCTCCACAGCATTCAGTATACTTTTATTATAGCTAAAACTTATAAGGAAATACAAGAACTAAACTTTGACACAACAGGCTAGAGATTCAATCCTCCTTTTGACACGGAGTGCGACAGATTGGAAGGTTTAATGCAATCAAAGTGCAGACAACATGGACAGAACCACAATGTGAAACTGTAGATCAGCCGTTCGTACAAGTAACATGCCATAGCTTTGGTCAGGAGCTACACGGAATGCAACATCGAGTCATAGGGTTATACAGCATGGGATCACGCCCTTCAGCCCAACTTGTCCACTTGTTGGACAAAATAAAAACACAAAGTGCTGGAGTAACTCAGCGGCATCAGGCAACATGCCTTGCGGAGACGTTTCGGGTCGGGGGCTGAAGAAGGGTCCCGACCTGAAACGTGGCATTTCCATGTTTGCCAGAGATGTTGCCTGACCCGTTGAGTTACTCCAGCGCTTTGTGTCTTTTCATGAACAAGTTGTTCATCTTTTGAACCTCCTTTGAAAGAGGAAACCCGATCTCAAAAGAAAATTTGGACTAATCCCTTTGAATTGTTGATTAATATCAAAATACTGTAGACCCTGTAAAAGTTCTTACCTGCTTGAGTTAAGATCTCTGGCTTTCTGTTATCTGGTTTCCCAACCTCTGGGATTTATTAACCTGTCCTTATCTATACCATCCGATAAGGGGAAGAACAGTAAACTACACAAACTCATGTGTGTGTGTTTTTTAAAGTTTTTACTTAGGATTTTTGAACTCTCAGTGCTTTTTCCAAATGGACATTGATCGTGTGTTGGAGTTGATATAATAGGCAAAATTAATAAGAAAAGCCACTGATCCTGTAGCTAGTTGAACCAGTGTTATCCCAACTTATCAACCATAAAATACATCGACAGTAGTGAACCCCCAATCGAGTTTCTGAGAAGGATGTTGGGATTGGATTTGTTTGGAGGAAGATGCGGTCAACAACACAATCAGGATCCACTACATCACTGCGTCTAGTCAGAGGGTGGTGAATCTGTGGAATTCTTTGCCACAGACGGCTGTGGAGACCAATTCAGTGGATATTTTTAAGGCAGAGATAGATAGATTTTTGATTAGTACGGGTGTCAGAGGTTATGGAAAGAAGGCAAGTGAATGGGGTTAGGAGGGAGAGATAGATCAGCCATGATTGAATGGTGCGGTGTAGACCTGATGGGCCGAATGGCCTAATTCTACTCCTATCACTTATAGAAACATAGAAACAGAAATTAGGTGCAGGAGGAGGCCATTCGGCCCTTCGAGCCTGCACAGCCATTCAATATGATAATGGCTGATCATCAAACTCAGTATCCCGTACCTGCCTTCTCTCCATACCCTCTGCTCCCCCTAGCCACAAGGGCCACATCTAAGTCCCTCTTAAATATAGCCAATGAACTGGCCTCCACTACCCTCTGTGGCAGAGAGTTCCAGAGACCCACCACTCGCTGTGTGAAAAAAGTCCTTCTCGTCTCGGTCCTAAAGGATTTCCCCCTTATCCTTAAGCTGTGACCCCTTGCCCTGGACCTCCCCAACATCGGGAACAATCTTCCTGCATCTAGCCTGTCCAACCCCTTAAGAATTTTGTAAGTTTCTATAAGATCCCCTCTCAATCTCCTAAATTCTAGAGAGTATAAACCGAATCTATCCAGTCTTTCTTCGTAAGACAGTCCTGACATCGCAGAGAACTAATGTGCACAACATTATGTGTAGGAAGGAACTGCAGATGCTGGTTTATTCAGAAGATAATCACAAAAAAGCTGGAGTAACTCAGTGCGTCAGGCAGCATCTCTGGAGAAAAGGAATATGTGACGTTTCTGGTCAGAACCCTTCTTCAGACCGAATTGAGTCCTCTTGAGTCTGAAGAAGGGTTCCAACCCGAAATGTCACCCATTCTTTTTCTCCAGAGATGCTGCCTGACCCACTGAGTTACTCCAGCTCTTTGTGTCTATCTTCTGTGCAAAACATTACACGTACATCCCAAATAGTCCTTGTTCAACACGACATTTAAATATCACCTTTAACATGGCAAATTGACACTGGGCGCTTTACAGGACCACAATACGTACCAAGCTACATAAATTACTATAAGAAAATATAACCAAAAACTAGGTAAATGTGGAAATAAAGATAAATACCAGCTGCCATGGTAACCTGTTCCGTTACTCATTTGGATCACGACTGATCATTTATCTCAGTAATATATTCCTGCGCTTTCCCAAACTCCCTGTCTCCTTTTGTGTCTATAAGCTCTAGCTTTAGAGATACAGCAAGAAAACAGGCCCTTCAGCCCACCACGTCCGCCTGCACCGACCAGTGATCACACACTGGCGACAATTTACACGCCAATTAACCTCCAAACCTGCACGTTTGGCATGTGGGAGTAAACATAGAAACATAGAAAATAGGTTCAGGAGGAGGCCATTCGGCCCTCGTGCCAGCACCGCCATTCATTGCGATCATGGCTGATCGTCCCCAATCAATAACCCGTGCCTGCCTTCTCCCCATATCCCTTGCCTCCACTAGCCCCTAGAGCTCTATCTAACTCTCTCTTAGATCCATCCAGTGATTTGGCCTCCACTGCAGAGAATTCCACAAATTCACAACTCTCTGGGTGAAAACGTTTTTTCTCACCTCAGTCTTAAATGGCTTCCCCTTTATTCTAAGACTGTGGCCCCTGGTTCTGGACTCGCCCAACATTGGGAACATTGTTCCTGCATCTAACTTGTCCAGTCCTTTTATAATTTTATATGTTTCTATAAGATCCCCCCTCGTTCTTCTAAACTCCAGTGAATACAAGCCTAGTCTTTTCAATCTTTCCTCATACGACAGTCCCGCCATCCCAGGGATCAATCTCGTGAACCTACGCTGCACTGCCTCAATCACACGGATGTCCTTCCTCAAATTAGGAGACCAAAACTGTACACAATAGTCCAGATGTGGTCTTACCAACTGCAGAAGAACCTCTTTACTCCTGTACTGAAATCCTCTTGTTATGAAGGCCAATGTTCCATTAGCTTTCTTCACTGCCTGCTGTACCTGCACGCCAACTTTCAGTGACTGGTGTACAAGGACACCCAGGTCTCGCTGCACCTTACCTAACCTATCCCCATTGAGATAATAATCTGCCCCCTTGTTTTTGCCGCCAAAGTGGATAACCTCACATTTATCTATATTATACAGCATCTGCCACGCATCTGCCCACTCACTCAACCTGTCCAGGTCACCCTGCCTCCTAACATCCTCTTCACAGTTCACACTACCACCCAGCTTTGTGTCATCCGCAAACTTGCTAGTGTTGCTCCTAATTCCCTCTTCCAGGAGAGTAAACCAGAGCACCCGGCGAAAACCCATGTGGTCACTGAGAGAATGTACAAACTCCGTTCAGACAGCACCCATAGCCAGGATCGAAACCTGGGTCTCTGGCGCTGTAAGGCAGTAAATCTACCACTGTGCCACCATGCCTCCCTTAGTTCCTTGGTACCTTGGTAGAGAATGCCATAAGTTCACCACCCTCAGAGAAGAATTTTCTATTCATCTCAGTCCCACATGCCTATCCTGAGATTATGAATCCCGGTCCTCAACCTCGCAGTCAGGGGAAACTGACATGGTACCTGACATGAGGCTACACGGACTCAGTGACCTCTTTCTATGCCATTTGTAAACACAGGAAACAGCTAACCTGTTGAGCCCTGTCAGAATTTAGTGTGTTTCAATGAGACCCCTTCTTATTCTGTCTGAACTCTGCTGCCTCATAGTGCCAGACCTCAGCTTCGATCCAGACCTTGGATGCTCTCTGTGTGGAGTTTGCACGTTCCTCTGTGCAACCACGTGGGTTTTCTCCGGGTGCCCTAGTTTCCGCCCACATCCCAAAGTCGTGCAGGTTCGTAGCTGCAAATGTCCTCTGTAAATTGTCCCTGGTGTGTAGAATGTAAATGCAAAAGTGGAATAGTATGGAACAAGTGTGAACTGGTGATCGATGGGGTGGTGTGGACTCGGTGGGCCGAAGGGCCTGTTTTCCATGCTGTGTCTCCAAAAAGTAACATTGTCTTTGGTATCGGTCTATGATTGCCATGTGTGCCGAGATACTGTGAAAAGCTCTGCTAAAGCCAAGTAAACTATACTGTACATGAACACAGGCTGCTTCAACATAATCTCTCCTCAGAACAGTCCTGCCAACCAGACTGATAATCATTTGTTATTCTCACAAGAAGGCAAATATATCAATTTTTAAAGAAGGAGCATGCAAGACTTTTGGTATGATCTCACCATGGCCATGTGTAACTTCAGCAAGGCATTTTTTAAAAAATGAAGTCCAACCACCAGGTGGCGCTGGTAATGGCTGCCTCGTCAACAGTCTGTCTGTCCTTTCTTCTGTTTTGGTATTTTAAGATTGTGTTAAAGAGTATGTTTTAGTGTTCTTTGGTTTATTTTATATGGGGGGTGGGGAGGGTGGGGGTCAGGGAAAACAATATATTTTCAATATTTTTTTTGTTCAATATTTTTTATTATAGAAACATATTTATGAAAATTACAATGTTTTACATAAATGAAAATACATCATTATATACTTTCATAATATTAATAATATTGATATTATTATTAATATTAAAATTTAAGACTGTATGCTTCTATACGCTTTTTTAATTATTTTTTATAAAGTAGGAAAAGATAGAGATAAATAATGAAGAAAATATGAAAGTGAATGGAGTGTTAATCATTAATCCGTCATTGGAGATATAGGCATGATTTATTATATATATTTCTTCATCCATTCTAATATTCAGGCCTCAGTCAAGCCCTCGTACCGAGCCGTTATGACTCTGTAAATATTCAATATATGGAGACCATATCCCTCTGAAGAGATCTAACCTGTCCATTAAGACAAGCCTCAATCTCTCCAGATGAAGAGTCTCCGACATTTCTGTATTCCACATTTTGATTGTGGGGGATGTAGGGCCTTTCAATATCTTACCTCGCCAGAGATGCGATTAATTTCCGGATCGTATCTCTGGTCACTCTGCGGCCTAACATCATGGAGCTGGCGGCCTTGCTCGAGGCTGACTTGCCATCGGAGTCTGCGATCCCTCGCCTGGGATCGACGCTCCAACCGCGGCCTGCGGATTTCAACTTCGAGGAGCTCGCAGTCTCGGGTAGAGACTGATGTCGGGAAGCTCCAAGCCGCAGGAGGTTCGACTAGCCCCGACACGGAGTCCGATCGTCCGGCACGGGGAGCTGAGATCCCCCCCAATGCTGGAGCGTGATCAACCCGATGCGAAGGGCTCGACCGCCGGTTGCGGGAGCCCAGATCGCCCCGACAATGGAAGGTTCGAGTGCTCCGAAGGGAGAACAAAGAAGGGAAGAAGATTGAACTTTTTTTGCCTTCCATCACAGTGAGGAAAGTGGGGGAGTCGCTGTGGTGGATGATCATCTTAAAACAATTATTTGGGTGTCTGGTTGATCTTCATTGGTATGAATGTGTGGCAATCTGAATTTCACTGTAACTTAATTGGTACATGTGACAACAAACGAACCTTGAACCTTGAACCTACCCGTGGCCTGCCATGTTTGCTCTCAATGGTTGGTGCTCAAGGACACTGATGTGGCTACGTACGTCGATATTTCCCAATTCCCACCATTGACTGTACATAATGTTCTGCCTAAGGGAAGGGAGAGTGACAGATTGGTAGACTCATCTAGAGAGGGGTTTCCACATTGGATGCTTGGCTTCTGCAGTCACAACCAGCAATCTTCACAATCTGGCGTGCACAGCCTGTAGGACAACTTGTTCTATTTCATCTTATTTGATTGTGCACGCCAGGTTGATTGCATTCGTCGAAACAGGGCGGACCACGTGAAGGTTGCAATCTCCCACCGCACACCCAGCAATGGTGGAGCAATAAACAGCAGCAGAGCTCAAGGGAAGGTCTGGAGGAGTGCAAAGGTCTGGGAGACTTGAGGAACGGGGCGAGATCAGAGGAGCGGGCAGGCCTTAGTGATTTGTAACCAAGAATGAGAATGTGAATTTTTAAGCTAATTAGGAACTAATTTGGGGATGGGTTTCAGCACTGGTTAACTTTGGCACAAGGCAAGGTTGTGACTATTACAGGATGGACGTAGGGTTTTCCTGGGTTGTGGGTACTACAGGTACTTCTGACACGAATTGTCACCCATCCTTTTTCTGCAGAGATGCTCCCTGACCCGCTGAGTTACTCCAGCACTTTGTGTCTCTCTGAGGACATTGGTGATAGATGTTCAAGTTACTTGTTAGTGTTGTAGTGAACATTTCATGAATGTAATTTAACCATGTTTTGAGCTCTAGTTTAGTTTAGAGATACAGCGCGGAAACAGGCCCTTCAGCCCACCGAGTCCGTACTGACCTGCGATCCCCGCACATTATAGTATCGTACACATGCTGGGGACAATTTTACAGTTACGCCAAGCCAGTTAACCTACAAACCTGTACGTCTTTGGAATGTGGGAGGAAACCAAAGATCTCGGAGAAAGCCCACGCAGGTCACGGGGAGAACGTACAAACTCCGTACAGACAGCGCCCGTAGTCAGGATCGAACCCGGGTCGCTGGCGCTGTGAAGCAGCAACTCTACCACTGCGCCACCGTGCCGCCCTTCAATGTCTCCAAGTCACCTTCTCTGGACTACTGACCTCAGTGCCATGATCTCTTCCTTCATAAGTTATGTCATTGAAGCAGTTTGTACGTTTTCCCCGTGACCTGTGTGGGTTTCCTCCAGGTAGCTCCAGTTTCCTCCCATACTCTAAAGACACACAGGTTTGTAGGTTAATTGACTTGGTAGAATTGTAGATTGTCCCTAGTGTGTGGAGGATAGTGTTAGTGTACGGGGTTCGCTGGTCAGTGCGGACTCCGTGGGCCGAAGGGCCTGTTTCCGTGCTGCATCTCGAAACTAAATTAAACAAAACTGTCGAGCTAAGCTGAACTATTGCTCAGACTTAAATCTTTCCACTCACCCCAGCTGTGGTCCAGGGATAGACACAAAATGTTGGAGTAACTCAGCGGATCGGGTAGCTTCGCTGGAGATAAAGAAGAGCGGCCCAGACCTGAAACGTGGTCCACCCTTTTTCTCCAGAGATGCTGCCTGACCTGTTGAGTTACTCTGGAACTTTGTGTCTATCTTTGGTATCAACCAGCATCTGCAGTTCCTTCCTACTCATTGCGATCCAGAGAGTTCAGTACTTAATTCCAAAGAAATCTTTATTTCTTACCACAATGAGTACAGCGCACAGCTTGAAAACACATTCAGGTCCATTTCAACCACGTTACTTCAATGCATCATTCTTATTACTGTCAACAATTAAATGCAGTCACCAATATTTAAAAAATCTTAAATTGTTACATCGTTTCAGAAAGAAGAAAATTAACAATATTTACCACTGGTTGAATTTATTTTTAATATCTTTTATTCATACAGCCTTTACATTTATAGATATTTTTCAGATCTGATTATATTAAGCCATGAGTGTCTTGTTCCATTTTATTGTATGCACATTCAACATCTGTGGGGGATTATCGGACAAATCTTTCTCATTCTGAGAGTTATCTCTACCATATAGGTGCAAATGTGCTTGACTGCAAACTGGCAAGTACATAGTGAAAGGCCTGGATAGAGTGGATGTGGAGAGGATGTTCCCACTAGTGGGAGAGTCTAGGACCAGAGGGCACAGCCTCAGAATAAAAGGATGTTCCTTTAGAAAGGAGATAAGAAAGAATATAATTAGCCAGAGGGTGATGAATCTGTGGAATTCATTGCCCACAGACAGCTGTGGGGGCCAAGTCATTGGGTACTTTTTAAGCGGAGATTGACAAGTTCTTGTTAGAAAAGGTGTCAAAGGTTACGGGGAGAAGGCAGGAGAATGGGGTTGAGAGGGAAAGATAGATCAGCCATGATAGAATGGTGGAGTAGACTCAAGGGGCTGAGTGGCCTAATTCTGTTCCTATCACTTATGAATTTAAGAACTGCAGATTCTGGTTTACCAAGGAAAGACACTTGTGTCCTGAAAGAGAGGGCAATAACCAACGCAGACCTCACCAAAGCTCTCTCTGCCTTTGCAACCAGAAAATTGAATATATGTTCTTATCTCTTTGTAGAAAGCTTCAGTGCATCTTGCTGCTGTACCTGCCCCTCCGTCATCATATCCATCAACATTCATTCTGGCAACTCTTCACTTTGCTGTTAAATCTTTTTCAGGCAATACCCAACTTGAAAACATGCCTGCTGACCCCCCACCCCCATTGCAGTGAATTCTATGATCAAAATTAACTTCATTTCTCTCTTAATTCAGTTCAGGAGTTCTCCCAGAACCTATTCATTGTTCGAGTGTGCTTGCTTAGTGGAAGGTAGACAAAAATGCTGGAGAAACTCAGCGTCTATGGACCAAAGGAATTAGGCAACGTTTCGGCCCTAAACGTTGCCTATTTCCTTCGTTCCATAGATGCTGCCGCACCCGCTGAGTTTCTCCAGCTTTTTTGTCTACCTTCGATTTTCCAGCATCTGCTGTTCCTCCTTGAACACTGGCTTAGTAGAAATTGTTTTTCGCTTTTATGTTATTGAATGTAGTTATTTCCTGGATATCATTAGATTCAGCTTGATGGGTTAATTCCTGACACAGGAGACTGAATAATGCTCACTTCTGGTCAGCCTTCCCTCAGGAAGGAACTGCAGATGCTGGTTTAAACCGAAGAGAGACACAAAAAGCTGGAGAAACTCAGACTGAAGAAGGGTCTCGACCCGAAACGTCGCCCATTCCTTCTCTCCATAGATGCTGCCTGACCCGCTGAGTTTCCCCAGCTTTTTGTGTCTATGAAATGAATATATATTGATTAAGGGGGAATCTAAAATACAATAAATGATGCTCAAAATAAAAATTTGGTATAATTTTCACGATATGTTGAAAAGATAATTGTGAGGGAATTAAATCCCAGCATAAGGGCAGGGAGGTTGTTCATCTGTAATTAATCGTTCATACATTTCAAAGTCTTGTGTTACTTCTCAATTGATAAACCTCAAGATTTTCTTTGCTTTTTTTACACCAAGATGACTGTAACGGATTGATACCCCAGCTGGGTTAATGAGTGTATGGACTGTGGAGGAGGAGATTTATTGCAGACAGCAATGTCCAGATTTCTTTGCCCAGCGGGCTTGTCCAGAGGTCACTGGACAGATTTTCACTCATACAACCTTGGCACTGAATCTCTCACCGTTACGGGCCTGTCCTACTTGACGATTTTTTTCGGCGACTGCCGGCGTCATATCAGTGTCGTTAAAAGATTTTGAACATTTAAAAATCCAGCGGCGACGAAAAAAATGTTGCGCGACACTTGAAAAAACACCGCGCGTCAATACGTCATCTCGCCGCTAATTTTTCGGTGACCTAATACGTCAGTCAATGGTGCCGGCAGTCCCCGAACAAAATCGGCAAGTGGGACAGGCCATTTCGTCCCACCAGGAAGTCAGCGGGCCGGGCGGCATCCACGGGGGGAGATGGACTGAGGACATTTCAGGTCTGGACCCTTCTTCAGACCAACATGAAACGTCAGCTGTACGTTTCCCTCCACCGGTGCTGCCTGGCCCCACGCGTTCCTCCAGCACTTTGTTTTTCCGCTCAAGATTCCCGCCACTGCATTCTCTTGAAGGAGTGAAACTTTGTGCTAGAACGCAACAAATTTAACATTCATAAGCGATAGGTTCAGAATTAGGCCATTTGGCCCAACTCGGTGAAATGTGTTTGGATCAATTGTAAATCACTTCTAGATTGGGACTGAATAATACACTGTTGATATCGGGATTGGTTTAAAGTTGAAGTTATATTTGCTGTTCCTGATTAATCTCGTCAGAGTCGGGGGCACCAAGATAGGACACTCTAAGGCTCAACAGCTGGCCATTTTGCAACAAGGTGGGCAGGTTTCTTCAGTCTCTCACGGAGTCGTGAATGATGGGTGAGAGGAACTTCCTCAGGTCTTCGATGCGATCGCTGAGCTCCTCATGAAGTGGCTCCACATAGTCAGCGACCCTCTTGTGCCATTTCTCCACCTGCGCAGTGGTGCCCCCAAGGGTCTGGTTGAACCGGCTGGCGGCGAGGCTCAGGTTCTCACGGTACTGCTGGATGTCGCTGTGGATCTGCCCAAGCTTCTCGTGAATGATGCTGTAAGTTTCATTCCCAATCGCTTTGTGGACCTGGAATCCCAGGACGTCCATTTGGTCCTGGAGCATTCTGACCTGCGTGATGATATGCTGAGACACACGGACTCCTTTCCATTTCAGCTCCGTCGACAGATTGTACAGGTCCTTTACCACGTTCTGGAACAGGTCTTCAACATGCCCCGTATTGTTTGACAGCTTTCCACTTTGGGGAAGAGGAAAAGAAAATACGATGAGGTTTGCACATTTTACATTGATTACATTTTACATTCAGCACAGCACGGTGGCGCTGCCTCACAGCACCTGAGACCCGGGTTCAATCCTGACTACGGTTGCTGTCTGTATGGAGTTTGTACGTTCGCCCCCTGACCTCCATGGGTTTACTCCGGGCACTCCGGTTTCCTCCCACACTCCAAAGGCGTCCAGGTTTGCAGGTTAATTGTCTTGGTATAAATGTAAGTTGTCCCTGGTGTGTGTGGGACAGTGTTAAACCCTTGTCCCACGGTACGAGTTCATTCCAAGAGCTCTCTCTCCCGAGTTTGCCCTGATTCGAACTTGGAGATTTACGTTAATGGCCGCTTGTCGGTACTCGGGGCTCTCGTGGACATTTTTTATCGTGTTGAAAAATCTTCACGCGTCTTCCCGTGCTTACCTGCCGTTAGCGAGTCTTCCTGAGTACCTGCCGTTGGCGCTAAGAGACGTCCCCGAGCTCCGACGTACCCGCTACGTTCATTCTCTGTGCTTACCACGAGTTTGATATTTTTTAAACTCGGGAGAGCTGTTGGAATGAACTCGTACCGTGGGACAGGGCTGTAAGTGCGCGGTTGGCACAGACTCGGTGGGCCGAAGGGCCTGTTTCCAAGTTATATTTCAAAACAAAACTAAACTAAAATTCAGGCATGTCAACAAGTATCCAACACAATTCATTAAATGGAACTTGGAAAGCAGAACATTACGGGTATAAGCCCTCCAGCCCATGGCATCTGTGTAGATCCTGATACCAATGTAAACTGCTCATCTACCAGCATGTGGGCCCATTTTTAACCATCCAACATGTGTCCCTCGACATCCCTCTGAAGCATCATTATTGTATCTGCTTCTACCACTTTGCCTGGCTGGGTGTTCCAGGCACCTACCACTCTCTGTGTAAAAAATCATGTCTTATAAATCTACTTCAAGCATTTTCCCTCTCACCTTAAACCCACGCCTTCTAATATTTAACATTTTCACATTGGGGAACGGACTTTGACTATCTGCCCTGTTTATGCCTATCTTATATTTTTTATAAACTTCTTCAGGTTACTTCTGCAGCCTCTGACACTCCACAGAAAATAATCCAAGTTTGTCCAATCTCTCATTGTAGCTAATACCCTCTTATCCAGGGCACCACCCCTGGTGAATCTTTTCTGCACAATCTTCAAAGCCCCCACATCCTCACTGTAATGTGAAGACCAGAACTTCACAAAATACTCCAAATGTGGCCAAACCAAAGTTTGATTCAGATCAAGGCGACTTCTGTGGACTTCTCAGTGAAAAGGCGCAAAGTGCAGGAGTTTAACTCAGCGGCCAGGCAGCATCTCGGGGAGAACATTGATAGATGCCATTTTGGGTTGAGAACCTACTTCAGACAGATTGTAAGCAGGGAGATAGACCTCTTCTGGGTCAGAAGAGGGGTCCCGACTCGAAACATTGCCAATCCATGTTTACCAAAGATTAGAAACATAGAAACATAGAAAGCTGGTGCAGGAGTAGGCCATTCGGCCCTTCGAGCCAGCACCGCCATTCAATGTGATCATGGCTGATCATCCAAAAGCACTACCCCCAATTCTACCTGATCTGCTGAGTTACGCAGCACTTTGTGTCTCTATGCCATCTGCTGCTCCTTGCGTCTATAAGTGCCCTGACTGATTTAGGCAAGTATGCTGTTTGTTTACCACATATAGGCAGCTATGGACTTGTACCTCACTGGTGTGGGCAGGTTGGGCTGAAGGGTCTGTTTCCAATCTGTACAACTCTCTGACTGCCCATCGCTCCAGATGAATGGAGCACGGCTCTCCAATATCAGTATGACAAGAACCTGCATTTCTAATGCAATCTTGAGGTGCAAATTTGCCACAATCCCCTTCAGATGAAACAATACGAATCAAAACTTCCCTTCTGGTCATGCAGAGACGATGGATGCGATGACCAAAGGTTTGGCCAAATGACAGATGTTAAAGTGCACCTTCCACGAGCTAACGGAGAGTTCATAAGTGATAGGAGCAGTTAGAAGAGTTAGATAGAGCTCTAGAGGCTAGTGGAGTCAAGGGATATGGGGAGAAGGCAGGCACAGGTAATTGATGGGGACGATCAGCCATGATCACAATGAAGGGCGGTGCTGGCTCGAAGGGCCGAATGGCCTCCTCCTGCACCTATTTTCTATGTTTCTATGTTTTCTATGTTTTTATGCTCAAGATTCCCACCTCTGCATTCTCTGGAAGGAGTGAATCTTTGTGCTAGAACGCCACATGAGATCATAAGTGATAGGAGCAGAATTAGGCCATTTGGCCCATCAAGTCTACTCCGCCATTCAATCTGGGCTGATCTATGTCTGCCTCCTAACGCCAGTTCTCCTGCCTTCTCCCCATAACCCCCAACACCTGTACTACTCAAGAATCTCTCTAACTTAAAAATATCCATTGACTTGGCCTCCACAGCCATCTGTGGCAGTTAATTCCACAGATTCATCATCCTCTGACTAATGAAATTCTTCCTCATCTCCTTCCTTAACGTCCCGTCCCACTCACGTGATTTTTTTCGGCGACTTGCCGGCACCCGGTTGGCGAACGTGTCGACATGTCGCGGGGTGACGCCTGTTTGGTGGTGAGTAGTCGCCCAAAGAGTCGTACCTTTTTCTGGTTGCCGCTGGATTTTCAACATGTTGAAAATTTTCGGCCGCCGGCTGCGACTATGACGGGTGCCGGCAAGTCCCCAAAAAAATTCGCGTAAGTGGGACTGGCCCTTAAAGGAACGTCGTTTGATTCTGAGGCTATGAGCTCTGGTCCCTGACCCCCCCCCTCACTGGTGGAAACATCCTCTCTGCATCCTCTCTGTATCCAGGCCTGTGAGAGCAAACCATCATTTGAGCATAACTTTCTGCTGGTTTTATCAGGAGCAGGTTGATACTTACAGAGTGGTTTTGGCCACTTTGGACTTGGACAACAGGCTGACAGCCGCACTGATCACCTCATGCCCCAGTTTGACCAATTCCCAAATAGGTTGCTCCCAGCTTGCTGATTTGTTGGTCTTGGGCACATCTTCGGGGATGGCTGCTCCCTTGGATTCTAGGCAAGAAAGTAGAAACAATGCTAGTAAGACAAGCCTATTGTGTGGTTGTAGCAAAGGTGTCATGAACCTTCATAATGTCACCACTGTTCAGTTTAAGGTAGACAAAAGTGCTGGAGAAACTCAGCGGGTGAGGCAGCATCTATGGAGAATGGAATAGGCGACGTTTCGGGTCGAGACCCTTCTTCAGAATGATGTTGGGGGGGGCAGGAAAAAGAAAGGAAGAGGCGGAGACAGTTGGCTGCGGGAGAGCTGGGAAGGAGAGGGGAAGGAGGGAGAAAGCGAGGACTACCTAAAATTGGAGAAGTCAATGTTCAAACCCTTCTAAACTGTTTAGTTTCGTTTAGAGATACATTACAGCGCAGAAACAGGCCCTTCGGCCCACCTTCTTCTTTCGTGTGGCGTGCACAGCCTAAAGTTGTTGGACAACTTGTTCTATTTGATCTTCTGTTTGTGCACGTCGAGTTGATTGCATTAGTCGAAACAGGGCGGACCACGTGAAGGTTGCAATCTTCCACCCCGGCCCACCGAGTCTGTACCGACCAGCAATCCACACACATTAACACTATCCTACACACTAGGAACAATTTACATTTATACCGAGCCAATTAATGTACAAACCTGTACGAGCGTGGGAGGAAACTGAAGACCTCGGAGAAAACCCACGTGGTCACTGGGAGAGTGTACAAACCCCGTACAGACAGCACCCATAGTCAGGATCGAACCCGGGTCTCTGGTGCTGTAAGTACTATAAGGCAGCGACTCTACCGTTGCGCCACTGAGCTGGTGAGTACCGTTCCCCTATGCTGGAGAGGTGACCTTTGCTGCAGTTCAGCCACAGCTCTGTGGGAACAACCTTGAAACTACAAGTGGTACAAGAAACCAGGTTGACACTTCAGTCTTTCAGGAGAAAAAATAAAACCTAGCCCCTTCAGGTAGATACAGAATGGCCCGCTTTCAAGGAATGATGTACCTGCATCCCTCGGTCTCTGCTCCACACCTGTCCCCATGGCCCTGCCATTCATTGTGAAGGTCCTGCCCTGGTTTGACTTCCCAACAAGGCCAAACATCACACGTATCTGCATTAAACTCCGTTAACCGTTCCACAGCCCACTTGCCCAACTGATCAAGATCCCGCTGTAATTGTTGATAACCATCTCCACAGGTGTGAAGAGTTTGTGTTCATACCTTTAATCAGCAAGAGCACCAAAGCAACAGCAGCAAATATCTTCATGATGGTGTCAGGTCCTCGACCCTCTGTGAAGGCTGCAGAAATCGAAAGGGAAGAAACATTATTGTTCAAGTTAAATAATTCACCAGCAAGATCCTCCACTATCACAGCATTCAACAAACACATTTAGACAGGTACATGGATAGGACAGGTTTAGAGGGATATGGGCCAAATGCAGACTGGTGGAACTAGTGTAGATGGGGAATGTTGGTCGGTGTGGGCAAGTTGGGCTGAAGGACCTATTTCCACGTTGTATGCCTCTATGACTCTAAGATGTAGAATTAAATCTTACTAGTTCTTTGCCAAAGTCATATCCAAATAATGTCCAATGCTATCAAGTCCTGGGCAGTATTTTTTCATTCCTTTGGTTCCTTAACCTATTTAGTGTGTAGCTATAACATTACTTACTGCACTTATGATAACTTGGACTTGAAAATGGCATCAAAACCTGACGAATCTTGTTTACTGTCTCAGTGTACCATTCCTGATATAAGATTGTGCCTATGTATGTTAATACTTTTACTGAACAAAAAGGATTTCGCTGTACCTCAGTTACAAGGTTAATTCCCGGGATGGTGGGACTGTCATATGCTGAAAGAATGGAGTGGCTGGGCTTGTACACTCTGGAGTTTAGATGGATGGGAGGGGATCTTATTGAAACATAAAAGATTGTTAAGGATTTGGACACGCTATAGGCAGGAAACATGTTCCCGATGTTGGGGGAGTCCAGAACCAGGGGCCACAGTTTAAGAATAAGGAGTAAGCCATTTGGAACGGAGATGAGGAAACACTTTTTTTCTCACAGAGAGTGGTGAGTCTGTGGAATTCTCTGCCTCAGAGGGTGGTGGAGGCAGGTTCTCTGGATACTTTCAAGAGAGAGTTAGATAGGGCTCTTAACGATAGTGGAGTCAGGGGATATGGGGAGAAGGCAGGAACGGGGTACTGATTGGGGATGATCAGCCATGATCACATTGAATGGCGGTGCTGGCTCGAAGGGCCGAATGGCCTACTCCTGCACCTATTGTCTATTGTCTACAAATATTTCGGAGCCCCGCGCGGTGTCGCGCACAACTCCATACCCCTCCGCGTGTCTCAGTGGGACCGGTCCCACGCAGCCACACGATGCCCGTGCACCTCAACACGATGACGAGGTCGCGTAATTTGCGTGCCAAGGACACGTAAATGGGACAGGCCCTTTAGACTCTAATGCTGTCAGTTATTCAAATGCCTCTCAGACTTCAATTGAACGTGAATAATCTCCATTTCCTGCACAATGCAACCGTTTAGTTCCATCCATCCACCGATCAAGTTTGGTCAGGATAAACCCATCATGTGACAGTCTCGTTTTTTGTTTAGTTTAGAGATAGGGGGCAGAAACAGACCCTCGGCCCACTGAGCAGCACCGACCAGCGATTCCCGTACACTGGCACTATCCTACACACTGGGGACAATTTACAATTTTTCAGATATTACAAATTTTATTTTTTTGTGTCAACATATTCCATCGCACAAACAAAATAATGCTGGGGAAACTTAGCGGGTGAGGAGAAAAGGAGTATGCGACGTATCCATAGATGCTGCCTCACCCGCTGAGTTTCTCCAGCATTTTTTGTCTACTTCCCATTTTTCCCAGCATCTGCAGTTCCTTCTTAAATATTCCACCACATAGTCAGTTCTCAATGCTTTTGTCACAACTAAAACAAAAAGCATAAGGGCTCGTGCGCAAAGATAAGAACGCTTCTCATTTTCTCCCCCTATGTCAGAGACACTCCTCAACATCACAGAATAAGTCCAATTGACCTCAGGATCCGTGCACTTTTTCGCGGGGGGAGGGGGGAAATGTCAGGTTCCTAACCCTGGCCAAAGGTAGGAGACGTGTGACATTCTTCCCTTGCCCAGGGATGCTAAGGACTCAAGTAGTGGCCAGCTTCAAAGCACCAACTTGGGTTATCAGATTCAGCCCAGTCCCATGTGCTGTGATCAATGTGACTTAGTGACCAGCGTACTTGGGCCTCAGCACATTCTAGGTGCCAAATGTCAGTAAAAATCACTGCATAGAAAGTTCCTACTTTACCAGTTTCCAAAAGTGCAGAGAAAACGAGAGAGAAAACACCTCTTACCTGCTTGCTATCAACTGGCCGTAGATCTGGTGTCCGGGGCTTAGATCCACACTGTTTATTAGCTGGATGTTATCTCCCACATCTGATAAACAGTTCCAATTCCATCGTTTCTTCCTTGAGTCAGCATAGAGTCAAGGATAAGATTTGTTTGATGATGCAGTGTTTGTGTCCAGCAAACATTAACAAGAGATTGATCAAATCTACTAGCCGTTAGTGCACGTTAATCTAATTAAACACTAAAGTCGTTACCACAGAGGTCAAATGTGATCAGCCTGGATACCTCAGGGTACAGAAACAGACCAGAGTTGGGCTGAGAGCTTCTGAAAACCATTTACACTTAATTCCTGCACTGACCAGTATCATAGAAATATGTGCAGGAGGAGGCCATTCGGCCCTTCGAGCCAGCACCATCATTCATTGTGATCATGGCTAATCGTCCTTAATCAATAACCTGTGCTTGCCTTCTCCCCATATCCCTTGATTCCACTAGCCCCTAGGGCTCTGTCCAACTTAAATCCATCCAGTGATTTGGCCTCTACTGCCCTCTGTGGCAGGTAATTCCACAAATTCACAATTCTCTGGGTGAAAAGGTTTTTTCTCACCTCATCAATAGCCTCCCCTGTGGCCCCTGGTTCTGGACTCCCCCAACATTGGGAACATTTTTCCTGCATCTAGCTTCTCCAGTCCTTTTATCCTTTTATCATACAGCACGGAAACAGGCCCTTCAGCCCAAGTCATCCATGCAGACCAAAATGCCCCAACTAAGCTAGCCCCACCTGGCCAATATCCCTCCAAACCTTTCCTGTCCATGTACCTGTCCCAGTGTCTCTTAAATGCTGTTATTGTACCTGCCTCAACTTCCTCCTCTGGCGGCTCGTTTCATATACCCACCACCCTCTGTGTGAAAATGCGTTCCATTAGTTTCTTCTTGAATCTTTTCCATCTCATCTTAACCTTGACCTAGATTCTTCGACCCCAGGACCTCCAGTCCGAGATGCCTCTACTCAAGGAAAAGACTCTTTGAATTCACTCTCTTTATTCCCCGGGGAAGACACCTAACAGATCCACCATGACCCCCGCCCACCCCCTAGTTTTGTGTTTATTCTTCATTTCTTATGGTTCTTTGGCAAAGAACTTCCAACCGTTCACTGAAGCTGGCAAAATTGAGGGAGGGAGCTAGTATACAGGTGTCCTGGTTAATTGTGTAAAATTTACTACCTGATTTATTGGTTAATTGACTTATGTAAAAATTGTAAATTGTCTCGAGTGTGTGTACAAGAGTGGGAGTGTCTGGGTGATCACTGGTCTTGGTGGGCTGAATGGCCTGTTTCCGTGCTGTATCTCTGAAGTCTAAAGACATGTTTGCTTCTGTATTCGAGCAGAACTTAACAGCCATGAACTTCCATACAATGCGGTTTCTCTGCATCACTCCAAGAGACATACAATCCAATGCCAGTGGGCGAACCTATTATGACCAGTGGTAAAGAGACAGAAGATGGTGCAGAACTACTTTAAGGCAGGTTTCAATAGAAACCCTCTGACTACCACAAACCATATATTGTTCCTCTACTTCCTGAGAAGATTACGGAGAGTCGGTTTGTCAAGGAGGACTCTCTCTCTAACTTCTGCAGGTGCAGAGTGGAGAGCATGCTGACCGGTTGCATCGTGGCTTGGTTCGGCAACTTGAGTGCCCTGGAGCAGAAAAGACTACAAAAAGTAGTAAACACTGCCCAGTCCATCATCGGCTCTGACCTCCCTTCCATCGAGGGGATCTATCGCAGTTGCTGCCTCAAAAAGGCTGGCAGTATCATCAAGGACCCACACCACCCTGCCACACACTCATCTCCCCGCTACCTTCAGGTAGAAGGTACAGGAGCCTGAAGACTGCAACGACCAGGTTCAGGAATAGCTTCCTCCCCACAGCCATCAGGCTGTTAAACCTGGCTCGGACAAAACTCTGAACATTAATGGCCCATTATCCATTTATTTGCATTTTATCAGTTTATTTATTCATGTGTGTATATATTTATATAATGTATATGGACACACTGATCTGCTCTGTAGTCAATGCCTACTATGTTTTGTGGTGCTGAAGCAAAGCAAGAATTTCATTGTCCTATCAGGGACACATGACAATAAACTCTCTTGAATCTTGTTTACAAAACACTGAGCTCCACCATAAACCCATCCCCTCACTCTCTGCCCCCTGCTCAAACACTACCTTCTAATTACAGTCATCCTACGCTCCTGTTACTGATTACATGTGTTGGCAGGATTTTCAGGTACAGCTTGGTTCCTCCATGATTCCAGACTAACATACATTCTTCACCAGTTCATAAGACATAGGAGCAGAATTAGGCCGTTCGCCCCATCGAGTCTACTCTGCCATTTGAACATGGCTGTTCTATCTTTCCCTCTCAACCCCAATCTCCTGCCTTCTCCCCATAACCCCTGACACCTCCAGCAATCAAGAACCTGTCAACCTCCACTTTAAAAATGCCCAGTGACTTGGCCTCCACAGCCGTCTGTGGCAATGAATCCCACAGATTCAGCACCCCCTGGCTAAAGAGATTCCTCCTTAACTCCATTCGAAAGGCATGTAGTTATTCCCAGGCTGAGCCCTCTGGTCCTAGTCTCTGCCACAAGTGGAAACTAATGGAAGGGTCTCGACCTGAAACGTCACCCATTCCTTCTCTCCAGAGATGCTGCCTGTCCCGCTGAGTTACTCCAGCACTTTGTGTCTCTCTCCATATCCTTTCTTCTGAGGCTTCTGGATCTTGCATCGTGTGCCAATTCCCGCTGTTGTTTTCTCTCCTGTGCCTTGCAATGAGCCTTGCGCCCACACACATCCCTCCGCCCGTGTCTCCCTGCTCCCCAACTTCGTAACTGCAGGGAATGGTTCCAATACAAACTCTTGCAACATGGTCCAAAAATGCAGCTGCGTTTAAATAAATATTGACCACCTTTCTGCAAATAGTGCAAAGAAAATCAGTGCCCTTGTGTTTTAGGAATTAAAGAGGATAGGATAACAAAAACATTTTATTGACTACATCTGAAATTTAAGTTAATTAATAAACATGAAGCCAGGCCTTTGAGGACATTGCTGTAAAGCATTTACCCACATTTTGAAATCAACTGAGCCTGGATTAACAAGGAATAAACTTAGTTTAGTGACAGGCCCTTCAGCCTAACGAGTCCGGACCGATCTGCGATCCCCACACACTATCCTACACACAATAGGGACAATTTCCACATACACCACACCAAACCAAGCCAATTGACCTAGAAACACCTCTATGTCTTTGGAGTGTGGGAGGAAACCGAAGATCTCGGAGAAAACCCACACGGTCATGGGGAGAACGTACAACCTCTGTACAGACAGCTCCCGTAGCCGGGATCAAACCCGGGTCTCTGGCGCTGCAAGCGCTGTAAGGCAGCAACTCTACCGCTGCGCCATCATGAATACCAATGGCTTCAGATCTCCTCATTCCACAGTGACTGAAACCTAGATACTTTATACATGACGCATTAATCTGAAAGACAAGGGCGAGGGTGGCAGACCTAGGCCAAACGCCACTAATGTCACAAAGCAAATGTTAGGAGAAACAAGACCGAAATGGAGAAGACAAGAGGTGTGAGGAGTCTGACGGGATGGGGAGAGGGGGAGAGGGGGAGAGGGGGGGAGGGGGACAGAGGGGGAAAGGGGGAGAGGGAGAGGGGGAGAGAGGGCTGCAGAGGTGGGTATGAGTTGTGGCCACCTCGAAAGACTCAGTTTGGGTGGGATACTGAAGAATTCAGCCCAACTTGACCATGCCCACCAACATGTCCCATCTGTACTAGTCCCAGTCTGAGGAAGGGTCTCGACCCGAAGCGTCACCCATTCCTTCTCTCCAGAGATGCTGCCTGTCCCGTTGAATTACTCCGGCATTCTGTGTCTATCACTTTTGATCAACTGGTTTGAAGAACAAGGTCATTAGAAAGTAATCGCATTTACATAGCCTCACGACATCCCAAAGCACATCATGAGGTGAGCAACTTTGGGGACGGGACGGTGGTGCAGCGGAGAGCTGTCACCTCACAGCGCCAGGGACCCGGCTCCGATCCGGACTACGGGTGCATCCTGTGTTTGTACATTCTCTCTGTGTGACCGCATGGGGTTTCCCCGTCTGCTCCCATTTCCTCCCACTCCCCAACCACCCAGACGGAGGCTTGTCGATTCATTTGGTTCAAACAGTTCAAAGTTCTTTGCTGAGACATTGTCAGAAGACAATACTGAGTCACGATCTTCTGACTGGAGCCGTCAATGGGACATCTTGTACCTTGTACCTATAGATTCCGCTCAAAGACACTGGTGTAACTGTCTGCAGATCAGAGCAGTGGATATCTCACATCCTCTAGAATCATAGAATCATAGAAAATAGGTGCAGGAGTAGGCCATTCGGCCCTTCGAGCCTGCACCGCCATTCAATATGATCATGGCTGATCATTCAACTCAGTATCCTGTACCTGCCTTCTCTCCATACCCCCTGATCCCTCTAGCCACAAGGGCCACATCTAACTCCCTCTTAAATATAGCCAATGAACTGGCCTTAACTACATTCTGTGGCAGAGAATTCCACAGATTCACCACTCTCTGTGTGAAAAATGATTTTCTCATCTCGGTCCTAAAAGACTTCCCCCTTATCCTTAAACTGTGACCCCTTATTCTGGAGTTCCCCAACATCAGGAACAATCTTCCTGCATCTAGCCTGTCCAACCCCTTAAGAATTTTGTAAGCCTCTATAAGATCCCCCCTCAACCTCCTAAATTCCAGCGAGTACAAGCCGAGTCTATCCAGTCTTTCTTCATATGGAAGTCCTGCCATCCCAGGAATCAGTCTGGTGAACTTTCTCTGTTCTCCCTCTATGGCAAGAATGTCTTTCCTCAGATTAGGAGACCAAAACTGTACGCAATACTCCAGGTGTGGCCTCACCAAGACCATGTACAACTGCAGTAGAACCACCCTGCTCTTGTACTCAAATCCTTTTGCTATGAATGCCAACATACCATTCGCTTTCTTCACAGCCTGCTGCACCTGCATGCCTTCTTTCAATGACTGGTGTACCATGACACCCAGGTCTCGTTGCATCGCCCCTTCTCCTAATCGGCCACCATTCAGATAATAATCTACCCTCCTGTTTTTGCCACCAAAGTGGATAACCTCACATTTATCCACATTATACTGCATCTGCCATGCATTTGCCCACACCCAATCTATCCAAGTCACCTTGCAGCCTCCTAGCATCCTCCTCACAGCTAACACTGCCCCCCAGCTTTGTGTCATCCGCAAACTTGAAGATGTTGCATTCAATTCCCTCATCCAGATCATTAATATATATTGTAAATAGCTGGGGTCCCAGCACTGAGCCTTGCGGTACCCCACTAGTCACTGCCTGCCATTGTGAAAAGGACACATTTACTCTTACCCTTTGCTTCCTGTCTGCCAGCCAGTTCTCTATCCACATCAATACTGAACCCCCAATACCGTGTGCTTTAAGTTTGTATGCTAATCTCTTATGTGGGACCTTGTCGAAAGCCTTCTGAAAGTCCAGATATAACACATCTACAGGTTCTCCCTTATCCACTCTACTAGTTACATTCTCAAAAAATTCTATAAGATTCGTCAGACATGATTTACCTTTCATAAATCCATGCTGACTTTGTCCAATGATTTCACCGCTTTCAAAATGAGCTGCTATCCCATCTTTAATAACCTACTCTAGCATTTTCCCCACTACCGATGTTAGACTAATTGGTCCGTAATTCCCCGTTTTCTCTCTCCCTCCCTTTTTAAAAAGTGGGGTTACATCAGCTACCCTCCAATCTTCAGGAACTACTCCAGAATCTAAAGAGTTTTGAAAAATTATCACTAATGCATCCACTATTTCTGGGGCTACTTCCTTAAGTACTCTGGGATGCAGCCCATCTGGCCCTGGAGATTTATCGGCCTTTAATCCATTCAATTTACCTAACACCACTTCCCGGCTTACCTGGATTTCACTCAGTTCCTCCATCTCATTTGACCCCCGGTCCCCTGCTATTTCCGGCAGATTATTTATGTCTTCCTTTGTGAAGACAGAACCAGAGTAGTTATTCAATTGATCTGCCATGTCCTTGTTCCCCATGATCAATTCACCAGTTTCTGACTGCAAGGGACCTACATTTGTTTTAACTAACCTTTTTCTCTTCACATATCTTTAAAAACCTTTGCAGTCCGTTTTTATGTTCCGTGCCAGTTTTCTTTCATAATCTATTTTCCCTTTCCTAATTAAGCACTTTGTCCTCCTCTGCTGGACTCTGAATTTCTCCCAGTCCTCTGGTAGGCTGCTTTTTCTGGCTAATTTGTATGCTTCATCTTTAGTTTTGATACTATCCCTGGTTTCCCTTGTTATCCACAGATGCACTACTTTCCCCGATTTATTCTTTTGCCAAACTGGGATGAACAATTATTGTAGTTTATCCATGCAGTCTTTAAATGCCTTCCATTGCATATCCACCGTCAACCCTTTAAGAATCACTTGCCAGTCTATCTTGGCCAATTCACGTCTCATACCCTCAAAGTTACCTTTCTTTAAGTTCAGAACCATTGTTTCTGAATTAACAATGTCACTCTCCATTCTAATGAAGAACTCAATCAAGACTGCTAACTAACCCTTCCTCATTACTCAGTACCCAGTCTAGAATAGCCTGCTCTCTCGTTGGTTCCTCTACATGTTGGTTTAGAAAACTATCCCGCATACATTCCAAGAAATCCTCTTCCTCAGCACCCCTGCCAATCTACTGCACCAGAAGCACCTTTAGACTCTTAAAGACTTCATCTTTACTGTTCCCCTTTCAATTAGTTATCCCAAAATCATGAGACTTTAGTTTTAAAAACAACCGGATAAATACCAGGTATAGGAAATTTACTGGGCAACGTGGAAAGGTTTGCCTAAGTTCTTTAGTTTAGTTTAGATTAGAGATACAGCTCGGAAACATGCCCTTTGGCCCACTGAGTCCACGTTGACCAGCAATGCCTGTACACTAGCACAGGGACAATTTACAATTTTTACTGAAGCCAATTAACCTACAAACCTGGAGTGTGGGAGGAAACCGGAGCACCTGGGGAAAACCCACACGGTCACGGGGAGAACGTGCAAACTCCACACAACAGCACCCGTAGTTAGGATCAAACCCAGGTCTCTGGCGCCGTAAGGCAGCAATTCTACCGCTGCACCACTGAGGCACCAAACTGTAGTTCCACAATAGGAGGACGGTTCATGCTGTTAAGATGTGCAAATGTAACTCTTAAAACAAGTGCGCAGTTGCAGGTGTTAAGCCCAGCTGGACAACCTGTTTGTAAGTGAGTCTATCTTTGTGAGAGAATCACTCGTTTCACAAACGCAACTCGCTGACTGGCAAACGCAACTCGCTGACCAGGTAATGAGGGTAGAGAGTGACTTCCCGGACTCCATGGTCATTGTTTTGGGGGACTTTAACAAAGCCAACCTCAGCCGTGACCTTCCAAAATACAGACTTCAGGTTACCTGCTCCACCAGAGGTGAGAGAAAACTCGATCACTGTTACACGGCAATCAAGAATGTATATCGCTCTGTTGCCCGGGCGGGTCTGGGTCTCTCTGATCATTGTCTAGTTCATCTTATTCCTACAGGCATAAACTAAAAGCTGCTAAGCCCGTGGTCAGAACAACGAAAAGGTGGACAAGCGAGGGCATTGAGAACCTACAATCCTGCTTTGACTGCACGGAATGGAATGTGTTCAGGGAAACAACCACAATGAGTATACGGACACTGTATCATCATATGTCTGCTTTTGTGAGGACAGCTGCATTCCCACTAGGACCCAGACCTGGTTCAACAATGACAAGCCCTGGTTTACTGCAGAACTCAGACAGCTCCGACAGTCTAAATAGGAGGCCTACAGGAGCGGGGATGCAGGCCTCTACAGGCAGGCCAAGTACAAGCTGAGAAGAGGAATCAGAGCTGCCATGGAAAGGTGCTCTGAGAAGTTGAGGAGCAAGTTCTCAGCTAGTGACTCTTCTTCAGTTTGGAAGGGCTTGCAAGAAATCACCAGCTACAAGAGGAAAGCCTCCCTGATCTTTGGACAATCATCAGCTGATCAACGACCTGAATGAGTTCTTCTGCAGGTTTGACAAGCAGAAACGTAACCCTATTCCCCCCTTCCCCCCCTACCCAACCAACACAGCCAGACCGCAGTCTACAAAGAATGGATCCTGCACCCTCTCCTTCCCATTCACCACTTCGCACCTACTTAAAGCAAGACTCCAGTATGAAAAGACTGGACACTTCACACCCACTCACAGCCCTTCTACACCCACTGCTCCCCATTCACCACTTCACACATACTTAAAACAAGACTCCAGTATGAAAAGCAGGGTGGCAGCGTGAACTGTGAACAGGATGCTATGAGAATGCTGGGTGACTTGGACAGGTTGGGGGAGTGGGCAGATGCACGGCAGATGAAGTTTAATGCGAATAAATGTGAGGTTATCCACTTTGGTAGCAAAAACAGGAAGGCAGATTACTATCTAAATGGCGTCAAGTTGGGAAAAGGGGAAGTACAACGGGATCTGGGGGTCCTTGTTCATCAGTCTATGAAAGTAAGATTGCAGGTTGAGCAGACAGTGAAGAAAGCGAATGGCATGGTGGCCTTTACTACAAGAGGAATCAAATATAGGAGCAAAGCGGTCCTTCTGCAGTTGTACAGGGTCCTAATTAGACCACACCTGGAGTATTGTGTGCAGTTTTGGTCCCTTAATTTGAGGAAGGACATTCTTGCTATTGAGGGAGTGTAGGTTTACAGGGTTAATTCCTGGGATGGCGGGACTGTCATATGCTGAGAGAATGGAGCAGCTGGGCTTGTACACTCTGGAGTTTAGAAGGATGAGAGGGAATCTCATTGAAACATATAAGATTATTAAGGGTTTGGACATGGCTGATCATCCCCAATCCGTAACCCGTTCCTGCCATCTCCCCATATCCCCTGACTACGACAGGAAACATGTTTCCGATGTTGGGGGAGTCCAGAACCAGTGGCCACAGTTTAAGAATAAGGAGTAAGCCATTTAGAATGGAGACGAGGAAACATTTTTTCTCACAGAGAGTGGTGAGTCTGTGGAATTCTCTGCTTCAGAGGGTGGTGGAGGCAGGTTCTCTGGATGCTTTCAAGTGAGAGTTGATAGGGTTCTTAAAAATAGCGTAGTCAGGGGATATGGGGAGATGGCAGGAACGGGTTACGGATTGGGGATGATCAGCCATGATCATATTGAATGGCGGTGCTGGCTCGAAGGGCCGAATGGCCTACTCCTGCACCTATTGTCAATTGTCTATTGTCTAAAAGGCCGGACCCTTTCCCACCCAACCCTCGCCAATCACCACTTCACACCCAATTACCCACACCTTCTGCGCTGCACAACATCACTTCTCCATCATCAATAAAAATAGAGGAGGTGGAGAGGCTTTTCAGACGACAGAAAAGCCGGAAATCTCCAGGACCAGACAATGTTTCCCCCTCTACTCTCAAGCTCTGTGCCGAACAACTGGCACCGGTCTACACAGACATCTTCAACCAGTCCCTGCAAACCTGTACTGTCCCTGCCCGCTTCAAAGTCTCCACCATTGTCCCTGTACCAAAAAAGGCAAGGATTACTGGTCTTAATGACTACAGGCCTGTCGCACTGACCTCTGTAGTCATGTAGACCCTTGAAAGTCTTGTGCTGGCCAAGCTGAAAAATATCACAAACCCCCTGCTGGACCCTCTGCAGTTTGCATTTTGGGCTAATAGATCGGTGGATGACACAGTCAACCTGGGCCTGCACTTCATCATCCAGCACCTAGACCGCCAGGGGACCTATGCGAGGATTTTGTTTGTTGATGTTAGCTCTCAGCATAAGAGCACCACAAGGCTGCGTACTCTCTCCTCTCCTCTACTCTCTCTACACCAATGACTGCACCTCCACTGACTCCTCTGTCAGGCTTCTCAAGTTTGCGGATGACACAACCCTGATTGGACTGATCCAGGATGGGGAGGAATCTGCCTACAGACAGGAAGTGTCACAGCTGGCGTCCTGGTGCCATCGCAACAACCTGGAGCTCAATGCTCTTAAGATAGTGGAATTGATTGTAGACTTTAGGAGAGCTCCCCGTCCCCTCACCCCACTCACCATCAACAACACCACAGTCACATGTGGAGTCTTTTAAGTTCCTGGGATCCATCATCTCCAAGGACCTTAAGTGGGGGGCTACCATCGACTCCACAGTCAAAAAGGCACAACAGAGGATGTACTTCCTGCGGCAGCTGAGGAAACACAATCTGCCACAGGCAATGATGGTCCAATTCTACACGGCCATCGTAGAGTCTGTCCTCACCTTCTCCATCATGGTCTGGTTTGGCTCAGCCACCAAGCACGACATCCGAAGGCTGCAGCGAATCGTCCGATCAGCTGAGAAGGTTATTGGCTGCAACCTTCCCTTCATTGATGAACTGTACACTGCAAGGGCCAGGAAGCGAGCGGGCAAGATCATCTCTGACCCCTCTCACCCTGGCCACGAACTCTTTGAATCACTTCCCTCTGGAAGGCGACTCCGGACTGTCAAAGCTGTCACAGCCACACATAAAAAACAGCTTTTTTCCCACGAGTAGTAGCTCTACTCAATAACCAAAAATCTGTCGCCTCCTTTTGCTCTGGTATTTAATTTGATTCCCATGTTTAATCAATAATGTTTTATTATTAATGCTTATGTTTTATGTATCATTCTTAACTGTCACTATGTCATGTGGTCACTTGTGGGCGGAGCACCAAAGCAAATTCCTTGTATGTGAATACTTGGCCAATAAACTTATTAATTCACTCATTCATTCATTCATTCATATATTTACTGGCAATTTCTCAATAATTCCTTGATACACCTCCCATTACTCACCACCAAGTCCGTCTGATTAGACCTCGAGACCAAGGAGCAGAATTAGGCCATCAGGTTTACTCTGCTATTCCATCTTGGTTGATCTAGTTTCAAAGGGACAAAGTCACTTTGTGTCTTTTCGTGGTAAACCAGCATCTGCAGTTCCTTGCTTCTACTAAACCTTGTTGACTTGGTCTTTCAGGCACTGATATGGAATACAAAAATCATTAGGGACACAAAGAGGGCACAGACTCATCATGCCAGGCCGATGATGCTTGATCTATTTTTCCCCCTCAACCCCACTCTCCTGCCTTCTCTCCATAACTTTTTACGCCCTTACTAATCAAGAACCTGTCAATTTCCACTTTCAAATACCCAATGTCTTGGCCTCCACAGCCTTCTGTGGCAATGAATTCCACAGATTCACCACCCTCTGGCTAAAGAAATGCATCCTCGTCCGCCTTTCTAAAGGTACATCCTTTTATTCTGGGGCTGTATCTGGTTCTAGACTCTTCCACCACTTGAAACATCCTCTCTACATCCACTCTATCCAGGCCTTTCATTATCCAGTACGTTTCTATGAGTTCCCCCTGCATCCTTCTAAACTCCAGCTAGCAGAGGCCCAGAACCTCCAAACTCTCCTCACATGTTAGCCCACTCACCCCCAGGATCATTCTCCTGTTTCAAGCCTGGGGACGTGTGGCTCTATAGATGGACGCTGCTGCTGCTGAGCTGTCTGTTCAGCTGCAGCAAGTGGGGTCAAGGAAAGAGCGTTCACGTCGATCGCGGCCCTGTTTCCACCAATCTTTCCACCAAAGATCCTACAGCGAGCAAGATAGTCCACTCGACGAAAAAAACGTAGTCCGGTCATGGGCAGATTCATGGGGAATTTTCGGCCCCATTTCCGTAACCGGCTTCCGTCTACGCACCAAAGATCCGATACGATAATAGTGCGGAGACATCCTCGTGAAAAAATAAAAGTTATTTGGTAAAAATCTTCTCTTCATTTTCAGAATTTTAATTTATTAAAACAAACTGTTCCCCTGCAACATTGATTACACTGCGAGTCGGGTCGGGTCGGGTCGGGTCGGGTGAAATGGATGAAATGGATGAAAAAAGGCCCACGTTCCGCTCCGTTGCGTACTACATGTCAGCCCGTTGCATTTAGCAGGAGTGGCCTATCTTGCTTGCTATAGGATCTTTGCTTTCCACCACCGCACACAAGAAGCTGAACACACGACAAGGCACCATTGTGTGCAGATGCCGAGACGTGTGTTCAGCTCTGGCTGAACAATTTCTAATCTTGTGTGTGGACTCGATAAGAAGAAGCTGCAGCAAGTCGGAATGTCATTGTTCTATTGTACACATGATTATTAAACACCATTGACTCTTTAACTCACTTCCCAAGAAAACAATGTAGTTAATTATCACTTGTTCAACCAGTGATTAGGTTACAAAAAAATCTGTGCGCTGTCTTCTAGTTTTTTTTTGTTTGTGAGGAACAGCGCAGAAACAGGCCCGAACAGCATGTGTTAATAGCACATTAACACCATCCTACACACACTAGGGACAATTTACAATTATACCAAGCCAATTAATCTACAAACCTGCACGTCTTTGGAGTGTGGGATGAATCCGGAGATCCCGGAGAAAACCCACTCAGGTCACGGGGAGAACATACAAACTCCGTACAAACAGCACCTGTAGTCAGGATCGAACCCGGGACTCTGGCACTGTCAGGATGCAACTCTACCGCTGCGCCCTTGCCCCGCTAACAATTTCAGTTTAATTTTCTCCAAAGACAGCAAGAAACATACAGGTTTAACTTCCATAAATATTCCAGTTAAGAAACATTGTTGTAACATTGTGAAGCCTTTGTGAGCTTTGAAACAACAAATACCAAATACATTGTAACAGGGACTTTCACAACAATTGTAATGAGATCTTTGTTCAAAGATTGTAAATACATCACTTTGGTATCATGCCCCATGGATAAATAACCTTTACCGCATCGCCGACATGCTTGTTTTGATGGGAACAATGAAACGGCTATTGAGTAAACCCAGGCACACGCTGTTACTTTTTTTATGCCTTTAAGGAACGACCTACTTAATAACAATGACAATTTAAATTTATGCTGCGGCAAATGTAGCTAAACAGACGGGTTATCAAACAAAGGTTTGACATTAAACCCCTTGAGGAAATATCAGAGCAAATGGCCAAAAACTGGATCAACTGTTATTAGAAGCTGATCTGTGAAGGAAGAAATAGAGGTGTGGAAGTAATACAGTGGGGAAACAGGCCCTTCGGCCCAACTTGCCCACACTGGCCAACATGTCCCTGCTACACTAGTCCCACCTGCCTCCGTTTGGCCCATATCCCTCCTAACCTGTCCTATCCATGTTCCTGTCTAACTGTTTCTTAAACATTGGGATAGTCCCAGCCTCAACTACCTCCTCTGGCAGATTGTTCCATACACCCACCATCCTTTTGCTTGAAAAAGTTACCCCTCAGATTCTTATTAAATCTTTTCCCTTTCACCTTAAACCCATGTCCTCTGGTCCCTGATTCACCTACTCTGAGCATCTACCCGATGTATTCTTCTCATAATCTTATACACCTCTACAAGATCACCCCTCATCTTCCTGCCCTCCAAGGAATAGAGAGCCAGCATACTCAACCTTTCCCGATAGACCAGGCCGTCTAGACCTGGCAACATCCTCATAAATCCTCTCTGTCCCCTTTCCAGCTTTCCTACATCTTTCCAATAACATGCTGCCCAAAGTTATAGATGATATAATGAGATGATGATATGATGAGAAAGTGGAATAACATAGATCTAGCGTGAACGAACATGTGATCGATGATGGCAGTGGACTCAATGAGCCGAAGGTCTGTTCCCACGCTATATCTCCAAACTAAGCAAATTAGAATAAAGTGGCACATTGGCGCAGTGGTAGAGTTGCTGCCTTACAGCGCCGAGACCAGGGTAGGATCCTGACTATGGGCGCTGTCCGTATGGAGTTTGTACATTCTCCCCCTGACAACGTAGGTTAACGCCAAGATCTTCGGAATCCTCCCACACTCCAAAGACGTGCGGTTTAATTGGTTTGGTATAAGTACAAATCGTCCCTAGTGTGTGCAGACAGGATGGTGTTAGTGTGTGGGAATCACTAGTCGGCACGGACCGAAGGGCCTGTTTCCGCACTATATCTCTAAACTAAAACTAAGCTAAGTCTGAAGAAGGGTTTCGACCCAAAACGTCGCCTATTTCCTTCGCTCCATAGATGCTGCCTCACCCGCAGAGTTTCTCCAGCATTTTCGTCTACCTTAAACTAAACTAATAGTCCTGTCCCACGGTGCGAGTTCATTCCAAGAGCTCTCCCGAGTTTAAAAGAAATCAAACTCGTGGTAAGCACGGAGAATGAACGTAGCGGGTACGTCGGAGCTCGGGGACGTCTCTTAGCGCTAACGGCAGGTACTCGGGAAGACTCGCTAACGGCAGGTAAGCACGGGAAGACTCGTGAAGATTTTTCAACATGTTGAAAAATGTCCACGAGAGCCCCGAGTACTGACGAGTGGCCATTACCGTAAATCTCCGAGTTCGAATCAGGGCAAACTCGGGAGAGCTCTTGGAATGAACTCGTACCGTGGGACAGGGGTTTAAGTGCTTGTTGAAGAGTTAAAAGCAGATTTGGCTAAAGTTCAAAGACAAGTTTAAGTTTATTATTATCATGTACATGAGGCAAAATTGGCAAGTCATCCTCGAAGAAGGACGAGGGGCATCTTATAGAAACGTATAAAATTATAAAAGGACTGGACAAGCTAGATGCAGGAAAAATGTTCCCAATGTTGGAGGAGTCCAGGGCCAGGGGGCCACAGTCTAAGAATAAAGGGGAGGCCATTTAAAACTGAGATGAGAAAAAAACGTTTTCACCCAGAGAGTTGTGAATTTGTGGAATTCTCTGCCACAAAAGGCAGTAGAGGCTGATTCACTGGATTAATTTAAAAGAGAGTTAGATAGAGCTCTAGGGGCTAGCGGAATCAAGGGATATGGGGAGAAGGCAGGAATGGGGTACTGATTGTGGATGATCAGCCATGATCACAATGAATGGCGGTGCTGGATCGAAGGGCCAAATGGCCTCCTCCTGCACCTACTTTCTATGTGTCTATTTGATTTAAATGGTGATGCTGACTCAGGAAGGACTCTGGTTGTCCTTGAACACTGGTTACTAAAAGCAAACAAGCAGCTGAGAGGACATGTTGAATGCTGAGCTTTGTGGAGTGAGGTTTTGGGAGTGGGAGTGAGGGCATTAACTCCATTGATGTCACACACGTGTCTGTCACCTACCAAGAGAAGATTTATTTACCATGAAGTGAGTTTTAGCCACCCAGCACGCAGACTGTTCTCCTTGATACGGTCCGGCAGATGATACAGGAGCGTGGTTGCATCTACCACTAGACTTAAGAACAGTTTTTATCATCATGCCATCAGGCTTCTGAACTCATAAACGCATCATATATGTGGATTATTTTATTTATTATTATCTTTTATCTACCAATGTCACTTTTATCTTATCTTTTTTTTTAACCTTATTTGTAATATCATTGCTGAGGTGACCCGTTGTCTTGTCAAACACATTTCATTGTACCGTTGCCCCTGTGTTAACCTACATATGACAAATAAAACTGAACTGAACTGAATGCACCCACTCCTTCTCTCCAGACCCACTACTGCCTGTCCCACTGAGTTATTCCAGCATTTTGTGTGTATCTTTGCAACAAAGGTTCACCAGACGGATTCCGTGATGGATGGATCTGTCGTACAAGAGACGACTGGATACTTTGTTTAGTTTAGTTTAGTTTGGAGATACAGCACGGAAACAGGCCCTATTTAAGAATAAGGAGAAAGCCATTTAGAACTGAGACGAGGAAACACTTTTTCTCACAGAGAGTGGTGAGGCTGTGGAATTCTCTGTCTCAGAGGGCGGTGGAGGCAGGTTCTCTGGAAGCTTTCAAGAGAGAGCTAGATAGGGCTCATAAAAATAGCGGAGTCAGGGGATATGTGGAGAAGGCAGGAACGGGGTACTGATTGGGGATGATCAGCCATGATCACATTGAATGGCGGTGCTGGCTCGAAGGGCCGAATGGCCTACTCCTGCACCTATTGTCTATTGTCCTGTTGCCCCACCGAGTCCACGCCGACTGGCGATCCCCGCACACTAACATTATCCTACACACCAGGGACAATTTACTATTTTTACCGATGCCATAATTAACATCTTCAGAGTGTGGCAAGCACCAGGAGAAAACCCATGCTGTCACAGGGAAAAGATACACACTCCGTACAGACAACACCAGTAGTCAGAATCGAACCCGGGTCTCCGGCGCTGTAACGCAGCAACTCTACCGCTGCACCATCATGCCGCCCGTTCATTGGATATGGAGCAACAAGAGGGAATCTCACTGACATCTATGACAGGGGTTGGCAGGCTACGTGGAGGGAGAATGTTCCCCTGGGTGGGGGTTCAGGACCCATGGGAGCGGGTAAGGCATTTAACACTGACTGGGGTTTCTTCACTGGGGGGCTCGTGAATTCTCCACCACTGAGGCTTAGAGTCATACAGCGTAGAAACAGGCCCTTCAGCCCAACCTTCCCATATCTACCAACATGCCTCTTCTGCACTAGTCCCACATGCCCGCATTTTCCCTATATCCCTCCAAACCTATCCTATCCATGTACTTACCCAAATGTTTCTTAAATGTTGCCATAGTACCTGCTTCAACTACCCCCTCTGTTGGATATTGTCTTTATTTTGTGGCTGGTCTAAAGCTTGTTGAAAAAAAGGCACAAAGTGCTGGAGTAACTCGGCGGGTCAGGCAGCTTCTCTGGAGAACAAGGGTCGGTTCTGATCACTCAAGCCGAATCATCTCCTATCCACTGCCTGACCTGCTGAGATACTCCAGCACTTTGTGTCTTTCCTTGGTAAACCAGCATCTGCAGTTCTTAAATTCATAAGTGATAGGATCAGAATTAGGCCATTTGGCCCCTCATGGCTACTCCGCCATTCAATCATATCTTTCCCTCAAACCCCATTCTCCTGCCTTCTCCCCTTAACCCCTGACACCCGCACTAATCAGGAATCTAACTGTAGTTCCATGTTTCTACTAAAGTTTGTTGACTTGGTCTTTCAGGGTCCACACAAGGACATATGGATTAAAAAAATCATTAGAGACTCGGAGAGAGTAGAGACTCATTGGGCCAGGCAGCATCTGTGGAGGAAAATTCACAGACGAAGTTCCAGGTTGGGATATTTCTTCAGAGTGAAAATCTTTTCCAGCTGCAGTCATAGAAACATAGAAACATTGAAAATAGGTGCAGGAGTAGGCCATTCGGCCCTTCGAGCCATTCAATATGATCATGGCTGATCATCCAACTCAGTATCCTGTACCTGCCTTCTCTCCATACCCCCCGATCCCTTTAGCCACAAGGGCCACATCTAACTCCCTCTTAAATATAGTCCCCAGCTGTTTGTTTGTCCGCACAAGGTAGCAAAATGGAGATGTGTGGGAAGGATGCTGGTTTAAACCGAAGTTAGACACAAAAAGCTGGAGTAACTCAGCGGGGCAGGCAGCATCTCTGGAGAGAAGGAATGGGTGGTGTTTCGGGTCGAGAAACGTCACCCATTCCTTTTCTCCAGAGATGCTGCCTGTCCCACTGAGTTACACCAGCATTTTGCGTCTAGTCTTCAGCAAAATGGAGATGCTGCCCTCTCCTGGAAGATGTGGGAACGGACCCGAGAGGAACAATTAAAATCTCGGAATAAAAGGACGTACCTTGTGAAAGGGGATGAGGAGGATTTTCTTTGGTCAGTGGGTGGTGAATCTGTGGAATTCGTTGGAAGTCAAGGGTTGTGGGGAGAAGGCAAGAGAATGGGGTTGAGAGGAAAAGTGGATCAGCTGTGATTCAATGGTGGAGTTGATGGGCCAAATGGCCTAATTCTTCCCCGATGACATGAACAAGGCAATTTGTCGAGGTCAGTGTCTCAACATCTTCCCTAAGGTGCCGCCACTGAGTACTTGGACAGGTTGCAATGAAGAACAGTGTCTAGGATCCAGGTTCCCACAGGGCAGGAGATGCCTGCAGAGCTGGGTTGTCCCACAGGACTGGAGAAGTAGTTCAAATCTTGTTTTACCATTCAGAATAATAAAGCTTATATGAACATATTAAGCCCACGTTTATTTCAGGCTAACAATGGTATTCACGTAAAAGATTTTACTGCAGATGAGGTGTTAAATGCTATTGATGGTTGAACAACGGACAGTTTGCTGGCCTGGATAGTAGGTCTCGCAGTAGGATTTGCAAAATGGGCATCAACCTGTTCTGGATCTGGAACTGGATCTGGATGTAGTACGCTGAAAAGCTCTAGTTCAGGGGTGCGGACCCTTTTCAGGTCGGAATGCCGCATTAAGCTAGCTGTAATCTAATAAGGCCGCATCCAAAAAAACTTCAATTAGTTATACTTGAAAATGTACATTATTTTGTTAAAATATCCATCATGACTTACTAATGTTTTAATTGTGGCCGTCAGTCGGGGAGGATTATTTAGTTGAATCTTCTTTTACTCTTTGGTATTTTAAATACGTTCATTTTAAGATTAAAATTAAAATAATAAAAGACGAACAAAAACATATTAATAAAAATAAAAGGTAGACAGAAATGCTTGAGAAACTCAGCGCGTGAGGCAGCACCAATGGAGCGAAGGAAATAGGCGACGTTTTGGGTCGAGACCCTTCATCAGACCTGACGAAGGGTCTCGACCCGAAACGTCGCTTACTTCCTTCGCTCCGTAGATGCTGCCTCACGCGCTGAGTTTCTCCAGCATTTTCGTCTCCCTTCGATTTTCCAGCATCTGCAGTTCCTTCGTAAATAAAAATAAAAGGATTTGTTCTACAAAATTTGGATTCATTCAAAAGGCCGCACTTAATGGCCTAGAAGGACGCATGCGGCCTTAAGGCCGCAGGTTCCCCACCCCTGCTCCAGGTAGAGCATCACACAGCACTATGATAGTGGTGGACATGCTGGTCGAGATGGAGCTGCTTTTGGAATAGCATCTTTGTATGTGGTGATGCTTTGGAGATCGCTGATGCTGGCTGGTAGGGTATTCCAATCACCTTGCTGTCTTGAAGAAAAACAAACATATGGCTGGAGGAGCCCCCCCAACCTATTCCGTTTGGTGGCGTAATCAGGGATGGGTGCACAACTGGCGTAGACGTCCACTGTGTTATTTAGGGTGCAGGGTACAGTTGGTGGATCCCACGGCCACATAGTAATCCATGTTCAACCCTGACCTTTGCTGTTGTCTGTCTGGGGCTTGTGTACGCCAGGGCGCGGTTCCTCTGGGTGATCGGGCTTCTTCCCACTTCCCAAAGACGTGCCGGCCGGTGGGTCAATTGGCCGCTGCAGATTATCCCTGTGGTGGGATTTCATTTAGAGATGTAACGCGGGAAACAGGGCCTTGGGCACACCTTGTAGGTGCCAACCAGCGATACTAGTCTACCCGCACACTAACACTATCATCTCCAATTAACCTACGTCTTTGGTATGTGGGGTGGAACCAGGGCACCCAGACAAAACCCACGTGGGCACAGGGAAATCGTACAGCTTCCGTACAGACAGCATGCATAGTCACGATCGAACCTGGGTCTCTGGCGGTAGGTGAGTGGTAGAATCTGGGGGACGTTGATACAATGTGGGGCACATTAAAATTAATATTAACAAAAAGCTTTTCACTCTATCTTGGTACATGGGACAAGAGACCAAACTAAACTAAATTCATCAGAGCAAATGGGTTGCTGATGGTCAGCATGTTTGCTCGCTCTATCTCTTTGGGGCACGGAGAACTAAAAGTCCCAATAATGGAGCAGAGTCCTCCCCCTTTACATCGGGGACCTGGGGTGGAGAGTGTTGCACAAAGCCGTGGCCTGTAACAGGTACTTGAGCCGGTTCACGGACTCGTCCGCCACTTGTCACTTCTGCGGCGAAGATGAGACCGTGTTCCATGTCTACATGGAGTGTGTGAGGTTGCAGCCCCTATTCGAGTATCTGAAGGGGCTGCTCCTCAAGATTTGGCTCCACTCTAGTCCGAGGCTATTGATTTTTGGGCACCCGGTACAGAGGGGGGAGGGTCGGGAGGGAGGAGGGGATCTCCCTGTCGGTCTGCTCCTGGGCCTGGCCAAGATGGCCATTCGCTGGTCCGCACAGCGGTCGGCTGCACGCCCCTTTTCCAGGATTACGTCCGTGCCTGCATGTCCCTAGAGAGGGAACGCGCGGTGTCCACGGGGACTCTGGAGGCCTTCTGTGAACGCTGATCACCGCGGGAGGTCGAATGTATTGTTGATAAAAATGTTAATATTTTAATTTGATAACTTTGTTTGTAACACGCCAATATAGGCATTCTTTGAACGTGTAAAAAAATAAAATAATAATGGAGCAGAAAATGCTAAACTCTTGCTAGATTCTGATAACAATGACAAGGGAGTTTACAGAAGCGCTTACCACCAGACGCTGATCAACACCGGCTGAACTGGACACGTCTCAGCTGACTGCGAACCGGGGTCGGGCGGTCAAGGGTGACAATGCACAAATGAGGCTACATGGAGGGTACAACAACTGGACTGTGGCACACACAGACCCAGACAATCCAACACCTACTGCAGTGCCCATTGCTGGATAATCCATGTGCTACTGCAGGCCTTGCACTGAACACTCCTAGAGCGCTACGATGTGTACAGCAGTGGCGAGCCGCTATGTAGCATGAAGGGCCTGTGCCACCATGCGTCTAGCGCAACCAAACGTGGTCGCTTGAGGCGTACGGCCTCGTGGGGCCGGTTCCACTTCGAACCACGGAGGCGTATGGAGTTGTGCCGGGCTGGTCCCGACATCATACTCACCAATCAGCTGGGCAGGAAGCGGGCCGACTGAATTTTTACGTCGCACGGCGTCGGGCGGTGACGTCATCACGCAACGCCACGAGCTAGGCGTACGCCGTCAAGACGCTGCGTACAACATCAAAGCAGCTGTGGGCCGACAAGCTGTTGGCGCGCGGGATTTTTGGACAGTGTCAGTTTTTCGGAGCCCTGCGCGATGTCGGGTCCAGCCCCGCTCACGGCTCCGGCGATCAAAGTGGGACCGGCCCCGCGAGGCCGTACGGCTCAAGCGACCACGTTAGGTCGCACTAGCCGCATGCAGTCGCAAGCTGGTGGTACAGGCCCTTAAGGAGACGGAAGAAGAAGAAGTAGCAAGGTTGTGTATCGCAAGTCTTACAGTAAATAACTATCTGCACAATATGTTGGTGGTAATCGAATCCCTGACCCTGTGACTACTCCAGCTGCGGAAAACAGTCCACAAGGCTGTTCAGCCTGATCAATGACAAAATATTTAATGATATATTGTTAGGGTTCTGCAAACAGCAAAGAGCCTTCAAACATATACAGCAACTCCCACTCACCAATACCATTTTATTATCAAAATGAATTACATTTTTTTCTTGACCCACATTAGAAATTCTCTCATAACCACCTAATTATCATCATCAATATAGCAAGAGAATAAAACATAGCTTGTACATGAAATCTTGTACAAAAAAAAAGCTTTTCGCTGTAACAGGCTGTGGGCCGAGGAGCGTTTTTGTTTAGTTTCGTGACCCAACTCACAGAACTACCTGAATTTTTAACATATTGTCTAAAAATATTATACAAATCATACCTGGAACTCGTCAAGACCAAAACCTGCACATTTTTAAGAAATATGAGCAAAACCTCAATTTTTCTGAGTAGTAATTGCCCAATCAATGCACGTTTGACATTGAGGTCAGACGCAAACTGGCCGCGCTTTGTTTTATGGTCGCTAGGCAGCGAGGACGCTGGGATCATGGCTGCCTCCTCATTACAACAAGGTTTCCAAGGATAAAGATAATGCTGAACTTGCTGATCATTTTGTTTTTGATTTTTTCATTTGATTTATCTTTATCTTTATAATGCTATAATGTGTACTGGTAAATAAAAATGATAAATAACAAATGTAGAGCTAGGGTTAGGATTCGGGTCAGTCTGTTTGTCAGTCTGTCAGTCTGTCTGTCTGTCAATCTATTGGTCGGGCCGTCGGTGGTGAGCGTTGGGCCAGGCCTCCACCGGGAGGTGAATGTTGGGCCGGGCCTCCGGTTACTGTGAGGAGTCGGTCGGGTTGTCAGTCGGCCGGCCGGTGTTGCAGCAAGCGAGCGGGCGGTCTGACGGAGCCGGAGCTATCTGGGTGCTGAAGGCGGCCCGGGCGTTGTGCAAGGCAGTGCTGCCCCCCCTCCATCGCCACCACCAGTGGGGCATGCTGGCCGAGATGGATGTGCTGCACGGCCACAGTACGGAGCCCGCAGCCAGTCCCTAAGCGGCTCCAGCTCCAGCCCTGGGCAGCTCTGGGAGGGGGGGCGAGTTAGGGTTAGGTATTTTCCTGCCGTAGCCTTCCCCAGCCTGGCACTGACCCAGTCCCACTATGGCCGTGACCCCCACTCTGCACATAGGCAGTCAGTGGGGTTCAGTAAACGGGGGAACCCAGAAGAACTGCCCTGACCTATTAATTTGGCTGATTCAGGAGGACCTCTGCGGCAGTTCATTAAAAAAAACCTCACAATTATATTCATTATATTATTTTTATAGAATACAATTATACATAATTACATATGATTACAGTCATATTCACAAGTCATAAATATGGGCATTGGACACTAGATGGCGCTTACTTTTCCGATCTCATTTTCTAATTAGTTTAATTAATTAATGTGCAACTTTTGGCACTGACGAGTTATGACTTCCTTCTCAATTATATTTCATCTAAATCTGAGCAAAATGTCACGTAGTTCCGAGACGTGGGTCACGTAAATGTATTTCTAGACACATTTTTGATGCTCGGCCCACAGCCTATAACCTTGCCTCAGTGCACGTGAGAATAAAAAACTAAAGTAAAATTTCAATTTCGAGAGCAGGAAATGTTGTCTTTCGTATTTTTTGTCAACATGACGGGGCTTTTTCCGTCTGAAAAAGGGTCTCAACCAGAAACCTTTTTCGTTTACAGATACAGCGCTGAAATAGGCCCTTCAGCCCACCGAGTCCGTGCCGACCAGTGACCCCCCACACTAACACTATCCTACACATACGAGGGACAATTTTACCAAAGCCAATTAGCCCACAAACCTGAACGTCTTTGGAGTGTGGGATGAAACCAGAGCACCCGGAGAAAACCCACACGGTCACAGGGAAAATGTACAGACTCCCTGCTGACAGTCCACACGGTGGCGCTGGGGTAGAGTTGCTGCCTTACAGCACTTGCAGCGGCAGAGACCAGGGTTCAATTCGGACTACGGGGTGCTGTCTTTACGGAGTTTGTATGTTCTCCCCGTGATTTGCGTGGGTTTTCTCCGAGATCTTTGGTTGCTTCCCACACTCCAAAGATATACAGGTTTGTAGGTAAATTGGCCCTAGTGTGTGTAGGATGGTGTTAATGTGCGGGGATCGGGGGTCGGCACGGACCCATGCGGTCATGGGGCGAACATGCAAACTCCGTGCAGACAGCTCGGGATGGAACCCAGTCTCTGGCGCTGCCAGTGCGGTAAGGCAGCAACTCTACCGCTACACCACCGTGCCGCACAAACTAGGGAGATCTGAAACCAAATCCACCTTCAAAACATTTTATCAGGCGTGAACTAAATTGGGAATTGCACCTAGATCGCAGTAGGATCTTCTACTTGTGCATGGCATGCACAGCCTAAAGTTGAAGGTTAAGGTCGAGTTGATTGCAGTAGTTGAAACAGGGTGGACCACGTGAAGGTCGCAATCTCCCACCCGCAGTCGAAGCTGAACCATCATTAGTAAGATTTTTAATTAAAATTAATTTTGAATTGATGAAATATGGAAAAGACAATACAGAGAGATTTAGATTAAAGAAGCATTGTTTAATAGTAATTTTCAATTAAAATAAAGTTCTACAAGGCATAATGTCTGAAGAAGGGTCTCAACCCAAAGCTTCCCCTATCCCTGCTCTCCAGAGATGTTGCCTGACCCGCTGAGTTACTCCAGCTTTTTGTGTCTACCTTCGGTGTAAACCAGCATCTGCGATTCCTTCCTGCACATAAGAATTTAATTGCCCTTAATACCAAATATCTATGTTTTACTAAAAGTCTGATCTTCACCGCTTTTGGCTCACTGTGGTGTCATTTCCGAAAGAACGCCGCCACCTATGGCCGTCATTTTTGACCAGCTCACTCAGAGACCCCCCCCCCCCCCCCCGCCTTACTGGACCAGAGGATGTTTCCCATCGATGAAAAATCAGAGAGATATTAATGTTTTTTTAAAAATCACCATTCTTTCTGCTGGGGGAGGGACTATAAAACCAGGAAGTGGTGTGCCTCACTCAGTGTTAGGTACTTCCCCCCCCCGGTGAATGCTATGTACTTAACTCTTTTGTTTCTCTCCTGAGTGCAGGCCCTGTGGCTGGGAGTCAGGAATCAAGGGGTTAAGGGCTCCTGTACCCGATTGGCCAAGCTGCGTCAGGTGACGGGTGACTCATCGAAAGCTTAAATACCAGGAGTCTCCCAGAACTCTCCCTCTCTTCGACGATCTTGAGTCATGAACAGACTGTGGTTGGAACTGCAGGAGGCCTGGCCACATGGCATAGAACTTTGTGTATTATTACCTACATTTGTCAATTAATATTGAATTGGGACGGATAAGGACTGACCTGAGGGTTTTCGTGTATTTTGTTTCAGGGTTATTTCTATTTAGGCAGGTTAGAGACGCTAGTTCGACGGCCCATTGCGAGGCTGGCTGGAGCACTGTTATCTTTGTTTATTAGTTTATTCTTGTCCTTGACTGGGTTGTTTGAAATCAGGTTTGGGTTTTAACAAAATAAAATACTATTTTCTTGAACTTGAGCCTGGTTTTTGACTATCTTACACAGCTCTGAAGTACCTGCATTCGGGAGTCGTAACACTCAGTTTCTGCAAGATGGAGGAAGCTGAACACATGTCTACTCAACTGTGAGTGCCCTTAATGTGCTTCAATAAATGCTTGCAGAAAGTGTCTATTGGAACTAAAAATGCTTGCAGAACGCGTCTATTGGTTCTAAAATGCTTGCAAAAAGTGTCTCTATTGGTTCTAAAATGTTTGCAAATATTGTCTCTATTGGTTCTAAAATGGTTGCAAAAAGTGTCTCTATTGGTTCCAAAATGGTTGCAAAAGGTGTCTCTATTGGTTCTAAAATGGTTGCAGAAAGAGTGTCTCTATTGGTTCTAAAATGCTTGCAAAAAGTGTCTCTATTGGTTCTAAAATGCTGCCTGGCCAGAGTGACTGAGCTCCCAGCCCAAGAATCCATTCGGCCCACAATGCCCATACTAGCCCTCTGGAAACCAGTCCCTTTGACCCACAACACACATACTAGTGCTCCAGATGTGTGATGTGGGTCAAAGGGACTGGTGTGTTGTGGGTCAAAGTGACCCCCCCCCCCCACCCACTGGCCAGCAATATTGGAATTGGTGGAGAGGCGAAATATTGCATTGGGTGACCAGCCCTCCCGTGTGATTCTGGGTCCCACTTAGTCTAGTACTTTATAAAAATTGAAATTCAAATCAAATCTGCAATTCAATTTGCTACATTAAAGACGACAGCAAACCGTGTGGAGAAACAGTTCATCAACAACAGCAGCTCGTATATTTCTCGTAGGGTCTCCGTAAAGAGCATCTCTCCTCGGCCATTCTTCAATTTTCTCGGTGTTGCCCGCGATTGGGTGGTTAAAGGTGGTGGTGCCGGGTCTCATTCTGGTGGCGGTACTGTTTAATGTTTTCGTGGATTGACACCAGCTGATCATGTATTTTGGCGTAGGCTTCACTGCCAAGTTCTTCATGCAGGTCTTCACCAACAGTAGTTAATATCGATTGGAGCATTTCATACTTGTTACTAATGTATTGCGCAATGAAGAACTCTTGCGACGTCAGCTCATCTGCCAAAGCAGATATATCACGCATCAAGCGAAAGGCCAATTGTGTCCAATGGTTGTCACGCCTTGTCAGCTTCGTTCTTCAGAGGGTTAAAAGACAATGAGGTAAACATTAAGAAAGGACACACGAGCACGCCTTAGTTTAGTTGAGTTATACAGCATGGAAACAGGCCCTTCGGCCCACTGCACCAACTAGCGATCTCAGTACACTAATACTATCCCCCACCCACTAGGGACGATTTGCAATTAAATCGACCAAGCATCTTAAATAAAAAGACAAAGACCTGTACGTTTTTGGAATGTGGGATGAAACCAGAGCACCCAGAGACAACCCACGCAGGTCACGGGGAGCACGTACAAAGTACGTACAGGATCTGTAGTCAGGATCGAACCTGGGTCTCTGGTGCTGTAAAGCAGCAACTCTACTGCTGCGCCACCGTGCCGCCCATTCAAACCAGTGTTTAGGCTCTATACAAACCCTTCTTGATTCTCAACCAGTCTGAATTCCTCTAAAAGTTTGACCCTGAAAGTCACTTCTTATACATTAAGCAATGTATATCATTATCATCTTTCACAACCGTAGGATATCCCAAGGAACTTGAAAATCAATAAATAGAATATTTTTGAAGTGTACTCTTTGTTTAAAAAGTGGTCACAATTTGCACTTGATAGGGCCCCAAAATAGTCGTGCCACAGCCTGCAGTTCTTCCTGTTGCTCAGGCAATACTTGATCTCTCTCTCTCTCTCTCTCTCTCTCTCTCTCTCGATCTCTCTCTCTCTCTCTCTCGATCTCTCTCTCTCTCTCTCGATCTCTCTCTCTCTCTCGATCTCTCTCTCTCTCTCGATCTCTCTCTCTCTCTCTCGATCTCTCTCTCTCTCTCTCGATCTCTCTCTCTCTCTCTCGATCTCTCTCTCTCTCTCGATCTCTCTCTCTCTCTCTCTCTCTCTCGATCTCTCTCTCTCGATCTCTCTCTCTCTCTCTCGATCTCTCTCTCTCGATCTCTCTCTCTCTCGATTCTCTCTCTCTCGATTCTCTCTCTCTCGATTCTCTCTCTCTCTCTCGATCTCTCTCTCTCTCGATCTCTCTCTCTCGATCTCGATCTCTCTCTCTCTTCCCCCCCCCACCCCCCACCATCAGATTAGCAGTTACCTGCCCCCCACACCTTGATGTGTCACCAATGGTTAATTGGCTTGGTACCAATGTAAAATTGTCCCTGATGTGTGTGGGATAACAATAATCTATACATCAGTGCTATTAAACAACATTTGTGGTCAGGTCATATTGTGACAGAGTCCAGAACCAGGGGCCACAGTTTAAGAATAAGGGGTAAGCCATTTAGAACTGAGATGAGGAAACTTTTTCACACAGAGAGTTGTGAGTGTGTAGAATTCTCTGCCTCAGAGGGCGCTGGAGGCAGGTTCTCTGGAAACTTTCAAGGGAGAGCTAGATAGGGCTCTTGAAGATAGCGTAGTCAGGGGATATGGGGAGAAGCAGGAACGGGGTACTGAGTATGGATGATCAGCCAGGATCACATTGAATGGCGGTGCTGGCTTGAAGGGCCGAGCAGCCTACTCCTGCACCTATTGTCTATTGTCTATTAGACCAGATGGCAACAAGGTAGGTTAAAGCAACAAGTTCCAGATCACTTTGAATACTTACGCAAATGTTCTGAACAAAGTGTAACTGAACAATTTGTCCCAGGCAACGTCCACAATTTCTTCCCCGATCTTTTCCAAATCCCTCAAAGGAGTGTCCCATCTCGTTGAATCTTCCTGCAGACTCTTATCTGCAGGGATGGCTGCACCCTGCGATCCTATGGAGAAACATTGGAAAACACTGAGAGGCACGAGAATCCAGGCTGTTACTATAGTCTTTTGGAAGAGAAGAAAAACCTTGTGTCTTCAGGTGGGTACGGAAGGTCTCTTGCCCCTGTTCTGAAGAAGAACAACGAGGTTGTGAAGAAGACCAACAAGGTTCTGAAAAAAACAATGCAGTTCTTCCTGTTGCTCAGGCAATACTTGATATATCTCTCTCTCACCATCAGATGAGCAGTTACCTGCCCCCCTCACCTTGATGTGTCACCAATGGTTAATTGGCTTGGTACCAATGTAAAATTGTCCCTGATGTATGTAGGATAGTATTAATGTGCGGGGATCGCTGGTCGGTGCGCACAAGGTGGGCTGAAGGCCCTGTTTCCGCGCTGTATCTCTAAACTGAACTAAACTGCTCCCTTCATCAATAGATGCTACAAATTGCAAGTCAATGAGGGCAATCAATACTGGCGATTTAGTACGTTCACATTTTTCCGTGAGCATTTTCATGATTGTGTTTCGGTTAGTTTGAAGAGTTTGTCTTCTGTACCTGTAACCAGCAAGAGCACCAAAGCAACAGTGAATATCTTCATGATGTGTCAGGTCCCCAACTCTCTGTAAAGGCTGCAGAAATCAACAGATAGAAACATTACCGTTCACTGAGCACACAATTCATTACCAAAGAGGTTGAGATTTAAATCTTGAAGTTTATTTCTGGAGACAAGCGCGAGTAATTAGCGATGCTCGAAGACTTGGACAAACAATAAACCATTTTTTCCACTTTCCTTGGGTTCATTTCCTCATATTATCATTTTTAATGTTCTCTTTACCACTCATCTTTTAACTTATCCAATATTGGTTTCTCAACACATTGAAGCTTTAACAACATTTAGACAGGTACATGGATAGGAAAGGTTTAGAGGGATATGGGACAAAGGCAGGCAGGTGGGACTAGTGTAGATGGGACATCCTATCGGCATGTGCAAAACAGACCCTTCAGCCCACGGAGTCCGTGCTGCCCAACAATCACCCAAACACTAGTTCCATCCTCCACACAAGCGACAATTTACCGAAGCTAATTAACATACAACCTTGCACGTCTTTGGAGTGTGGGAGGAAACCGGAGCACCAGGAAAAAACCCACACGGTCACAGGGAGAACGTACAAACTCCGTACAGACAGCACCCGTAGTCACCTGAACCGGGGTGTCGGGGGCTGAAAGGCAGTCGCTGTGCCACTGTGCATTCGCAGTGTCCTCACCATTAGCTTCAGGATCTGCAAACTTATCACATTCAGACCCCGGGATCTTTACAACAGCCAGGAATGGAAAACCTCTGTGTGTTCTCTATCTTTCTCAGAGGTGTTGACGATGTTAGAAGAGTCCTTATCATTGCACCTACTTGGACTAACCGACTACCTTGTCTGGGACTGGTCCCAGTGTGCCCCAGTCAATGTGACCTGGTGACACCCAGCACACTCATTTTGAGAAATATTCTGGTAATCAGGACATTTCGGGTGCTGAATACCAGAAATATCACTGAACAAAAAGTTCCTACTTTACCAGTCTTCTTCCCGCGCAGAGTAGAAAAAATCCCTCTTACCTGCTTGCTATTGACTCTCTGTCAGTCTTGTGTGTGGGGCTCAGATCCCAGCTGTTTAATAGCTGGACGTTATCTCCCACATCTGATAAGAGATGGCCAACCAGTGCAAATTCCATCTTTCCTAACGTGCGTCAGGCTAGAGTCAAGGATAAACATCTTTCAGTGTTTGTGTCCAGCAAACAGTAGCGGGAAATTGACACAAAAAGTTGGCGTAACTCAGCGGCTCAGGCAGCGTTTCTGGAAAAAATGGAACAGGTGACGTTTTGGATCAAGAAGTCTTGACCCGAAACGTCACCCATTCCTTCTCTCCAGAGATGTTGTCTGACCCGCTGACTTACTCCAGCTTTTTTTTTGTCTATCTTTGGTTTAAACCAGCATCTGCAGTTCCTTCCTACTCAGTTGAATTCCCCCACCTGATTTTACAGTATGCCAAGTCTTGTGTCTGGGGCTCAGAGCCCAGCTGTTCTGCATCCCAAATTCATGTGTAGTTGTATAGGGCTCTGGTGAGACCACATCTGAAGTATTGTGTACAGTTTCGGTCTCCGAATTTGAGGAAGGACATCCTTGTGATTGAGGCAGTGCAGCGTAGGTTCACGAGATTGATCCCTGGGATGGCGGGACTATCATATGAGGAAAGATTGAAAAGACTAGGCTTGTATTCACTGGAGTTTAGAAGGATGAGGGGGATCTTGTAGAAACATATAAAATTATAAAAGCACTGGACAAGCTAGATGCAGGAAAAATGTTCCCAATGTTGGGCGAGTCCAGAAACAGGGGCCACAGTCTTAGAATAAAGGGGAGGACATTTAAGACTGAGGTCAGAAAAAACTTTTTCACCCAGAGAGTTGTAAATTTATGGAATTCCCTGCCACAGAGGGCAGTGGAGGCCAAATCACTGGATGGATTTAAGAGAGAGTTGGATAGAGCTCTAGGGGCTAGTGGAGTCAAGGGATATGGGGAGAAGGCAGGCACGGGTTATTGATAGCGGACGATCAGCCATGATCACAATGAATGGCGGTGCTGACTCGAAGGGCCGAATGGCCTCCTCCTGCACCTATTTTCTATGTTTCTATGTTTCTAAGTAATATAAGCAAGAAATAAATGTTAATTTTGAGGAAACCCTACTTTGTAAAATGCCTGGTCATGTTCTAATCTCTGAGCTTGTGGAACACACACAAAAGGTCAAAGCACGTTTGTAACTGTGAGATCTTCATTCTGTGTCTCAATTTTATCTTGAACGTTCCAGGACTCGGATACACCTAAGATCCATTCCTAGACTTGAGTACAACTGTTGCCATACCTCCAATCTCCAGACTCTAGTTCATAGCTGATCCAAAAGTTGCTTGCACATGAAATCTTGTACAAACAAAGCTTTTCACTGTAACCTAACCTCAGTACACGTGACAACAATAAACTAAAGTAAAATTTCAATTTCAAGAGCTGGAAATGTTGCCTCTCAACACCAAACCATTTTATTTTTTTGTTTAGAGATACAGCGCAGAAAAAGGCCCTTCAGCCCACCGAGTCCGTGCCGACCAGCGATCCCCCACACTAACACTATCCTACACACACGAGGGACAAATTTACCAAAGCCAATTAGCCCACAAATCTGAACGTCTTTGGAGTGTGGGATGAAACCAGAGCACCCGGAGAAAACCCACACGGTCACAGGGAAAATGTACAGACTCCTTGCTGACAGTCCACATGGTGGCACTGGGGTAGAGTTGCTGCCTTACAGCGCTTGCAGCGGCAGAGACCAGGGTTCAATCCTGACTGCGGGTGCTGTCTGTACGGAGTTTGTATGTTCTCCCCGTGATTTGCGTGGGTTTTCTCCGAGATCTTCGGTTGCTTCCCACACTCCAGAGATTTGTAGGTAAATTATCCCTAGTGTGTGTAGGATGGTGTTAATGTGCGGGGATCGGGGGTCGGCGCGGACCCGTTGGGCCTGTTTCCATGCTGTATCTCTAAAACTAAATCAAATGCACCCGTAGTCAGGATCGAACCGGGACTTGGCCGGCAACTTTACAGCTGTGCCACGGTGACATCACCTATTCCTTTTCTCCAGAGATGCTACCTGAAGCGATGAGTTACTAGAGCTGTTTGTGTCGAGCTTGATGTTTTTATTGATCGGCCCAGAAAGTCATTGGGTCAACACCAGCGACATTTTCTTTTGATGCCGTTCCCTGTTATTAGGCACGATGCCTTGAGCCCCGTCCACACAGCTCCAGCATTCATGTACCTCTGTAGAGCTCTAGTGTCCAACATCACTTCCATTACCCAGCTCAGCAGCAGTCTGAATAGATTAGTTTAGTTTCGATTAGAGGTACAGCGTATAAACAGGCCCTTCGGGTGCTGTCTGTACGGAGTTTGTATCTTCTCCCCGTGATTTGCGTGGGTTTTCTCCGAGATCTTCGGTTGCTTCCCACACTCCAAAGACGTACAGGTTTACCCAGCTCAGCAGCAGTCTGAATAGATTAGTTTAGTTTCGATTAGAGGTACAGCGTATAAACAGGCCCTTCGGCCCACACAGTCCACTATGACCAGCGATCCCCGCACATTAACACCATCCTACACACACTAGGGCCAATTTACACTTCTCCCAAGCCAATTAACCTACAAACCTGTACTTTGGAGTGGGGGAGGAAAGCGAAGATCTCACAGAAATCCCATGCGGTCACGGGGCAAACATGCAAACTCCGTGCAGACAGCTCGGGATCGAACCCAGTCTCTGGCGCTGCCAGTGCGGTAAGGCAGCAACTCTACCGCTACACCACCGTGCCGCACAAACTAGGGAGATCTGAAAGCAAATCCACCTTCAAAACATTTTTATCAGGCGTGAACTAAATTGGGAATTGCACCTAGATCGCAGTAGGATCTTCTCCTTGCGTATGGCGTGCACAGCCTAAAGTTGTAGGTCAACTTGTTCTATTTGATCTTGTTTGTGCACGTCGAGTTGATTGCAGTAGTTGAAACAGGGTGGACCACGTGAAGGTCGCAATCTCCCACCCGCAGTCGAAGCTGAACCATCATTAGTAACATTTTTAATGAAAATTAATTTTGAATTGATGAAATATGGAAAAGACAATACAGAGAGATTTAGATCAAAGACGCATTGTTTAATAGTAATTTTCAATTAAAATAAAGTTCTACAAGGCATAATGTCTGAAGAAGGCTCAACCCAAAACGTGCCCCATCCCTGCTCTCCAGAGATGTTGCCTGACCCGCTGAGTTACTCCAGCTTTTTGTGTCTACCTTCGGTGTAAACCAGCATCTGCAGTTCCTTCCTGAACATAAGAATTTCATTGCCCTTTATACCAAATATACTTTATAAAAATTGAAATTCAAATCAAATCAGCAATTCAGTTTGTTACATTAAAGACGGCAGCAAACCGTGTGGAGAAACAGTTCATCAACAACAGCAGCTCGTATATTTCTCGTAGGGTCTCCGTAAAGAGCATCTCTCCTCGGCCATTCTTCAATTTTCTCGGTGTTGCCCGCGATTGTGTGGTTAAAGGTGGTGGTGCCGGGTCTCATTCTGGTGGCGGTACTGTTTAATGTTTTCGTGAATTGACACCAGCTGATCATGTATTTTGGCGTAGGCTTCACTGCCAAGTTCTTCATGCAGGTCTTCACCAACAGTAGTTAATATTGATGGGAGCATTTCAAGCTTGTTACTAATGTATTGAGCAATGTAGAACTCTTGCTTCAGTTCTCGTGCCCATTCGCTTAAAGGTATCAAGATTAATCCAAATGTTCTCCAATCATTGCCAGGACCTGTCAGCCTCCTTCTTCAGAGGGTTAAAATACAATGAGGTAAGCATTAAGAAAGGACACACGAGCACGCCTTAGTTTAGTTGAGTTATACAGCATGGAAACAGGCCCTTCGGCCCACCGCGCTACCCAGCGATCCCAGTACACTAATACTATCCCTCACCCACTAGGGACGATTTGCAATTTAATCGACCAAGCATCTTAAATAAAAAGACAAAGACCTGTACGTTTTTGGAATGTGGGATGAAACCAGAGCACCCAGAGACAACCCACGCAGGTCACGGGGAGCACGTACAAAGTACGTACAGGATCCGTAGTCGGGATCGAACCTGGGTCTCTGGTGCTGTAAAGCAGCAACTCTACTGCTGCGCCACCGTGCCGCCCATTCAAACCAGTGTTTAGGCTCTATACAAACCCCTTCTTGATTCTCAACCAGTCTGAATTCCTCTAACAATTTGACCCTGAAAGTCACTTCTTATACATTAAGCAATTTATATCGTTATCATCTTTCACAACCGTAGGATATCCCAAGGAACTTGAAAATCAATAATAGAATATTTTTGAAGTGTATTTCTCTTTGTTTTAAATAGTGGTCATAATTTGCACATGATAGGGCCCCAAAATAGTCTTGCCACAGCCTGCGGTTCCCCAGTTCAGTTCAGTTTAGTTCATTGTCACGTGTACCAAAATGTGTGCTTTGAACAGGATGCCAAGTTCAACTAATCTCCTCTGCCTATCCCTGCGGTTCCTGCACATTTGTTCATGTGCCTAAAAGCCTCTTAAACATCATTATCATATCAATAATAATAACAATAATTATAATAATATCTCCCACAATCACCCTTGGCAGTGCATTGCAGACACACACCACTCTGTGTAAAGACCTTGCCCCTTTAATCTTTGCCCCTCCTGTGTGTGTGTGTGTGTGTGTGTGTGTGTGTGTGTGTGTGTGGGGGGGGGGAGTGGTTAGTGTGTGTGTGTGTGGGGGGGTGGTTACTGCGTGTGTGCGTGTGTATGTGGAGGGGTGGTTAGTGTGTGTGCTGTGTGTGTGTGTGATGCATGGGGGGTGGTTAGTGTGTGTGCGCGCGCACGCGCCGCTGGGGGTTGGTTTATGTGTGTGCGTGTAGTGGGGAGTGGTTAGTGTGTGTGTGCGTGCGTGTGTATGTGAGTAGGGGGAGTGTTAGTGTGTGGTGTGTGTGCGTGTATGTGTGTGGTGGTTTGTGTGTGTAGGGGGAGTGGTTAGTGTGTGTGAGTGTGTAGGGGGAGTGTTAGTGGTGTGTGTGTTGTGTGCGCGTGTGTGTGTGGTGGTTGTGTGTGTGTGTGTGTGTAGGGGGGGAGTGGTTAGTGTGTGTGTGTGTGGTGTTGTGTTAGTGTGTGTGTGGTTAGTGTGTGTGTGTGCGTGTGGTTAGTGTGTGTGTTAGTGTGTGTGTGTGTGTGCGTGTGTGTAGGGGAGTGGTTAGTGTGTGTGTGGGGGGGGTGGTTAGAGTGTGTGTGTAGGGGAGTGGTTAGTGTGTGTGTGGCGTGGGGGGAGTGGTTAGTGTGTGTGTGTCTGCGTGTGCATGGGGGAGGTTAGTGTGTGTGTGTGGGGGGGGGTGGTTAGAGTGTGTGTAGGGGAGTGGTTAGTGTGTGTGTGTGTCTCTGTGTCTGTGTGTGTGTGTGAGCGTGTGTGTAGGGGGAGTGGTTAGTGTGTGTGCATGTGTGTGTGCGTGTGCGTGTGGGGGGTGGTTAGTGTGTGTGTATATTTGTGTGTGTAGGGGGGAGTGTATGGTGTGTGTGTGTGGGGGGGGAGTGGTTAGTTGTGTGTGTGCATGTTGGGGGGGAGTATGGGTATGTGTGTGTGGGTGGTTAGTGTGTGTGTGTGTGCGCGCGTGTGCTCGTGTGTGTGCGTGTGCCGTGTGAGGGGGTGGTTAGTGTGTGTGCGCGTGTGTGTGGGGTGGTTAGTGTGTGTGTGTGCGAGTGTGTGTGCACGAGGTGAGGTGCAAACCTGTGTGTGCGCGTGTGTGGTGGTGGTTAGTGTGTGTGCGCGTGTGTGGGGTGTGTTAGTGTGTGTGTGTGTGTTTAGGGTGGTTAGTGTGTGTGTGTGTGTGTGGGGGGGGTGGTTAGTGTGTGTGCGCGTGTGTGGGGAGGGATGGTTAGTGTGGGGAGTGGTTAGTGTGTGTGCGGTGCGCGGTGTGGGGGTGTGGTTAGTGTGTGTGTGTGTTAGGGGGTGGGGGTGTGTTTAGTGTGTGTGTGTGTGTGTGTGTGGGTGGGGGGGCGGTGGGGGGGGTGTTAGTGTGTTGTGTGTGTGGCGGGGTGGTGTGTGGTTAGTGTGTGTGTGTGTGTGTGTGGGGGGGTGGTTAGTGTGTGTGGTGTGTTGTGTGTGGTGTGTGTGTGTGGTGGGGTGTGTGGGGTGGTTGGTGTGTGTGTGTGTGTGTGTGGTTAGTGTGTGTGTGACGCTGCAGGCCGCCTCCTTCCACCCCCCAAGCATTGAGGGGACTGGACCCAATGGGTCCCACTTGATCTAGTTTGATATAATTTTATCAGCACCCCTCAGCCTCCGTAGATCCAGGGAAACCAATCCATGTTTGTCCAAGCTCTCCTCATTAAATTACTCTCTAATCCAGGATGGGCCTCGACCCGAAACGTCGCCAATTCCTTCCCTCCATAGAAACTGCCTCACCTGCTGAGTTTCTCCAACATTTTGTGTCAGCCTCCTGTTAAACCTCTTCTGCACCTTCTCCAAAGCCTTCACAGCCTCCTAGATAACTTTTCACAACTTTTATGCAGGAATTGTTACCTTAAAAATACTCAATAACTCTAAATACCCATCATCCTTTGCGCAAGTGTGACTCAGGGCACTGAGAGAAGATATCGCTCCTCCTGGAGTCATAGAGTCATAGTGTGATACAGTGTGGAAACAGGCCCTTCGGCCCAACTTGCCCACACCGGCCAACAATGTCCCAGCTACACTCGTCCCACTTACCTGTGCTTGGTCCCTATCCCGCCAAACCTGTCCTATCCATGTACCTGTCCAACTGTCTTTTGAACGATGGGATAGTCCCAGCCTCTACTACCTCCTCCGACAGCTTGTTCCGTACACCCACCATCCTTTGTGTGAAAAAGTTACCCCTTGGATTCATATTAAATCTTTTCCCCTTCACCTTGAACCTATGTCCTCTGGTCCTCGATTCCCTTACTCTGTGCAAGAGACTCTGTGCATCTACCCGATCTATTCCTCTCATGATTTTGTAAACTTCCATTTCATTCCACTCTCTGGCTTCACTGGACAACCCATTATTTTTGAACTCATCCTTGGCCTTAGATTCTCCACGTCCAACCTCACAAAAACCTTCAATCAAATTATTAACTTAACACAATAATCTATACAACAGTGCTATTAATCAACATTTGTGGTCAGGTCATATTGTGACAGAGTCCATTACCAGGGGCCACCGTTTAAGAATAAGGGGTAAGCCATTTAGAACAGAGATGAGGAAAAACTTTTTCACACAGAGAGTTGTGAGTGTGTAAAATTCTCTGCCTCAGAGGGCGGTGGAGGCCGGTTCTCTGGAAACTTTCAAGGGAGAGCTAGATAGGGCTCTTGAAGATAGCGTAGTCAGGGGATATGGGGAGAAGCAGGAACGGGGTACTGAGTATGGATGATCAGCCAGGATCACATTGAATGGCGGTGCTGGCTTGAAGGGCCGAACAGCCTACTCCTGCCCCTATTGTCTATTGTCTATTAGACCAAATGGCAACAAGGTCGGTTCCAGATCACTTTGAATACTTACGCAAATGTTCTGAACAAAGTGCAACTGGACAATTTGTCCCAGGCAACGTCCACAATTTCTTCCCCGATCTTTCCCAAATCCCTCAAAGGAGTGTCCCATTCCGTTGAATCTTCCTGCAGACTCTTATCTGCAGGGATGACTGCACCCTGCGATCCTATGGAGAAACATTGGAAAACACTGACAGGCACGAGAATCCAGGCTGTTACTATAGTCTTTTGGAAGAGAAGAAAAACCTTGTGTCTTCAGGTGGGTACGGAAGGTCTCTTGCCCCTGTTCTGAAGAAGAACAACGAGGTTGTGAAGAAGACCAAGGAGGTTTTGAAAAAAATACAAGGTAGTTCTTCCTGTTGCTCAGGCAATACTTGATCTCTCTCTCACCATCAGATGAGCAGTTACCTGCCCCCCTCACCTTGATGTGCCACCAATTGTTAATTGGCTTGGTACCAATGTAAAATTGTCCCTGATGTATGTAGGATAGTATTAATGTGCGGGGATCGCTGGTCGGTGCGGACAAGGTGGGCTGAAGGCCCTGTTTTCCCGCGCTGTATCTCTAAACTAATCTAAACTGCTCCCTTCATCAATAGATGCTACAAATTGAAAGTCAATGAGGGCAATCAATACTGGCGATTTAGTACGTTCACATTTTTCCGTGTGCATTTTCATGATTGTGTTTCGGTTAGTTTGAAGAGTTTGTCTTCTGTACCTGTAACCAGCAAGAGCACCAAAGCAACAGTGAATATCTTCATGATGGTAGGTCAGGTCCTCAACTCTCTGTAAAGGCTGCAGAAATCAACAGATAGAAACATTACCGTTCACTGAGCACACAATTCATTACCAAAAAGGTTGAGATTTAAATCTTGAAGTTTATTTCTGGAGACAAGCGCGAGTAATTTGACAACCTTTCCCTTCAATCTTCCTACTACCTGTCTTTAAAAACCCAGCCTTTGTCCTTCATCATTAGGGGAATAGATAGCGTAAATGCAAAGCCTTTTATCCAGGGTAGGGAACTGAGGAACCAGAGGACATAGGTTTAAGGTGAGAGGGGAACATTTACTAGAAAGCAGAAGGGCATCTTTCTTTACATTAAAGGAGGTAGGTTTATGGAATGAACTGCCAGAGGAGGTAGTTGAGGCAGGTACTTTAACAACATTTAGACAGGTACATGGATAGGAAAGGTTTAGAGGGATATGGGCCAAAGGCAGGCAGGTGGGACTAGTGTAGATGGGACATCCTATCGGCATGTGCAAAACAGACCCTTCAGCCCACAAAGTCCGTGCTGACCAACAATCACCCAAACACTAGTTCTCTCCACCACACTACGACACACTAATTTACCAAAGCCGATTAACATACAACCTTGCACGTCTTTGGAAACGAGAGCACCTGAATAAAACCCACACGGTCACAGGGAGAACGTACAAACTCCATACAGACAGCACCCGTAGTCACCTGAACCGGGGTGTCGGGGGCTGAAAGGCAGTCACTGTGCCACTGTGCCTTCGCAGTGTCCTCACCATTAGCTTCAGGATCTGCAAACTTATCACATTCAGACCTCGGGATCTTTACAACAGCCAGGAATGGAAAACCTCTGTGTGTTCTCTATCTTTCTCAGAGGTGTTGACGATGTTAGAAGAGTCCTTATCATTGCACCCACTTGGACTAACCGACTCGACCTTGGCTGGGACTGGTCCCAGTGTGCCCCAGTCAATGTGACCTGGTGACACCCAGTGCACTCAGTTTGAGAAATATCCTGAATATCAGAAATATCAAAAAGTTCCTACTTTACACAGTCTTCTTCCCGTGCGGCCTGAAGTAGAAAAAAAATCCCTCTACCCCGTGCTTGCTATTGACTCTCTGTTGGTCTTGGTGTGGGGCTCAGATCCCAGCTGTTTTAAACATAGCTGGACATTATCTCCCACATCTGATAAGAGATGGCCAACCAGTGCAAATTCCATCTTTCCTAACGTGCCGTCAGGCTGGAGTCAAGGATAAACATCTTTCAGTGTTTGTGTCCAGCAAATATATGCTGGAAATTGACACAAAAAGTTGGGCGTAACTCAGCGGCTCAGGCAGCGTATCTAGGGAAAAAAGGAATAGGTGACGTTTCGGATCGAGACCCTTCTCAGTCTGAAAGAAAGGTCTTGACCCGAAACGTCACCCATTCTTCTCACCAGAGATGCTGTCTGACCCCTGACTTACTCCAGCCTTTTTTTTTGTCTATCTTTGGTTTAAACCAGCATCTGCAGTTCCTTCCTACACAGTTGAATTCCCCCACCTATTTTACAATTTTGCCCAAGTAAGTAAGCAAGGAATAAATGTCACATTTTGACTAAACCTCTACTTTGTAAAATACCTGGTCATGTTCTAATCCTGGGCTTGTGGAACACACACACAACAGGTCAAAGCCACGTTTGTAGCAGTGAGATGGTCATTTCTGTGTCTCAATTTTTACTTGAACATTCCAGTACTCGATACACCGAAGATCCAAGACTTGAGTACAACTGTTGCCACATCTCCAGTCCCCATACTCTAGTTCACAACTAATGCCCATCAACCTCTCTGATCGAGACATTTCCCCTTGAAAGACCCTCAAAGATTCTAATTGGTCTCACCTGCATGTTTGGGAAATGAAGGCGTTAGTAAGGTGGGGGGTGCTGGAGCACAACTGAGAGCATCTCATTTGATTATTTCCATCAATGGATCTGACGGGTCACATCAGCGCATTGTGAATCTCAACCTCATTTCGCCAGCCCTCACTCCTCAATTTACTTAAAAATCAACCCAACCAAGGTTTCTTGCTCCAGTAACTGATCTTTTCCAGACCCATCTATACTTATCCTTACTGGCAGTCCATCAAGAGTTGACAAGGTGGGATCCTCCCCATCTCCTCTGTTGCCTTCGTTCTTCGTTTGGCCAACTGATGAAAGGGACAACAATTCAAGGGATGATTGGATATTGAATGTAGTCTGGCCCAAACCAAAGGTCCCTGGAATTTACTGGATGTGACAGAGGAGACACAACACCTACATCACCTTGCTTCACTTAAGGCCAGTAATTGAATTCTATCATCACCAAATAATCTAATTTAAGATGCAGTTTTTTGTGTGGAACTGAACTGGCAAATATTCCTCATCTTTCACATCACCCCAGGAGTCATCTTCATAGAACCCCGTGTGAAACCAGTGGTTGGTCCCATTCAATAAAAATCACCCATTATTAGTGTAAAGAACATACCAGGTGCTGCGGATGCTGCTGAGAAATGCTTACCAAGAATTATAGTCCACATAAAACCCTTTGTAACAAATGCTGAAATGCTGGGACGAAAACTCACGCAGGGTGAGGTGAGCAAAGGAACATTTTGTGTTCGAAGTCTGAAAAGGGTTTCGAACCCGAAACGTTGCCCATTTCCTTCGCTCCATAGAATGGCTGCCTCACCCGCTGTTTTCTCCAGCATTTCTGTCTACCTCAAACCTAACCCCCGCTCCCTTTCCTCTCTGCTTCCCTGCTCAAATGCTAACTTCTATTCACCGTGATCTTTTGTCTCCTGTGGGTGTGTGACTGACAAAGAGCTTTGGCAGGATTTCAGCCAAACACTGGTTCCTTCCCGTGATTCCAGGCTGACATATGTGCTCCTGAGGTTTCTGGATTTTGCGTTGTGTGCCGGCCTCCACCTTGTTTCTGCCTTGCAATTGACTTCTCCCCACTGCTGGACCTTACACCCACCAAAATGTCTCCAGCCACGTGTCCCTGATCCTCAACCCTACCAAGCACGAGATCGAGGGAACGGTTCCAATACAAACTCTTACATCATGGTCAATATAAAATGCAACTGCCCTAAAATCAATATTGGCAACAATTTTGCAAATGATAAAAAAAAAACACATTGCCCGTTTGTTTCAATAGAAAGGGCTATGAAGAAAAACAGATGTCTATTAATATTTGAAATTACATTTGTAAAAATAAAGCTAGGGTTATGAAGGTACCTCTTTTAAACTATTTCGCTACATTTTAAAATCAGTGAATAGAAAAAAGCGTACCAAAATGGTGTCAGGGTGGTTAGCGCCAGAGACCCGGGTTCGATCGTGACCACTTGTGCAGTCCCTGCTAGGAGTGTGTACGTTCTTCCTTGTGACCACGTGGGTTTTCTCCGGGGCTCCAGTTTTGGGGGGTTTATAGCCTTCTTCCAAATTGTCCCCTCGTCATTCTTGCCCGTGCCTCACAACATATTTGCAATGATGGCAAACGTACTCATTGACGCTCTTCTTGCCTTTCCCCTCCTGTGGCTGGCTGGCAGTTCAGTGGCTGGCGTACAAAACAGCCAGGTTCAATTTGTACCCGCAACATTTTCCCAAGGTCTAAACAAAATTAAAACATACCTACATTTTTTTACCAAAGGGGTACCTGTGCTCCAAATTCCCCACCTCTCCCCCCCCCCCCCCCCACACTCCCAATCCCATGTGCTTTACTTTTGCACACTAATCTCTTACATGGGACACAAGCAAAGGCCTTCTGGAAATCCACATGTAGCATATCCACTCCTTCACCGTTATCTCTTCTGTTACATCCCCAAAGACTTCGCTAGTTTGTCAAACATACTGTAATTCATCTTTCATAAATCCAACCTGACTTTGTCTAATCCTGTTAATACCCTCTGCACATTTTATTTTCCCTTCCTAATTATGTCGCGCTAATGGTCTGCAGTTCCCGGTTTTCTCTCTCCCTCCTGTTATTAATTTACCACCTTCCAATCAGCAGCAAATATTCCATAATCTATAAACATTTGATAAATATTTTTTATTAGTTGTAAATACATATTAATAAAAAGTACTTCTTACAGACATTCATAATATTATTAATATTAATATTTAAGACTTTATGTATCTATACATTATTTTTAATTTTTTATAAAGTAGGAAAAGATAGAGAAAAATAATATAGAAAGTAAGGAAATGAATGTATTTAAACAATTATCCCTTCGTCGGAGATATAACCATTTGATATTTTTTTATAGTAATTCTACATCCATCCATTATTCAAGCCTCATTCAAAGCCTCCGCACTGAGCCATTTTGACCTTTAAATATTCATATATGGAGTACCTATCCCTCTGAAAAGATCCAACCTGTCCCATTAAGGACAAGCCTCAATCTTTCCAGATGGAGTTCTCCGACATTTCTGTATTCCACATTTTGGCTGTGGGGATAGTAGGACCTTTTCCAGAATTTTAATATTTAATTTTTTTTCCATATTAAACCATAATCAATAAAATTCTTTGATTTCGTTTGTTTATTAATTGATCTGTTTCCCAGTATTCCTAATATTATTAACTTTGATAGTTCAGGAGATCAGAATTCATATTAACAACATTCGAAATTACCTAAATATTTCTATCCAAAATTTTGTAATTTTTAACACAATTTTAAATGAGTGTGTCCAATTAGCTTCTAAGTGCTGACATTTATCACATATGGCAGATACTTTTTGGAAAGATGTTTATGTAGTTTTGGATTTTGATTAATGCAGTCTATGTAATAATTTTAAACTGTATAAGAGAGTGTCTAGCATTTAACGAGCAATGTGATGTGTTTGTAAACTTTCATCCGCAAACGTTCTGGTCTTATAATGTTGACCTAATTCCGTTTTCCCATGATTGGATGGGAATCATATTCCAATATGATTTTATATATACTATATGAAAATCATTTTTCTGTGTCGGATGTTTAATTAGACATTCCATCTAAAATCCTCTGTCTTCTATTTCTAAGATCCTGTGTGTTTCGCTTTTACCATAGTCTCTAATTTTGTAGATATCTAAAATAATCTTTGGAATGTAATCCATAAATTTGTTGTAATTCCTTGAAATGAAAGGAAAGAGTTTTCCTTGAAGAGAATCGCCCATCTTGATAATTTCCCTTATTTTTATTTCCATTGTAAACAAGCCTTTATATCCATCATTGAAGGTTTAAATGTTATATATTATTTACAATGGTAATGGGCTAGTGGAATAGATTTCAGATTTAATGTTTTCCTTTTATTTGTTTCCCAAATACGTATTCCACTTTCTATTATCCGGGGTAATTTTCAACTATAGTTTTCTTATCTAAATTACTATTAGCAAATATTATTGAACTGATTTTCAAAAGGAGAACAGTCTTCTTTTTTTCCATTTTTAACCAAATTGGTTGGTTTATCTGTCTCTTCTAACCAAAATTTCATATTTTTAATATTAACCTGCCCAGTAAATAAAACATAAAAAAAGTTTGGTATGCTAAAACCTCAATTTATTTTTAAATTGACATAAGATGTTTTTATTTATTCTATGGCTCTTATAAATACCCAAATATAATAGGGTAGTAACTGGGGAGTCCACCTTCTTAAGAAATTGTTAGGACAGTTATATCGGAATTAATTGGAAAAAAAAAAAATATAATATTTGTGGGAGGAGGGAAAAATCAATTTTATTACATTAAATTTTACCTAAACATTGAAATGGGGTTAGAGTTTTCCCATAAATAATGTTCTTATTTATTTATTTCAATAATAGTGGAAGTTACGATTTAAAATAAAGAAGCATATCTTTTTGTTTACATAATTCCAAGATATTTATTTTTTAGTTTGTTATCTTTAAAAAGGAATTGTTGTATATGTTGGTAAGTTATTTATCGTTAATTGGCATGTTCACTTTTATTCCACTATTGATACTATATCCTGAAAAGATCCGAATTCAGTGATTAATTTTAACAAATTTTGGTACTAATTTCTGGTTTGTGATATAAAGTAATACATCATCCGCGTATAGGGAAATTTTATTTTTAGTATCTCTAGTATCGTACCCATATATTTCAGGATGTGATCTCACCCTCTGAGCTAACGGTTCTATTTGCAAGTGCAAACGTAGTGGGAATAAAAAGGGGCAACCTTGTCTACAGCTCGAGATAAAACTGAATTTAGTTGATTTGCATTGATTTGTTATTATTCTGGCTATTAGGTTAGTATATAATAATTTGATCCAAGTATGAACTTCTCTCCCAATTTAAAAGTTTCCATAAATAACCGAAAACAAATATGACCATTCGACTGAAAGGCTTTTCTCTGCATCTAACGAAAATGACTACTAGATCTTTTTTAATACCTCTTTTCCAATATATAATATTGAATAACCGTCTCAAGTTATTTGAGGAATATCGTTTTCGTATAAATCCTGTTTGATCGGGGTGAATTATTCGTTTAATAACTGTGCTTAGCCTTTGTGCTAATATTTAGTTAATATCTTTTGATCAGTATTTAAAAGGGCTATAGCTCTAAATGATCCTGGTTCATCCAGATCTTTGTTCATTTTAGGTATAAGTGTTATAATAGATTCATTTAACGTTTCTGGTAGTTTCTGCTGTGTATATATATATTCATATAATGTTTTCAGACGTGGTACAATCTGATCACAAAATATTTTATAAAATTCCGAGCCAATACCATCTGGTCCCGGTGTTTTACCATTTTTTAATGATCTAATAGATTCTTGGATTTCTTTTACTGAAATTTCAGCATTTAATGATTCTCTGTTTTGTAAGTCCAACCCCTTCAGATTACTTTTTTTAAAAAAATGCTTCTATTCCTATCTTGCTTTCTGTTGTTTTAGCAGTGGATAAGTTTTTATAATATTGCAGAAATCTCTCATTAATATCTTTAGGTCGTATTAAAAGTTCGCCATTATGTGATTTAATCCTGTGGATTATTTTTTCTGCCTCCATCTTCCTTAATTGGCGAGCCAATAATTTTTTAGGTTTATCTCCAAATTCAAACTGTAATTGTTTAGTGTGTTGATAAAGTTTTACAACTTGATCTGAATATATTTTATTTAATTTATATTTCAGTGCTGCAATTTTATTATGTAATATTATGGATGGATTAGCTGCATTCTCTGTATCTAATTGTTTGATCTCCTTTTCCAGTTCTTGTTGATCCCTTCAATTCTTTTTATTATAAAATGCTTGAAAGGAAATCATAATTCCCCGGAGATATGCTTTAAACGTTTCCCATAACAAGGAACAAGATATTTCCGGTTTATCATTTATTTCAAAGAAAGTCTTAATCTGTTCTGCAATATATTCCTGAGTTATTTTGTTTTTTAAAATTTGTGGATTAAATCTCCATTGTCCCCGTTTTTCTGTTTTAACATTTATTTTAATCTTAAATGTTAAGGGTGCATGATCTCAAATTATAATATTGTGATATTTAGAATTATAAGTGAGTGAAATAAGTTTGGCATCGACCAAAAAGTAATCTATTTTTGAGTAGGTTTTATGACCGCGAATAAAAGGATATTCTCTGTCCAGGGGGGATTTTATACTCTCCAAACATCTTTAATATTAGTAGTTTCCATATATGCATTTAATAAGTCACTGGAATGGGATTTGATTTTCCTTTGTCTTGTAGATCTGTCTAAGTAAGGATCTAATGTACAATTTAAATCTCCTCCAATTATTAGGTTATATTGTGTTAATTCCGGAATATTGTTAAATATGTTCTTAAAAAACAATGGACTATCAAAGTTTGGTCCATACACATTAACAAAAATCATTTTTTGTGCATTTAATTCTCCTATTACAATAATGTATCTGCCATCGTTATCAGCTATAGTTGATGTATGTTTGAATAAAATGCCTTTACGAAATAATATTGCTACACCTCTTGATTTGTGTGTAAAAGAAGAGTGATACGTTTTATCTATCCATTTAGCTTTCAGCCAATGCTCAGCATCTTTTTTTTAATGAGTTTCTTGAATAAAGATTACATCAGCTTTAATTGCTTTTAAATGTGCTAATACTTTACCTCTCTTAATTGGTTCATTTATACCTTTAACGTTCTAGCTACAAAACGTTATTCCTTCATTCCCCGTATTCATTTTTAAGTCTTGTATCTTTTGTCTATGGGAGTCTGTAATAGAGCCAATGGCTCAGCCCGACAGACCCGACCTTACACCCGAACACCGAATAGATGAATTTTAAGTCCCTTGAATGCCTCTCACGTGTATATCTCCTTTGATCCATTATATAACTCCATTCAAACTGAAAAAAACAATAATAGTTTATAAAAGAAAAGAAGAGAGGGTAGATTAAGAGGTTAGTATAGTGCACAAAGGAAGAAAAAACTACATCTAGTATTATTGTAGTTAGTGCTAGCCATACTAGCATGGCTAACCATCTACCGACTTCCGTAGTTGATGTTACTAACTTAACCAGCTCCCTGGTTTTTTGGAATTGTTATTCCATAATGATATGTATTAAATTGAAAAAAAGAAAAAAAAAAGAAAAAGAAATATTCAGTTTATAATAATCGAAAATGTGAAAATACATATATTTAAAACTTATTTGAAAATCTAATTATAAAAAAAAACACACGAAAAGAAAGGAAAACAAGAAATAAAAATGAAAATTACTGGTGTAAAAGAAAAATCTCCAAAGGGGACAAATGAAATCCAGCTCTATATTTGTCTCTAATCATTCCAATATAAATGAACATTAGTCATTAGTAATAATGATTAATTCTAATTAATAAAAGTGATACGGTATAATTTTAATATTTATTAGTTATTATATTAGTAGTAAAATTAGTGATTAGTGAAAATACCACAGTATAATTTTAATGTTTATTAGTTGTTTGTATTAGTAATGTAGTTGTACTAATTATTAGCATCCATGCGAGGTCTTCCGATCCACATCTTTCTCCAGCTTCCATCCAGCGTTATCCAGTTCCATCCGGTCCTGCAAATCCTTATAAAGTCTTACAGAGTCTTGTAGATTCTTGTAAAGTCCATGAAAGTCAGTATATTCGATGATGAGGCCTTCTCAGGTCTTAATCTTCCGGTCAAAGTCCAGTGCTTCCACAGGATTGGAGAAAAAATATTCATTCTTGTTAAAAGTAACTCTTAAAGTAGCTGGGTAAATCAGGCCATATTTCAAGTTTTCCATCCCCCTCATGAGACTTTTAGATTCATTAAATGCTTTTCGTTTCCTGGAAACTTCTGCTGGGTAATCTCGGTAGATACTAATCCTGTGTCCTTCAAATACAAGGTTTCTGTTTCTCGAAGTTATTTGCATTATCTCCTCCAGGACGTAGTCATATTGTACCGTTATTATCATTTGTCTTGGGGGGGCATTTGGTCTTGTCTGACGTCTCATCACTCTGTGTGCTTGGGCTAATAAAGGCTTTTGTTCCAGAGATAAAACGTTTTGCAGTAGATTCGCAGTAAATTCTCGGGGATCTTCATCTTTCTCTCCCCCTTCAGGAATACCCGTGATTCTTAGGTTTTGTTGATCCAGTACCTTCTCCACAGGATTCAGCCGTTTTTCAAAGTTGGTTTTCACCTTTTCAATCTTATCATTCATCTCCTTTGACATTTCACTCATCATTTCTGAGATATCTTTCTTCAAATCTTCCGATATTTTCTTGGCCTTGGTATTAATATTGGAATTAGTTTCAAGTTGTAATTCTTTCATTTCAGTGTTCATCTGGTTTATTTCCTCCTTTAAACCAGCAATTTCACGTGAAATAAAAGTTTTAAGTTCTTCCGTTTTTTTCGCTGTTCTTTTCGACACATCTTCCTGGGATGAGGTCCTACCTGAGTCCGAGGCTTCAGTCAGGCCTTCTGCCGGTCTCAGCCTGGTAGATCGAATTTTCGATTTTTCGGTTGGGCTGCGTGCTGTAGACATAACTAGTCGCGCGCCTGATGACGTCACTCACAACAATCGGTGCAGAGACGGCAGGCAGCAGGTAGGTCCGTAAATCCCCGTTTTTTTCCCGTTATTTGCGCGGAGCTGGCTGGCGTTATCCTCTAGCCCTCCATAGCGCCACCGGAAGTCTATAAACATTTGAAAGATGATAACAAATGTGTCCACTATTTCTATGTTTCTCTCTTTAAATAGCCTGGATGTAGATCATCAGGCCCCAGGATTTACCAACAGCCAATCCCATTATTTTATCCAGCGTTACTTTTTTATCATTCAGACTAATTTCCTTTCTGTCTTCCTTTTCATTAGTCTTTTGGTTCTGTAGTATTTCTGTGGGATGTTATTTGTGTTCTCGTCCTTGTAGACAGAACCAAAATGTTATCTCTATCATTTCTGCGCCATTTGTTTTTGTTAGTTCCGGTCATTTCAAAGGTACTGCACGGAAAAAGGCCTTCGGCCCACCGAGTCCACACCAACCATCTATCACTTGTTCACACGGGTTCAAAATTATCCCATTTTCAGGCCAATTAACCGACAATCCCACATGTCTTCGGGACGTGGGAGGAAACCGGAACACCTGGAGAAAACCCATGTGGTCGCAGGGAGAACATGAAAACTCCGTACAGACAGCAACCAAGGTCATGATCGCACCTGGATCCCTGTGAGGCAGCAGCTCTACCAGCTGCACCGCTGTGCCTCAAAGTTCATTGTATAAACTTGAATAGGGAGGAACTGCAGATGCTGGTCTATACCGACATTATGGCCTGCAACATGGACACAAATTGCTGGAGTAACTCAGCGTGTCAGGCAGCATCTCTGGAGATATAGGATGGCTGACATTTTCGGTGGAAATCTAGGGAAGGTATCTGGAGAAATGGTTTCGACCCGAAACGTCACCCATCCTTTTCCTTCAGAGATGCTGCCTGACCTGCTGAGTTACTCCAGCACTTTGTGTCCAAAACAGTATAAAACATTCCTGTTTCTGATTGCAAGTGGATAAAGTGGGATAAGCAGATACCGAGTATTGATCAGTTGAGTTCAGATGAAATGATATCCACATGAACATGTTGCGGATAATTGTCGATGAAGTCTGCAGTTAAGCAAAGCTACTGAAACCCCCTCTTCAACTTTATTATGTGCATTAAATCACATTAATGGGGCTGTAAATCAAATGGCAAAGAGTGTTCAGGATGCCCATCATATGGTAATCTACAATTGTGGACTCTTTAAAGTCATGGCATATTTATAACATCATTCCTCCAACACCCAGATAGTTTGTAATAGCCAATGGAAATGTTCTTTGTGACAACAGCTTTCATAGAAACATAGAAAGTACGTGCAGGAGTAGGCCATTCGGCCCTTCGAGCCTGCACCATCATTCAATATGATCATGGCTTATCATCCAACTCGATATCCTGTACCTGCCTTCTCTCCATACCCCATGATCCTTTTAGCCATAAGGGCCACATCTAACTCCCTCTTAAATATAGCCAATGAACTGGCCTCAACTACCTTCTGTGGCAGAGAATGCCAGAGATTCACCACTCTCTGTGTGAAAAATGTTTTGTCATCTCGGTCCTAAAAGATTTCCCCCTTATCCTTAAACTGTGACCCCTTGTCCTGGAGTTTCCCAACATTGGGAACAATCTTCCTGCATCTAGCCTGTCCAACCCCTTAAGAAATTTGTAATTTTCTATAAGATCCCCCCTCAATCTTCTAAATTCTAGCGAGTACAAGCCGTGTCTATCCAGTCTTTCTTCATATGAAAGTCCTGACATCCCAGGAATCAGACTGGTGAACCTTCTCTGTACTCCCTCTATGGCAAGAATGTCTTTCCTCAGATCTGGAGACCAAAACTGTACCCAATACTCCAGGTGTGATCTCACCAAAACCCTGTACAATCGAAGCAGAACCTCCCTGCTCCTATACTCAAATCCTTTTTCTATGAATGCGAACATACCATTCGCTTTCTTCACTGCCTGCTGCACCTGCATGCCTACTTTCAATGACTGGTGTACCATGACACCCAGGTCTCGTTGCATCTCCCCCTTTTCCTAATCGGCCACCATTCAAATAATAGCCTACTTTCCTGTTTTTGCCACCAAAGTGGAGAACCTCACATTTATCCACATTATACTGCATCTGCCATGCATTTGCCCACTCACCCAACCTAACCAAATCACCTTGCAGCCTGCTAGCATCCTCCTCACAGCTAACACTGCCCCCCAGCTTCGTGTCATCTGCAAACTTGGAGATGTTGAACATCTTGCTGTTGGGCGGTCTCCTCAGGAAATGTCGCTCCAGGCCTGCTGGTAGGCCGCGAGGACGGGTCGAAAGTGCATCCCGGAGAAAAGCTGCCTCTCCGACCAGGTAGGGACCAGGAAAAGTAGTTTCCCCCCTTCCCCCCCCCACCCCACCCCCCACATAAAAAAGAATAGATTCCAAACAAAACAATTTAACTCACTAAAAATAAAGAAAAGTGTGAAAAACAAACAGCTGAAGGCTGGGCAGCCATACCATACAGGACGGCGCCCCCTATGTACGGGGTCAACTTTTGCTGGAATCCTTTGGCATTCTCCTTCTGATCGTCAGCTAGAGAACCTAGTGTGATACAGTACTCTTCAACGTTATGGCTGACTTTGTTGTGGAGACCTTCATTGTACTGAAGGACTTTAGCTTTGAACTCTTTCAAGCCCTCCCGGAACTTCTCCTCATTTGTAACAGTGAGATGGTCATTCTGTGTCTCAATTTTATCTTGAACGTTCCAGGACTCAGATACACCTTAGATCCATTCCTAGACTTGAGTACAACTGTTGCCACACCTCCAATCTCCAGACTCTAGTTCACAACTGATCCAAAAGTTGCTTGTACATGAAGTCTTGTACAAAGCTTTTCACTGTAACCTTACCTTGGTACACGTGACATCAATAAACTAAAGTAAAATTTCAATTTCAAGAGCAGGAAATGTTCTGTCGTATTTTTTGTCAACGTGACTTTTTTTTCAATCTGAAGAAGGGTCTCGACTAAAACCTTTTTAGTTTTTCGTTTAGAGATACAGCGCTGTATTAGGCCCTTCAGCCCACCGAGTCCGTGCCGACCAGTGACCCCCCACACTAACACTATCCTACACATACGAGGGACAATTTTACCAAAGCCAATTAGCCCACAAACCTGAACGTCTTTGGAGTGTGGGATGAAACCAGAGCACCCGGAGAAAACCCACACGGTCACAGGGAAAATGTACAGACTCCTTGCTGACAGTCCACACGGTGGCACTGGGGTAGAGTTGCTGCCTTACAGCGCTTGCAGCGGCAGAGACCAGGGTTCAATCCTGACTGCGGGTGCTGTCTGTACGGAGTTTGTATCTTCTCCCCGTGAATTGGGTGGGTTTTCTCCGAGATCTTCGGTTGCTTCCCACACTCCAAAGACGTACAGGTTTACCCAGCTCAGCAGCAGTCTGAATAGATTAGTTTAGTTTCGATTAGAGGTACAGCGTATAAACAGGCCCTTCCGCCCACCCTGTCCACTATGACCAGCGATCCCCGCACATTAACACCATCCTACACACACTAGGGCCAATTTACAATTCTCCCAAGCCAATTAACCTACAAACCTGTACTTTGGAGTGGGGGAGGAAAGCAAAGATCTCACGGAAATCCCATGCGGTCACGGGGCAAACATGCAAACTCCGTGCAGACAGCTCGGGATCGAACCCAGTCTCTGGCGCTGCCAGTGCGGTAAGGCAGCAACTCTACCGCTACACCACCGTGCCGCACAAACTAGGGAGATCTGAAAGCAAATCCACCTTCAAAACATTTTTATCAGGCGTGAACTAAATTGGGAATTGCACCTAGATCGCAGTAGGATCTTCTCCTTGCGTATGGCGAGCACAGCCTAAAGTTGTAGGTCAACTTGTTCTATTTGATCTTGTTTGTGCACGTCGAGTTGATTGCAGTAGTTGAAACAGGGCGGACCACGTGAAGGTCGCAATCTCCCACCCGCAGTCGAAGCTGAACCATCATTAGTAACATTTTTAATGAAAATTAATTTTGAATTGATGAAATATGGAAAAGACAATACAGAGAGATTTAGATCAAAGACGCATTGTTTAATAGTAATTTTCAATTAAAATAAAGTTCTACAAGGCATAATGTCTGAAGAAGGGTCTCAACCCAAAACGTCCCCCATCCCTGCTCTCCAGAGATGTTGCCTGACCCGCTGAGTTACTCCAGCTTTTTGTGTCTACCTTCGGTGTAAACCAGCATCTGCAGTTCCTTCCTGAACATAAGAATTTCATTGCCCTTTATAACCAAATATACTTTATAAAAATTGAAATTCAAATCAAATCAGCAATTCAGTTTGCTACATTAAAGACGGCAGCAAACCGTGTGGAGAAACAGTTCATCAACAACAGCAGCTCGTATATTTCTCGTAGGGTCTCCGTAAAGAGCATCTCTCCTCGGCCATTCTTCAATTTTCTCGGTGTTGCCCGCGATTGTGTGGTTAAAGGTGGTGGTGCCGGGTCTCATTCTGGTGGCGGTACTGTTTAATGTTTTTGTGGATTGACACCAGCTGATCATGTATTTTGGCGTAGGCTTCACTGCCAAGTTCTTCATGCAGGTCTTCACCAACAGTAGTTAATATCGATTGGAGCATATCAAGCTTGTTACTAATGTATTGAGCAATGTAGAACTCTTGCTTCAGTTCTTGTGCCAAAGCTTAAAGCAGTATCACGCATCAATCGAAAGCTCTCCAATCAATGCCAGGTTGTCACGCCTTGTCAGCTTCCTTCTTCAGAGGGTTAAAATACAATGAGGTAAGCATTAAGAAAGGACACACGAGCACGCCTTAGTTTAGTTGAGTTATACAGCATGGAAACAGGCCCTTCGGCCCACCGCGCTACCCAGCGATCCCAGTACACTAATACTATCCCCCACCCACTAGGGACGATTTGCAATTAAATCGACCAAGCATCTTAAATAAAAAGACAAAGACCTGTACGTTTTTGGAATGTGGGATGAAACCAGAGCACCCAGAGACAACCCACGCAGGTCACGGGGAGCACGTACAAAGTACGTACAGGATCCGTAGTCAGGATCGAACCTGGGTCTCTGGTGCTGTAAAGCAGCAACTCTACTGCTGCGCCACCGTGCCGCCCATTCAAACCAGTGTTTAGGCTCTATACAAACCCTTCTTGATTCTCAACCAGTCTGAATTCCTCTAACAATTTGACCCTGAAAGTCACTTCTTATACATTAAGCAATGTATATCGTTATCATCTTTCACAGCTGTAGGATATCCCAAGGAACTTGAAAATCAATAAATAGAATATTTTTGAAGTGCACTCTTTGTTTAAATAGTGGTCATAATTTGCACATGATAGGGCCCCAAAATAGTCTTGCCACAGCCTGCGGTTCCCCAGTTCAGTTCAGTTTAGTTCATTGTCACGTGTACCAAAATGTGTGCTTTGAACAGGATGCCAAGTTCAACTAATCTCCTCTGCCTATCCCTGCGGTTCCTGCACATTTGTTCATGTGCCTAAAAGCCTCTTAAACATCATTATCATATCAATAATAATAACAATAATTATAATAATATCTCCCACAATCACCCTTGGCAGTGCATTGCAGACACACACCACTCTGTGTAAAGACCTTGCCCCTTTAATCTTTGCCCCTCCTGTGTGTGTGTGTGTGTGTGGTGGGGGGGGAGTGGTTAGTGTGTGTGTGTGTGTGTGTGTGTGGTTTGTGTGTTGGTTAGTGTGTGTGTGCGTGGGGGAGTGGTCTGTGTGTGTGCGTGTGTATGTGGAGGGGGGTGGTGTGTGTGTGCGTGTGTGTGTGTGTGTGGGGGGATGGTTAGTGTGTGTGTCTGCGTGTGGGGGGGGTGGTGGTGTGTGTGTAGTGTGTGTGTGTGCGTGTGGTAGGGGGGTTAGTGTGTGTTGTGTGTGTGGGGAGGGGGAGTGTTAGTGTGTGTGTGCGTGTGTGTGTGGTTTGTGTGTGTGTGTGTGAGGGGGAGTGGTTAGTGTGTGTGTGTGTGTGTGTGGGGAGTGTGTGTGTGTGGTGTGTAGTGTGTGTGCGTGTGTGTGTTGGGGGTGGGGGGGGTGGTTAGTGTGTGTGTATGTGTATGTGTGTGGGGGGAGTGGTTAGTGTGTGTGTGTGTGGTTAGGGGGGTGTTTGTGTGTGTGTAGGGGGATGGTTAGTGTGTGTGTGTGTGTGTGTGTGTGTGGTTGTGTGTGTGTGTGTGTGTGTGTGTGTGTGTGTGTGTGTGTGTGTGTGTGTGTGTGTGTGTTGTGCGCGTGTGTGGGGGTGGTAGTGTGTGTGTGTGTGGGGGGTGGTGGTGTGTGTGTGTGTGTGTGGTGAGTGTGTGTGTGTGTGGGGGGTGGTTGTGTGTGTGTGTGTGTGTGTGTGTGTGGTGTGTGTGGGGGTTAGTGTGTGTGTGTGGGGGGGGTGGTGGTTAGTGTGTGTGTGTGTGTGTGTGTGTGGGGGGGGGTGGTTAGTGTGTGTGTGTGTGTGTGTGTGTGTGTGTGGTGTGTGTGTGTGTGTGTGTGTGTGTGTGTGTGTGTGTGTGTGTGTGTGTGTGTGTGTGTGTGTGACGCTGCAGGCCGCCCCCCACCCCCCCCCCAAGCATTGAGGGGAACGAGACCCAATGGGTCCCACTTGATCTAGTTTGATATAATTTTATCAGCTCCCCTCAGTCTCCGTAGATCCAGAGAAACCAATCCATGTTTGTCCAAACTCTCCTCATTAGATTACTCTCTAATCCAGGATGGGCCTCGACCCAAAACGTCGCCAATTCCTTCTCACAGAAGCTGCCTCACCCGCTGAGTTACTCCAGCATTTTGTGTCCGTCTTCTGTTAAACCTCTTCTGCACCTTCTCCAAAGCCTTCACAGCCTCCTAGATAACTTTTCACAACTTTTATGCAGGAATTGTTACCTTAAAAATACTCAATAACTCTAAATACCCATCATCCTTTGCGCAAGTGTGACTCAGGGCACTGAGAGAAGATATCGCTCCTCCTGGAGTCATAGAGTCATAGTGTGATACAGTGTGGAAACAGGCCCTTCGGCCCAACTTGCCCATACCGGCCAACAATGTCCCAGCTACACTCGTCCCACTTACCTGTGCTTGGTCCCTATCCCTCCAAACCTGTCCTATCCATGTACCTGTCCAACTGTCTTTTAAACGATGGGATAGTCCCAGCCTCTACTACCTCCTCCGACAGCTTGTTCCGTACACCCACCATCCTTTGTGTGAAAAAGTTACTCCTTGGATTCCTATTAAATCTTTTCCCCTTCACCTTGAACCTATGTCCTCTGGTCCTCGATTGCCCTACTCTGTGCAAGAGACTGTGCATCTACCCGATCTATTCCTCTCATGATTTTGTAAACTTCCATTTCATTCCACTCTCTGGCTTCACTGGACAACCTTCACTTGCCACAGGGCGCTTTGAAACTCATCCTTCACTTCTTTTTTTATTTAGGCCTTAGATCGCTTCCTGGCGGCGGGCGCGACTCCCCTCGCCCCCACCTCCGGCCTACCAGCCTCACCTCGGGGAAAACCAGAGTTGTACAACTTTCACCCGGTGCGGGCGATGCCTAAGCTCGGATTGGGCCCGGATTGACATCAACAACACCCGCGGAATAAGTTGCGGAAAGCGGCCGTTGGCAGGTCCAGCAGGTTGTCCTCCAGCCCGACGTCGGATGCTAATCACAGTCATGGTTTATGTTTAAATCTATCTTGTGTTGTGTTCTTTATTTTAGTGTATGGCTGTATGGTGATTCAATTCACTGTGCCATCTGGCACATGTGACAAGTAAATGTATCTTGTAACTTGTATCTTGTGCAACCCCTTATTTTTGAACTCTCATCCTTGGCCTTAGTTTCTCCACATCCAACCTCACAAAAACCTTTAAGAAAATGTGCTATTAAACAACATTTGTGATCAGGTCATATTGTGATAGAGTCCAGAACCAGGGGCCACCGTTTAAAAATAAGGGGTAAGCCATTTAGAACTGAGATGAGGAAACACTTTTTCACACAGAGAGTTGTGAGTCTGTAGAATTCTCTGCCTCAGAGGGCGGTGCAGGCCGGTTCTCTGGAAACTTTCAAGGGAGAGCTAGATAGGGCTCTTGAAGATAGCGTAGTCAGGGGATATGGGGAGAAGCAGGAACGGGGTACTGAGTATGGATGATCAGCCAGGATCACATTGAATGGCGGTGCTGGCTTGAAGGGCCGAGCAGCCTACTCCTGCACCTATTGTCTATTGTCTATTATTCGACCAAATGGCAACAAGGTTTATCGGAGAGAGCTCACTGATTGATATAATTTCATACTTTTTAGAATGTTGCACGGAGATGTACTGAACAAAGTGACGACATTTTGTAAATAGCATTTATTATATTCGGGATCAAACATTTATCCTCCAGCGATTGGTCGAAGAGCCAACGTGACAATTTGTCACCGAGACATCACTTTTATGACACATTTTGTAATAGCATTTTTACTATGTCGGGAAATCATGTCACAGCTCCGCGTGCATGTAACGGGAAACTCTCGCGCTGCCACGGCTACAGCGCCACCTCTCGTCTCGACAAGTGCAGTGACTCCAACTCTGCCGCTTTTCGTCGAGAGATCGCCCTTCCTCCCGGCTTGCGTAAATTTCACCTCCCGGCAATAGTTTAACCAGAAACTCCAAATAAGGCCAAGGATGTCGATCAAACATTTAAACCAAACCATTTAAACAAGTAAATTCAATGAATCTGAAACCTTGAAAAGTCTTAGCACTCTGCTGCTATGCAACTTAAGTAAGCTGAAATGTTTGATCCCAAATATAAAAACAAATATCCTTGGCCTTACTATGGGCCTCGGTGCGGGAAGTATGGCAACAAAGAAAGCAACAAGTTTCCAGATCACTTGGAAATGTTCTGAACACCTTTCCCAAATCCCTCAAAGGTGGTCCCAGCAGACACTGAGAATCCAGGCTCCAGGAGAAACATTACTATAGTCTTTTGGAAGAGAAGAAAAACCTTGTGTCTTCAGGTGGGTACGGAAGGTCTCTTGCCCCTGTTCTGAAGAAGAACAAGGAGGTTGTGAAGAAGACCAAGGAGGTTTTGAAAAAAACAAGGTAGTTCTTCCTGTTGCTCAGGCAATACTTGATCTCTCTCTCACCATCAGATGAGCAGTTACCTGCCCCCCTCACCTTGATGTGCCACCAATTGTTAATTGGCTTGGTACCAATGTAAAATTGTCCCTGATGTATGTAGGATAGTATTAATGTGCGGGGATCGCTGGTCGGTGCGGACAAGGTGGGCTGAAGGCCCTGTTTCCGCGCTGTATCTCTAAACTAATCTAAACTGCTCCCTTCATCAATAGATGCTACAAATTGAAAGTCAATGAGGGCAATCAATACTGGCGATTTAGTACGTTCACATTTTTCCGTGTGCATTTTCATGATTGTGTTTCGGTTAGTTTGAAGAGTTTGTCTTCTGTACCTGTAACCAGCAAGAGCACCAAAGCAACAGTGAATATCTTCATGATGTGTCAGGTCCCCAACTCTCTGTAAAGGCTGCAGAAATCAACAGATAGAAACATTACCGTTCACTGAGCACACAATTCATTACCAAAAAGGTTGAGATTTAAATCTTGAAGTTTATTTCTGGAGAGTCAAGCGCGAGTAATTTGAAGACAAAACCCATTTTTTCCCTTCCTTGGGTTCAATAATATAATTTTTTTTTATTATATTTTTTAAATATTTTTATTAAAAGCAATTCCTAATAATCATATATAACATAATACTTTCATGTACAACTTTTTTTTTTGGTTAAAACTTGAGGATAGTAGTGATGGTAGGCCAGCCTTTGATTGACAATTAGATAAATAAGACTTTCCCCGAAAATCATCAGAAGAAATTGCAAAAAAGATAGAACTAAACAGAAAAGAAAGGTAATGTGGCCAAATTCGTAACGTTAGCACCCCCCACCAAGTTACTTTCCAAGGGTTATGTTGCGTAATAAATCAATGAAAGAACGATCATATCTTAAAGAATTGTGCCCTGCTAGAACAAGTCTCATTTCCAAGGGTAGTTGAACTGAGGAACAGAGATACCTATGTATTTTAAATTGAATCGGGGGTGTTACAGGTGAGTCCTTAGGGATTTCTATAGCCATTCTTGGTAGAAGGTAAATTTACCAATTCTAGCTGTCTATTCAATCCAACGTCAGATAATCTTGTGAATATTTTTTCATCTTTTTGCAAATTCTAAAATATTAGTTACTTTCAAATTGTATTAAATGGTAGGTAGGAGTTTTTGTCAATAGGATGGCTTATTGAAAGAAGCGATAGCCTCCAGATTCATATAGTGCTGTGGATCATCGGTTTCTCTTAGTTTTTTCATTTTTATTGAGGAAGGGTCATTCCTATGTTAAAAGGAGTACTTCTAACAACATTTTATTTAATGTTCACTGCCCAGGGAAGTACATGGGTTTTTACATGAATGTTTTTTTTTATTCTATTTGATTTATAGTCCCATGCGAAATTTGTAAAATACGTCAAGTTTTTTGAGATTTTAGGTATGTATATTGATTGAAATAAGAACAGAATTTGTGGGAAGAAAAATTCATTTAAATGGCAGCCTGTTAGGACATCGGTACAGAAAATATCGACGCTTGTAGTAAGTAATGGCAGATAATTTTGCATTAAATAAAGAATTATATTTTCTAGTCCTATCTGTAGCAATGGGTATTTTAAAAGATGTGTTGGCAAATTACTTTTATTCAATTTATATTCTATATCCTGAGAAGGAACCATAAACCTCTCTAGTGTATAATAGTACATCCATCAATTGTAGTCCGTGGAATTCTTATATTTTCTGCTAACGCTAAAGCTCTATCACCAAGGGCACACATCATTGCCCTGGAATTTGAAATTTCGGGGACCCATAAAAAAATTATCATCTTTTTTGTAATACTTTAAAAAGAATATTCCCATTTCACTTGATCGAATGCTTTTCTGCATCCAATGAAATAATCGATGTCTTCTTTTTCTGTCTTACATTATGTTAAAAAAACAAATTATTAGATGAATGTCGACATCGGGTTTATTTACCGTAACTTAATCTTCTTGCTAATGTTTTTGCTGATTGTATTTAATAATGCAATGGCTCTACCGGAGCCTCTAGACCTTTGCCCTTTTTAGGTATTGATGTTATAGTTGATTCGCAAGTCTGGTAGTTCTGTTTCTTTGAATGCACCAGAGTTCACCACTCATCTTTTAACTTATCCAATATTGATTCTCAACACATTGAAGCTTTGAAAAATCTTCCTACTTCCTACGTCCTTCATCATTAGTCACAGGGAGAAGCGTACAAAACTCCATACAGGACAGGTACACCAGTAGTCACCTGATCCCTACAATCACCCAAACATTAGGGTTAACATACAACCTTACACGTCGGGGGCTGAAAGGCAGTCGCTGTGCCACTGTGCCTTCGCAGTGTCCTCACCATTAGCTTCAGGATCTGCAAACTTATCACATTCAGACCTCGGGATCTTTACAACAGCCAGGAATGGAAAACCTCTGTGTGTTCTCTATCTTTCTCAGAGGTGTTGACGATGTTAGAAGAGTCCTTATCATTGCACCCACTTGGTCTAACCGACTCGACCTTGGCTGGGACTGGTCCCAGTGTGCCCCAGTCAATGTGACCTGGTGACACCCAGTGCACTCAGTTTGAGAAATATCCTGAATATCAGAAATATCAAAAAGTTCCTACTTTACCAGTCTTCGTTCCCGTGCGGCCTGAAGTAGAAAAAATCCCTCTTACCTGCTTGCTATTGACTCTCTGTTGGTCTTGTGTGTGGGGCTCAGATCCCAGCTGTTTAATAGCTGGACATTATCTCCCACATCTGATAAGAGATGGCCAACCAGTGCAAATTCCATCTTTCCTAACGTGCGTCAGGCTGGAGTCAAGGATAAACATCTTTCAGTGTTTGTGTCCAGCAAATATTGGCTGGAAATTGACACAAAAAGTTGGCGTAACTCAGCGGCTCAGGCAGCGTATCTGGGAAAAAAAGGAATAGGTGACGTTTCGGATCGAGACCCTTCTTCAGTCTGAAGAAAGGTCTTGACCCGAAACGTCACCCATTCCTTCTCACCAGAGATGCTGTCTGACCCGCTGACTTACTCCAGCTTTTTTTTGTCTATCTTTGGTTTAAACCAGCATCTGCAGTTCCTTCCTACACAGTTGAATTCCCCCACCTGATTTTACAATTTGCCAAGTAATGTAAGCAAGGAATAAATGTCAATTTTGACTAAACCCTACTTTGTAAAATACCTGGTCATGTTCTAATCTCTGGGCTTGTGGAACACACACACAACAGGTCAAAGCACGTTTGTAGCAGTGAGGTGGTCATTCTGTGTCTCAATTTTATCTTGAATGTTCCAGTACTCGGATACACCTAAGATCCATTCCTAGACTTGAGTACAACTGTTGCCACATCTCCAGTCTCCATACTCTAGTTCACAACTAATGCCATCATCCTCTCTGACGAGACATTCCCCTTGAAAGACCCTCAAAGAGTCTATGGTCTCACCTGCATGTTGGGAAATGAGCGTTAGTAAGGTGGGTGCTGGAGCACAACTGAGAGCATCTCATTTGATTTTTCCATCAATGGATCTGACTGGGTCACATCAGCGCTTGTGAATCTCAACCTCATTCGCCAGCCCTCACTCCTCAATTACTTAAAAATCAACCCAACCAAGGTTTCTTGCTCCAGTACTGATCTTTTCCAGACCCATCTATACTTATCCTTACTGGCAGCCATCAAGAGTTGACAAGGTGGGATCCTCCCCATCTCTCTGTTGCCTTCGTTCTTCGTTTGGCCAACTGATGAAAGGGACACAATTCAAGGGATGATTGGATATTGAATGTAGTCTGGCCCCAAACCAAGGTCCTGGATTTACTGGATGTGACAGAGGAGACATCACCTTGCTTCACTGAAGGCCAGTAATTGAATTCTATCATCACCAATAATCTAATTTAAGGATGCAGTGTTTGTGTGGAACTGAACTGGCAAATATTCCCATCTTCCACATCACCCCAGGAGTCATCTTCATAGAACCCATGTGAAACCAGTGGTTGGTCCCATTCAATAAAATCACCATTATTAGTGTAAAGAACATACCGGGTGCTGCAGAATGCTGCTGAGGCAAATGTCAATAGAAACTTTCTGCCCACCAAGAATTATAGTCCAATTTCTAAACACTGGACTATAACATAAACCCTTGTTTAAGGTTTAACTGCAGATGCTGGAAAATCAAAGGTAGACAAAAATGCTGGAGAAACTCAGCGGGTGAGGTGGAGCGAAGGAAATAGGCAACATTTTGGGTCAAAGTCTGAAGAAGGGTTTCGACCCGAAACGTTGCCCATTTCCTTCGCTCCATAGATGCTGCCTCACCCGCTGAGTTTCTCCAGCATTTCTGTCTACCTATAACATAAACCCGCTCCCTTTCTCTCTGCTTCCTGCTCAAATGCTAACTTCTATTCACCGTGATCTTTGTCTCCTGTGGGTGTGACTGACAAAGAGGTTTAGCAGGATTTTCAGCCAAACACTGGTCCCTCCGTGATTCCAGGCTGACATATGTGCTCCTGAGGTTTCTGGATTTTGCGTTGTGTGCCGGCCTCCACCTTGTTTCTGCCTTGCAATTGACTTCTCCCCACTGCTGGACCTTACACCCACCAAAATGTCTTCAGCCACGTGTCCCTGATCCTCAACCCTTCCAAGCACGAGATCGAGGGAACGGTTCCAATACAAACTCTTACATCATGGTCAATATAACATGCAACTGCACTAAAATCAATACTGGCAACAATTTTGCAAATGATAAAAAAAAAACACATGCCCTTGTGTTCATGAGAAAGGGCTACAAAGAAAAGCAGATCTCTATTAATATTTGAAATTTCATTTGTAAAAATAAAGCTAGGGTTATGAAGGTACCTCTTTTAAACTATTTTGCTACATTTTAAAATCAGTGAATAGAAACAAAGCGTACCAAATGGTGGCAGGGTGGTATAGCGCCAGAGACCCGGGTTCGATCGTGACCACTTGTGCTGTCTGCAAGGAGTTTGTACGTTCTTCCTGTGACCACGTGGGTTTTCTCCGGGTGCTCCAGTTTGTCGGTTAATTAGCTTCTCCAAATTGTCCTTCGTCATTCTTGCCCTTCGCCTCACAACATTTGGCAATGATGGCAAACGTACTCATTGACCTCTTCTTGCCTTCTCCTCCTGCGTGCTGGCTTTCTGTGACTGGCGTACAAGGACAGCCAGGTCTCTTTGTACCGCAACATTTCCTAGTCTATCAAAATTAAAACACACTCTACATCTTTCATAAATCCACTCTGACTTTGTCTAATCCAGTTAATACCCTCTGAACGTTTTATTTTCCCTTCCCAATTATGTCGCGCTAATGGTCTGCAGTTCCCGGTTTTCTCTCTTCCTCCTGTTATATATTTAGTTCCGTTCATTTCAAAGGTACTGCACGGAAAAAGGCCTTCGGCCCACCAGGTCCACACCAACCATCTATCACTTGTTCACACGGGTTCGATATTATCCCATTTTCAGGCCAATTAACCTACAATCCCACATGTCTTCGGGACGTGGGTGGAAACTGGAACACCTGGAGAAAACCCATGTGGTCGCAGGGAGAACATGAAAACTCCGTACAGACAGCAACCAAGGTCATGATCGAACCTGGATCCCTGTGAGGCAGCAGCTCTACCAGCTGCACCGCTGTGCCTCAAAGTTCATTGTATAAACTTGAATAGGGAGGAACTGCAGATGCTGGTCTATACCGACATTATGGCCTGCAACATGGACACAAATTGCTGGAGTAACTCAGCGTGTCAGGCAGCATCTCTGGAGATATAGGATGGCTGACATTTTCGGTGGAAATCTAGGGAAGGTATCTGGAGAAATGGTTTCGACCCGAAACGTCACCCATCCTTTTCCTTCAGAGATGCTGCCTGACCTGCTGAGTTACTCCAGCACTTTGTGTCCATCACAGTATAAAACATTCCTGTTTCTGATTGCAAGTGGATAAAGTGGGATAAGCAGATACCGAGTATTGATCAGTTGAGTTCAGATGAAATGATATCCACATGAACATGTTGCGGATAATTGTCGATGAAGTCTGCAGTTAAGCAAAGCTACTGAAACCCCCTCTTCAACTTTATTATGTGCATTAAATCACATTAATGGGGCTGTAAATCAAATGGCAAAGAGTGTTCAGGTTGGCCATCATATGGTAATCTATAATTGTGGACTTTTTAAAGTCATGGCATATTTATAACATCATTCCTCCAACACCCAGATAGTTAGTAATAGCCAATGGAAATGTTCTTTGTGACAACAGCTTTCATAGAAATATGAACATTCCATGTTACATTTTTCTTAAAAGGATAGGTACAGGTTTGTTAAGACAGTACTTCTGTTTCTTGTTTCATTGAATAAATAAAATCTACATCATTGTATTAATGTAAACATTGGAAGGGAAGTGATGCAAGACCAAAAGCAGTTGACCTAAAGAACCATTTTAGTTACTCGCATTTTTCATCTGTCTTTAACTAAACTTTTGACAAAATGCATTCCATCAAGATATTGAACTGCTTTCTAAGTTTTCAACTTGTGAGTGAGACACTCCTGCATGTCTGGGGATAAATGGGTGAATCTCACTCTCAAATGTTGAAAGCATTCATAGAACAGTTCTTTGAATTTCCTGGTGTAAGGAGAAGTATTCTGTTGCAAGGTTTCCAGTTGCTGGTTGACCATCTCATGAACTGATTTAGCATATGGGCTTGCATTCTTGTTAAAGTCTTCAATGTTGGTCCTCATCTTCTCCTGAAGCTCTTCAGCTAACGGGGTCAACTTTTGCTGGAATCCCTTGGCATTCTCTTTAAGATTGTCAGCTAGAGGACCTAGCATGATACAGTACTCGTCAACATTATGGCTGACTTTGTTGTGGAGACCTTCAGTGTACTGAAGGACTTTAGCTTTGAACTCTTTCAAGCCCTCCCGAAACTTCTCCTCGAGCTTTGCGCTGTCTGTCTGGAATCTTTCATGAATATCATCCGATAGAGGAATTACTATCTTCTGCAGCTCCGCCACATAGACACCGAGATTCCCCAAGTTCTCTGAAATCCTGAGGCTACATAGGAAACAAAGATTAACGGTTAGATATGCAGAGAATGTTTTTTTCACACAGAGAATGCTGGGTGCATGGAATGCGCTATCTCGGGTAGTGGTAGAAGTAGATACAATAGTGCTTTTTAAGAGGCTTTTGGATAGGCACATGGATAATGAGGGATATGAATCATGTTCTGGCAGATGAAATTAGTTTAACCAGGCCTCATGTTTGGTACGGATGTTGTGGGCTGAAGAATCAATACCATTGCAGTACTATACTTTACATTAATAAAAATACATCATGTAAGACATACAGGTTTGTAGGCTAATTGGCTTGGTTAAATAATAAATTGTCACTGGTGCATGTAGATAGTGTTAGTGTACAAGGTCGGCACGGACTCGGTAGGCCAAATGGCCTATTTCCACGCTGTATCTCTAAACTAAACAGGTTTAGAGTAAAGAGAACCAACATAACACGATGACATGCTGATTGGAGATTCTCGGGCAAAGTGCAAAGTCTATAAATTACAGAACATATTAAGTTGGGAAACATTTCCATGAACAAAGGGCAATGGTAATCCAGAAAACAGCAATCGCTCAGTCAATAATTAATTTTAAATCTTTGATCTCCAAGGTTGAGAAAAAGACAGGACATGTAGTCAGGTCACAGATCTGGTAGGATCTCACTGAACAGTAGAATAACCTCTGTGTAGAAAGGAACTGCAGATGTTGGATTATACCGAAGATAGATCCAAAGTAACATCGGGTCAGGCAGCATCTCTGGAGAAAAACGATGGCCGACATTTCGGGTTGGGACTCTTCTTCTGGTCCCAACCAGAAATTTCACCCATCCTTTATCTCCAGCGATGTTGCCTGACCCGCTGAGTTACGACAGCACTTTGTGTGTATATTCAGTAGAAAAACCTCCACTTTTTATCTTCATTGTTATTTTATGAAATAACCAAATGATTTGATGGAATATCAGCACTTACTTAAGCTGCTTGCCGATCTTAGAGTTATTTATCTGTTCAAAGGCATCTCTAGCTGTGTCACTCATTTGGTTGAGGTGGTTATGCAGCGAACCTCTATCTCTACCCCAATTGGTTTGCAGGTTATCTTTCCTCAAGACTGCACTATGAGTTTCTGTACGAAGGAAAATGACATAAAGGGTGCACTGGTAAATACTAAACAAGGTCACAACAATATTTTATTTTTATTTATATTTAATGTATATTCATATAACTAATTTAGATTTAATATATTTTTTTTCAAATATACTCTTTTATCCCATTTTCACCAGATGTCTGATGTTTTGAGCATTTATAAAATATTTTTGGAAGACCATCCAAAGATTGGCAACATCCATGTGTTCCAGAGTGCTTTACAGATGATAGAGAATGTTTCAAGTGTAGCAGCTGTTGTAACGCTGGGAACAAGGGAGTCAATTTACATATTCCACAAACTGCAAGGGCAATGAGGTTGATTGAATGGTAAATGTTGTATAGGTTAGGATCTTTTCCCTTCCCTTTCATCATAAATTTTCAATTGGATTTTTTATTGAATTGATTGAAAGATACAGCACGTAAACAAGCCCTTCGGCCCACTGAGTCCGAGCCTGGCCACTGATCACCTGTTCACCTAGCTCTATGTTATCCCACTTTCTTATCCACTCCCGACACATTAAGGGTAATTTACAAAGGCCAATTGCATATAGAAATCTCACAAGGGAGAACGTAAACTTACGGTGAGGTAGTTCTTAATTGTGCTGCGTAGTAGATTGAAATGATGCTGACATGAGTGAAATGAAAAAGGTGCTCCAGGTGGAGACCGCAAGGGAGTAGACTGAGGTGGAGACCTCACTCCAAATTCAAAGATAATTATCCACTTAGAGTCCAAAAGTTCAAGGTTTAGGTTTTATTATTGTCAATACACCATCCCGAAACAGATCAGACATATCAGTTTGTATGGATCATCAAATACTTTAGTATATGGAGTGCAGAACCTTGTTCAATTTAATATCCACATCAGACAGCACCCTCTATGGTAACAAATTGAAAGAAGAATGTTTCTCAGTCTGGTGGTGCACAAGATTCTGCATTTGAATTGAATTTACTTTTGAATCAGCTTGTTGAAAAACTATTTTTAATAACAAAGTGAATAAAAGCAATAAAAATATGTATTACCTTATTCTGTTGGCCACCAAATAATACACTTGAATACAGATACTGTAGTAGAGTAGATAAAAAGGAGTGCTGATAACAAGGTTATAGATTTCTTCATGCCATCAAAACCTTTCAGCATGTTTAATTTAAATCAAAATCTATAATCTGTACCCAGTTCTGGTCACCTGTAGTTATGCTGCCTTCATGATGGCTGTTGGCTTAGACACTGTAAAGAAATAAAATCATTTAGAATTTCTGAATGGAACATTTTTGTCATATCAACAAGATTACACACTCAGTCTCTGCAGGCTTATGAAGGACAAAAGGATTGAATTAGTTCTATTAGTGCAAGCTCAGTTATGTGTTGCCTGGTGTTCGAGAAAAGTTTCAGGTTTCAATGTAATTTCCTTCAGCATCTCTTGCTAGGCTGGGGGGGAAAATAAGATTTGTCACTCCGCATCTTAACTAGTGACTATTTATTAAAAATGACAATGCTAGAAATATGCCCAGCGTGTCTTGAAGTATTTGCAGAGAAACAGAGCTAACATTTTCAGGTGATAGTTCATCACCTGTGATGAGAGGTCACTGACATACAACCTGACTTCTTTTTATATATTCTTCCATGACTCATTGTGCATTTCCAGAACAATTATCTAAACATTTTAGATTTGCAACATCAGCAGAATTCTGCTTTTTGTAGGTATTGGTTTAGGATAGGGAAATTCAGACCAAAGTAAAGCCGCCAAATTGTAGCACAGTGATGCAGTGGTAGAGTAAATGCCTCACAGCGCCAGAGACCTGGGTTTGATCACAATTACGGGTGCAGTCTGTACAGAGTTTGTATGTTCTCTCTCTGTGACCGTGTGGATTTTCTCCACGTGCTCTGGTTTCCTCCCACACTTCAAAGACATACAGGTTTGTAGGTTAATTGGCTTCTGTAAATTGTAAATTATCCCCAGTGTTAGGAATAGTGCAAGTATATGGGGTGATCACTCGTCAGCACAGACTCAATGGCTTGTTTCCACACTGTATCTCTAAAGTCTAAAGTAAAGTCTAAATATCCTTCCAACAGAAAACACCCAGACTCGGAAATAACATTCTATGAGATATGATTGTTAATATTAATACGTGAAAGAAAGGAGGGCAAGAGGAGTAAGAAAAAAAATAGTCGATTTTTCATTGATAGTAAATTGCTCCTTGATCATACCATTAACAGAAAAATAACTTTAAAGGGCCTGTCCCACTATATGAGTTTACCCAAGAGTTCTCCCGAGTTAAAAAAAAAATCAAACTCATGGTAAGCACGTAGAATGTACGTAGCGGGTACGTCAGAGCTCGTGGACGTCTCTTAGCGGCTCGTAAAGCTAACGGCAGGTACTCGGGAAACGCGCTAAGCTCGTGAAGTTTTTTCAACATGTTGAAAAATGTCCACGAGAGCCCCGAGTGTCTACGAACGGCTATTACCGTAATTCTCCGAGTTTGAATCAGGGGAAACTCGGGAGAACTCTTGAATTACCTCGTACAGTGGGACAGGCCCTTAAACTTGGTCAGGATTTTAATAGCTAGTTTCCAGAGTGTTTAATGGGGTGGAAGATTGCAACCTTTACATGGTCCAGCTTGTTTTGATTAATGCAATCAACCCGTCGTGCACAGACAATTAGATCAAATAGAACAAGTTGATCTACAACTTTAGGCTGTGCACGCCATACTCAAGAAGAACATTCAATACATTTCATGAAAAAACAACATCACCTCACCTAGAAGTTTGATTTTTTTTTAAAACATCTTTTGGGGTCTCACAAATTATATGAAAGTGAATCTTGATCATAACTAGGATTTTTTTCTGAATTACTTTTATTCAATAATTAGCCTAAAACAAGTTTTCACTTTATCTTGCACTGCTCACTCACAAGAAAAAATCCTTTTAAAAAGCAAGACTAAGTCTCAACAATGAGGAGGAGTATTATCAAAACTCGCAGGAACGTCTCAAAATGTTTTTTGTAAAATTAATCACGCTGAACATGCTGTACATGCAAATACGACTGTAAACTCTCTTAAACTGTATGGACACGAATGATCAATTGCTTGAGACAATTCTAAAGGTGCCACAAGACCCATATGCTTCACTCCAGTCCTAGAGCATGGAAACAGGCCCTTCAGCCCAACTTGCCCACACTGACCAACATGCCCCATTGACACTAGTCCCATCTGCCTGTATTTGGCCAATATACAATCCGATAGAACTTTATTTATCCCAGGAGGGAAATTAATCTGCCAGCAGTCATAAAAACACAAAATACATGGAACAAGAGGTTAAAGTGACGAGTGGAAAGGATTGGGGATGTGCAAAGATTGGGGTGGGGGGTTGAAACTTGATCTCAGTCTACCTACCCCATGACAGAGGGGGAGGAGTTGTAGTTTGTCCTGCATCCCTCTAAGCCTATCCTATCCATGTACCTATCTGAATGTTTCTTAAACATTGCAATAGTACCTGCAAAGTAGAATAACAGATTACATGTCTACTACTATTACTAACAACTACTAGAACAACATGGCTTTTGGTTTAATAATTCAAGGCCAACACCTCTGAATGAAATTGCAGCATTTCCTCAAGTGTTAACTTGAATTACAAGTTTACCTTCTAAGAGCGCATCAAATGAATCAAGTGAAATATAAAATCCTTAAACCAAGCAAAATGTATTGTATGAGTTCACTAGTTCAATCTCCTTATTGGTGAAAAAAAACCAGGAGATTCACAAAATAAATAGACCAGTAGGACACTTGGCCATCAATCTTATGCCATATAATCTGAGTATATTCAACAAAAATAACCTCCCTCCCCAAAGTCCTTTAGATTAACTAAATTCAAATCATAAAATAGTTTTAAAACAAAGATTTTCACATCTCATAGTACAGGTCGTGAACAATTCTAGCTGAAATTTGATTTTCAGTAGACATTTTTGCAAAATAAAATACTTTAACAACATAACTAAAAATATAAGCAACGTTTCTATAATGGGACACTTAACTACTTTGTCAATATTATTCTCAAGCATATTATCTTAAAATTTCTAACATATAAAAAGTCAAAGGATTGTGACTCGAGAAATCAATTATCTTTCACCTATATCCATTCAAGTTGCTTGTTGCTGTACTTTGCCTCTTTGCCTAGATTCCAATCCAGTATATATCATTCAGTAGTTATCTCATCTGATAAAGAAGAGAACTATAAACCTTTACTTATGTGGAAGTACAGGGATCAATGGCCAGAGTTCTCAACTTCCAACAAACACCATAGTAGGGTAATGATCAACTGACCACATGAAGGGTCATTTCAAGAGATGATGCTTAATGATTTTCCTCCTATCAGAATGGTATTGGGTTCTTTTAACTGTATTTCTCTGCATTATCTCAGCTATTTCACTTGTCACAGCCATGCTAACATTTCTATTAATTGTTTATTTCTTCCCACAATTATATCAAGATGGATTGTGTGCATCCTCGTGCTTCTTCACAGTTAGAACCCATGTATACAAAGGTATATTTAACCTGCAAGACATCACGGCTAATCTTTCAGAAAATTCATCAATAGTTATCAATATTAATTAGAGAAAGGAACCCAGAGAGAGGCCAATAAACGTATTCATTATTATTATTATTATTATTATTATTATTATAGAAGATTTTGTTTTCCTTGTTGATCTCATCAAAAGCTATTAATTTGCCTGGGTCCTATTTGGAAAGATATTGTCTAATCCATAATGAGTCAATGCAATGCCGCATAAAATGTGGTTGTACATTGACCAGCTGCCTCAGATTCGTGAAGACAAATGACCCTGGAAAAAGTGATCCAACGAGGAAACCAAGCTCATCCACTCATGCCTTACAGTACTGAGCATGCTAGAATGCAAGATCAATGGGAAGGTAACCTAGCGGCCTTCACTGAACCCTTCAAGCACAAATATGAGAGTTTGGGGGGATTGGCACCCATTTTCAAGGTAGGAACGAGTTATTACAAGTACATCACTGCTGCCAAAAATAATGCCTGGTGTTCTCCAAATCGTCCTTTCTTTGCTGACTGAGAATGGGTTCCAATTCCCAAAGACTCTCAGATTTGTGCTTGAAGGGTTCAGTGAAGGCCACTCATGGAATGGATCCTAAAGGTCCACCTTCAGTCATATAGACCACAACTCATTTAGCCCACTGGACTTGCTGATTCTGACTCCAAGCAGTTGCACTCCATATTCCTGCTGTTAACGCCAACACCTTGCTGTTATTTACCTTCCAAGTACCATGCAACAAAATCATATTTCAAGACAAATGGAACACTCCCGCAAGAAGTCCTCGTCCATTCAGTAAGGTTTCGACTGGTCTGTTGATTTGTGGCATGAGTGCAGTAGAAGCCCCAAGGAAATTCAGGGACTGAATCATTAACCTTAAATAAAGGCAAACAAATCATCACATCCTTAAGCTCCAACACCCTTCCATTAATGATCATATAATTACTCCAAGGCAATTACCAACAATAGACATTTAAACAAATGCAAAAAAACTCTGGAAATTAATATTGGACTGTATACAGTCTATAGTAGCGGATACAGCCACCCGTTTCTGAAACACTGATAGCAGAGTGTATTGTGTTACTGCTGGCCTTATGTGTCACCGTGTTTCATTGTACCTTATTATCCACTCTGCATGAGCATCAGGCTTTATGTTGCAAAATCAGTATCAAAATTTGCTGCAGAGTGCAATTAGCTTCCTGAGCTGAGGAGTGAGAATGGTGCACCAAGTTCACTGCGTTCGTATTACTGACTTTTATTTTACGGGCACTTATATTTGGCATTATTATAACACTGCAATCAGTCTGCTACTTCTCTCAGTTATTAACCAACATGTCGAATCAGCAGTTTAAGAACAATTATCAATCTGTACAGGACAAGATTAGATACCGCAGTAATTTTCAACCTTGTCAATTGTATAGAACTACCTTTAAAAGATCTAATAAAGTCTGGTCATCTTTGAACATTTGAAACACAGTTTTCTATAAATCACCTTCAGTCTTTTTGTTCCAGTTTATTTAAATAATTCGGCATTTTTGTTATTGAAAACCAGCTTTTATTTTCAAATACCCATGATCATAGAAAAATGGATTAGGACATACAGCCACATTAGGACATCTATGACCAGATCAAAACACATGACTTGACATTGGGCGTTTTGTTAGGAACGCCTTCTCCACATTCAAGAATTTTGCCACAAACTCTCATTAACAGCACACTTTGTGGGGAGCAAGCATTTTCTATCCTTAACAATCTTGCATCATGCAAACAAGTTTTCTTTTTGAAGAAATCCTAAAACTACAACACGCAACACCCATGACCAAGCACAGCATATATCTACAGTACAAGTGGCTGCATAAAGGATTATGAACACGATTCTTGCAAGCCCTGACAATTGACATGTCAAATTAAAAATCTCTTACACACAATTATCTAATCCATATCAAAATGCATGAAAAACATTCAAGATTTTGTACAAAGATTTTTACATAATCTGTTACAAGATTACAAATACTCTGCAGTGCAGTCCTGTTTTAGCTTTGGGAAACATCAATGTTGAGTGGCAATTCCTACAATTTCATTTTCCAAACAGATCTGACCACACTTCCATTTCAGGAATGTTCTCAGTTAAGACGACACAGGAGATGGCAGATGCTGGAATCTTGTAGCAAAAAATACAAAGTGCTGGAGGATCTAATCTGGTCAGGCAGCATCCGAGGAGGGAATGGACAGGCCATGTCAAAGGTCTAGAACCATGGGTTCATAGTCATATTTTCATCAAAGTACACAGTTGCAGACTAACTGGAGTAGGGAGAGAAAGCTAGAGAAAGAGGGGAGAAAGTAGGAGAGAGAAGTTCCTGTATTCTCTTCTCTACTCCAATCACCTGAAACTTTGCGTGTCCATTCCTTCCTGCCTGTTCCTCCGGCACTTTGTTGTTTTTATGATCTCAGTCAAGTTAATAATGAGTAAAAGATTGACCAGTGAGAGGTCCATTTTCACGGGAATGAGACCAGTAGAACCCAGAGCAAAGATTCTGCAGCTGGGTTTGCAACGGAAAGGCAGTTGGGTGGAGGGTATATCAGAAGGCACGAGGTATGAAAATACACAGGACTATTTGATCTATAGCCAAGTATTAACAAGGTATGTCTCTAATATAGAACTCACAACCCAAACATATTTGCAAGATCAATTTCACCATTACAAATTTTATGAATGGATTCACTATGTCTATGAGCTGGAAACTTATAAGCTGACTAACTCACCGGCATCTTGAAGGGATGTGATCACTACTTTGTCATTTGCTCATTCTAAAACTTTCAATGTCTTAAGTGATTTAGGAACTATAGTTAGCACTCATTCAGGATAGCATATCACCTTAACTTTTCAAGAGTAAAAAAAGGTCAATAAATGTGGTTTCGCCGAGATTATTCGAAACCCAATTTAAAAAGTAGGCAGTTATTTGTTATGCTTTCTACTTTCATTTCTATTGCCAGTAAAATAATTATAATTTGTTCCTCCTACTACCTTTAACATCACAAAACAAAGAAAAATGAGAAAGATTTGCCTTCATACAATGCCTCCATATGTTTCTTAAAATTTAAATATACTTTATGCATTTTTAATTTGATGGCACTGGTCAAAGTATTTTTCAAGAATTAAAATCAATGCTAACTTTACCAAAGAAATCAATGGAATTTGGTGGATGAATTTGGAAGGCAGTACGATAAGTGAAGGTAGACAAAAATGTGGCGAAATTCACTACTCAGTGGGTGAGGCACCATCTCTGGAGCGAAGGAATAGGTGACGTTTCGGGTTGAGACTATGTGAAAAAAAATTCTCTGATCAAAGCATTTATGGACATTATGAAGCAAGTATGATGCAATACTGGACTCATCCATGACTATATTTCTTTTTCTC